>OY728136.1:188398201-189036094 GCA_963277665.1 Viscum album | reverse complement strand
ATAAATATATTTTTATACATTAAATAAATTTTAAAATTTTTTCATGTTAGATAGTAATGGAAAATGAAATATGAAATTCTATGTCTGCGATTGTCCATGTCTATACATGGATGATGCTCTATTTTTTATAGAATTAGAGGGAGGTAAAAAAAACAAAATAATTTATCATTTAATATTCTTATTCTTATTATTAATATTATATTTTCTAATTAAATTACTCTCTTTAACCATCCATTTTATAAGGATATGAGAAATAGAAGACAATGTTTATGTAGGTGGTAGTCCACACGTATGCTGGCTGATGTATTTGGTATTAAAAATGTTCTACAAAATATAGAAAAATGTATATTAAATTAATAAATTATATTTTTTATATTAATGACAATTATGTTTTATAGAAGATATTATTGTATAGTGTCCAATTATCTAATTTTTTTAAATGAGTGATGAAATTGGGTGGAGATGAGATCCCTTTATATGTGAGGAAAATGGTATTTTTTAAAATACCCATTACTTATTCAATGATGGCATGACAATATTGAATGGTCAATGAAAAAAAGTGGTAAATAAAAAATTTGGATTGTTATAAGGTCAATAAATCATCTAAAATTCATTTTAACAAATGTTTCGAACATGCTTCTTTCATTTTACCCTCTAGTGTATATATTTTACCATTTTGATTTTTACGTTGGTAACTAGTTTGTACCCTAGTAATTTATATTATATGAAAAATATATGGAAACTCATATTACCAAATTTAGATGTTATAAACCTAAATTTAAGAATAATAAAATTTAACTATATTTCTAAATAAGATAAAAGTTACTTTTAAATTAATACATAAATTATTATCACTATTAAATATTCATTATATTATTCTGTTTTAATTACCAATTGAATTACTATTAATTTATTTATATTTTTTAAAATTATATTAAATTCGTTTTTGATAATAGATTTAATAATTTTCTTATATAAAAAATTACAATATGTTAATAAAAAATTCATTGAAAATAAAAGTTTCACTATAATCAAAGTAATTAATTTTAATATGAGTAATCTTTTATTATGCCTCATAATGAAATTAGACCATCTTTTTAATTTTTACACATCAATTTAAGATATAAAATCCATTATTCAAAAAAATTTCTAGGTGTAATAAATACTAATTTTAACTTAATATAATGTAACGCATAAAATTGGGTTTTTAGAAAAAGTGTATTTCTAAGAAAAAATGTTATGTTTGGGACAAAATTTAAAAAAATTATTCCAATGATATCAATTAGTTTTTTATTAACCATAATTAAATTCCATAAACACCCTAATCCTATTTTAACATTTTAAAAATTAATTTAAATTAAAAATAATTAAAATAGTTTTTATTAGAATATTGTTATATTTTCAAATTGTTAAAAGTGGAATTTTTAAATTAAAAATTTAATTTTTGAAGAAATAATTTAATTAACATATTTTTTTCCTGATATATTTTTTAAAATTTATTAAATTATAGTAAAATATTTTTATATTTATAATAATTTTAGTTTTAATAAAAATAATACTTTTCCAAATTCACATAAAAATAAATTATTTTAGAGAAATTCTAAAAATTCAACTTAAAATAAAATTTAAATTATTAATCCCAAAAAGGAAGTTAATTTTTTCTAATGAAACTTCTATAATATAGGACATTAAATTTAATATAAAAACACAAACAAAATAATGAAATCCATAATCATAGGAGAATAAATTTTGTATAATATTTACTATTCTTGTTATTATTTCATAGAAATTTTAGATAAAACTAGTAGTAATATATTATTCACATCATTAATATATTTATTAAAAATTTATTTAGTTTGTTAAATTGAGTAATATAAAATTAAAATTTTAGAATGGTTACATTTAAAATATAAATTGGCTTTATAAGTGATTTAGTTAAACTCTATATGTTGTATTAATGCCTTAGTATTAATAATGACCAAATTTTTTATTTCAATGAATAATTCAAAATTCATTTACATTTATTTTTACTTGAAACTTATATGACCATATTTTCGTTGTCATATATTATTCTATGATTCGTTTAGACTTGTTGTTGCATGTAAAACAAGATGTTTAATTTTATGAAAATTATAATTTAAAAACTAGGGGTGTTATACTTATCCTTTAAATTTTTATTATAATTATATATATTTTACATAATTAATTATGATGTTTAATAAAATAATTTATTAATAATTGTTTTATTTATTCTATATTTTCATGATAGACCTTTTATTTACTTTTTTGATTATGTTCAGTCCTCAAATAAGTATGCATTATAAAAATAAATATTTATCCATGTATTGTTAAATAAAAAAATAATTGATTTGATCATTATATTTTAAAAACTAGTTGGATTATCATAATTAATATAAACCTACCTTTAACCCTCTGGGAAGAAACTCCTTGAGCTATTACATGGATCAAGTTACAGTAATCCTCCCTTAAACTATGTATCTCCTGAGTAGGTTTTACTTCAGCAATAGTTCTGAACTATATCTTAACACATGGAGTTATATCCTTTATAATTTCTTACTCACTCAAATTTGAGTAGAACCATGGGCATACGGTAAAATTAGATAATCATTGGACATGTAGACTCATATATAATAAATATTGAATAAATTATTTATTAATCATATTGTTTAATTTAATAGTAAATTTATCAAAAAACCCATGAAATAAATTAATTAATTGAATATAAACACTCAATATACATAGGATGGTCAAGATCATTATCATTGACACCATTTTGTGACTATTAATTAGACTTGATTGAATTTTTTTTGATTTCATTCTTCATTATGATAAATTTAACAAATTTATAGTTTAATAATCTTATTAATTAATTAATTAATTATCCTAATTATCTTTATAAATAGTCCTTGAAATTCACATATTCTATAATTTTAAATAGATTAAATTCATTAACATCAATTTAAAATTAATTGATACACAAAGTGTTCTAATCAGGTACATGACATGCACCCTTAATGTCAGATTAAATTTAGTGTAGAATTTAATATATATATATACAATATGAATTATAGGCGAGATAATATGCATACATATTTGTCTAATTATTCCAATTTTTTATGTTTAATATTTACATGGTGTATAACATCACATAAAACAACATGTGATATATTTTGTGTATGGTTCTTTTAATGTACTATGAACTTAATCAACAGGACTACCCACACTAAGTGTGAAAATATTACACAACCTTTTGTTCAATGTGTCAAGCCTTGTATTCTTCAAGGAAGGTATGACCAGAAAAAATTCCTTTATTAAACTTTGTTTGTACCACTTGTAATTATTGTGAAGTACATGACATGTATTATGTCCATAAATGTCATTTATTTTTTGAATAAAATGGAAAATATTTATTAAATAATTAAATTTTATAGGAACAATTTATAATTACTCTATGTGTACCTATTGTGTAAAACCTCCATCACATGACCTATACTACTGACTACATGCTGTGTAGTTTGGTTTTACTTTTAATTATTTGTGTATTGACATACATGGCATGACTACCTCATTGTGTCTTTTCATGAATTCGATTTTATTGTATGGAAAGTATATCTAACAAAAAAAATGTAATCTATTATTGTCCACCTACACTATATTACTAAGGAATTTATGAGTATCATGAATGGGTTATTGTGTGTTACATATTGTCTACACACAACTTCAAGCTAGGTACTTCACAATATTTAATGTCTCTTAGATGGCGGTCAATACATGGAATGTGTAATTATTGAGTGGATCCATACCACTTTTTTATATATCTTATTATAATTACAAAAACCACATTATTATAAACTTATAATATGAGTATTTAAAATTTTTGTACAATTTCAATTCTTTTTTTTCATATCCACTTATTTAAAATTAAAATGTCAGTATTTCGAAAAAATATTTATTTTAATTTCATAATTGGATAATTATATTTCCTCAAATATTTAGTTACTTGTTACTAACCTACACATCTTTTATAAGGTTATTATATATATTTTGTTTTATAAAATAATCTATAGTCATTGTTATATTATTATATTCAACATAATCCTTACATAGATCCTCAAATAACTTCTTATTCTTTTGTGAAATCTATAAACATGAAATCTTTAATTAATTATTCTCATAGTTATTTCCTTACATAGAATCATATGTGAATTTCAATTAAAAAATTTCATATCCTTACATGGATTTACTAATATATGAAATTTGTCTTACAATATTACTCATACGTGATCATTTCTCTTAGGTGATTATACATTTTCCATTATTTCAATTATATGTTATTTTTGTATATGTTATTAATAAAATAAATCATACATAGAGTGGATATTACAAATATTGACTAATATTATGAACCTTAAAAGTTTCATATCATTTTCCCTATTGTTATTTTTCTTTTACCTCTTATTATTTATTTATGGTTATCGAAATTTACTTTATAATGATATTTTTTAAAATCTATTGATCATTTTTTAGGTGTTTAATATAGATTCTATATATTTCAATATTATTTCATATATGTAGAACATTTTAAAAAAGTATTTTGAATTATTAATTTTGAAAAATGAAACTAAATATTTACAATTATGGGATATATTTTTTTTATTTTCATTAACAATATTTTGAGGCTATTCAATATTCACAAATATCATATTATGAATCAATAAATAGTGAATTATTTCATTTTCATTCCCCTGATATATATTAAAATGAATGATTCTTCTACAGGGATATTCATAGAGATAATTAATGTATCAATATTAATATTTCATTAATTTATTCTAACAATTTTATATTTCAATATAGCTATGAAAGACTCTATTGTTATATGAACCAAATAAATCTATGTAGAACATAGTTACTAATATTAGAGATATACACAACTACTGCACTTCGCAGAACCACCGGAAAAAAAATATGATACTATAAAAAGTTTTTTCAAACTACAAGAAAACTCAAAAGGATTAAATTAATTATACAATCATTATTTCTTTAACGATAAATATTGATCCATGACTCATGCACTAGTTATTCTTCCTCAACAGTCTTTATCAAATACCTTGACATGGTCTCTCTATGTCTATTATTAATTATTTCTAACCTCTTGACCTATTCTAAAATGTTTTAGTTTTATGATTTTTCCTTCCAAATTAATTATACTCTTTGGTTGTGACACACATGATAAAAAATTAGTGTCTCAATATTCCACATTTAGATGATATTTTTTTGTTATGATGATGAGTGAAAATTTCAGTGTCATAATTGTGTTGTGAATACCAATTAAAATTCAATATTTTTTTTGATTGTGACTCTATTTTAATAGGTGTATTCTAATAATTTTGTAAATCCCCTTTAGATTTCAGGTACATAGTGTATATTATTAATCTCAAGAGTTGAGGATTGTGGAGAGTATATGTAGGATCACTCTGATTGATATTAATATTAAAATATTTTTGTTAACATTTTAATACCAAATTTATTAATAAGTTATTAAATATGATAAATATCTTTAACATTAATTATCTTAGAGTTTTAATTCAATTTTATAATTTTTCTAAAAACTGATATATTTACCCTGAATATTTTATTTAGTTGTCTAAACAAGGGAATAATAATTAGTATCAATGACCCAAGATTATATGTATTGTCAAGATTTATTTAATTTAGTATGATACTATATACAGTATTATAGCTTTGGTTATTGTAATTTGTTATATACTAACCTTTTTATAGACCTAACAATATAATGGAATGGTTTTTTAGATGGAAAAAACTTGTTCAAATAATAAAATGATTCTTGTTGGACAAAATAAAAATGTTTTAATACACTATGTCTATAGGAAGAATAAAATGTAATCTTATATTAAGAAACTCTGAATTTATTGTTGGACTACTATAGAAAAATCAGGTAAATTAGCTTATTCGCACTATGATTCTTTTATTGGAAGTGATGTTGTTAAATATTTTTTAAATTAAAAGTTTTGAATATTTATTATTTTGTAATTGATATCTTTTTTTATTCATATTTCTTATTATAATACATCTCACAAAATGTGGAGATATTTTCAAGTTACTTACATAAGATTATAGAACTTGAAAAGAACAATACATGTAATCCTTCATCCCAAATATCATTATTTTATTATGGGAGAAAATAAAATAGTCAACTATATTCTCCATAGGATTACTAAAAATATAAATGGAATTCATTCTCATAAATATTCATTTTAAAATCCTATTCTTTTTAAAAGATAATTGATATATTTATATAATAAGTGGCATAAAAATAAGGTTTGTATTGATGAAAGAACAAATTTTAAGTAATATACCCTCAATAGAAAGATTGTTTTATTTCATAAATATGAGTTATCATTAAATAACATAGGTTATGAGGATAAAACAAAGAATAATGGTGTTGATTTCAAATATATTAATATTTTTCTCAAGACTCTTCATATTTTAATATTCATGAAAGTTAAAATATATAAATGCATTGACTAGTCACTTGTTTTAAGAAAAGTAAAAAAAATTCAAGGTTCCTAAACTAATATAAAAGGAACTATTAGAAGGTTAATTGCAAATTTAAAAGGACAGTTAATAGTAATACTAATTATATAAATTTATAAGTTATTTATTTTTTGTGAAAATGTAATTGGAATATTAATTCCGACTCTCCTACGTAGTAATATTTAAATATATCTAATATAAAAAAAACGATAAATATGAAATAACTACATGAAAGAACTGTAATTAAGAAGAAAAATACAATAATTAATTTGGAAAAGAAAAGTAATAGACAAACTTATAAATTATGGTATTTATAAATAGTTTTAATAAATATTGTTTTTATTTTGAATGTTTTGATGATAAGTTTGATTTTGAAAAACCACACATTTGCGAATTGGAAGAGATATTTATAGACACTAAAAAATGTTTTTTTAGTTTTTACATATATAATGAACTCAAATTTATTAATAAGAAACTTTTTTAGGGGAAATGATTTATTGCATGATAATGAAAGACTTAGGAACATTTCATCTACATATAATGGGAATATTTTTTGAAGACTTAAAATCTTCTAAAAAGTTAAATTAAAAATAATTAAATTTAAAAATCAAAATCAAACTCTATCTACTTCTATTCAAGAAATATAAACATATAAAAACGATGGAAATTATGAAAAATAATAATTATTAAACTGTTTTTGGATATGATAAATAAATATTTAAAATATATAAGACACTATTTGTAAAAATTACTAATGAAGTTTTAAAATAGGTAATATATTTAAAAGGTGAAAAAAGAAAACTATTCTAGAAAATTATTACATATATTTCAAAATTACGTAAGATTTACTAAAACTAGAATTTCTAAATATTTATCTTGTCAAGTTCCTTTTAATACTTTCATTAAATCTATTAGTGGTACTATGAAATGTTTTAATAATTATATTAAAAAGATTATGGTGTACAAAAACTTTCTACTAATTAAAATTTCAAGAAAAATATTTTAATTTCATGAGAAGGATTTATTGTAAATGGGTAGTGGGTACCCTGGAAATATGATTACATATCAATCAATATTAATTTCTAATAATAAATTTTATTGGGGAACCATTAAATTTTAATATAATTTCATACTAAATGTAAATGGTTTCTAAAAAATATGTATTTCTAATTATACTTCTATTTATAATGTTTTATTTTTTGGTGTGTTGCAATATAACATAATAACTATATCAAAATTATGTGACAATTGAATTAATGTTGAATTTTAAAAAAGAAATTTTTTTGTTTTTTGTAATTATTATTTATTATTTTTAGGTAATCTCAAGGGAAATATATATACTATTAAAATTTAGAAACTGACTACTCCACATGTAAAGTGTTTCAATGTAATTAGTAATGATAGTTTACTTTTTCATGGAAGACTTAGACATGTAAATTTTAGATTGTTGGATAATATTTATAAGAATGAAAAAATACTATAATTACCAAATTTAAAGAAAGATATGTTTCATGTGTGTAAATGTTTCTTGAAAGGGGAATATTTTGAATCTTCTTTCAATACAACTAATTATATAATTTATAACAAACCATTATAACTACTTTACCCTTTTTTATTTGGCTATACTATGTAACCTCCTGAAATTTTTTAAATTATTTAATTTCAAATAAATTTATTTCTTTTTGATATCATTTGATACACACAAACCCGATTCAAAATAAACTGTAATATAGTAGAACATTAAAAAATAACCATTAAAATGGAGGTATTAATTTTTATTAAAACATTTTAAAAATATGTACAAAGCTTTTATATAAGAAAAATATATTTTTTAAAAAAGTTTTTACATGTTTTTTAAATTTAATTTTTCCATCAAATATTTTTTACTGATTTTTGTGAGAATATATATTAATACTTTTTTACACCATTATGAAATTTATTTTAAAAAATAAGTATATTTTTTAAATTAAAATTTCATATTTTTCTTAGTGTTAATTTTTGGCAATTTATTGAGAAAGTTATTTTTTCAATGAACAGTGAAAAATATTGATTTTTATTAAATATTATATTTTCATTTAAAGAATTTAAATTTTTCTTTTAAAAAAAATTATATTAAAATATAATTAGATAAATTATATTATTATTACAAAAAGTTAAGCCATTTTAATAAAAAAATTGAATTTGGAAAAATAAATGAACATGGGAAAACTTTTTCTATTGAAAATCACTTTTTATTGAGTTTAAAGGTATTATTTTAAATTAAATTCCAAAAATTATGTGAATTTAATTTCGTATAATGGATTAAAAATTTTATTAATAATAATCTATTTTTAGTTATATGCTAAAATTTATTTTTTATAATAAATAATAGAAAAAATATTAAAAATATTTGTTCTCACGGTTATGGTAAAAAAATGTTTGCTGAGGGGTTAAACTAATGTTTTAAGGGATAAAATGAAATATGAACAATTATAAATTTATGTTAATGTGAATATTTTTACCCTTTATCTTCTAATATTCATTAATAGTCCATTTTGGAGTGTTATTCCATGAATATGACCTCAATATATATTATTCTTTTAGAATATTCTATGTTAGTCATCTTCTACACTTATAAATGAAAAGACACTCCCCAATCCTCTATTCCTATAAATATTCATTATTTTAAACTAATACCTAACCAAATTTATACCTTATATATGACCACATGACCTAGATTCCCTATTTTAACATAAAATCATCCTAGAAATGCAGTAGTTTAAAACCTAAAGATGTTTCCTCAAGAAGAGGTATTGTTCTTAACCAAGAGTTTTTTTTATTATTTCTTGTATTAACTTCATAAAACATTAATAAACCATGTATAAATAATAACGCAATTATTCTACATATACTTATTTTTTTTAATTACATAACCAATTTTCATCTTTTCTTCCATCAAATTGGAAATGATGTTGTCGATCGTGTGTATAGAGGATTACCGCCTCATGAACCAATGTAATTAATTTTCCATAACCACATATCATGGATACATATAACGATAGATTTGATTAAATTTATATATATTAAATTTATGAAATAATTATTCTTATATATTTATAATATCGCATATAACTTCTTACCTTCCAATCCATTGGAATACGATAACGTCTCTCGTGTGTGTGTGTGGACTACGACTTCCAAAAAAAGTGATTTCTTTTTCATTTACATTTTACATGGATAATAATAATGGTTTATTTGATCAATATATATTATATATGGTATTAAGAATGTTATTTAAAGGTGGAAAAGTTTTTTTCTTTTTTTATCCATCAAAAAATGAATATAGCATTTATACATACATATAAACTATAGAATCCATGAATTCTATAATTCATTTATATATATATAAGTTTTATAGATGACTACAAATATGAATAAAAATGAATATAAATGATTTTATATCCTGATTAAGATTATTTATATTATTTAATCATGTTCAATTTAAAAGTTCCAAAACTACCAAACCAAAAACATACATGAAAAAAGAAGGAGTTATCACTCAAAATAATGATTTTAATAAAGAAAAGATAATATATTGTTGAAAATAGATATATCTAATCATATATATATTTATATGTAATACGATGGTAAAGGATTATATTTATAATAAATATATATTTATATACATTAGGCTCAAATATGTAAGAAGTAAGTCATGCCTGAGGTAAGGAATTTATATTTCAATTGAATTTTATTTGAGTTTATTTATGATTGAATTACCATTAGAGAAACTATGTGTTACATATATGATAAATACATTTAATATTATAATGATATAATTTTGTATATAAAATAAATAATTTAATTTAATTTTCCTCTCTTTAATAATACAATAGATCGAAAAAATGTTCTTAAGGAAAATATACATTATTTCTCTCTTCGGAGGAAAATACATTTTCTTCCATATCTATTCTTCCTAAAAAATATATAATGTTTTTACAATAATAATATGATTTTTTAACTTCATATTTACAAATTATATAATTAAAAAAATTGTTTAAAAGTTATCTTATTGTTTTTTTCAAATGAGTTAATTTGTTGAATTTTTTTTAAAAAAATTAAAGGAACACTTTTTTTATCTTATACAAAATGAATTGAATTTAATACCATCATGAACACTCTATATTTTAATGTTTCATTTATAATATTCCAAAGAAATTTTAAAATCAAACTTTTTCCATAATAGTTTGTTAATTTTTATATTTTAATTATGTGATTTCAAAGAGAAAATTGAATTTTAATCGAGAAATATTAAAATAGGTCTTTTAAGTGAATTTTTATATAAAAAGAAATCCTTTGATGTTAATTATTATTTACCATGGATATTATCCAATGATACCACCCTAATATTTTACATGGATGGATTGTGATTATGATCAAAAGATGATTATGAAACATGTTTTCTATCCATGGGTTATGTTATTATGATATTAAAAATGTTTTAACATCATACGACACACATATGTATGGTTTTCATTATTCTATGGGTGGACCCAAAAATACATATCCCTATAAGAAATTTTGTAATGATGGATATATAATTATATAAATATGATTTGAATGGGGAGTGAACCAATTTTAGTAAGTGAGTCTATCCACTATGATAGTATTTGGAGTGAGTATTCACTACTACAATGATTTTGGGAGTGAACTCAATCCACTATGACAGTCATGATAGAAAGAATTAACAATAAAGGAAATTATTTTATATACTTATGTGTTTGAAATAAAATTACGCCTTATGCTAATTTTATTCTCTATTTGATCATCTTCATTTCTTACATTAAGATTCATGTCTTATGAGCTTCCATGATTTTTCCATGACTCGATATTTTGATCAATGATATATAGGGTCTAGTATTAAAAGGGTATTTTAATGTTTTCATACCCTTATTCTCATGATGTGTTTAAGTGATCATTTTTATCTCCATTGTTTTCCTTTGTTGATCATCTACAGCTATCCACTCATATGTTTCCATTTCCATAGGTTATGAAGAATGATATTAAGTATGATATGTCTAAGAAGGGTTCTAGTAATGAAGAACTTAGTGGGAGATGATGTAGTTCACTTATGATCAGTTTTTTATGTATCCATGTTTCCAATGATAAGAGACCAATATGATTCTAGCATAGATCATTATGTTTTTAATGAATATTAATCTATTTATATAGTAATATTAAAATTTTAAATTTATAGATTGTTATTGTCGGTATTAGGTAAAGTATTAGTTTCCTTGGTAAACTAGGATGTGTACACTTTAATCAAAACTTATAGGATTATTCTAAGAATATGATAATTTCTGAAGTTATGGTAATGAATGGAGTTTGGTATTCCTAGTAAATCATCCATGTTTGGATAATTCTAGGGGACACAGTTTTGGTAATGTTTTATTTTGGTGTAAGATTCCCTAAAAGAGTTGGTTAGGTATACCTCATCTATAATTTTAGTGCACAATGATGGTGACATTACTACACACCTAGTTTGACACTTCCAATAGATATGCTTAGGTTAATTCATATTTTATTTAAAAATAATCATAATTAATTTGAATAGATAATGATATTGAATAACTTAGGTAAAAAATATTGTTTTGTATAATAAAAATAATTTATGATGATTTAGACATTATATCAATGACTTTTCATGAATATATTGTTGTACATAGTGACTATTATTTCCCAAACTAGATTTTTTGGTTTTAGTCAATGGGTGAAACCTGAAATAACCATGTTATTGTTTAATGTGAGAAATAATGAAATGATTTTCATGTAACACCCCAAGCTTCTATGGTTCGCTTCTCTTTGAATAATACAGTAGCGTGTGTTGTACGCAATTTCAAGTTCTAACACACAACACAACCAATCAAACTAGATGTTATGAATAGTAATACCCACTTTTTTTAAATTTTATAAATTTTATCTTTAAAAATGGACTTCATTTTTTGGATTCGGAATATCGAAATTAGCTTAGGGTGATGTTTTGGTATTTTTCTGAAAACTTTCAATTTTTGATGAATATATAAAAATATTGAGTTATAGTTTAAAACCGAATTTTTATTTAAATAATTATTTATTTTATTTAAATTTATTTTAGGTAAAAATAGATATATATTGTATATATATGTTCAATGTAATTAATTAGAGTCAGTTTATAATATTTATATATATATATATATATAAAAATTTTATTGAACTTTTCACCGTCTTTTACCCATCTCCTAGGAGAATTTGAAAATTCACCTAAAACATAATTTTACCGCTTCTTTGAGTAGAATTTCGAAAATCCGAGAGACACGGTTAATATCGAGGAGTAAAATTAGGTTCAATAAAATAAAAATAATTTTTGGTGAATAGTATCTTTTTACTTTTATTTACCACGGTTAAATGTAAATATGGAAACTAAGGGTAAAAATGATTTTATTATTACCCTAACACATTACCTAACTCTATTGGATAAGTATAATTCGACCAAAAACAACCATAGGAATAAAATATGAACCTCTTTGGTCCACTTGGATTTGATTAGGAAATTTATTATTATTTAATTCAAAGAAGATTTAAAAGAGTTAAAATCAAAGTTTAATAAATAAAATATTCTTAATATAGGGTTATCCATAAGATAAATTAGATTATAAATATTCATTAGAAATATGAAAATATTTCCTACATAATAGTATTTTATTTATAATTTTTAGATATTTAATAATTAAATTTATTTATGACACAATAATGATACAGTATTTTCCTTATTAATGAAAGAATCAAATAATTGGTATTATAAAAGTTAAAAAAATATAATTTGAAAGTTTTGATGACATACAATAATTTTATGGGTTAATATTACATGTTAGTATTTAATAAATTAATTTTATTCTAATTAATAAAGTTCTTATGACTTTAACAAAAATCAATTATTAAATAGTTTCAAAATTGACATAAATGAGTTTTTAAAACAAATATTATATTATTAATTGATATTATATTTCTAAAAATATAAGGTTCGTCCAAATGACATATATGATGATAGTTGTATTATTAATGGAATACTTGGGGGTCTCTTGTATGTATATAGTATGTTTATTAACTATATAATATAAAAATACAAAGAGACATAGTAAATGTCAAACTAATTAACTAAGAGTTAAAACTAAAAGATAAGGTTAATATAGTGACCCAAACCTTTCTAAAACCTATTGGTTGAGTTTTTTTATACCAATACCCACCTTAAACTTTAAATAATATACTTTGGAGCCATTAGAAACCGAATATGAATTTATTATAAAATAATATTTCTATCTTTTCCTAATGTGCCCCTCTCCCCTCTTATAAAAGGGCACTCCACCTTCTCACTAATTCAGACCTTAAAAGCATTTTGGATCGGACAATCCCTTCCCAAATATTCTCTCAAAATACCTCAAATAATCATAGAGTCTTTCCTTTAGTCAAAAAGCCAACTTATGGAGCCCTTTTGATCAAATCAAAAGGAAGTACCCAAAGAAGATGTAATGTTTTCACCACCCTCTTTCAAGTTCCTTTCTTCTTCAAATTCTTCTTTCTTTGTTATTTCCATTCTAAAATAATAAATCCAGTATCTCCTATATACTATGATGTTATTATAAATATGGTACAACTATATTCAGTATTCTATCCATCCCTTGAATGCCATATCATCATACGTGCGTACGTACAGCTTACCGTCTCCACGTCGTGGGGTAATTGTTATTCAATACATTATTATTTGGATGGGTATAATAATGATGTGTAATTCAGGTAAATAATAAATATAACATGCTAATTATTCTGTATATATGATACAATACCCAATTATATATTATTTTAATATCAAAATAATGATATTGTAGCTCGTGCGTACGTATGGACTACCGTCTCCACGAACGCGATGAGATTCATTCCACATCATATCCATTCAAGAAAATTTTCATTTGATGGTTAAATATAATGTTTAAATACTTAATATCATTCTGAATATTAATAAGATACAACCTATACATAACAAACATGGCTTATGTAACAAAGCATATAAATGAAAACGAATCAGTTAACACCTAAAACAACGATAATACAAAGAGATTACTAAAAAAGCAATGTTAAATGATCATATATTATATCATATTAATGTATATGATTATTGTATAATTTGATAACAATTATTTCACCATTATACAGGAGGTTAACCTACTCTCGGCCAAGAAAATGTACATGGTAATGGTTTATTTTATAATCTCTTCGTTATCCGAGGTTGTTTATATGTAATTATCTACCAAGACCTCTTTATCATCTACATCCATGTTTCGTAAAAAGTATTTCAAATCATTCTTACTATTTTATATAATATGGTTTGAAGTCATTTTTAGCCATGTTTGAACTTTTAATAAGAAATTTATAAAGTAATCTTTTTGTCATTTTCCAAACAAGGTCCTTTTTAACCTTTTCGACATAATTAAGGTAATAATTTCTTTTTTTAACTTATACGGTTGGTGTGGCTCTTCTATACTATTATAAAATCGTCGAAGCATCCCTTACAATCTTATTAGAATATTTTGAAAGTAAATTTTTTATTTTATAATTATGTGACTTTTAAATGATTTCAAAAAAAGAGATATTTATCTCAAATAGTTTTGATTTCATCTATGTCAACATCCTTTGATGGATTTTAAGCTTATTTAAAGTTGATATATTATGATACAAAACATCCATTTAGTATTGAAGGTTTTGTGATATGTTTGAATTTGGATGTGTTATTTTTATACCATTCATGGTTTATATAGAAAGTATTGACATTTTGTATGCTAGTTTTAATATGAATGTTTATGTTATGTTTAAACTTGTTCATGTGAGGAATGAATTGGACTTAATAAGTGAAGAGTGGAGCCTGCTATAGCTCCTCGATGCATCAGTAGGTCTCCTAAGACAAACTAGTGTCTTAGAACAAGGTCTTGACATAATATTATTTGTAGTCATGGCACAAGGCCTTGACATTGTGGTTATGATAGTCTGGAATTATGCATTCCATCATTATACAAGTGGTTGTTGATATTGCATGTGATTATTAGACTAGTAGAATATATATGTGAATAAGTAAATGGAATTATTTCATTTTATTTCTGCCATATTATTCTGGAGTTTATGTTTAAAAAGTTTTTGTTTTAGGTATACATTGCCTTAAATGTTTATGCTTATTTATGAAAGCTTCCGCTATATTATTATCCTTACTAGGCTTCTGAGCTCACCCCTTTCTATGTTTTATTTTTTCCAGGATGTGAAAAAATATTTTATGAATGACCTGCAGGGATAGTATAAGGGGATATGAGTGTGGTGACAGAATTTTGTTGTAGTTTTCACTTTATGATGTAATGTAAACTTTATGAATGTACCTAGTGATTCCAAGGCTAATAAACTAATCGATCTTTTGAGACATAATATTTTGTGATCATGCCAATGTTATGTAATAACGCACTAACTCTGGATAACTGGGGTCAGGGCGTTACAGTTGGTATCATAGGATGTTTAGTACAAACCATGGAAACTAGATTTAGATAAACTCTGATTAGAGCACATAGACCTAAGATGGACTTTGAGGATTAGTAGAGAATAACTTCCTAGAATCATAGTATTGTAGAGATTTTGTGAGTTTTCTGAACAATACATCCATGCCTGGATATGAGTAGGAAGAGGCGGCTCTGGCACAGATGTACCTTGGGGTAAAATCTGAAAACACTGCTTTGAGCTAGACTCGAATGGGAACTGGTGAATGACAACTGGCCTTATTGCACTCTTGGTTACGACACTCCTAGGGGATATTCTTAGGATAATTCTCATTTTCTTTACAAACCATTACGACGGGTTTATGAGTATATACTTTCTCAAAGAAAACATTTTTTTATGATTATGGATTATATCCATAAATAGTTCGATTTATGTTAAGTCTTTTACAAGTATGAAATTATGTATTTTGATTCATAAACTGATCTAGTTTATGCCATTGTTTAAAAATGGTGCCTAGTGGAAAAAATGGAAATTGTATCGATGCATGCACTCCATGTATGGATTACCCTCATGCTCAAGATAATTATTATGGAGCTGGTGATGCAACTGGTGTTGATCATCTAATCACCATACTGGGACAACTCACTCGGGTTATGAATAATAAACTTACCCATATGGAGCACCCTGATCCGCAGCGTGGAGGATCAATGTTAGATCGCTCATGAGGCAACAACCACAAATATTAAATGGGGGTACAAATCCACTAGTATCTGATCAATGGCTAAATTCCTTAGAAAAAATATTCCATTCCTTGGGGAGTAGCGAAAAGGAAAAAGTTGTTATGGCAGTTTACCACCTCACTGGAGATGCTGATCAATGGTGGTCATTGATTCAAAATACGAAGGAAGACGATGAACTATCAAATATGGAATAGAGGGTGTTTAAAGATATTTTCTTAGAAAAATACTTTCCTCATGACCATCGAGCGGATATGGAAAGACAATTTCTAAGTCTGAGGAAAAAGGAGGAAGAGAATGCCACAAATTCTGAGGCTAACATTACATGGTTAGCGAGGCATGTAGAAAATTATATACATACCCCAAGGAGTAAGATTGATCATCTATTTTATGGGTTAAAACCATTTATACTTTGATCATTAGTCTCACAATCCTTCTCGCCATTCGAAGATGTTGTCTCATGTGAAATCAAGACAGAAAAATAATTCACTAAGTATTATGAATTTAAAGCAAATCAAGAGAAGAATAGATCTATGGATCCCTCTAGAAATGGAAATAAGGGGAAGAAGGGAAAAGTTGAATATCTATCCTACAGTAAATGTGGGAACAAATACCCTGGTACTTTCTTGAAGGGAATAGGAGTCAGTTATAAGTGTGGTGAAAAAGGACACCAAGCTCGTGATTGTAAGGGGATGAAGGAAGCTACCAATGTTCAATGCTATAGTTTCTGAGGGATGGGACATTATGCAAGTGAATTTACTAAGAATCAGGGGAACAAAACTCATAAAAGGACAAGGGATCAAGCCAAATCTTATGCTATCACTACTGGTGAGGTTAAAGCTCTGAAAGACATGGTGGAAGGTAATTTAATGGTTTCCTCAAGTTTAGAAAATTCATTATTTGATTCTGCATCATCGCATTGTTTCATATCATCCCAATTTGCTAAGAAAATTATATTTTTCCAATTTTATTTAACAAGGGAGTTTTCAGTCAAAACTCTTATGTGAAGTATCATTGCTACAAAGTTCTTTGAATCAGTTCCCATTAGAGGATATAAATGTTCTTTATCTGCTGATCTCATCGCAATACCTATGACTGAGTGTGATATAATCCTTTTCTTGGATTGGATTTCAGACCATGATGCGATGATTTATTGTAAGAAGAAGGAGGTTATGATTTTTTATAATGATGATAAGGAACACCTTATCATTAGAGTAGAATCATCACCACTTGATTCTTATCTAGATCCACCCCCAGTAGCTCAACTAAATTTATTTTTCGGGGAGTAAGAGAATGAAATAATTTTGGGTGAGTAAAGGAATGCTCAAATAGGGGATGTACCTATTGTGAAAGAATATGTAGATGTGTTTCCAGAAGATTTACCTAGACATCCTCCAGAACGTGAAATTGAGTTTTCCATTGATTTAATTCCTGGTTCAATGCCCATATCAAAGACCCCTTATAGAATGGCCATTGTGGATTTAGTTTACTAAAGAAACAACTACAGGAATTGAGTAATAAGGGATGATTTGGAATTTCAGGTAGGAGATCATGTTTTCTTGACAGTATCACCATTGAAGGGTGTTATACGTTTTGGTAAGAATAGAAAATTGAGTCCCAGGTATATTGGACCATTCGAAATTCTTGAACGAATTGGGGTTGTAGCTTACTGTTTGGAAATGCTTCCAAACCTCTCTAAAGTTCACGATGTGTTCCACGTATCACTATTGATAATATACATGTCTGACCCAACGCATGTACTCACCTATGAGGAAGTAGAACTGGAACCCTATCTGTCTTATTACGAAGAGCCTGTCAAGATTCTTGATATGAGAGAACAAGTGCTGAGAAATCGGATGACTCATCTAGTAAAATTTGTATAGATAAACCATAAGATAGAAGACGCAATGTGGGAACCCGAGGAACTTATAATGAAGAACCACTCGAGTCTTTTTATACAGTAATATTCTAGAAATTTCGAGGAAGAAATTATTTTAAGGAGGGGAGAATGTTACACCCCAAGCTTCCAGGGTACGCTTCTCTTTGAACAATACAGTAGTGTGTGTTGTACGCAACTTCGAGTTCTAACACACACCACAACCAATCAAATTAGCCATTATGAATTATAATACCCACTTTTTTAAATTCTATAAATTTTATCTTTCAGAATGGAATTAATTTTTGGATTTGTAATATCAAAATTAGCTTAGGGTGAATTTTTGATATTTTTCTGAAAACATTCAATTTTTTATGAATAGTGAAAAACACTGAGTTATAGTTTAAAATCAAATTATTATTTAAATAATTATTTACTTTATTTAAATTTATTTTAGGTCAAAATATACACATAATACCTATATAAGTTCAATTTAATTCATTGGAGTTAGTTTATAATAGTTTTATATATATTAAAATTTTATTGAACTTTTCACAGTCTTTTTCCCATCTCCTAGGAGAATTTGCAAATTCACATAAAACATACATTTACCACTTATGTGAGTGGAATTTTGAAAATATGAGAGACACCATTAATATCAGGATTAAAATTTGGTTCAATAAGATAAAAATAATTTTTTGTGAATATTAACTTTTGACTTTTATTTACCACGATTAAATGTAAAAAGGGCAATTAAGGGTAAAAATGATATTATTATTACCCTAAAACATTTCCTAATTCTAATGGATAAGTATAATTCGACCAAAAGAAACCTTAGGAATAAAATATGAACCTCTTTGGTCCACTTGGAATAAATTAGGAAATTTATTATTATTTAATTCAAATAAGAGTTAAAAGAGTTAAAATCAATGTTTAATAAATTAAACATTTTTAATATAGGGTTATACATAAGATAATTTTGATTATAAATATTAATTACAAAGATAAAAATATTTCCTACATAATGGTATATATATATATAATAATATTAGGTTTTTATGCTACCACGTGTCAATCTAATATTCCTCCACATCCTATTTTCTATGCGTGTCGACCCTCCAGGAATCCACGTCCCGCCACATATCCCTTTCTCTACCATTCTCCACCTTCATCTCCTGCTCCTACTCCCGCTCCGCCTTCCCCATCGTGATTTCCCTCTCCCCGTTTCCATTTACCACTACTCCTCCATTTTACCTTCATCTATGTCCACCTCCCTCAACTTATTCGGTCTCCCCCATCTAGGTTCCCGCTCTTTCTCAGTTATCTATTCTTCAGCATCAACATTTCACCTTCTTCCCCCTATCGCGATTTTCCTCCCCTATTCTAGGGTTTCCTCTCACAATTTTTATTCCCTCATTCCATTTTTATTTCCTCTTTACTACACCTCTTGCAACCCATTCAAATGATTCCCTATCTCCCATCATCGTCTTCCTGGTCAGCCTGTCTCTGTCACTGACTCTCTATCCACACCTGCCAAACCCCTCCCATTCCATTCATTTTCTTCCCAAAACACTACCCTCAGTCGCTCCTTGCGTCCTTCACCACCGCCTATACCTCTGCCTCCGGTTTCATTGCCTCCACCTACTCTACCTTCACCTCCTAGATTTCATCGAACCGTTGCCTGATCCTGAGCCGAAATCCTTGCTTTAGGACATCATTTCCTTCAAACCCAAGCACACGTCCTTGATTCACAATGTCCATTCTAAAATATATGTGAAACATCTGGTATGTTTAACTGTCTTATTTTTTTATTCCTATTCACATAGTTAAATTCATATTTCCATAGATATGAAAACAATTTGGTTTATAATAATCTGTGTTTATAAACTGTGACAAGTTATTTTTTGGTTCAGGTGTGTTTCATTGTAGTCCTCATCATCAAGCATTGGTTATCCTATTTTAGGTTTGTTTAATTTCAGTCCCATGTGTAATAGAGACTATTATAATTTGTTTGGTTACTGGGATTGAATAATTTATATGCATGTTCATCCCTATGGACCAATTTAAAATTCAAACTGTTCACAAGTTTCTATCATTAGGCTGACTAAGAGTGAACTTCCTCAAACATGGAGTCAAATATATTGTGAGGATACTTATAAACAGTCAATTTCAGTCGTAGCTTCTTGGAATTTGAATGAAAGTAACTGATTCTATTTCTTTTTGAGGTTATCCATCTATTTCATTACATTTTCCTACTAATTTTTACAAAAATTGACTTCCTTCATTCATGTATCATAACAAATGGGTTTGTCCCTTTTCAAATTCCAGGGCTGTCGGATAAACCTAGGTTTTTAAATTCAAAAAGGTCTATTTTATATATTTAAATTTTACCTATTTTTTGCAATTGGATTTTCTCACTACAATTTGTTTTATGAATTTCATCATTTTGTTTCATATATTTTCCCACTACAGCTATTTTAAGGGAAAATGACTAGTTCTTTCAGCTTTGATTACTAGAATGGTCGCTCTAAACATAAGGACTGGAATTGATTAAATCATATCATGGAACTAGGTCTTTCATCTTCATTTTCATCATTTTGTTTCCTATGTTTTTCCACTACAGCTATTTTGAAGGTAAATTAACTAGGTATTTCAGCTTTGATGAATTTCGACATTTTGTTCATATATTCACTCTACCGGTATTCCTTTTATTTCTTCATTTGTAGATATAACAAGAACCAGTGGCATATTAAACCTATATTTTGGGGTGCCTCCTACACTTGTGATTATCATACCATATTCGCTCATCCAATTTGGCACCTATGATACATTCGTGATCTTTTCCTTGGTTAGTTTCTTGTCATAATCATTCGTGTAATAAGCTGGAATAACTAAGATGAATCATGTTGAGTGAGACATGAAAGGCCATAACTAGAAAATTATGGAATCTAGCTAGGTCTCAACTTATTCCATATATACATTTTTTCATATTTCGTATAAGTAATTTTTTTCACATTATAAATTGAATATTTCATATACTTAATTGATTTCAAATTCCTTATACATATGTGTTTTCTTATACATAATTTTTTTAGATTTCTTACAAATGGGTATTTACAGATTGCATATTGCAGATTATTTTCTGATTGCATATTAGTAGATTTCATGTTCATTCAGTGCTGTTATAACAGAAATATTTACTTTATAGGTATCATAATTTTATTATATAAAAAAATAAAAATCACTCTATATTTTGTTTCAATATAGAGTATTTGATAGGTTCTCTAAAATATGTTTTTTTTTATTTCAATATCAGTGAAACAAAAAAAGGCGAATAGGTATTCATATTTCTATTGTCATTGTTTTCTTCTAAAAATAACATTGAAATGATTGGTATTTCATTTTTTATGATTTATGATGAAGAAATTGAGTTGAACAAATGTTTTTGAACTGATTTTGGGTTTGTAAAATAAACCATACATTTTTTTTTCAATTGTACATTCAGATTTCTTACAATATTAACTCTTTACATATTACTTATATTTTGTTCTAAATTTTTTTTTAAGTATACATTCAAAATTTCCCCTTCAAGTTTCTCTCAACACAGGGCCTGATCTTTTACTGTAGGAACATGTTCAACCCGTTATGGAGTTTTACTGGTAATGGATTGCAATTTAATTTATGTATTATTTAATATACATAAACATTCGACAGTTACCTCTATGATTTTTTCTTTACCAACTTCATAATATATCTATTTCAATTGATTCTCATTAACTTATGCTTGGGTTTAAGTTTGTTGTTCCTATTATTGTTGCTAGATCAAGTTGACATGGTTTGTGGGAGGATTTTTGAAAAAAAATTATAGTGGTCTACTATTATCATCCCAATTGTGATTTTCTACCAAATGAACTACTACTACATGTTTTGGGTCCATTTAAATTGATTTTTTAAAATATATTTTCCTACTTTCTATGTTGTTTTGGACCTGATACCTATTACTATTATATATTTTCATGACTATTGTTCCCTATTTACATTTAATGCAACGTTTTGGATTTAATGTTATATTTGTGGTTTTATCCTTACACATGACATTAACTTTACATGAGGTATTTTCCTTTATGTATGGTTTCACACTTATTTGTGTCACTTTTTACCCTTTTTACCCTTAATATTGGACACTGCATATGTTTTCCTTTTATCGAAGGCTGATAAAATAGCTCTGTTGTGGGATTAGCATGTATCTTCACCATGTTTTATTTATCTCATTGATTATCATTGATACTCATTATACTCATATGGCCTATCATGAGTTTCTATGCGCCCCACTACCTATTCTGTAATATGTTGTTTGAATGGATCCTTTGATTTTGGTTATCTATATGTATTCCATTCTTTTTTCCACACTTTCTTCACTTGTTATATTTTTTGTGTGGCATGATATTCCTACTTCTTTGTCTCATGACATTTGATAGGAATCTCTTATAAGATATCCATATATTGTAATACTATTAGACATCTCCACTTTCAGTTCCCTAGGTACGAAATTTTCTACAGCATTGATGCAACTACTATTGGCTTGAAAATTATCTTATGATTCTGAATTACCTCAGTGTGCAGGTCTTGGAATTGTAAGAGGCCTTGATGCATCAATTGAACTTCTTAATGTGATCCCACCCATCTTATCTGCCACTCTGAATGTTCTTTTCATTCATGTACATTTAAATACTATGATGTATATACTTATGTTGTCTTCTTCATGTTCATTTGAATGTTCCTTTTCTGTTGGATATTTCATTCATGTCCATTTCTTGGTGACATTAAGACTTATTCTTCATATTTAGGTATTCTTATATTGTATACTTATGTTTTATATATTCTTATGTTGTATTCATATGCTGCATATTCATGTATTCTTATGATGTGTTAGACAAGGATTATTTAAACCAATCTTATATGGGTGAGGCAAAGATGAAATGCATTGGTGATGGCTCAATTTCACATGTTTTGGATGCATTAAGAAAGGATGAGTTCAACCAATTTCTCACAATAAAGGCACAGTCGGAACACACTAGTGATAGCCAAAGCACACAGGACAGGGTTGTGTTGCATACTCAGGTATTCTTATGTTGTATACTTTTGTTGTATATACTTATGTTGTATAATAATTCATTCATGTTCTTTTCATAATTTCTCTATGACATTAATACTTATAATGTTTCATTCATGTTCATTTTTTAATGTATAAATTCTCCTAGATGTATTTCTTATATTCTCCATAATGAATTTTTATGTTTAATTTTTTACAGTGTCGGTATACTTATGTTCTCTTTTACTTATATATTCTCTTATATTTTCTAATATGTTATCAATATTATCCTATATTATTTTCTTTTATTTATTTTCCTTATATGTTTTCAATTCTATAGAGCATGTCTATTTATATTCCAATATTAAGTATCACTATTTTTTGCTTTCAATATATTCAATATTCATAGAGAATGTCCAATTATATTCCAATATTGAACCTTTTAAAATTGGGTGGTATGGATCGATTCAGAGGCAACTATAGAGGTGTCAATATCAACAGTTGATTTGTGTTTTTATTAGCATTTATACAAAGGAATATAAGAATCCAAAATATTACAATTACATAATAGTTGTAGAATAAAATCGGGAACATGTTCTACTTGATTAAATATTACATCATTTCTAAACATCACAACATCTCTATTTGTGGACAAATTTTTTTTCTTATTCTATTATAATTATTTCAAGGCACATGTCATATTTATTGTTAGATAAAATCTTCTTTAAGTAAATTCTCTTCAACTTTGTGTTTCATAGTATGCAATATTATTTTCCACTACAACAAGGATTGTCTCCTAAATATCCACATCTCTGAACCAAGTATGTTCTCTTATTTTCATAAACTTGAATTTCTAAACATCTGAAATTCATCATTGTTTATTGACTGAAATTAACTGTCCCAATTTCGCCAAAGTGACTGTAGTTCTACTTCTACAAATTGCATAATTTAGATTATGTTACCTACTGTGTTTTGATGATTACATGAGTTTTAGATGTAATACTAGGGTGATATTTACTGATTTGGAAAGCTTATAATATTTTTGAAAATAGTCATAGGTAAATAAAAGTATGGCTAGATCATTTTGGAACTCAAATGTCGGTCCAAAGCTATTGTACTCTTGCTACTATAGAATTACCTGTTTTTTTGTTTTAACAGTTTCAATTGTGTTTATTTTGGTGTTTCATCCATTGGGTTGGGATCAATCATTTGAATGCATGGTGTTACTGATGACACAGACTCATTCTCAGTAGTTTTATTTGATAGACAGGTGATGCATTTCATACAAAAGGCAGTTGAAGAGTTGAGAGCTGCTTTGATATAGGTAAAACCACCTTTTTCTATTGTGTCACTATATTTTATAATTATTATTCCTAACATGGTTTGTTGTTTCATAAATTAGGAAAATGATGAATATGGTTTTCCTCGACTTAAAATTTTCAACTCAGAGAACGTGATCCTATCAATTAATGTATCAAATTTCAATATTCAAAATCAGCATTGTTCAATAGAATAGAACACATACAAGGTAATTTTCATTAGTAAAAATGAAATCTACATTATCAATTTCAATGATTCATTTGAAAACAATCAGGTACTAAAAAATATATATTCAAAACTTCATTTATTTTCATAACCTGCAAAGCATTTATAATATTCTATTTTTTTCAGGATCATCGTGGGATTGATTTTACAAGAGTAGGCACTAAAATTTAAAAGATTCAGGTAAACTATTTTCCAATATTTTAATTCTTTTTCCCTGTTAGTAAATAACAAAGTACTACATGACCTCTTTTATCGTTCCATCGTAGGATCATCAATGTGTTGAATCTTTTCAACTTAGTGAAAACATTGACTCATCATTTGTAAAATCAACTTCAGTTTTATCGACTGTTCAAATAAATATATGTTATCTTCTAACATTATGTTTAGGATTTGAATTATCATTATAATGGTTATCAATTGACCACTGGTTCATCTTATTTTGAAGTAGTTAATAGTTTCTTTCATTTGAAGAGAAATATTTTTACTGATTTCAATGATGATGATGCAGTCAAACACAATGTTTCACTGATTGGTGACTCAACACCACCAAAAACTGATGCCTTTGATATTTTTATTCATATAAAGGAAAACATAAAGATAAAAACAGACAAACATGACTAAAGGCTTGTCTTTCAAAACTCCGATTTGGTATCACACATTCTAAAATCCTTTAGTTTTAAACGGCATGTTTCAGAAACATTCTCCAGTGTTACATCTACTTATACAGTAGTTTGGTAATACAATGTAATGAAAGGATAATATCTTAAAAACATTAATCATTATGGAAAATTTTTATACGTTAATATATATAATCCATGTTCTGATATTTATTGATAGCTTCCAATAATAATGTAGTCCCACATTATGAATTGTTATATTTCTCTCCAGTTGAACAGATTTACTTTTCGTGGAATTGATACTGTTTTTTTAGTGAAGCATTTTAATCTACAACTGAACTGATTTACCAGTGCTGGAATATTTACCATTACTGTAAATTCTATTCAATTTACCGTTACTCATATTCAATGATGTTAGGGTCAATTTTTTTCCAGTATAATACAATTAACAGTTTAATAGTTTTTCCTTTACTGTAGTCATTTTGTTTCCATTGACATGATCCTAGAAAGACTCTAACATTATGTGGCGACTAAAACATAGATAGTGATTTCAATTTATGTGATCCCAGTTGAAAAGATTTACATTTCGTGGAATTTATTCTGTTTTTTATGTTTTTGAGTAAAACACATTTAACTACAACTGAGCAGATTAACCAGTACTGGAATTTTTACCAGTATTGTAAAATCTGGTCACTTTACCAGTACAGGAATATTCACTATGGTTGGGGTCATTTTTGGTTTCCATTATAACACAATTACCAGTTTAATTGTTTTAACTTTACTGTATTCATTTTCTTTCCATTAACCTGATCCTGGAAAGAATTTGACATTATGTGGGTGACCCTAACATAGATGTAAATTACAAGTTATGGGATCCAAGTTCAACTAATTTACATTTCATGGAATTGACACTATTTTTTATGTTTTGAAGTGAAATACATTTATCTACAACTGAACAGGTTTACCTAGAATACTTCAAGTACTGGAATACTTCTAGCACTGTCAAATCTGGTCAATTTACAAGTGCTGCAATATTCACTGATATTAGGGTAATTTTTTTAGTTTAACATAATTACCAATTTAAAAGTTTCAATTTTACCGTATTAATTTTACTTCCATTGTCATTATCCTGGAAATACTATGACATGATGTCGGTGGCCCTAACCGGTACAGTAATTAACTCACAGTATTCTGATTGTCCCTACTATTAAGTAGTTCTGTTTGATGCATCATGTTGTTTTTTCATAATAATATCTGTCATTTACTCACTTCCAATTTTAACAGGACATTTGATTACAGGGATCAAAATAACTATCTACCGATTGGTTACTGATATGTTAACTCCAATGAATATTAAATGTGCATGGATTTACCTTTTTAGTGCTGGTTGTTGTGTAATTTCTACAATTTCATCATCCAAGCTCTATAATAATGCCCCACCTCAACCAGATTTGTTGGCTGCTTCATGTGTGGGATCTAGCTCTGAGTAGTGTTATGTGCTAAGGTGGAGTGATCAATTATAGACTATACCAAATACATGATTGATACAACAAAGTCACAACACTATTTAAATCTTCATTTCTTAAATTAATAACATATCAGTTTTATTCCTTGATTATATATGTCATTTTTCCATTGATTATGTATGTCAATTATTTCTTCATTATTTATGTCATTTTTTTCAAATGTTTTCAATATTATTATGAAATATTATGTTTGATAAATGGTGTTCTATTATTTATAATAACAATTAATTTATAGTGTCGTTCTAATGCATGGGTGGAGTACTGGTTTTATTTATAGTTTTTAGACATTGAATATTTAAATTTATTTATGACACAATAAGAATGCAGTATTTTCCTTATTAATGAAAGAATCAAATAATTTGTATTATAAAAGTTAAAATAAATATAATTTGGAAGTTTTGATGACATCCACGAATTTTATTGGTTAATATTATATGCTATTATTTCTTAAATGAATTTGATTCGAATTAATAACGTTTTTAAGACTTTAACAAAAATCAATTATTAAATAGTGTCAAAATTGACATAAATGAGTTTTTAAAACAAATATTATATTATTAACTGAAATTCTATTTCTAAAAATCTATGGTTCAGACAAATGACTTATATAATGAAATTTTTATTATTAATGGACCACTTTTGGGTCTCTTGTATGTATATTTTATGTTTATTAACTATATAATATAAAAATACAAAGAGACATGGTAAATGTCAAACTAATTAACTAAGAGTTAAAACTAAATGATAAGGTTAATATAGTGTCCCAAACCTGTTGAAATCCTATTGGTTGAGTTTTTTTTGACCTATACCCACCTTAACAATTAAATAATCCACTTTGGAGCCGTTAGAAATAGAATATGAATTTATTATGAAATAATATTTGTAGCTTTTCCTTAGGTTCCCCTCGCCCCTCTTATAAAAGGGCACTCCCCCTTCTCACTAATTCACACCTTCAAAGGGTTTTGGCTCAGCCAAACCCTGCCCAAATATTCTCTCAAATTCTCTCACTTCATTATAGAGGTCTTCCTTTAGTCATAAAGTCAACCTAAGGATACCTTTTGATCAAATCAAAAGGAAGAACCCGATGAAGAGGTCATGTTTTCACCACACTCTTTAAAGTTCCTTTCTTCTTCAACTTCTTCTTTATTTATCATTTACATTCTAAAATAATAACTCCAGTATCACCTATATACTATGATTTTATTATAAATATTCCACAACCATATTCATTATTCTATCCACCCCTTGAATAACATGTCACCATACATGCGTACGTACGGCTTACAGTCTCCACGTCGTGGTGTAATTGTTATTCAATACATTATTATTTGTATGGGTATAATAATGTTGTGTAATTCATGTTAATAATAAATATAACATGATAATTATTCTGTATATATGATACACCACCCAATTATATATTATTTTAATATCAAAAGAATGATACTGTCTCTCGTGCGTACGTACGGACTACCGTCTCTACGAACGCGATGAGATTCATTCCCCATCGAATCCATTCAAGAATAATTTTCATTTGATGTATAAAAATAATGTTTAAAGACTTAATATCATTCTATATATGAATAAGATACAACCTATCCATAAAAAACACGGCTTACGTAACAAATCATATGAAGGAAAAAAGAATCAGTTAACACCTGAAACAACAATAATACATAGATATTATTAACAAAGAAACGTTAAAAGATCATATATGATACCATATTAATGTATACGATTCTTTTATAATTTAATAAAAATTATTTCACCATTATACAAGAGTTTAACCTACCCTCGACCATGGAAAAGTACACGGTAAGGGTATATTTTACAATCTCTTCATTATCCAAGGTTGTTTATATATAATTATCTACAAGGAACTCTTTATCATCCACATCCATGTTTCTTAAAAATGTATTTCAAATAATTCTTACTATTTTAAATAATATGGTTTAAAGTCATTTATACCCTTTTTTAACTTTTTATCAGAAGTTTATAAAGTAATCTTTCTATCATTTTCCAAACAAGGTCCTTTTTAACCTATTCGACAGAATTAAGGTAAGAATGTATTTTTTTAACTTATACGGCGGGTGCGACTATTCTATGCCATTATAAAATTGTTGAAGCTTCCCTTACAAGCTTATAAGAATATTTTGAACGTAAATGTTTTATTTTATAATTATGTGACTTTTAAATGATTTCAAAAAAAACAAATATTTATCTCAAATAATTTTGATTTCATCTTTGTCGACATCCTTTGATAGATTTTAAGATTATTTCATGTCGATTTATTATGATACAAAACTTCCATTTAGTATTGAAGGTTTTGTGATTTTTTTACTGTAGATGTGTTATTTTTATACCATTCATGGTTTATGGAGAATGTATTGACATTTCGTAATCTAGTTTTAAAAGAATGTTTATGTTATGTTTAAACATGTTCATATGAGTAATGCATTGGACTTAATAAGTGACGGGTGGAGCCCACTATAACTCCTCGATGCATCGGTAGGTCTCATGAGACAAACTAGTGTCTTGGTACAAGGCCTTGACAAAATATTATTTGTAGTCTTTACACAAGGCCTTGACTTTTTGGTTATGATAATCTGGCATTATGCATTCCATCATTATGAAAGTGGTTGTTGATATTGCGTGTGATTATTCGATTAGTAGAATATCCATGTAAATAAGTTAATGGCATCACTTAATTTTATATCTGCCATATTATGCTAAAGTTTAAGTTTACAAGGCTTTTGTTTTAGTTATACATTTACTTAAATGTTTATGATTATTTATGAAAGTTTCTGCTATATTGTTATCCTTACTGGGCATCTGAGGTCACCCCTTTCTATGTTTTATTTTTCCCAAGATGTGAAGAAGAATTTTATGAATGACCTGCAGGGATAGTATAAGGGGATATGAGTATAGAGACAGGATGTTGTTGTGATTTTCACTTTATGATATAATGAAAACTTTATGAATGTATCTAGTGATTCCAAGTCTACTAAACTAATCGGTCTTTAGAGACTTGATCTTTTTCGATCGTGCCAATGTTTTGTAACAATACACCGACTCTGGGTAACTCGGGTCGGGGCATTACATTTCATCATGGGAAACCAGATGTTATGGGAGTTGGAATGAAAAAAATAATTTCTAGGCTTATAGAACATCTCTAGTTGTTAATGATACTAAAAATATTATTTATAAAATAATGTAATAATATCTTATTGATCCCTTCCTATATAAATTTCTACATTTGTTTTAGTGAGTCCATTGATCCAAAACTGTCAAAGTAGTGGATCAATAGCATTGAAATGACATTTTCTATTCTATAGTGTTTGAATCATCAAAAATTCCTCTTTTCTATATATCATTTGGAAGGAGAATAAAATAAAATTTAGACTCTTGTCCATAATTAAAGGTTATTGTTAGAAATTAACATTATGGAATGAGATTAGTTTATGATATTACTATTGAATATAAAGACTCCTTATATTATTTGTATGAAAATTTATAAGGAATTACTTAATCCAATGTAGAAGTTTGATAAATATATTGGTAACCTTGAGGAAAATTTAACACGATGTATGAGCTATGCTTATGGTATTATCCTCTATGTTGAAAGTAAGGTTGAACTATTATTCAATGGATTAAAACTAATTCTTCGAAAATAGTTATTATAAAGGGAATTTTTTATAAATTAAGAAGAAATATTATTTTCTATCAATATGGAAATTGATATTGGAGTAACCTAAAAAATATCATTGCATTTATAAGAAAAAAAAATGCAATTACAATGAATTTCTAAAAAACATAGAGAAGAGATGATGAAACATACTTTATGGTTGAAGTGTGGAAGGAATCATGGAGGAAATTCTATTCATAGTATTGGTAAATGGTTTATGTTTGTAAGTAATGGAAATTGTAAAATTAAATCATTAAGTGATGAAAAGAAGATAGTTAATGATGCGAATAGAGAAAAATCTTCATAGATTTCACCAAACACACTCTAATGTTTAAAAAGAAAGGATTATTGGTGTTATTGTAAACGACTCTCAAATATAAAAGTTAATGATTATGATTTACTTTGGAAATATATTAATCCTCTATTATATCAAAAATCTCATGTGATTACTCTTTCTTATTTGGAGTATAATAGTGACATAGTGAAATTTACTCTTATTATCCACTCTAGAGATTTTAATGTCTGATTTGACTATGAATCTACCTACTAATTTATGTTTAAATAATTTTTAATGGGTTTAAAAATTATAATCCAATATTTAAATAATAAATTGGTAGTGAAAACCACTAATGGTTTGATGATATCATATCAATTATATTATTCTTATCCGGTTGACATTTGTGGGAATGTGCTTCCTACAAATCACTTTATTCTCCATCTAGTTTAATTTTATATTATCGTATGGGTGGATTGAATTTCTCCACATAAATACAATATCAATTTCCTATGAATGTAATCAAAATTTTATATTCCAAACCAAACAATGATCATCAATATATGTGATGATTAATATAATCTCCTTGTGGAAATTACATCCATTCACTACAAGAAAACAATGTTTTAGTGGCCCTTTTTTTAGACAGTTTTCAAAATCGCTGAAAATTGTTTTCAATAAAGAAATAATGAGTCATATTTTATTATAATATTTAAAAACCACTGCTAATTTTTTTAAAATATTTTTTATAATTTAATAAATTAAATTCCAAAAACATCTACAATTATTTTTAGCCAACGTTTTTAAAAAACCACAACAAAATTGATGAAAAATAATAATAAATTTATTATTAATTATTTATTAATTATTTACAATGAATAATAGTTTATTATTTATAATTTTAACTAATTATAATATTTTAATAAATAAATATTTATAATTATTCTTTAATAATAACAAGTAACTTAACAAATATACAAAAACATGACAACCAAACATCAACGTCAAATAACCATAACTGTTGATTCAAGAGTCCATTTCAGCTACATGGTCAGAGAAATAGATGCTTCTGAAATGATATAAAAACAAGTGAGATTTAAATGATGTGAGATTCAAAGGAAAAAATATTTTCAAATTTCAAAAAAGTTGAAAATCGAACTTAAACTTCAAACGACCATAACTATTAATCCTCGGGTCAGTTTGGTCTCTACCACATATCAAATAAAATCCTACGATGAGCTCTACACTATTGAAGACATATACTAGATTCATGAGCATTGTACCCATTTTTACTTTTCTAGAATGGCCCAGAAGGCCTATAAAATGGAGGTTTTAGTGGACGGCCCTGATTTCATAAAATTTAAACAGGTATAACATTCGATCCAAGTGTCGGTTCATCATGTACCACATATCATATCAAAGCTCGTTTAATGATATTTAATTTTATTGGATTTGGATCTAAAAAATAAGTCCCTGATCAGATTTTATGGCCATTTATGTGTTTTTAGGGTTTTTAGAGGTTTTTAGTGTTTTATGATATCATTATTTATTTATTTTTATTATTTTTATTATTTATTTATTTACTTATTTATTATATATTATTTTTATAACTAATAATTTATATATTTTTTATTTTTTATTTTTTATTTTTTATTTTTTATTTTTTATTTTTTATTTTTTATTTTTTATTTTTTATTTTTTTTTTGTATCTATTTATTTATATATTTATTTATTTAATTTTTAATATTCAATATTTATTTTTTTATTTATTATTTAGTTATTATGTACACATAAATTATTAATTTATTTTTAATTTATTAAATAATTAATAATTATTTAGTTATTATTAGTTTATTATTTATTTATTATTTACTATTTATTCATTATTAATTATTTATTTATTAATTTTTTGTTAATTATTAAATATTGAATATTATTTAGTAAATATTATACATTATATATTAATTAAGAACTAAGAACTATTAATTATTAATTATTAACTATTAGTAATTATTATTGATTTAGTATTTATTATTTATCATTTATCATTTATTATATATAATTTATTATTTATTATTTACTATTTGATATTTTATATTTATTATTTAGTTATCTATTTAATTATTTATTTCTTTAAATGGTTATTATTTATTTTTTTATTTATTCTTTTTTATTTATTCTTAAATCTTTAATCATTGTTCTTTATTCTTTATTATATATTAATTTATTTTAAAATTGTAAAATATTTATATATAATTATTTTATTATTATTTGATTGATTTATTTCTATATTATTTATTTATTCAATATTAATTAATTATTAATTATTAATTAACTATTTATTAATAATTAATCAATTATTTATAAATTATTTATAAATTTTTAAATAATAAATATTCATTATTCATTATTAATTCATAAAGTTCAATTATAATTTATTAATTATTAATAATTATTTATTATTTATTTATTTACTTATTCATTTATTCATTCATTTATTTATTTATATTTTATTTTTTATTTTTTCTTAATTAATTGATAATTTATTATTATTTATTAGTTTTATTTTTACTATTAATTTATTATTTATTGTTTTATTTATTATTTTACTTTTATATTATTAATTTATTATCATTGAATTATAAATTATATATTTATTATATAACCGTTATATATTTATTATTTATATATTATTTATTTATTCTTGTTTTATTAATTATTATATATTATTTTTAATTTACGTCTAATTTATTATTTATTTATCAAATACTAATTTATTTTCTTATTGATTTTTTTTATTACATTACTTATATAATATATGTTATATATTATATATTATATATTATATATTATATATTATATATTATATATTATTCAGTATTTAATATTTAGTATTCATTACTTATAATTTACAAATCATTATTTACAATTTATTATTTATTATTTATTATTTATTATTTACTATTTAATATTTTTTTACCAGTTGTTAATTACCATTTATTTCCATATCATATATTTATTTATTTATTATTAATTTATATTCTATTTATTAAGTACTAATTTATAATTAGTAATTATTAAATATGAATAATTACTTATTAATTTTTGATTTTTGATTTTTTATTTTTGATTTTTGATTTTTGATTTTTGATTTTTGATTTTTGATTAATCATTATTGATTTAAAATTATTGATTTATCATTATTGATTTATCATTATTGATTTATCATTATTGATTTATCATTATTGATTTGTCATTATTGGTTAATAATTATTTAGTGTGTATCTAATTATTATGTATTATTTGTTATTATTATTTATATATATATATATATATTAGATTCGATATATTGACCCCATGAAGAGCCTCCTGGAGTGGTAATGTCTTTGGAAAATAATGAAGAGGTAAGAGGTTCAAATCTCACCTAGTGTAGAATTTCTATATATGGCATGTGCTTATGCATGGACATGGGTCTTTGCATGGACATGGGCATGTCCATGGGCATGGGCTTGTGCATGGAGATGGGGTTAAGAATGAAAATAATAAATAATAAGAAAATTATGAAAACAAATAAATTATAAAAATAAATAAATCACTAAAATAACAAATTAATTAATTAATTATAGAAATAAATAAAATAATAAATTATTAAAATATTTAAAATTTCCTATCTAGTTAGTTAATTAATTATGAAAATAAAAAAAACATTTGAGTCAGTATGGAACTGAAAAAATAACTGTTTATCGACGGTTTAAACCCCTGCTAAAAACCACTAGTAAACCGTTTTTCATTGGTTTTAAAAACCCAGTGCTAATTGATTGTCAACAAACAAATTAGCAGGGGTTTTCCAAAACTGTCGTAGAATGATTTAAGGGAGTTTTAGACTCTAGTTAAATGAAAAATGTTGCATGGTGATTGTATGGGTCTTGATTCCTATTCAAATGGGGTGTTCATCTAATATGGTATAGGATAAACTCAACATCAACGATATGCCAATTGTGTGAGAGTTTGTAGATGTATTTCTATATGAGTTACCTATTATTCTTTTAAATAATGTAGTTGAGTTCCCAATTGAACTTATACATATTGATACACTAATTTCAAAGACTTCATAGAGAATTTTCTAAATTGAGTTGTAGGAATTGTGGATGAAACTTAAGGTGAATGTGGAAAAGGGATTTGTTCGGAAAACTATTTTTCCATGGCACTCACATTTAATTTTTTGTTAAGAAGAATGATTGATCAATGTGATTCCCCATTTATTTTTAGGAACTGTACAATATCACAATCAAGGTCAGGTGTCTTCTACCCTATATTGATGACATGTTTGATTGACTGTGTAGAGCATAATAATTTTCAAAGATTGACCTTCTTTCATGATATCATCTATTAAGGTCCAAGAAGGTGGACATACCCAATAAAAAAATTTGTTCATGGTTTGGACACTATGAATACATAGTGATTCCATTTGGTCTTACTAATTACCACACAATCATTACGAATTTAATGAATATTGACTTTATAGATTACCTTGGTTAGTTTTTGCTAGTCTTTATAGATGGTATTTTTATATATTCAAATATAATGGAAGAGTATGAATATAACATGAAGATTTTACTAAAGACTCTAAGGAGGATTATATGTATGAAAATTTATAGTGTGAATTTTGGATTCAAAAAATTTCATTTTTGGGTCATATAATCTCATGCAAGGGTATATTGGTGGATTCTTGAAATATGAAAGTTATTAAATACTGGTGTCAAACAACCACTATAAATGAGATCTGTAGTTTTCTTGTTTTTTGTGGTTTTTATCAGAACATAGTTTGGAATTTATCCAAACTTTCTAATCAACTCACCAAGTTAACTAATAAGTGTTTTATGTTTTATTGGGATGAAGAATATGATTACAGATTTCTGAAACTAAAGAAAATGTTATTCCGAACACATGTTCTTACATTACCTTATAGTGGAGAAGGGTTTCTAAAATATATTGGTAATTTGATTAAGGGATTTGTATGATTTTTCATGAAGAATGATATTGTGAGAGTTTATGCCTCTTGATAATTAAAGGATCATGAGGAAAATTATCCAACTCATAATTTGGAGTTATTTGAAGTAATTTTTTCATTAATGATATGAAGGAATTATCTTTATAGAGAAATGTGTGATGTATGTACATATCATAAATTTTTAAATTATATTTTCACATAGAAAGAGTTGAATATGAACCAGAGAATATGGTTGGATAAGAATAATTATTACGAGTGGATAATAAGTTACCCCTCTTAAAGAGAATATGATGGATGATGATTTGACTCAAAAGGATCAGGATAGATTATCTATAATGATGATCACAAATGTTCTAGTGTATTTTGATTTTCAAGGATGTATCTGGAATTATTAATTGATAGGGGAAATGATGTCCTAATCAAATTAATGTTCAACCATCTATCTTTGTACGGTTTAAAGAGGCACAAAAGTAAGATGATGAATAATAGTAGAAGGTGAGAAATATTCTTTACCTAAACCTTGAATGTGATAAAATAATAAAGTTCTAAAAAAAATTCCATTCATTCCATACCAAATTTTAACAAGGATTTGTTATAGGAGTCTCATAGTTCTTATATCTCAATTATTATTGGAAGTATAAATATGTATATATTTATAATGGAGTATTTCTAGTGGGACAACATGAATATATATATATTACAAACCTTGAATCTTAGTTCTTGGTTTGTTATAAAGTAATGGATGAGAGAAAAAAATTCTATGTGGATGATACAACCATTAATCATAACATAATATAAATGGAAAAAAATCACCATGTATTTATTCCTTGGACTTCCCAAGAAATCTAGAGACCATAATTCTTTTTGGGTTGTATTTAAAAACCTTATAAAGTTATCACACTTCATTGATATCATAATAGATTTATCCCTTGATTATATTTCTAGAATATAAATTATAAAATTGTTAAGGTTACATGGAGTACCATATTCTATTTTGTCTGGTCATAAGTTAAAGTTCACCTAAAAGTTAAAGAGAAATATATACAAGGCTCTAGAAATATATTTGAGTTTCATCACAATGTATCATCCACATATAGATGTTTATTATAAGAAAACCATGAAAACCTTGGAAAATTTATTGATACATTATTCTCTATAATTGAAAATATTTTTGAATCAATGCCTTCACTTGTCAACTTTTATTACAATAATATCTTTCACTAAATCATCCATATGGATCCTTATGAGACCTTATATATAAAGAAAAGTATAAATCCAACCTTCTTGGATGAATTTTGAGAGAGAAAGCTATTATGGCCTAAGCTAGCTGAGGAAATAACATAGAAAATATGTACCATTCAACAACACATCTAGGAAGCTGAGATTTGGAAGAAAAATTATGTTGATAATCATTAGTTATATTTGGAGTTTGAAGTTGGTGATAAGTTGTTTATATGAATTTCTCTATGGAATAATGTTATGAGATTTGGGTAGAACTAAATTTTTAACCATTGGTATATTGTCCCCTTTGAGATTTTTGATCAAGTAGGGATGGTATCTTGTCACTTGGCGCTTCCACAGAACCTCTCTGAATTTCATGATCTATTCTATGTATCTATAATAAGGAAGTACATACCTATTTATTCACATGTATTTAATTCAATGGTAGTACAACTAGAGCATGAACATTCCTATAAAGACTAACATGTAGATATAGTGGAACTTAGAGATAAATTCCTATAGAAAATGACTTCCCACCAATTTAATGTTTAAAAAAAGAATTTAAATTTAAATTAAGTTACTTGGGAACCTGGGGATGTAAGGAAATATATATATCACTGTTTTTTGAATTTATGGTAAAGAATTTATAGAGTGTAATTCATTTTAAGGTGCTTAGAATGTATCACCCTAAGACTCTAAAATATATTTCCTTTAAAAATTATTATTTTTTGATATCTTTTGATACACGAAATGCCAAGTCCAAATGAAAAATATTATATTTTAATATTATAATATAGACATAAAAATTAGGATATGAATTTAAATAAACAAATTTTAAAAATATTTATGAATTAAAAAGATAATGAAAATATATTTTTAGTAATGTATTGAAATTTTGTTAAAAAATAAATTTTCCTTATGATAGTTTTTATTAATTTTTAGGATAAAAAAATAAATAGTTTTTTCAGTAATAGAAAATTTATTCTAGAAAATTGGCTTCATTTTTGAAATCATAATTTCTAACATATCATTGAATGAATTTTTTAGAATTTTATCAAAGGACTATTCTTTCAATGAATAGTGAAAAGTATATATATTTATTAAGAAATGTATTTTAGAATAAAGAATTTAACAAGGTAATTTTAATATTAAAATGTATTAAAAGATAAATTTGTTCACCTATTTTGGGATTTATAAAATTTATTTTATTTCAAACAATTTTTTATTGGTGTTTAATATAAAATTATTTTATACATAACAAAAAAATTCATTGAAAAAATACTTTCTACGAAAATTGAAATTTTGTTTTTAAATTGTTTTATACTACTTTTGATAATTTTATTTGATAAAATGTATACTATATTTTAAATAAAAATATTTAATATTAGATTATATTTTTATCTTAGCTTTTTTCCTATAGAATAAATAAAAAATTATTAAACTACCACGGTTATCGTTAGAACAGGCTTACCGGGGGTAAACTAAATAGATATGGGTTTAGATGACCAAAAAAATATGTATAAAATACATTTTATGAAAAATTATAGACCCTTTATAATCTAAACATTGAGAATGGTACATTTTTAATCTATATGGTGTTAATAAGACATTCATATATTTTATTTAAAAAAAACTAAGTGTGTCCACCATACTCCTCCTAATATCTTTTATTGTATTTTTCATAAGCCATGTTTTAGGTCGAATGAGAACCAATTAAAAAAAAATTAAAAATAAAAAAGTCTTATAAAAATTAAAAAATTACTATACAAGAGGATTCGATATTCAAATTTGATAAATACTTGCAACCCTGAAGATAGAACAATAGAACATGCATCACCATCACCAGAAATGGATCCAAGATCTAGATTGAAAATTCATCAAACTATAGAAAAAAAACGTTCACACCATCATTAAACCCCCATAGGAAGGATAATTTCAAAATCATGTTTTGGTTCATGAATTGGTTATTGGTGACTGTATGAACTGCACGTCCCAAATCCTCCAAGAGAACTACCTCACAAAACCAACATAGGGATGAGCATTAGAACAGAAAACCATAGAATAGTCTAAGTAGAAAGAGCCTTAACATTATGCTAAAACCTCTTCTAGTATCACTAAAATTTAATCGAAAACCCAATCATTGGAACTTCATCAGAGAATCAAATACAAGAACACCACCAGAACACAAAAAGATTTATCTCCAGTCATTGAGAAAATAGCTACTAATTCCCTCCATGGAAGTAACTATTATCCACAATTATTCCTTTATACTATATATTCCATGATCGATTGATTCAAAATACTGTCAAATATGCCAAATTGTGAGAATATTGAAGGATACCACTGCAAACTGACTCTCTAGAGACAACAAAATTTGTCAATTTGTGAGCCCTCTATAGTAAACCGGTATTGGAGAATCATATCATAATAAACATTGGATAAAATATTATTCCTAGTCAGAACTAAAACTCATAGGATCCGATTGAATGATATATATCATTACCACTCTTGGATATATGTATATGGAAGTTTGATACCCATCACTAAACAATGAGGGTATAGAAGTTGGGAAAACCATAGATTCAATACCCTGAGGACTCCCAAATAAAGAAACACATCAGATTGAGAAAATCATGGCATCATATCAAGAAGGAGAGTCCAATCATGGCCCAATGCTCCTGTGAAGAATAGCCTTTGAAAAAGAAGGTTGGAATCTCCAAAAATACCATAGTTGAACTTTTTTTATCCCGTAGTGTCTAACACATCCACTCACCCTCTTCTAGAAGGCCTACCACTATCCTATCCTCTCTAATATTAAATAGAATTATTTTTTCAAGAAATACCTACCAAAATAACTTAGTTAAATCCCTCCCTACAACCTATAATCCTTATTTGGATAATAAAACCAACCTATAAAGGAATTAGGTACAAACCTAAAGAGGTTGTCTGAAGAAGTGGTATAGTTCTTAACCATGCATTTATTTATTTCATTTTATACCTCATTAAAATATTTTTCAAGTATGATGAAATAATAAAAAAAATATATATTACATATATTTATATTTTCAATGTTAATGTAATAACCTATATTCATATACTTTTACATAAAATAGGAAATGAAATAGTTGATCGTGTGTAGAGAATACGACATCCTTGTATACTGATGTAATTTTTTTCCCTCGCCACGTCTGACATATAGATATACTGAATTATTTAATTAATAAATATTATATTTATAAATTAATTATAATAATTGAATTTTAATATCATTTATACTTTATTAACATCCAATATTTTGGAGAAAGATAATATAACTCATGCATACATGTGTATTACCACCTCCATGAAATGATGTGATATGTTTTTCATTTCCATTTTACATGGATTTTAAAAAGGCTAGATTAGATTATTATATATAATGTAAATGATATAGTTATAATTATGTAAATGTGAGTTATTATTTTAGTTAATTTCATCTTATCATTATAAAAACGAAAAATAGTGTTCATGCATACATACGAACATTTATCTTCATAAACAATGTAACTCATTTTTCTATCCCTAAAAATTATAAAATAAAATAAAAACTATTTATTTAATATATATTAAATTTATATCAGGATTAAAATTATTAATATTAGGAAACCATGATTAAATTATAAGGGTTAAAACCTCTAAACAAAAAAATACATGAAAAAATGCAGTTATTAACCAAAACTGTGATTTTAAAAAGGAATTATTAATAAATTTGTGATAAAAGTTTAACGGTAATAATACATGTTATGATATATATGAATGTGTTTTTTTAATATATATATATATATAATATTGAATATATTTTTCTAATATATAGTTATTTCTTTAAATTATATGTTTCCCTTCACTTTCCTCTCTTTCGAATCTTAATATAGAAAAATACTATTTTTTAGGAACAGTAACATTATATCTTTCTTCGGTCAAAAATAATTATTATTCCATATCTTTGTTTTCTAAAAAATTCCACAATTGTTTTTCAGTTAAGCAATGATTGTTTAAATTCATTTTTACCAATTAATTATTTATTAATAAATGGTTTAAGTGGAATTTTCTTTGCGAATTCATAATGAGGTAATTTTTTAACTTTTTACAAAAGTTTGAATGGAATGTTTTAGTAATTTAAATGAAATGAATGAAAATTTCCACCATAAGGAACACTATAACATTTTAAGATTCTTGTAAATGTTTCTATGGTTCCTTTGAAAGAAAATTTTCCATGAATGTTTTTCATGTTTTTTAATTTTAAAGAAGTTATATTAAATTTAATATTTATTTTCATCTCGAAATATTACATGTTATTTTTTTAGTGAATTAGAATCTAAGATGTAATCCTTTGATGTAACTTATGATTTACTAGGGAAATGATCCAATGATACTATCTTTATTCATTCTTTATGCTGTGTACGATTACGATGAAATGGTTTTTATGAAACCTATATTCATTCCAGAGTGTTTATATGATAAAATGATTAATTTTTTATGATATCATGGTATAAAAATGTATGGTTTTAATTGTGTGATTGAATGTCCCATAATTATATATACCTCTATTGCATTGGGTAAATATGGATATCTCATCAGATAAATTGGACTGGAATGGGGAGTGTGCCCATTTCAGTAAGGGACTCTATCCAATATGATAGTTTTGGGAATGATAGTTGACTAATATGATGAATTTTAGAGTAAACCCAACCTAATAAGATATTCTTATAAGTAATAATTTATTACTAAGTAAATGATTTTATATTTTTATTTTTATTCCACAATCTTACATCTGATTCTTATGTTATGCTATCATGGCTAATGTTATTTGATGAAATTATGATTCATATATTATTAAATTCCATGAATTATTATATGAGTTAATATTATTATCTATTATATAATGGGTATTGTTTTTAAATGTTATTATCATTTTCTTATACCCTTATGATCATGTTGTGTTGTTTTGATCCTTGATATATCCATTGTTTACCGAGATTGTGCATTTGTTCTCACCCTTGCTTACGTTTCCTTTACCTAGGTTATAAAGAAATGTATTAATTAAGATATTTATAAGAAGGTATTCAGTTCGGAAAAACATGGTGGGAGTTGATGGTGTTCATATGTGAAACAATTTTTCATGAAACCAAATTTTCAAAGATATTATACCTATATGATTATGGTGAATAAAATTATATAATTTAATGAATATTAATATCATTAGATGTAATATCTATGTATGAATATTATGGTTCATTAAATACTCAATATTGTTATCTTATAAGACTGAAATTTATTTTAGTTATAATAAATAATTTTAGTAGATTTCCTTGGGTATAATTTGTATCATAAGAATTAAAAGCCATCTATTTTTACTGGTTTTTATAATTTAATTCAAAATCAAAAAAAAATCTTGTTTTCGTCTATTCGTTTTGATATATTATGTGATTTTTGAAACCATAAATTTGAAAATATTTTGTTAAAAGAATGGTTATTCAAAAACAGTCCACAATTATAATTCTAAAAAATTGGAGTTTTAAAATGAAAGAGTTTAAACTTAATTTAAATAGCAAGAGATATGATAATTAAATATAGTATACATAAATTTTGTTCGTCTTCACGTATTTTTAATGATTTTTATGTTTTATAAATTATTCTTGTTAGAAATGTTTTAAAAAACACTTTATAAAATATAGAATGGAAATAAATATAAAGATGGGTATTTTAGTATATTTTGATAAAAAGATATTATTCTTAATAAAAAATATGTTTAGACAAGTTTGAAGAAAAATGAAATGAAGGAACATTATTTTCATTTTTAAATATAATTAAATATTATTGATATTTTAATAAAATAACTATGAATTTGGAATAATATGTTCATGTTAAGATTGATTTGAATAATATGAAAGTGAATTCAAGTTATGAAAACATTGAAGAAGTATATAGGGAATTTAATTTTTGGGAAGATAAACATAAAAAATTTGTACCTATTAAGGGGAAGCATACTCCTTATTAACCTCATCTAAATTCAAATAAAAAACATAAAGACAAACCTATTGTAAAATTAACTTATAATAACAATTATTGAATTAAAATTAAGAGATGAATTTTGAATTTCTATGAAAAAATATATTTTTTACCAAAATTTATACTTAAATATATTTAAAACTATTGAAAATGTGTTAATTGGATTATTTTTATGGATTATAGACATAATAAATTTGTTTGAAAAAATGATTTAACCTAAGTTAAACCCATAAAAAAATATTTTAATGTTACAAAATGTATTTTTATAATTAAATTTTTTGAATCTAGAATAAATAATTAGAGTAAGGAATAAATTATTGAACATGGCTATTTTTTAAAAGAAATTATTGAATTTGATAAATATTTTTTACCTATTTCTATAATTTAATCTATATGAATTATATTACATATTTATTCTTTCCAATGTTTTATGTTTTATCAAAATGATATTAATTTTTTTTTTAATTATTTCTAAAGAATTTTTGGTTAACAAACCACCTGGTTTTGAACAGTAAAATTTTTATAACCATGTGTTCATATTTCCAAAAGAATTTTATGCACTCAAACATGTTTCTATAATTTTCTATGAAAGACTCTCTTATTTTCTATTGAATAAGGGTTTTTATAATGGTAAATTATATTTTTTTTATTAAAATACTATAACAAATATTTTTATTATTGAAATTTATGATGATTAAATTGTTTTTTGGTTCTACTAGTGAATAACATAATAATGAATTTTATAATTTAATTTATGGTGAATTTGAAATTTGATTAATGGTATAATAATGCTTCATTTTATGAAATAATATTTTTCAAATAAACAATGATATTTTTTCGAATCAATATCGGCTTAAAGGATAATTAGTTTAAAGATTTGGTCTTTATTCATGTAAAACTATTAGAATCACTTTGAATAATTAATTTAAAATTTACATATATGGATATTTAAAATGTTTTGATATTATATTATTTAGAGGAATGATTGGTAGCTAACATTATTTAGCATCCTATGGACTTGATATCATTTTTAGATATGTTCTAGCATTTAGGATGATCCATGAAAAATTTATTTAAATACTTCTAAAAGAATAATTAGTTGCATTAAAAAACTATAAATTATAGATTATCTTATTCTCTAAAGAACTATTTTGATTTCAAGTCTTATTCCAATTTATATTTTAAAGGTTTTAGAGTTTATAGAAATTGTACATCATAAATATTATATTTTCTTGGTAAAAGTTCAATATCATGGTAATGAAAGAAACAATTTTCAGTTGTTTGGTCAATAGTTGAAGCTGAATATATAGCTTTTGTTTCTTTTTTTCTCATGATCTTTGTATTAAGAAAGAATTGTTTGGTTTTAATGTCCATTTTAATAAGTTCACTATTTATTATAATTAATATTTGACAACAAATATTTATAAGAACTCGTTAAAAATTATAGAATAATACATATATATTTTAGATTTTATTTTATTAGATATCATGTTAATAAATGTGGCATTGTTTACAGTTTTTTCATCTAATAATTAATTGGATGATATTTTTTAATAAACCCTTGGATTGAACTATGTTTGAAAAGATTAAATCTGAACATGGATGGTTGGAAATTAGAAATAATTTTTTATTTTAATCCACATAATTATTTTTATGTATAGTATACACATAATATATTTATATTTTATGGTTTAATATTTATTTAATTCTTTATTGGTAGCTTTTTTACTCATTGAAAATATTTTTTTAAAATCATTTTTATATGTGAACATGTTTCATGGATCCTTGAATCTATTAATGATTATACAGTAAGACATATCACTATTATATCCCTTACAGCACATGAAAACTAGAAATTTTGGGATGATCTCACTAATTTAGTATTTTTTTAAGAAGATGAGTTATGGTCAAAAGACCAGAACCCTGAAATTTATTCAAAACAAAAGTAGCATACAAATTACATGAGAAGAATAGAGGGAAATTTTATAGAGTATCTAATAAAAAAGTAATCAGATCCTGAGGGATATTATTCCTCCAAGTGATATCATGAGAGACTCCCATGTTGGCGAGACCGTCGGCGATTTTGTTTGCTTCACGGAAGGTGTTTGTAGCAATGAAGTTGAGACTGATGTTCGAGTTGAGGCAGTTAATCCATCAGGGGTGACATACCATGCTAAGTGAGTCACACCCTTCTAGATGGCTTGAACAATGGTATAAGTGTAACTCTCAATCCAGATGTTGCTCGAGATGAAATTTTTTGCAAAAGAGATGGCATGGATGATACCCAGCATTTCGGCCTCCAGAGAAGAATCAATGCCGCCACTTCCATAGAAACACCCATGAATCTGATCAAGATGGTCTCTAAAAACACCTATGCATCCTGAAGGTCCCGGTATTCCTTTTTAGGCTTCATCAACATTGACTTTAATCAATCCAAGAGGAGGGGCCTACCAGAATACTTCAATAGTGTATTTCTATTTTGGAAATATTCTAATCACTTCAATATGTCGGAGGGTTTCAAGGTCAGTGACATAATTTTCACAATGATCTTTTTGGATCATGGTATCCTCTATGATAGTAAGAAGTGTCCTCATTTTACCTTTATTTAGTTTAAATGAGATATAGTTAAAAATGAAATCATTTCTACCATACCAGAGTATATGCAGAAGCTCTGCTACGGCAGCGAGAAAAACGTTTCTAATTTCGCTGAACTTGGAATCTCAATCGTCCTTTTCAACCGCGAGAAAATAAAGTTATCCAAAATTCATATGTACCAAGAAAGATCAAATGTGTAATACAAAAGAGCATCAACAGTCCCACAAGATAAAAAGAGGTGGTTTATGTCTTCCCGATGTTGGTTTCACAAACAAAATTTATAGAAAAGATTAAAACCATAAGACTGAACACAACCATTGGTACAAATGTTTTGGTGAGAAATTCTCCAAATGAGGGTAAGACGTGATGTTTTTATCCAAGCCGTATTGAAATTGGTGATCCAACAGAGATTATCATCAAATTTAGAGTGATAGTGAATATAATATTTTCTTAGTCTAACAAGCCATTATTAGTGGGTTCCCAAACTAGAAATTCATCATTGGAAATGAAGTAATAATTTTAAACAATCCTTTTAATAGGATCCGGAAGATGTGGGCCAGAAGAGTTGATCACATCTCTGATAGAGCAGTTAGTGGGATCATGATTAAAAGAATTAGGTATTTTCGAAACAATAGGGGAACGAGTCCAGTTATCAAACAAAAAATTTAAATTATATTCTTTACAAACAGCCCATCTAGAATATTCCAAGATAGAAAAATAAGAATATTTAATCAAGGCCCAGATAGAGGAATTCATGTCGTGAAAAGTACCATATTTATGTTTATCAAGAAAACAAGTTCTGAGAAATTTCATGGGATGAGAGTTATTATTAATGAGGGACCACGTAAATTTAGCTTGAAGAGCCTCATTAAACGTTTTAAGATTTTTAATTCTGATACCACCTTCTTCAATAGGTTTATAACAAGTGGTCCAAGAAACCATGACCAATTTTCTCTCTAGGGTGATACCACTCCAGATAAAGTTTCTTATATCAGAATTTAAGTGTTTAATAAGACCTGCAGGCCACTTGTATATCATCATGGAGTAAACCAACATAGAAACAATAGTGGATATCACAATTCAAATCCATTCAGCCATTGAAAGGGCTTTTCCTTTCCAGGATGAAATTTGTTTATGAATTTGTTCCACTATGTACTGTAAATAAGACGATTTGGGTCGTCTCTAGAAGATGGGGACACCAAGGTAAGTGAAGGGCAGGGAACCTTACTTAACCCCTAAAACATTGGTAAAATGAGATTTCCTTTTGAGGGGGAAATTTTTTAAAAAATAAATAGTGGATTTATGCCAGTTAACATGCTGACCAGATACAACTTCATAGTGAGAGATGATGGATTTAAGGTTATTGATATTTCTTTTGTCCCCCAGGAGGAATAAAATGATATCATCAGCATAAAGAAGGTGGGAAGGGGCATGTAAATTCCTAGAGGAATGAATCAATTTGATTTTGACTTGATCAATATTAACGGTGATCAAGCTACTAAGATAGTCTTCTGCAATAGAAAAAAGGATCCAAGAGAGAGGGTCACCTTTTCTGATGCCTTTGGTTCACTTAAAGTAACCTCTCGGAGATCCATTGATCAGAATAGAAATATATGCTGAATTGAAAATGGTTTTGATTCTATTGAAAAAAGTGTTATTGAAACTGAAACCATATAGCACAATTAAAATAAAGTCCCAGTAAATCGTGTCAAATGATTTAGTAATATCGTGTTTAAGAGCAATATTTCCACCTCTAGTGTTTATATTCAATAAATTGGTGGATTCGGAGGCAAGAAAAATGCACTCTTGTATAGATCTCCCTTTAATGAAGCCAAAAAGGTTCCAAGAAACAATTCTGTTGCGAATAACAGAGAGTTTATTGGCAATGATCTTAGTAATAATTTTAAAAGGAGAGTTTAAGAGGGAGATGGGTGGGAAAAGGTGAATTTCATCATCATTTTCAATTTTGGGAATAAAAGTGAGAAATTGAGAATTAAGAGCATGAGGAATCACCCATTTTGCAAAGAAGGCTCTGACTAAATTACAAATATCATTTTGAATGACATCCCAGTGTTTTTGATAAAAATTGTTATTGAAGCCATCAGGTCCACAAGCCCTGTCTGGATTAAGGAAAAAAACAGTGTCTTTAATTTTAGAATCAAGAGGGATGATGTTAAGTAAGCGGTTATCCTCCAAAGTAACCATGTTTGGAATTATACTGGGAAAAATTTCATTGTTGGTATTGGGGCCATTGAAAATTTCAGTGAAATGGGAGACAAAATGGTTAGAAATCCCTTCTTCCATGTTAATGAGGTTACCCTCAACCCTTAAGTAAGAGAGAGGCCTACTAGCTTTCCCATCCCTTTGAAGAGAGTTTTATAATTTGGTGTTCTTGTTACCATTTTTGGGCCATTTATATTTTAAAAATTGTTTCATTATGTTGTCCTTAAAGTCAATCAAGGAGATTAATTTTGATGAAATATTTATTTCATTTTGGGGGTCAATATTAAATCTGGTTATGTTGTTCTTATTTTGAATATGAGTCATGTCTTTCTAAAAATTCTGAATGTCTTTATCTATTAAGTCAGATTTGGTTTTTCAGCACTTTTTAAGAATAAGTTTTAGATTTTTCAACTTAGTGGTGCAAGAAAATGAGTCAATGGAGTTACCCATGTTATCCTATGGAGAGTTGATTAAAGTTCCACACTCAAGGTCCAAGGATCAGTCCAAATTAAATCTGAAAGGAAAATAGGGTTTATGAAGATTTTTAGGGAGACTGACTAAGAACGGATGATGATCTAATGCATGTTTGGCTAGAGTAACACTGGTGATCTGGTTCAATTTATCAAGGCCTAAGACATTAGTGAACGCTCTATCGAGCTTACTCGCCACAACTCGATTATAATGATGTCTATACCAAGTAAATTTGGAACCGACTAGGTTAACCTCAATAAGATTATTGGCCTCTATAGAGTCTTTTAATTCTCTAAAAAATAGAAGAGAAAGATTGGCCATGTTTTTATATGGGCGATAGAATAGCATTGAAGTCACCAACTAAGACCTAGGGGTCCTGAATTTTGGAATTGATAGAGGAAAGTTTATCCCAAAGAGGTCTTCTATCCTGGTAATTATTTTTGGAATAAACAAAAGTATTGAAAAGATGAGTGATATCCAGGTAGTAATCACAAGTCAAAGCTTTCTCATAAAGATTGAAAATATTGACATTCTGAAGAGATGAGTGATAAAATATCCAAAGAGAGTCTGTAAAATTACCATTGTTACATGCACCTAAGAAGGGAAATCCAAAATTGCAAAGATGCATGAATTTGGGGGAAAATTCACCTTAGATTCAGAAATAGCAAGAAGCATAGGGAGATAAATATTAATAAGTATTTTTAAGACATTAAGGGTGTCAGGGTTAGCAGTACCCTGACAGTTCCAATAGAGAATATGCATTAATTATTATTCTTGGGGTCTGACCCCCCTTTTGTTTTATTTTCATCTTTTTGTCCTCTGGTTTTCCTAAGGGATATATTCTTACCAGGAAAGCATGTTATCTCAATATTTCCTGAAGAAGAAGTAGATTTTTTAGCATTACCTCCTACCTTGTTACAAATAGTCGGGATACTAGAAGGGATATAGACAAAACCAAGAAGTTCCTATGAAACTGTTACAGTTTTAGAGGGACCCAAGATAAGAGCCTCCTGAGGAAAGGCATCATCCTTAACCAGGCTGAAAGGTGCCTCTGTGATTGAATCAGTTTTAAAGGGTCCTGAGGATGAACCATATTGGGTGATTTCTCCAACAGGAGATGGAGTGAGAACCTGTAGATTTTCAGTGTCAAGACAAACTGAAAAGACCGTACCACCCTACTCTTTAGATGAGGGAGAATAGTTGAGAGAAGAAGATATATTTTCAGTGACTACCAGATCAGTGTGGACAACATTGGGATTAAAACCAACTACATCTCAATTCAAATCCACATTATCAGGAATGGGTACCTCTTGTAACTAGGTAGGGGAGTAGGTTGGAACATAACTATAGGGTGAGGAGGAGGGCTATGTCATATAAGAAGACCCAGCCTCACTTTTGTTCATAGGGGTCTCTCCCTTGATCATTTTTGGCTGTGATGAAGCCAGAGGTGAGGATTTAGGTATAATACCATGACCCAAAGTTAGATAAGACTCAAGATCAGTTTTTAAAGGAGACTCTATTTTAGTAAGAGGATGCTGAAGAATCGGAATGACCTCATTTTCCAAAAAACAATTTACGGATTATTCCTCCTAATCATTGTCCTACTCTTCCACTAAGTCATCCCAAAAAACCAATCTATTATCCTCAGGTTTATCATTCCATTTTTCAGTGATAGGATTGTGAGGTTCTGTTTTATCCGTGTAAGGGGCCTTCTCTTTTCTATTTTTCCTAACTTTAGTCTTGGAATAAGGATTATGATGGTTGGAGACTCTATGAACCATTATATAATTAATGATGGTGTGTCTAACAATCTTACAAAAATCACAGAAGGGCAGAAGGTTTTCATATTCAAGATTGATAACAATATTATAATCCCTAGCATTTAAAAAAATGGTTTTAGGTGGTTTGTTCTCAAGGTTTACTTCAATTAAGACCCTAAAAACATTCCAAGATTAGAATTTATGGTTCTTTGATCAATTTGTAAAGGAGTTCCAATACAGGATGAAATATCATTAAGTATCCTAGGTTTCCAAAAAAACCAATTAAGGTTATGGAATCTTACCCAAACCAGGACAGTTTTGCCTCTCTGTGTATTAGGGTTAAAGGAGAAGTCTCATTCAGATAGTATTAGAAACCCAGGCTTTAGGTTAATATTTTCTATTCTCTAGACTTTATCAAGATCCTCCTGCGAATTGAGGAGGAATGAAAAGACCATCTTCCTAGAGGGATCGACTTCCAGGTTTTTATACCCCAGAAAATAGAAATTCTTTGCTTTAATTCAATGTAATAACATGGATTGTCCCCTTTAAAATAAGAGACATGACCCATCACATAGAACATACAAATGATTTGTCACTGTGCAATTTCCTCTGGGTTAGATTCAACGGCGAAACCTCCATCATTCAGACATTTCACCAGTGAGTGAGTTTTTTCCACAATTAATGTCAAAATTTATAGTTTAAATATTAATATTTTGATTAGTCTACAAAAAAGAAAAAAATTATTTACAATAAAGGGGATAAAGATTTATATTATATATTCTAGTTTAAACATTTTTATTACTTGTAAAATGATAAGAAGTATTGTAGGTTTTTTGGTTTTTTAATTTACCAAAAGGGGGGAGATTTTTTAGTGGCTCCTTACAACATATTTATTTTTGTTTTTATAATTTTAAAAAACATCTATTAGAAATCTCTAACATGTGTAAAATAAATTTTTAAAGACTTCATGTTAGTTAGGATTCTTATGATCTGATTTTTGATAAAAAAACTAAGTATTTTACAGTGAAATTATTTTAATTTATTTATTGGATAATAATAACTTCTCTAACCATTAGTTACTTATTACTTATACACTCGTCAATGTAATTGTTACTATATAATTTTATAAATGATTCCATAGTGACTATTTTTTACTATAGTTGAGCATGATCCCTACATAGATCCTCATGTGATTTATTATTCTTATGTTAAATATACCAAAACGATCTCTTGTGTGAATATATATTACATTTATATCATTACATAGACTCATAAATGAATTCCACTTATGTTTTTTTGAGAAATGATGATATGTTTTTCATATATATAGTCATGTTTTATTGAAAAAAATGTTTTTTTGGGAGTCGAAAGTAATTCCTTTTAAAAAAAATAACAATGAAATAATACATCATCTCGAAAATCATCAGAACCAACCAAATAATTTTTATTCATCCATTTATTTTGTAGGGCCATTACATAGGAATTTTGATTCATGATATATATGTGTGATGATTTATCTCATTAATGAGAGAGTATCAATGCATTTAATTCATATAGTACTGATATTGAATGGGATTTGAATATTAGCATTTTTGATATCTTGATAAATGGTGGTATAAACATAATACAACTATTTGTTTCCCCAACCTCATTTCCTTTCATTTAAACTTAGTTTACCATGAAAGTATTTTAAGCATCAATATATGTGGTTACTACACACAGACATTATAGAAATCCTATAACATCGCCATAATATATTATGAAGACAAATCCAAATCTTGAAGGATGAATATTTCTACTTAAATCCCCATGTGTGTTTCATTTGATCTATACATGGAGTGAATGAATCAATATTACTTCAATTGTTCCTTATGGAGGCTAAAAATTACTTGTAATTCTACAATTCTAAAGAACCATATGAACAAAAATAGAGTAGTTTCGATGATCAATTTAAATTGAATTCATATTTTTTAAATAACTATAATTTGAAAAATTGTAGATTGGATATTTAAGGGTGTTTTCAAGAATCAATTTTTTTATGGAATATTTAAACAACATTAATCCCATTTGCACTATATGTAAGAATAAAATTAACTAGCTATTTATGAAATAGAAATAAATAATAACGTTTTTAAATTTACTTGTACCTATTTTTTTAGGAATATACACTTCAAAAAAATACATAAAATTCTAAAAACTCTACACTATGTCACAAATGAGAATTAAATGATTAAGATTCTTCCATATTCTGATCGAAGGGAAATCAGTTAGAGAATAAAAAAAATCAAATAGACTAATAGAAAATATCACTGGGGAGATTAATATGTTTCATCTAATAAATTAGTGAAAATATTGAGGGAGAGACCTAGCTCTTGTAATGTCTACAATCCCAAGGGTTTTAATTCCCAAATGATGTTTTGAGGTAGTTACGATTAGATCTAAGTATCCCATTGTTTAAAAATTCCCACATCAAGATGCCATCCCTGCAAATAAAATTATAATTATAGATAACACACATTATTTTAAAAGGAAACACATCAAGAGAGTTATATATTTTCTTTTTAATCAAGGAATTGGCTTACCATAGAGGATTAATATAATTTAAATGATTTAGTTGAGGGGGACCTATCTAGTAGTCCAACCAAAACATTACTGAAGAATTTAGATTACCATACCAATGCCTGTATGCTAAGATATTAGAAAAGGAGGCCATAAGTACATGACATATAGAATAACCCATATAGATTAAATTTATAGATTTAGTCCTACTTAAGAATTTGGATATAAGAAATAGATGAATCTTGATATTTTTATTGAAAATACTACACATAAAAGTTTCTTGTAGTGATTCATTAAAATTAAACGGATTATTAATACCAAGTCCACCATGATCAACTGGTTGAAAAAATTACTTATATGGGATTCTAATGATCCTCCTTTAAAGAATTATAACACTTCAAACAACATTATTTATATAAAAACTGATGCTTTTTATAAGTCAAGTTTTCAATTTGTATACCATGAAGGAATAAACTAATTTTAGATAAAATGAATAATTTCACAATGAAGACCCTTCCAAACATCAATAAATCATTACTAGAATCCAACTACTTTCTAATATATCCCAATATGTGGTTAATGTCAATAGAGTAATGATTTACCAAAACCAATGGATATTAAGATAAGTAAAAGAAAATTCCCATTATTTGATGCATATCACATTAATAATTTCCACATTTCTAGTTGCATAAATTTTCATTCCAATGTATAAGAATGATTTTTTTCAAATAATCTTTTAACCTAAAATATAAAAAAATTGTTCGAGGGAGGATCACCATGCATTAAGACTATAGAACATGTGAAGTGTCCCTTGTGGGATAAATTGATGAGAACAAAAATACCGGATTAACACAGATCAATTTTGGTCCTCCTAATGAACGTATCATCAAAACAAAATTAGGATAGTACCTTACAAGTTAAACCCCAATCCATCATATAAAAAAAATATTTCACATCATGATTCAAAGTAATGTTACCTCCCCAGTTTGGTTCATTGGGGATTTTAATAAATTTTAAGGTAGTAATAAGGAAATATTGTGTGCTCCCTTAATATTACCAAACTAATTTGATAAAACAACATTTTTATTAATTTTAGGAATCATGTTAGAAATAAATTTACCAAAAATTTAATAGAACATGTTGAAAACATTTACATGCTTGATGAGGTGAATTTAATTTTAAATTCACACATTAGTAATGAGGGAAATGAATTTACTATTTATAAACTGAGTGAGATGAACAATATTTAAAAATGGTGGAAAGTCTCAAAAAAATCATACAGTATAATCTACCAAAAGGTTTTCTAGTAGAAGTTAGTGAATCCATCTAGTCAAATGGAGCTACTGGAATTATCACCAAAAATAGCTTCCCTGATCTCAAAATAAAAAGTAATGGAATTAATATTTGTGGTTTTATCATGATATATGATAATTGGGATTATATCCACTAACAATATAGAGAAGTTATTGGGGGTATTAAATAAATTATTATGGAAGGAAACTTCATGATCAGTAAGTTATATCCTACTATCACAAAATTTAGAATTATCATTATGAATAGATAGGTTTAAAAACATGTTTTCAAGATAATTGAAGGGGATTATAAAACATAGATATTTTTTCACCATAATTAATCCATTTCAATCCAAAATATTCAATCTATATAAATTTCTTAATTTCTAACAGGTTGTTGAGGTAATTGGTGACCACATTCTTTTGCTCATTGCTTCTGGAAATATTATTTTAGGTGTTCTTGTATTGAATAATATAAAGATATTATTTAATATTAGAAATGTTCTTATTAAGAGAACTGAATATATATATTATCCTCTCATTTATAATCAATTTAAGAATTTTGAGATTTTCCCCAAAAGAAATGGAATCATCATTATAATTGAAGGATATCCAGGTATCCTGAACTATATTTTCATTTCATTCAGGGCGTGAAGTCCAATAATTTTTTAATCCAAATTGGAATAGTGGTTTCACTTATTTTTTATTAATATTTTCTAATATTGGTTAGAGATATGAAGTGATTCTTATGAAAGAGGTATAAAAAATGGCATCTCAAACATCAAGAGTAACTTCATTGACAAAGGAATTGTCTAATTTCCTTGACATGATTTTTTTATGTCGGTTTCTTTACCAAGTTTAATTTTCAGCCACCAGATGCACTTAATATAGGTTGATACCATCAATAGTGTCCTTATATTATAGGGTATATTCTATAGAATATTTCAATACTATCTTCTCAAATGTACTAAAAATATAATTAAAGTCCCTATGGAGAGTCTATGAACCATTTTTTAATCCACTCAAAGATTTCATGCTCTTCCAAATATCACTACAATCATGATATCCATTTTATGTATATATAAATGAGTAGTAATGATGAATTTCCATGAATTTAAATCCATGTGTGCCCATATTTTTTTTGGAAATCATAGAATAAAATCCTACCATACTAAAATGAGTTAAGACCCATGTCCTTTTCAATTTAATTGGAGATTGATTTATGTTTATCAGATTGTCACCAATAATTTCAAGAGAGGAAATACATGAAGAAAACATATTTTTGGTTAAAATAAACATTATATATTAGTATTTTGATTTTTAATTATAAGACTTATAAAAAAAATTCTCAGGGTAGGATACACCCTAAAATTTATAAAAAAGACCTCATATATCTTTAATTTTGGGTTTCCAAACCCCTTTTTTCTTCACTCTTGATTTATTCTTCCATTATAATTTCATAACTACAATATCCTTTTTCCCATTAGGATCTAGGGAGCCATTATTTTTTCAATGCTCAAAATATGATATAGTGTCACTATTACACCGAACATATTCCATTATAGTTGAATTAATGTCAATAATAGCACAATGTTTACCTATAAGAGAATAATTATCTATGGGTATGTTAATCCATTGATTATATTATTATAAATTATTATATTTAGAGTTTTAGTATTTTTTTTATCTTTCACAGGTGGTACTATATATTCGAATGTAATATTATCATCAAAAATAAAATAACCATAATCCATAAAATTTAACGATATATCCATAGGAATAATATTTTCATCTTCCATAGAACATCGATCATCAAATATAGTACTAAGGAGAAATTTTTGATCCAAAGTAATAACATCCTAGAAGTTCATCATAGAGTGGTCTGAGGACTCAATTACAACATTCTCATTAGAGATCACAAATTAAAAAATCTTTTGTGATTCTAGATTAATATTTATCCAACTATTTTCATGAAGTGGAATAAGGATTAATATCTTTTCATTTTGATATGGTGTTGTTAGTTTAGGCTAATTAGATCTTTCCATATTGATCTTATTCATCATAGATTCAAAACGATTCATGATGACTGGATCAATTTTATGTGAATTGATGGTATCATCATTTCACTTAGGATCACATTCTTCCACAATATTATTTTAAGGTGACACAAAGGTATTGTTCTTGCTTTATTATTCATCAAAAAGATCATCCCAAGATCTTTTTTCTCACTTTTGATTCATGGGTGGTGTCTTGTTTGATTTTTACTCATTTTTCATATATATTTTTATTTTTTGGACCCCATTTCTCTCTATCAATGTATTTTTTTCATTTTTATTCCTATTGGAAACATTCCTAGAATTAACATTAAAATATTATTTTACATAATTGTGTACCACCCTAAATCTCGATGTTGGATGTTCTATAATTCTAAATACATCAAAAAAATGAGGTATGTAAACATACATTAACATGAAGTCAATATTAGGATCACTATAAATGAATATTATCACATATGGTTGTTTTTATTATAAATTTTCATCAATAAAGATCCTATAATAAGATCCCAGTTCTCCATTTAGTGTGCAATAGTTGAGTTTCAAAGTAATAACAATGAAATAAGAGAGGTCATTGAGAGTTTATAAATGAAAAAAACCCAATTCTAACCTCATTGGTTATGCCAAATCAGATCCTTAGAGTTCATTTTTTTTATGGTGTTGAAAGATATCTCCCATTTATAGACTCACAAAACACCAGATTTCAAATGTAAATTCCCAATTTTTTACGTTGAGTTATGATCCTCCATTCATTCTATTTGAATATAGAAGAATCCCCTTCTAATGAGGGTCAATTTCTAGTTACTATTTCCCCAAAAATGTGAGATCCTATATTTAATATCCATTAAAGTCCAAAGATTATCAAAACATTGAAAAATCAATGCACCCATGTATGGGCCACATGAACATACTAAGACATTGTTGAAGATATTCATAATCTATGACCATTGAGAAACTACCATCTTCCATTATTTTCAACATTGAAGGTTTGTGGAGGGAATCAAAAGAAGTATATGATCCATGGATCACATCCATGAAGTATATTTTACTTCCGCATAAAATAAGAGGTTTAAAAGTATCCCTCAAAAGTATAATATCATCCATTAATATTTATTTACTTCTTATTATTTGTATTCCACAAACATAAAGGATATCTCCAATTATGGATCAATTAATTCCATGATACAGAAAAACACCAGTCAAATCAATGAAATTCCAATACAAATTTTCAAATAAACTTGATTTTTTTCTTGTGATAGTGTCACCCACATGGCATATCTGAGTTTCATCCTCTCCTTTTTTATGTCATTCCATATCCTTAAATTAAATTTATCATATATGTAATTTCACTTTTTTACACTCAGACATGATTCCATCACATATGTGACGACTTATAAATTCTTTTATCCCTTACATGATTTTTTTCTTATGTGATTATCAAAATCACTCATACGTAGAATATCTCTTACACTAGATTGACTCATATGATAAACCTAATGAGTTATGTATATTTTATTCTATATTTTTTTTTATTTTTTTCTATTACGGGTCTTTGATTACAATGATTTATTTCATTTTTTCATTTTTTTGATAATGATAACAATTGTAATAAATGTTATTTTAAAGTTTTTAATGTAGTGTTAACTTTTTTCTATATGTTTCACATATGTGATGTGTGTTTTTTGATAGAATTTTGAATGTAAAATTATACAAAAGAAAAATACATTTCATATTTTATGGGAACCTTGACCAATTATCATTGAGGTTATTTCATGATATTTCAATTTTAATGAATATCATTTTATTAACTGGTAAAATATAATATAGTTAATTATTATTCTCACAATAATTGTAGGAATTAATGAATCTTTGGAATTAATATTTATAATGATAAATATGGTATTGAAATTTTTAAAATTATAATAACCATTGTATATTTCTATATAGATTTCGAATAATTTATTTAAATGGGAACCTAATATATATGTGATGTACCTAGACATTGATATGAGATATATACTCAAATATTTCACTTCATTGAACAACAAAATTAATTTTCTTATCTTCTAGAAAGAAATTTCAAAAATGTAAACAACTCATAAGTAATGACATAACTATACTATCCTTAATTACATGAAAGTAATTATTAATACACTTCTTGATAAAAATATTTATACATCAATAGTATTCATTTAAAACATAGACCCATTCTCTTATAGTCTGTTCTCAATTCTTTATATGTTCTTCGGATGTACATAAATATTATTTTTTAATTCTATTCACATATAAAATAATTCTTTTATTTAGGTTGTGAATCCATGGAAAAATAATTTGTTTTCATTTGTACCTCCTTTAAATGGTAGGTTTTTTAGATGTGTCACCAAATTAAAAAACATGGGTTGAAATTGAGTTATAGATCCCCATTAAAAGTCAATGTAGTGTTTTTTTAATCCAATAAAAATGTAGGTTGTAATTGGATTAGGATTCCACTTAAAGATTATAGAATTTTGTGCCTACAATACCCATCAAGTAGTAAAGTGGTGTGAAGAGTATATATAGGATCACCCTGATTAAAACTACTAAAAATTATTATGTTCCTATTTTAATTTTCACAGCTTCAATATGTGTTTAAATCATAAAAATAACACTATATTAACTATCTATGAGAATAAATCTCTTCCTTAATTTTTTAAAAGTAGTATATTCACTCCTATTCTAGAATATTTGAATATCTTAACCAAGACTTAACAACAGTAACATACGTCATACTTTAACCTCAATGATTTTAAAATTTATACAAAGTTAAAACCATAAGGGGTCACATGATATGTACACTAGCCACTAATTATGTACTCTCTATCCAAACTTATTCTGACTAGTGTTTAATACATTCCATATAATTAAACCATAAAACGGACCCCCACAAGATGTTTCATGACTTCCATAGTTCACCCCCTTTGTAGGTTTTTCATTGGTATATGGAGGGTAATTTTGGTTACATGTTGTTTAATTGTGCCCCAAAACTGATATCCTCGATATTATTATATTATATCTTCAATAATTATTCATCTATTGAAGGACTATTATTTTTTATATGAATTCAAAATAACACATTACCTAAAATTTATGATTTAAAGAATTAAATACTATAAAATAGATGTTCAAAAAAGATATAAATTGATCAAACAAATAATAAATAAAATAATAATTATAATATGAATGATTTTATACCTAAAAATGTTTTTTACTGTAGTGAATTTAGTTGAACAATACCAAACAAAGTTTCTAATTATTTTTAATATATAAAATCCAAATAAATTTTAACTCAACCATATATTCTTCATATTAATAATCTATTAACATTTATTTTATTATAAATTTGATATAATAATTACCTCATCTTGAAAATTCATCCATTTTTTAGCAATTCTATATCCAAAAATATTGTCTAATCATTATGGTGGATATTCTGAACTAGGATACCTCTTGTTGTACCTGAATGATCTCTAAAAATCATATAATATATTCATTTTTATTTTGGTGGAACTTATAGAAGATCCAAGAGCCATGTGGCATTAACTATTGATCACAAAAATTGATCTTATATTTTTTTAAATAGTTCTTCTATTGTTCTCTAATTATTGTGAGGGATGATGAGAATTTACTCTATAATTTCATGATAAAGTTCATTAGAATTTATGGGGTTCTGGATAGAATATTTCTAGATAGAATTACTTTTTTAAATAAATTATCACTATTTCTAAAATTTTATAAAATATACTATATACTATGTATTGAAGAACTAATAATTTCAAAGCGAACTGTGACTAAATAGTTATTTTAAGTAAACCCCGTGTCAAATAATAATAATAATAATATATTCTATGACATACATTGAAACATATATATATTTAAATATTATTTGTTAAATGTGTAAATTAATATTTTTTATACCATTAAATAAAATATATCATCTTCATCAGGCCTGTAACTCAGTCCATCAATTATACTCAGCATTTATCAGACCTTGAAAATAAATATTTATTTTAATAAATAAATATCATTACATTTTTAATTAAATAAATAAATAGATATTATATTCACTAAAATTGAGAATGAATAATTTTTTAAACATTCAACTATAAACATGATTAACTCTGGATTGGAATTGTCAGATCAACATGAAATTAATAATTATTATCCCATAATCTGAGAATAATATTCATTCTTAATTTAAAATTAAAATATAAGTTAACTGAGATTATAGTTACACTAAGTGTGTGAACCGATAGGCCTTTTTCTGAGTTGAATTAGTTAAACATGAATAAAATCCAATAATAGTGACTAGAAACACATCAACTTGCTTATAGATAAAGAAGCTATCATTTCAACAAAAACAACCTCATCCTTATTCTTATTAGTTTTATAATCCATTATCTTGATATATCATCAAATAGGTTGCATAATTTGTGTCATCGACAAATATTATTTATTAATTTTCTTTGACTCTCTGATATGAACTAACACAACCACAAATTTAAACAAATAATTCCATTGTTCTCAATCATCCATTGAATAAACATCTATTAAATCATATGGTAAAATCCTTTAATGAGTTATTCAATAAATTTTTATCAATTATAATGAAGAAAATTTATCCTAACTCTTCAAAATCATATGGAATTATATTTATCATTAAAATTTCAGAGTACAAGATTCACAGTATATATATATATATATTTATATTTATATAAATTATAAGCACTAATACACATGTCCAAATATATAAATATCCCATGAAACATGTAACCATTGAAATTCATTTTCGTTGTTATGTTGTCATAACCTCTCTTGTTAGATATTAGCTAGTGAGAAGATTCTGAGAAGAATTCTCAAGAACATTTGAGTCTCTATAAATTGATATTGAAGCATCATATGTGACTTGTTAAATAGTTGTTATCCATATCATATGACGTATGTTTAAGAATATTTTCATAGTACTTTAATATTTTTACTATAGTAGGGAGCTATTATAATATTGTGATAGGGTAGTTACTCTGAAGACATTAAAAATATATTTTATATAGCCGAAAACTTATCATGTGATAAGATATTAATTAATATTAATATTCTAATATTTAAAAATATAAATATTTTTGATTCTATGGCACCAACTTGAACACTCCAAGAATAATGACTCCCCCAACAACAAGGATCACTATAAGCTAGAAAAGTCTAAATTAGTCACAAACTCTCTCCTCAAGACCTATAAAAATAGTAATATATATATAAATTGGTGGTTATAAAATCACACATAGTATGATTCTACTCAAAACATATTATGAAAATATACTGGAAACATATTGATTCTTTAGTAAATAAAGACCTAAAAACACATCACCAATACCAGGTCAACTACCACTCTACCTCAACATGACTAAATCGTTGGATAACGCATCAGGTAATAATAACATAATATCATGAGAACATATATCAATAGTGTACCCCCACAACCCCTTCACAACTGATCTAGTCACCCCCACACCCCACATACATATTCCATGGTGCTCCCATCCCTTTCATATACACATGACCATAATCATCATACCATGTCATATTTATATCCTCTTATCTACAACCATATATCACATATCACAACCCTTGTAAAATTTCAGCATATCACTACTAAGAATCAAATCCTCATTATATTATTTTAATGTGAACATGAATGATATGAAACTTATGACGCCATCCAACCTTTAATATACCCCACAGTATTTCATAATCATCACTACCAATTCAAAGCAACTTTAACAGATGGATGTTATAACCCATCCAACATATCCTCATGAGACCATATTTTATTCTATATATATAATAGAGAGTAAGGAAGGGTGTGTAGTTTCCATTGGAATTCACTCTAAAATTGTTGTTGGGGAAAACACATGGAACAATTGACCTTATATGAGTGTTAGTGTGGTTACCTAACATGGGTGGTGGTATATAAGGAATAACAAGGAAATACAATGTATACAATATTCCACATGACCCAACCAAAACAATGAATCTTGAATTTGTTTTATTCATTACAATTCCAAAAACTGTCACTAATTTCCAACAACCTCATAGAAAAATCACCATTAAAACTAATAACAATATGAACTAACCACATCGCCATGACTCGATATTCCCAAAGCAATTGGAAATCAACTAAAATTGGTGAATCATATTTTATGACCACCTTGATTCATAATCAATGATATATATATATATGATTTATATCATAGGAAATAATACTAATATATTGTTATAGGAATATGATTCCTATATAATAATGTATTATTCAACTTATGATGCGTTATATCAGGGGAAGGGGGACCTCTTTATCACTCGAATGCTTTTATAATTGGTTATGAATTATAGGTACAATTAATTTATGTCATTATATACAAATTTTAATCATTAAAATATTTAATTATCATATTACTCTAATGGAAACACTTTACTAGTTATATATGGAAGACACTAAATATTAGATTTCCATGATCAACATCCTTTTTTGAACAAACCAAGTATATCGAAAGGATTGGAAATTAATATTGTTTTTTTTAAGTGATTCATGAATCCTTGCGAATGATATATTCTTATATATTTTCTTTTCTTATTCGAGGAGATTTTGATAGAATAAAAATATAGTTTTAGGGTTCATCTCATAGTGTTCAATGATTTTAGTGGCTACTGTACTACCTGGAGAGGAAATATCCTTAATGTTTTTCCCTAGTGATCTTTCTTTAGGAATATCCATAAGGATATTTTCCTAACCATCCTCACCATAATCATCATTCCCAACGTAACAGGGCTTGAGGCTTTACACACATAAGAATAATGGGATCCCAATTACTGAAACATTATACATGAATTATATTTATTATCAAATATGACAAATATATCACTCTTCATTAAGCCATGTTGAATAAATCATTCCTTATTGAGATAAATTTTTTAGTTAGGGGAGTACCATACCCCACCAATGGAGGAATCCTTCCTCATCTATTAGGGGAGTTTACAGGGCTATCTATCATAAGGGATACCTGTTCTATGTCATTGGTGTAATCTATTAGATGAGTACAAAACCCCATGAAATTTTTTAAGGACCCATGTTCTTACATGTAAATTAAAAACAAGGGATTAATCAAAAAAATAATTTTACCCATTTACCTAATCATGTGCACCAATAAAATCATGAATCATCCCCATTAAACTCATTATAGGATGACAGTAAGAAAAATAGTGATCCTTAATTTCAACTTCTAATTGGAAAAAGTTTATTGACTAGTTCTAAGGGTATAAAAAACACATATATATGAAATTTTCTTTAAAAATCTGAGGAATATAAAACAAAACACCAATAAAATTCATCTAATTATAAATAAACCCTAACCACAATGCATGTAAATTTTATATAGAAACCAAGGTCTCTAAAATATATTACCATGATGAAACCCATATAGTAATGAATCCACCAAAACCGAGGACCACTATGAGCTAGTACAATCCAACTTGACTTCTTACTACCTCCTATAAAATTTTAATAAATGTCACAAAAAGACACACACACTCACACACACACACATATATATATATAGTGGTGAGCATATAAGTATGCTTAGTAGAACCTCCATCACACAATAAATATCTAATGAAAATATGGAATAATCATACTTATTCCACAATGAATATAGAAATGAAAAACACATCATTAATACCAAGAAAACTACAACTCATCCTCTCAAAGGATCACTCACTGGATAACAAATACTATAATAAAAACATAATATTAAGAGAACATATATCATGAAGGTACCCCATAATCACTTTCCCACTGATATAGTTACCCTAATGCCTTAATGGTATACATCCTTGCACTCCCATACATTCCAAATCTACGTAACAAAAAAATTAAATCATGTCATATCCATATCCATAGATCCAGAACCACATAAATAATATCTTAACAACATATAAAATCATCACATCACAACTACACTTCGTATCTTGATCACTCTCTCTATCCTTCACTATATTATTCTATATTTTCATATACATTGAATTAGCCCTTAGGTTCTCACAAATTTATTATAGTCTAGATCAAAAAATAAATAAATAGATCATCATGTAATACCAACTATAGAGACCCAAGACATTATATATATATATATATTATTAAATTATTTTTAGCATAAATATCAAATAATACAAACCATAGATCAAGATGGCCTAGTGCCTTAAAAAAATATGTTTGTAAAGCATTAACATAAAAATAAAGAATATTTATTTTAATCTCCAAAATGAGATCATAAATTCCCTTGATCACCTCATGATATATGGGATTACCAAGGTGATATATATACAAAATGGGTGCACTAGAAATACTATAAATGAAATATACATGATAAGGAAGCATAACGTGTGAGTAAAAGATATAAAATGATATCATAAATGAGAAGGATCATCAGTAATAACACCTGATATTAACATAAAAACACAGTAGAATAAGATCATGGAAACATTGAAAATTTTACAACAACATATAACATGACATAAAAAATTTCACTTCTAACTTCCTTGAAAATATGACATGGTGGATGAAATCCCACAATGGATTATGTTTACTCACTAATCCCATAAATAAAGTCTCATGAGATAAAAGAATTACCAAATGAATTGGAGAGATATGTAGTTGATCCCTTAGTAACATGTCTATGATTATTTGTGACACAAAAATGAAATCAATTTCAATTAATAAACATAATAATTACCCATTAAAATAAAATGGGTATCATAAAATCTCCTCATATCATAATCATAGTAGATTATTTAAAGAATTTATTTGAGAAATGATAAAAATAAATGTATTATAAAATAAAATATATAATTATATAAGTGATTTATGTATATATAAAATTTATAAGAATTAAATTACATTAAATAGATAGATAATGTGAGTTAGATTGAAAATGGTCATAATCCAAAGAAAAATGTTTTTTATAGAGATCCTTTACCTCAATCCCCGTATGCCATGTGAGTTCATTATATTCCTGAATAATAAACATAAGTTTATTGTTTGATTTATTATTATCCATTTTCTAGTTTATATTTATTTTAATTTATCTAATATCATTTTATATTCAACTACATAATTTTTTAGGTTCGTGTTTGGTGTTTTGAAGGCATATGGATTATATATCCAAAATCAAATCGGTATGTTTATAGTGGTCAAAGTGATATTTATTTAATCATATATAAAATTATAATCATGAAATAATTTTCATTTTTATATTTCAATTATACATTAAAAAACCACCATGAATTATAGTTATTAAATATTAACTATGTTACAATCATTGTGATGATAGGTCGTACATACGCATTAGTAACATTTCAATTATTAATATTCATAATTGGAAGAAGCTAGATATTATTAATCTTTAAATAATGATAAATATATAATAATTATCATATTATTTCGTTATATTAACTTATATATAGTATTCATGTGAAATGTTAATGAACAATTAGTCACATCTCTTGATGGAGGTGGCAATCGACAAATACACATGAATGATGTTATCATTTTTAATTGAATTGGATAGAAAGGAATTATATGTTATATTATCTTTATATAATGATTAATATTTCATTAATATAATATATACATAAAAAAATCCATCATCATAAACATCATTTAGTGGTGATGATTGAAAATGAATTGCATCTATTCACAAGTCGACAATCTGTAGTACACAAGAACAATGTTTTTATCTCCCATTTGATGGAAAAGAATATTATTATAGGTTATGCCAATAGAATAATAACATCACAGTATGTGGGAGATAGTTATTATATTATATTATCATATTTGACTAATATTTTAAGGATGATTAAGATGAAATAAAATGAAAACACGTGGTTAAGTATTATACCTCTTATTTGGAAACCCTCATTGGGTTTTCTCAAAAGGCCTTCCTAGTAAGGATTTATAATAAAAAACGACACTAAGACATGGGTAGGGAAGAAATTGTTTTATTGGAATCGATATTTTTTGAACATAAAGGCTTTCTAATAGAGAAAAAATAGGTTACTATGTGTCCATTTATATGTGAGGAGTTGTATTTTTATAAACACCATAAGAACTATTCAATAATGGGATATCACTCTCAATACAGGTGCCTCTAAAACTCAAAAATGATACAGTGTAAGAAATATATTATTTATTTACATCCAATCAACTAAAATTAAACTTTTTTTAAACATGTAATTCCCTTTTCCTTTTTGGTTAATCACTTTTTTCATTTTCTGTTTTCACTATCATAACTAGTTTTTTACATAGGTAATAAATCCTTTAAGAATATAAAATGATCCTTATTTGATTTTTTGAAACCAATAATTATAAATATTAAATATAAATTCTCAAATTAAAATACCTTAATTATTGAAAATTAATCTTCACACAAACTCATGTGTTACGCAGAACCATGTTTGGACAATAACCGTAGTAATTAATTTTTTTTACTATTCATTATGACAAACATTTATGTTTAAATTATTACCTAATAATAATTATAATGATTTAAAATATGTAATACAATTTATTAAATTAAATTCACATAATTGTAAGATTTAATTTAATGTTAATCCTACAAAATGTGATGAAAATTGTATTTCAGGAAATGTATTTTTCATGAAATAAATGATCTTATATTAACTAAACATAAGAAATAATTATTATTTTAATTTAAATTGAAATAAATGAATTTATAATATATAAATTTAAATAAAATATTTATTTATTATGGTTTGTTTTAATTAATTGAAATTGATAAACCTTATACACATAATAAGAGTTTTCCAAAAACTGTGTTTTAAGAATAAAAAGCACATACAAAAAAACATAAAAATAATTTAATTAATATGAAATTAATATAAATTAAATGGTTCATATTATAAATTAATTATTAATCCAAGATAAAAAAATTAATTTTAAATTACCTGATTTAGGGAAACGAAATGTTAATATTTTAAAATCATTAATTTTTACTATTCACTGTTAAAAAACAATCATTTCAAAATAGTCTTGAAATTTCACCCTAGGATAATTTTTATTTGAAGATTTCAAAATTATTTTATTTTTATAGAATAAATTTTATAAAATCTCTATCAATTAAATATAATATATCCTCACAAAAAACAATAAAAACATTTTTGAAGAAACCATAATTTCTAATGGATAAAATTTTTCTAATAAAACATGTGTGATTATTTCATGGAATTAGAGGGCTAAAATAACTCATTTCATTCCTATTTGAAGATTCATAGCGTTCCATGTGCACCTTGGTAACCAACACACTAGATAAAAACTGATAGGTTGATCAAACAACCCTATTATCATCCCCTAAATTCTACTACCTACCCTATAACCCTAAAAACCATAGTGCCAAAATCCCCATCATGATCCCACAACTTTTGTTCATAACCACCTCTATAGAGAACCAAAAATTTATATTTATGTAATATTTTTAAAATTTTGGATTTTAAACAATGAAGGCTAAATTGTAATTTTTTCGGTCTCTTAATATTTTTTTTCAGTGTCGGATTCAATTTTGAAAGTGATGTTTACCCTTAGGTGGTAATTTGGTTATTTTATGAGGTGATATGTTTTTCCTATAAATTTTTTTCAATGGAAAAAAATTTAAATATTTATTTATTTATATAAGAATATCTTATTTTTATTGATTATTTTTATAAAATAAATAATGTGTATGTTTTTATAATTTTGTGTTATAGATTAAATTAAAGTGTTAGAGAGGGAGGATCCATAACATTTATATTCATTTCATGTAATGTTATGAAATTAAAAGGGTGACATAAATGGGAGGATTTAATGTAATTTTTTGATAGACTTTATAGGAGGTTATAACATTGAAACAATGAAATAAATAAAGGTATTTACTTCCGTTTTGATTAATTATCACCAACGAAGCCATTTCCACCCACATTGGATATTATCAAAATTATTCTAAGTTATATACACCATTGTAGTTCCTATATCATGGTGAATTGATGATAAATCTAAATAGATAATGAATTATAGATGGATGATTGGTGGAAATGATCCGAGGATTGAGACTTCATTTCATTTTGGAATTAGGATAGATGACTCAATATTATCATATGTTTTGACGAAATTCTAAATATAATATGATTTGTATTTTACAGGATGCGTAGGTAATATATAATAATTTTGGATGGGAAATATATGGTGAATTTGAATTGTAAATGTTAAATAAATTTTAAATTTATGGAATAAATATTCAAGCTGAATAATTTAGATGAATATAATTTTTTCTAGGTCTAAATATATATTGAATAATTTGTATTTTTGAATAATTGATTTAATATTTGTTATTAATTCAAGGATTATTATGGAAATTGATGAATACGGGATTTGGAATATATAATTTCATTAAAACTATAATTCTATTATAATAAAAGTTTAATTTATAGATATGATACTAGAGAAATTATTGAAAAATGGACAACCATGGATATAAGTATGATGTTTTTTAACTACTATTTCAAATTATTTATAATAAATTTGTGAATTACTTGATATTGTTTTACTATAGAATTTGTTATTGGTAATTGATAATGAATAATTATGAAATGTTTTTAATCCATCCAGTTAATTATTGATCTTAAAATGATGAAATATTCTGTAAATATATTAAGAGGTGTGAGGGGGTGGAAATGTATATTTTTTCCTTGCTCATTCCAATATGACATGGGGGTCAAGATATATCTTGGGGAATGTTTATAACTTGTTTCTAATATATAGATATAATGTGTACATTAAAAACATGTGGATCATTCATGTGACATTCATATTCTTATGGATCGAATTAAGGTGATATTTATATATATAGTTAGTGGGAGTGCAGCCCTTTTTGAAATTTTTATCTTAGTTGAGGGGTTTCTTATATTTTCAGGATTCAAACAATTATTATGATATTTTAGGATTGAATATTGGGTGTCTCTAGACATGATGTGAAGTTACAAGGTGAGATGATGTTTTTGAAATAATGGGTGGGGTGACGCCTTTATCATTTGGATTCACGTGATATTAAGTTCCTGGTGGGTTCTCACCAGGTACCCTATAAGACTGAAAGAGTCTAGGGTACCTAGATACTTCCAAAGAGTGCCTGATGGTCCCTCAGGGGTACTTGGTAGGCCCATATATGATTTTTCATTAAAGGAGTGAATTATTTATTTTCACATAATCAAATTTACACTGAATTTATTTTTCTTTAACCTCATACTCTTTTATATAATTGAGAGGGTATTTTAGGGATCCATCTTGCCTCATTATTCTCTCCCCTATTCCACTTGATCCAAGATAGGTCCAAGGATATTTATTTTACTGAATCTGACATAATACTTCCCCTATCATCACATATTTTCCCTCTTCCCATTTTATTTGTTCTCTTCTTTTTTAGTTGGATTTGTTGACTGTGATTTCAATTTGATAAGGTGAAATTACCTCTAATCAAGGGGATTCCTCTATATTTGTATATTTGAAATCATAATTAATGGTTTCCATTCCCTCTATAATTTTTTTAGTATGAAATGGATTGAGAATATTTTTCTTATGGTTTTTAATATTTTGGGTTAAAAATATATTTTAATTTTGAAAAATCTAATTGGGTTCTTAGGTTGTTCTATTGTTTAATGGATTTTAATGTATTATTACTTGTTTTTATTGATACTTAGATGGTTATTTTTTATTATGGACTTTCATATTTAATTTCTTCTGTATGGAATATCATAAAATGGATGATAGTGATTATTTGGGTTTCTTTAGTGTTTCTTGTAGAATTTATATTGATCGTTAGAATGATAAATATTACCTAAATCAATGGAATAAGGATATAAACTTTCTTAGTTAATTTATAAGTAATTTGTTGTTTTTTATTGCAACTATTTTTTTAATGAAATAATAAATTTGATATAGTTTACTTTTATAATTATGAATTAATGATTTCTGATACTATTTTGGTTTACCTTGTGAAAGAGGTTTTCATATAATCTCATATGAAATTAAATAATGGTTTATAGAAAATTAGTTTTCTGCTTGACATAATGGATTATAGATTATCTAGATAATGAGTTTTTAAGTTATCATAAAATATTTTAAGCCACATTAAAATTTTTATAATCTTTTATTAGGCATAGATTTTTTAATTATTTCTGTGGCCCCATATTCTTGGAAACAAATATTAACTTATCTTATATTTACAAGAATACTTTTATAGGGTACCAAGAGTAATAATTTTAAAGGATGTAAAAATATAGTGTCAATAATATGGTGTCTTTTCCATTATTATTACTTCCCATTATTCTTGGGGAAAATTTATAGACACAATCAACATATTATAAAGAGATCCACCTTTTTTCACATATCCTTACCAAATATTTTGGTTTTAATTCCTTAACCAAGAGATCATTTCTTCATACTATATAAAAAATGAGATATATCCTAATAAATAAAACATAAACATGGTTAATATTTACATTAGTAGTGAGGTGACATCGGTTCTATCCTTGTGGAAGAAATAATTTTATTTTCCTACTCTTCTTTTTCCTAAATTGGTTGTTTCTATACTAAAAATTATTTTTTTATAGTAATAAATACATTTATATTTTATATAATTCATCTATATTTACATTAATTTACTCATATTCATGATTTTGAAACATGAATTTATGATCCCACCCTTCTATGATAATTATTAAAAATCAGTTTCATTATAAATAAAATGATATTATTCATGGAAATGCAATGTTATTTTATTAATAAAATAATGGTTTTAAACTTTTTTTTCAATTATTTATAAATATTTTTCATAAAAGTTATTTTTTATAGTTCAGATAAAAATGGAAAAGAGATTTTTCAAGGAATAAAAATTCTAAATGGATGGTTTCTTTTAACCATAAACTCTCTTTTACTTATTTATTTGGGTCACTTAGAATATATATAGGCAATGGAAAATGGAATGCTCAAACTCATACATGTTTTACTATTAGTTCTTAACTTCTATACACATTCCACATCATATACATGGTTAAGGTTTTTATAAAAAATACTTTAGGGATATATTATTCTATAATTAGGGTCATGTTCTGATTTGACTCATATACTTGTTTATGGATTCATGTTAGGATATTTACTTTTTTCATATTATATTCCATGTTTTTAAGAGTTTTGTGGGATTTTATGTTGATATAATATAAAATTGTATCATAAAGAATCATTTCTTTATTCAATGGTAAATAAAATGATGACTCTTATGTTTGAATTACATGAGTCGTATGATTTTTAATTGATGTATTGTTATAATTATATTATGTGTTATAATATATCTTGTTACAATATGAACTATAAGTGGGTATCACTCAATTAGAGTTAGATGTTTGTATCATATATCAGTTTCTAGAATATATATACCCCTTATCATATGCCATGTATTAGATATTTGGATGTTGAATTAGAATACTGGAATACACCCATTGGCTACTTTTGATGATGGTACTGATCTATCTTCTCAAATTTGTGGGTTTTTCTAAAATATGGTAGTATATATATGGATAATCTTAGTATTGAGAGATATTTATAATATAAATTAAACAGTTCTTTCAATATTGGTGTTGTAACAATTGAATATTTTTTGGATGAATTCTTTTAAACTATTTTCTTATACTTTTGTAAATGTGTAGAGATCTTCTTAAATGCATATTTTTATTCTGGAAGTAGTTGAGGTATGTCAGTTGTTCCATACTTAGTATATAAATTCTCACACTCTTTATATACACCTTGTTGTACATGTGTTGTGTCATATTTTTGATATATATTGTTACATCCATGGTTAAAGTTAATTATTAATTATTTTTCATTAATGAGTTGTTAATGTTGAATAATTGTTTATTTGTGAATCTAGTGATAGATATACAATTATTTGAATTTTTTATTATAAACCTTATTTGATAATTTAATGTACTAAGGTTATTGTTCTTAAATTCATATGGGATATTTATATAAATTAATTCTTTCATTATTACATAAATTAATTTTTGAAAACTAATTGTTGGAATATAATTTAATCTATAGTATATTTTCACCATTAATTTAAATATTTGCGTTTTCATGTTGATGTGTGAAGGTATCAGTGCCTCTCATGGGCTATGTAGGGGTGCCTAGAATAAAGAATTATTTTTTGGTAGATCTAATGTCCCAAATGTAATTTAAACATTGAAGATATCAATACCAATCACAAAATGAAGATATGGGTATGATGAATTATTATTGAGTGAGTTAGAAGGGATAAGAAGAGTGAATGCATGGGCCTGAAGATTTCCCATGTGCATAAGAGTGCATTGAATTAGAGATTCTGCTAGAGTCATAAGAGTAATATTATAAAAAATTTCATGGTGCCCCACATAGAGTCTTGGAAGCGTAATGTGAGGTAAATTGCTATGATCTAGTGGTTGGATATTATAAAATGATTATTTTTAAGAGGAGAAATCAAAATTAAAAAGGATACCACCCCAATAATTTTGGGAGGAGAGAATGAAAAATTATTAAGGGAGGGTTTCTGGGAGAAATTGGGATGGTAATGGGTGATAAGGCAACATCATTTAGGTTGGGGAAGATAAATGTCTTTGATATAGAAGTATTCTCTCTCCATATCTATTCATTTTATACTCAAATTTTTATAATGAAATTCTTAACTATTTTGGAATTGAACATTATTTTCAATTAAATTTACTTAGTGGAGTGAGATTTCTCTGGTAATTATATTAACTAATTTATGTAAGATTATATTCTAGAATATACTTTCAACATCAATTATTTTTATTGGTTTACTCTAAAAGGGAAAACATCGAGTATCAATGATGAATAAAATAAATATATTTCAATTTTAATCTTCTAATCATATTTGGTTCAACTTTAAAAGATATAAACTATGGAGAGTAGCACAAAATAATCAAATAAAAATATATTTTGGTCAACTAATATTTACATAAATTGCGGAATGAGTGAGTTCTATAATTTAGGAATCGTAGGATTCGCCAACTCACTGGTTAATCTTCTAACATAGTTGGTCATCCTATTTTCAACTAGTTTTAGTTATTTGTGTGCATTAATGAAGTAAAACATTTTTTAGAACATCAAATTTCATTCTCTAATATCATAAAATATTGTCTCCCACTTGATCTATTTTTCTCTCAATTTATTTTCTTGTTGATAATTCTTCATTCAATACACATATTATATACATCGCTGCCTTTTATGCATCTTCTCTATTTTTACCTCTTATGTGTTGTTCCATGAGTTTTTATTTTCTATAAATTTTTTTCACTCACATATAAAATTCCCCAAGGGATCGACCCTATTATATTATATTCTAGGGTAAGTAGGTATAAATAATTAATCAATTGATTCTAAGGACCTCATCATATTTTGGAACCATTTAAGAGGAATGTTTGTATGGTAAAGGAGATATAAAAAATTATAATTAACATCTTCAAAAAAGGAAGAAAATTTATTTTCAAAAAATATGTAAACAAAATATACTCAAAAAAATAAAATAAAAATTTATATTTTGTTCTATATTATGAATAAATACGTTTTTTGAATGCACAATAGGTTTTTTAGTGAAAACAAAGTTCCTTTTATTCTAGAAATTATAAAAACTATGATATTTGAAACAGATAAAAATGTAAAGAAACAAATAAGATTTAAATAACCAAAATTAAAACATTAATCCACCTCCACTCGGAAATGAAGTGATTTAGAGAGTAAAACCTATAGAATTTCATACACATATAGTTTCAAGGAACCTATTAAGCCTGATGGAATACACTGGGTATCAAAACTATGATCTTAAAAAACACTAACTCTCCCTATTTCCATCATATAATTGTATACCAAATAACGAATATCTTGATTTCATTAGGTACTTTTATAGTGTTATGTAGTTGATAACACTTATTTGTTTGAGTGAAGTAGAATTGAAAATTATTTTTTCCATTTTCTTTCATGGGAGATGAAAAAACATTGTTGCAACAAATGGATATAAAAATATTTGATACATGAGACCACGCTTACAATGCTTTTAAAATGAAATTATTTCCTAGGTTAGTAGTAAATAAAATCTGAAAATAAATCACAATACTTATTCAAGATAAGGGTAATCTATTAAATTTATGTTTCGATAGATTCAAGGGATTACTTAGGTATTGTCTAAATCTCCAATGTAATCCAAAATTTCATTGTAATAAATTCTATAATATTCTCACCTCAAACCATCAATATTTGAATGATGAGTCTTCTAGAGGATATTTTTTTGATAAAAATTTGATGAACTAAAATAGATCTTTACCGCACTTTCACTAAATTGGATACCAAAATACTAAAGAAGAAGAACCATTGTTAGAAAGCTAGTCAATATTATTGAAAAATTCGAGGTATAAGATAATGTTTATTATATTAATGTATCCAAAAGACTATTTATAGATATGTTACCATTTGGTTATGTTTGGAAACTCATAGTATTTCTATAACAACATTGGCATCCCTTCACATTCATCTAAAAATATAAATTTTTTAGGTTATGTGCTTGATATATATCATATATATGATCTCCTCTCTAGCACTTATAATTAGGGTAGTAGAAAATATCCCAATCTCTTAGGGAACAACTAATTGGTTTTTAAACCTATCACTACACCTCGATTCCAACAAAATCCAAAACAACAACATTAAAACCGATATAAGGTTAAATCATCTAGTTCCCCCTGTAATGTCCCGGTCCCAGGTGCCACTCAACGGGTGCCCCGAAGCAGGTTCGCCACAAGACCTCAAGCGCATTTCCCCAAACGCCAGAGGCTGCCGACTAGAAGCGAGGGCCCAGGTCTGATAGTGGGTAAACTATGCCCTCATTTTTCAAAGTGTAGCGCAGTAGAATTTAAATAAAACATACAACGACAGTGGAAGCAGTAAACCATACACAACATAAATAAACAACAGTTGTGGATATAACCAACAATATATGGAAAATGACGCAACATGTCTCAAGTTCTATGAAAACAACCAAAACATGTTATACATCAATACAGTACAACAATGAGCAGAGTACAGCAAAACAAAGCAAAAAAAGCTGGTAGCGGCATCGCGAGACTAGGCTCGGTCCCATTCCCTCCTACTCCACAGCAACAGTCAAGTACCTGTATAGGGACTCTTTTCCCTATCTACACATGTAGAAACGTAATCTGTTTGGGCCGAAAAGCGTGACCCAAATAGGGTGTGAGAAATATATCTCAGTAGGAACCCACCAAAGGCACGTTCCCAACTTCATGCTAACATGCAACAATAGTGTGCAGAGGTAAAATGCCATAAAGTAAGCAGCACTCAAAAGTAACTAACTACCAGTTATATTGCCATTTTTAATATTCATTTAATCCATTTAATATAAGAAATCACCACAGTGCATTTCTAGTAACAACTAGTGTCCTCATACACGTAAACTCATACCCTCGGGTAACGAGTATCCAACACAAAAATATGCCCTCAGGCATAACAGAGTTTTCCCTCAAGCGTAGGTAGTGTCGCCCATGGGCACAGAATCAGCTGCCCACAGGCATGGAAGAAGTTCCCCTTAGGCCGAAATAACTACTGCCCACAGGCTAAATAGTGCAGTGCCCACAGGCTAATCAAAACAATGCCCTTAGGTTAAACAGGTAACCGGGCCATGCCCAACATGTCAAATGCAGTAAATAAGCAATTCCTCTCAAGGAAATTCTACAATTACTACATTAAAGGCATACCCTCGGGTATCCTGGACAATCGGCTAAATAGTGGAACACACCCCCGGGGTGGTTCCGAATCTAAGCAACGATCCCAACCAGCATTTTATTATCACAATTTAATCACCTATGCAATTCTAGGCATTAAATATAGAAACGAACTTAGCCACACGACACCACAACTTGGGTTCATGGCACGAAAACGCACAAAAATGCACGACAGTTGGAAATTTACACCAAGCCACCTACCTTATACGCCAACGAACGTTATACCAGAACAGCGACTCTAGAAACGCCCAAGAATGACATAGATATGACGAATAACAAAATCCAAACAAACGTAAATAACTTCTGTTAGGATAAGATTTGGTAAGAACCACCCAAGGAGGTGGAAGCCCTTACCCGTGCGGTTCCAACTGGATCGTCCAAGGTGGAAACCGATTCTAGACGAACACCCGGTGGATCTTCAAAGGCTCGGCCTCATACTTTGTCTCCTAATTGGCTCAAGTGTCTTCTATGCAAATGAGGAGGCTACTGCCCTTTTTAAGCCAAAAAAACAAAGTACACGGCATGTAATTCTGAGTACACGGTGTGTACTTCTTTAATTTAACTGTTCCTCTAGCAGCACCGACACACTGTTCATCCGTCGACATGAGTAGACAGCATGTACTCCCGAGTACACGGCGTGTACTACTGCCCAGCTGGCGGAGACTCCACCTCCTTACCATTTAAGCCTGCCGACTGACTACACGGCGTGTAAGGTACCACTACACGGTGTGTAGTCGGTTCCTACACCCCTCGTCGCCAACATGGCTACAGACCCCGTGTACCCATCCCACACGGCCAAAAGTAAACGGCGTGTGGAAAAGTACACGGCGTGTAGTTCCAAAATTTAGGATTTTTCCCCATTTTCCATATTTTCTAAAAAAACACTTAAGGAAAAGGAAAAAGAAGAAACCCATACCTCAAAATTAAGAATCGGGTTCTTGAAAACTTCCCCCTTATAGCAATTTGTCCCCGAATTTCCCTTCCAAGGGTGGAGATGATAAAGCTCAGAACAACTCTAGCCACTAAGCACGTATGTCGGCCTCCTACTCCCAGGTCTCGTCCTGCACTCATCCATGCTGCCATTACACCCATACGAGAGGAAATGATCGGCCTCGGAGAACCTTTGTGCTCCTGTCAATGATACGAATCGAATGCTCCTCAAAGGACGCATCAACTTCCAGCTCAACCTCATCAGGCTGAAAGACGTGAGACGGGTCTGAATGATAGCGATGCAACTAAGACACGTGGAAGACGTCATGAATGGCTCGGTATCACTGTGGTAACTGCAACCAATAGGCAACCAGCCCGACTCTCTCTAGAATCTCGAATTGCCCCACATAACTCGGTGAAATCTTACCCTGTCTCCTGATCCGCTTTTCCCCAGCCTCGGCGAAACATGCAAGAAAACATGATCCCCGACCACGAACTCCAAATGTCATCTGCAGCGATCAGCATAAGACTTCTGATGAGACTGCATGGTAGGCATCTGCTTTGGAATCCACTGGACCTGCTCAGATGTCTCCTGCATGAGCTATGTCCCCAATAAAGCTGGATCACCTGCCTCTAACCAGCACAAAATTGATCGGCATGGCCTACCATATAAAGGCTCGTAAGGTTCCATCTCAATAGTCTCCTGAAAACTATTGTTATAGGCAAACTTGACTAAGGGTATATGCCTCTCCCAAGAGCCCCCAAAGTCTAGGAAGCATTCACGCAGCATGTCCTCAAGAACCTGTATCCTATGGTCCGACTGGCCATTGGTCTGAGGGTGGTATGTTGTGCTCAGAAGCACCTTTGTACACAGCGCCCTCTAGAAACGCTTTCAGAAATGAGACGTAAAGTGGGTGTCCCTATCAGAAACGATAGAACAAGGGACCCCATGAAGGCAAACGATCTCTCGGATATACAGCCTTACGAGCTCGTCCACACTGAAGGACTCCTTGATCGGCAAGAAGTGATCTACCTTCGTGAGTCTGTCCACAACAACCCACACGACATCATTTCCTCGAGGTGACCTCAGCAACCCCGTCACGAAATCCATCGCGACATCATCCCATTTCCACACTGGAATGGCTAACTTCTGTAACAGCCCAGATGGCCTCTGGTGCTCTGCCTTCACCTGCTGACAGGTGGAAGACCTCGTAACAAAACCAGTTATCTCTCTCTTCATACTCGGTCACCAGTACTGACGTCTCAAGTCTCGGTACATCTTGGTAACCACGGGATGAACTGCCCAAGATGAAGCCTGAAACTCCCACATTATCTCCTCATGTATATCATCTGGAACCCATAAACGTCCATGGAAACAAAAAACCTCATCATCGCCTATCGTCCAATCGGGAGGAGAGTCCTCACTTTCCACTAACTCTCGTAGAACTAGGCCTTCTAAATCAGATAGTTGCCTCATCCTCACTCGGTCCAGGAGGGTAGAAGTCACAGCTAACGAGGAATGATAAGTTTGTCCCTGACTGTCATGCACCTCTAAATGCAGCTCAGAGAACAAGTCCATGAGCTGCCACTCACCACCGGCCTCCTGCACTGCCTGTATCTGAGTCTTCCTACTTAGTGCATCATCTACTAAAATACCCTTACCAGGTGTATAGGTAAGCTCAAAATCGAAGGACTTTAGGTACTCAACCCACCTTCTCTTCCTCAGATTCAAGTCACACTGAGTAAAGATATACTTGAGGATTTTGTGGTTGGTGAAAACCACGAAATGCTATCCCAACAGATAATGTCTCCAACAGTGAAACACATGCACAACTGCAGCCAACTCGAGATCATGCGTCGGGTAATTCCGCTCACGTGGCCTCAACTGCCGAGACCCATACACAACAACTCGGTCGCCCTGCATCAAAACGGCTCCCAGCCCAATCCCTAATGCATCACAGTAAACTGTATAGTTCTTCCCCTGCTCTGGGAGTATTAGGATCAGTGCTGAGGTCAACCTTCCCTTCATGTACTAAAAAGTTGTCTCACAAGCTTCTGACCAAACGAACTTCACACACTTCTTAGTCAGACCTTTCAACGGTGCTTCTAAGAAGGAGAAGTCCAGTATGAAGCATCTGTAGTAACTAGCCAGCCTTAAGAAACTCTGAATCTCAAACATGTTATTTGGTTGCTCCCAGGAAACTACTGCTCTCACCTTATCTGGGTCTTATGCAACTCCTGCCTCTGAGATAATGTGACCCAGGAAGTGAATCTGGTCTATCCAAAAGTGGTACTTTGAGAACATAGCATATAGCTGATGCTCTCTCAGTGTCCTCAATATGATCTCTAGATGGGTGGAATGGTCGTGTCGAGTGTGAGAGTACACCAAGATGTCATCCACGAATACTACAACAAAAGAATCAAGATACGGATAGAACACATGATTCATCAGATCCATGAAAACTGTCGGTGCGTTCTTCAGTCCGAACGACATAACCGTATACTCATATAGACCATACCTACTTCTGAAAGCTGTGAGAGGTATATCAGATGGTCTAACGCCCAGCTGATTATATCCCGATATCAAGTCAATATTCGAGAACACTTGTGCTCCATGAAGTTAATCAAAAAGATCATCTATCCTTAGCAAGGGATATCGGTTCTTGACCGTCAACTGGTTCAGCTTACCATAATCCATGCAAATTCTGAGGGTACCATCTGCCTTCTTCGCAAAAAGGACCGGAGAACCCCAAGGAGAAGTATTGGGTCGGATAAATCCATTTGCCTATAACTCCTATAACTGCCTCTTGAGCTCCTGCAGCTCCGGTGTAGCCATCCTATATGGTGGAATGGACACCGGTGCTACTCCTGGTAGAAGCTCGATAGAGAAATACACCTCACGCACCGGAGGTAGACCTGAAAAGTCGTCCAGGAAGAAATCCCTGAAACAATCAACAACTGGATGGAAATCCGCCTGACAAGTCCCCTGATCATCTAGATATAAGCTCGTAATCTGGGCTGTGACTCAACCTCACCCTTGATGCTCTGGTCCAGCTCGACTCGCCTGAACATCCCACTCGCCCTTGTATAGAAAATCTCTGCCCTATGGTGACGTGAAACGCACCCTGCGACGATAGCAGTCTACAAAGGCTCGATATGGAACCAACCAGTCAATCCTGAGATTGACGTTATAGGTCGTCATTTCTATGACATAGAGGTCCCACAGAAAGTGACACCCACCAACCTCAAGGGGCACTCCTTGCAATGACGCACACCTATCGTCCTAGTCCCCAACTGAGTTTCTAGTGTCATGATATCCGAAAAAGTAGAGACACAGAGCCCACGTCTCTCCATAACGGGTACAGATATGAAACTATATGTAGCACCCATATCGAAAATCACTGAAGATAATACAGAAGCTACTAGAATAGTACCTCTGACTGTAGAAGGTTCGGGATCCTTCTCCTATTGGGTATGTTGCACTGTATATGCATGCCCAGTGTTGTGGCCCTACGACACAGCCTAGCTACCCTGAGCTATCCCGCCCTACTGCATTTGCGATCCTGGTGTCTGGCTACCATGGCCACACCCACCATCTCTGCCTACACGCCCGGACACATTCCAATTCCCTAACCGATAAGAATCCACTGGTCCTGCTCCCGCATGCGGAGCCTGCACAGAAACCCTCTCACTAGCCACTAGTGGAAACGCCCGGCAAAAGTGTTGCAGATGACACATCTTGTCGCATGCTGAGCACTCCACTAGGTCTTGTAGAAACTACGGTCTCTTGTGCCCCTCTCTACCACACTGGTAGCACATAACCTGGACACCTGAAGAATTCTTCTAACTGGTACTGCCGCCCTGAGAGAAGTCCATCTTTATCTTCCTCGTGCAAGCAGAAATAACACCAGTAACTGGTGCTGAACCGCCCTGGCCCACACCACTCTATTCCCATAGGTTCCTCTCTGTAATCAACGCCTGGCTCATAATATCATGTACAGTAGGCAACCTGAAAACATTAACCAGTGCTCGGATGTCATATCGAAGACCGTCCTCAAAAAATCTGGCTCTCAACGTCTCATCACCCACCAGCACTGGTGAAAAACTCTGAAGCTCTGTAAAACGAGAAGAATAGTCCATCACCGACATAGTGCTCTGCTGCAGATTCATGAACTCTCGATCTTTATCTGCCCTCAGTGTCTCGGGAAAGAATAAGTCATCGAAGAATTCTTGAAAATATTCCCACGCCATGTCCCTGTGATACTTTCTCTGGGTGGTAACATCCCATAACCTCTTGGCCGAATCACACATCATGTAAGTCGTGAGCTTGAACCTCCACCCTGGAGGCATCTCTAAGTGCTCGAAAATAGTTTGCATCGATCCTAGCCAAGACTCTGCAGCCTATGGTCTGCCATCCCCTGAAAACGTAGGCGGATGCTGCTGATGAAAGATACGTGTCAGTTCGGCCATAGATGTGGCAGCCTGTGGTGCTCCCAGAAAGGTCTGCATGAAACGCATAAAGCCTTCACAGAACTACGCCTCCACACCTGTGTCCCGTATAGCATCTAGCGCCACATTTGGATCTACTGGAAGATCAACTGGTAGCCCATGGCCCACCATCTCCGGAGTATAATCGTCGCCGCTCTCCTGGCGAACAACTCGCGGTCGTCTAGGCGGCATGAAACTACAAGGTCAAAAGCACGCCTCAGATTCAAGATTATTAAGACTGAAATGAAGGAACCACAAAAGAACAAGAGGAAGAAGGCATTTCAAAATATTCAAAACAAGACTACACGGCGTGTACACTGAATACACGACATGTACTTGACTTCTCTTCCCCTGCCTGGGTCCTTCTACACGGCTAATCCACATGGATTTCGTTGAACAAAAACTACATGATGTGTATATAATCTACACGGCATGTATGGTGTTATTTTCCAACTGCCCGTGTCATCTTTGACACGGCCGACTACTCGGCTTACAACTACACGACGTGTTACACCCACACATGGCGTGTACACCACCCTTTTTCCCAGCCACACGACTAACACCACACGGTCTCTCCTCGGTCAAGACTACACAACGTGTCCCAACGGTACACGGTGTGTTCAGGGAGAGGTGGCACTGGCCCATGTTGTTAGTTACATGGCCGAGTCCCCAAGTCACACTACACGGCATGTCTATAATTGACACGGCATGTTCTGTCAAGGAGTTCACTGAACCGTGTTGTTAGTTACACGGCCGGACTCCGGGTCACACTACACGGCGTGTACACTCAGTACACGACGTGTTTTACCCAAACCTTTCTCTACCCCGTGTCACTGCCCACACGGTTTGTGACACGGGAAGAGACTACAAGGCGTGTACTCAGGGTACACGGCGTGTACACAAAAAGTTCATTTTTCTTTCCAAACAGAATAGCATACCCGGCGTGTATAAAAATACTACACGGCGTGTATACTAAGTTTCTGGACAGTATGCCCCAGAAACTTCCCCAGAACCCAGAAAATACAGAAACCAACACCCAAGTGTCAAATTCCACCTCGTGGGGGCCCATACTCCCCACGAATCAAAGTTTGACATAATATATGTGTTATAACCAATAAACAGTCAATCATCCACCAAATTCCAGTCAATGGGGGCCCATACTCCCCAAAAACCAAATTTTGGCGTCCATTATATAAACAAGATCACACAAGAAAATACCCTATCAAATAGTAGGTATTTTATCAGAGCAACTATCACAACAGCATGCTTTTCTAGCACAACAACTATCACAACAACCTGAAATTTCTAATACACCTACATGGTATGGAACTATGCATGGAATGTGATATCTATCATGTGTCTATATGATGCATGAGACGGCATACCCTAATCTCATCTGGTTACAACTCAATAAAACCCATAGATAAATTATAAACAACTCAATCTCAAGTGCGTCAACCCAACGGTGAAAACAAATCAACTGTAAAATTTGCAAAATCCAAAGAATTGGAAAATATGAGGTAGACTGGATTTTCCCTGTACACGGGTTAGCTATGCCCGAGCACAACTTATTACCAACTATCGTTCATCCTATTCCTAACTACGGCTCCAAACAGTAAGTCAAAGAAATGAATCCCTCTGATACCACTTTGTAACATCCCAGTCTCGGGTGCCACTCAACGGGTGCCCCGAAGCCGGTTCGCCACAACACCTCAAGCGCATTTCCTGAAACGCCAGAGGCTGCCGACTAGCAGCGAGGGCCCAGGTCTGATAGTGGAGAAACTATACCCTCATTTTTTAAAGTGTAGTGTAGTGGAATTTAAATAAAATATACAACGACAGCGGAAGAAGTAAACCATACACAACTGAAATAAACAACAGAAGTGGATATAACCAACAATATATAGAAAATGAAGTAACATCTCTCAAGCTCTAAGAAAATAGCCAAAACATGTTATACATCAATACAGTACAACAAAGAGCAGAGTACAGCAAAACAAAGAAAAATAGATGGCAGCGGCATCGTGGGCCTAGGCTCGGTCCTATGCCCTCCTACTCCACAGAAACAGTAAAGTACATGTATAGGGACTCTTGTCCCTATTTACACCTGCAGAAACGTAATATTTTTCAGCCGAAAAGCATGACCCAAACAGGGTGTGAGAAATATATCTCAGTAGGCACTCACCAAAGGCCTATGCCCAACTGCGTGCTAAATGCAACAATAGTGTGCAGAGGTAAAATGAAATAAAGTAAGCAGTACTCAAAAGTAACTAACTACCAGTTATATTTCTATTTTTAATGTAAATTTAATCCATTTAATATAAGAAATCACCACAGTGCATTTCTAGTAACAACTACTGTCCTCAGACATGTAAGCTCCTACCCTCGAGTAACGAGTATCCAACACAAAAATCTGCCCTCAGGCATAATAGATTTTTCCCTCAGGCGTAGGTAGTGTCGCCCACAAGCACAGAATCAGCTGCCCACAGGCACAGAAGAAGTTTCCCTCAGGCCGAAATAACTACTGCCCACAGGCTAAATAGTGCAGTGCCCACAGGATAATCACAACAATGCCCTCAAGCTAAATAGGTAACCGGGCCATGCCAAACATGTCAAATGCAATAAATAAGCAATTCCTCTCAAGGAAATTATACAATTACTACATTAAAGGCATACCCTCAGGTATCCTGGCCAAACGACTAAACAGTGGAACACACCCCCGGGGTGGTTCCGGATCCAAGCAACGATCCCAACCAGCATTTTATTATCACAATTTAATCACCTATGCAATTATAGGAATTAAATATAGCAACGGCCTCAGCCACACGACACCCCAACATGGGTTCGTGGCACGAAAACGCACAAAAACGCACGAAAGATGGAAATTTACACCAAGCCACCTACCTTATATGCCAACAAACGTTATAACCAAACGCCGACTCCAGAATTACCCAAGAACTACGTAGATCTGACAAAGAACAAAATCCAAACAAACGTAAATAACTCCTATTAGCAGATGAATTGGTAAGAACCAGCCAAGGAGGTGGAAGCCCATACCCGTGCGGTTCCAACGGGATCGTCCGAGGCAGAAACCAATTCTAGATGAACACCCAGTGGATCTTCAAAGGTCTGGCCTCCTCCTTTGGCTCCAAATCGGCTCAAGTGTCTCCTCTTCCAAATGAGGAGTCTACTGCCTTTTTTAAGCCAAAAAAACAAAGTACACGGCGTGTACTTAAGAGTACACGATGTGTACTTATTTCATTTAACTATTCCTCTGGCGGCACCGCCACATTATTCATCTGTCAACATGAGTACACGACATGTACTACCGAGTACATGTACCGCCCAGCTGGCGGCGACTCCAATGCCTTACCATTTAAGCCTACTGACTGACTGCACGGCGTGTAAGGTACCACTACATGGCATGTAGTCGGTTCCAACACCCCTCATCACCGACATGGCTATACGCCCCATGTACCCATCCCACATGGCCAAAAGTACATGGCATTTGGAAAAGTACATGGCGTGTAGTTCCAAAATTTAGGATTTTTCCCTTTTTTCCATATTTTCTCAAAAACACTTAAGGAAAAGGAAAAAGAAGAAACCCATACCTCAAAAATAAGAACAGGTTTCTTACACCCCCTAAGAAGTCAAGAGAATATTCTAAAATTTATAGGTAGGTATAATTAAAAAAATCCCAAAAAATCCTAATAAATCATAAATTGATGTTTGGATGAAAAATATACCGTTTATAATGGGATAAATAGATATGGTATTGAATAAAGGAGAAAAAGGTATGTTACCCCAAATTGTTAAAAATATTCTCGGGGATACTTTTAAGGCTATCATAACTAGAAATGGATTAAAAAATCTCTAGAAAGTTAAAAAAATATACTAAACCTACTCAAAAAAATATCTAGATCCAGATAAAAACAAAAACAAATAATTCCTTAAATTATGAAATTTAAAATTTAATACTAAGACCACATTGAAGAATACTATTCTAGTTGAAAACCAATATTAAAAATACATCAATACAGAATATAATATGGTATTTACAAAACATGAAAAAGATATTGATAGAATGAAATTTTTCTAATGAATTTCACCCCAATAGTACCTTTCTACGAATGAATTTGAATGTAAAATTTGAAGCATGAATTGATTAAGCATAAAAATATTATCCAGAAACATAAAATCAATGTATCTTTTCTTGATTCCTCAGTTAAAAGAACATCATATCATACTTTTTTTTTAAAACCATTCTAAGATAAAAACCATTTAAAGAATGTTGGGATCCAGATCCTAATAGCTCTGAGTTCGTCATTGTTACCATTATATTAGAATAAGAAACAAGGAAACACATCCATAAGGACCAATCAGTTTAGTAGTCTTAGTAACTGACATATATATATGAGTCCTAAATTGAATTTGGTGTACACAAAATATAACATATTTTTCTCTTTTGAGGATAACTTTATTCCTTCTAGTGTATCCCTGTGTATTAGGAATAGAATGATTCATGGAATCCTAGGGAAAGGAATAAAATAATAGTGATCTAAAAGTCTTAGTATGAGTTAAATACATCGTAATTAATAATAAATTAATTTTCATATTAAATCTGGCCTGGTAGTAACTGCCCACACATGCCATATAATCAATATACTGAGAAGGAAGTGCATAAACAATATAGAAAGTTAACTAGATAAACACACATTAAATATAATAAATAAACTAATATAGAAGTTCATAAAAAACATTGAAAGTAAATTAACTGGAAACACGTGACATTAAAATAACCTTATAAGTAAAACACAATATGGGAAAGTAAAACATTGAAGATGAATTACATTTCATCAATGAACTATGAATGAAATGCATCCATAGATTTTTTTTCCTAGTGAAAACATAAGGTATAATTACAACTAAATTTGAATGAATTAAATTCTTAATTATTGGATTTTATGATTCCTACATATGTGATACCTTTACTATTAATACCCTTCACAATACAGTTTATAACATAATATGTGAAAATCTAATTATGGCTAGGCAAAGGACTCACACAGGATAATATAGATGCATCAAGGGGATATCTATAACCATACCCCACCTGTTTTATTACTTTCAAATTCATTCCTTATGTTTCAAATAATTGATTTAATTTATGAAAAATGTGCCTTATTGATAATATTTATTGAGTAAAAGATACATATTTATCAATATTTCCTAAGTGAATCAAATTAAATTCAAGTAAATACCATATTTAAAAATGGTATATAGTTTAGAAAATAATCATGTCCATCACACAATAATATGTTTCATTGTGTGAATTTTAATGACCAATAAAAAATTATTAAGAAAAGGTTATTGTTTCAAGAGAAAGTTAACAATTAAAAAACAATTCTCAATAACATTATCAATTTCAAATTTTCAAATAAAATAACATTAGATTAAATAATTCAAATTGAAACATAAAAAAACATGAATAATGAATTATTAATGATATTAAATTTAAAGGGGAAGTATATAAACTACATAAATGTGAATTGGTGTGTAATAACAAATAAGACTCAATGGAATACAAATTTTGATGAAATCCAATATCTAACACTTTATTTTGGTTGAAAGATAATAAACCTCATGTATAATGGTCTTATGAATCATACTAATTTATTCCAGAACATACTAATATTTATAATGTAATTTATTATCCTTTTATAACATCTTATCATAGGTTTTTAATAATAATTCATTAATTTAATAGCTTCGGGTGTTTATTGCCTTGTTTTTTAGTATGTTTGGACTTGTTGTTTTTTGTTCATGTGACATATGTAAGAACCTGGTTCTGGTTTTAGAGTTACGGGCTTCTTCTTTTCCTTTTCCTTAAGTGTTTTTTGAGAGAATATGGAAAAATGGGAAAAATCCTAAATTTTGAAACTACACGCCGTGTACCTTGTCTACAGGCCATGTACTTTTGGACGTGTAGGGATAAGTACACAGGGAGTGTAGCCATGCCGGTGATGAAGGGTGTAGGAACCGACTATACACCGTGTAGTGGTACATTACACGCCGTGTAGTCAGTCGGTAGGCTTAAACAGTAAGGTGGTGGAGTCGCCACCATCTGGGCGGTAGTACACACCGTGTACATGGGAGTACATGCCGTGTACTCTTGTCAACAGATGAACAGAGTGGCGGTGCCACTGTTTGAACAGTTAAATGAAAGAAGTACATGCCGTGTACTCAGAAGTACACGCCGTGTACTTTGTTTTTCGGCTTAAAACAAGCAGTAGCCTCCTCATTTTGCAGAGGAGGTGTTTGAGCCATTTTGGAGCCAAAGGAGGAGGTCGGACCTTTGAAGATCCGTCGGGAATTCGTCTGGAATCCGATTCGGCTTCGGACGATCTCGTTGGAAACGAACGGGTAAGCCCTTCCTCCTCCTGGTACCGTTCTTGCAAATTCTTCTCCCAACGTAAGTTATTTATGTTTGAATGGGTTTTGTTCTTCGTCAGATCTACACCGTTATTGGGCATTTCTGGAGTCGGCGTTCGGGTATAGTGTTCAATGGCACATAAGGTAGGTGGCTTGGTGTTTATTTTCCAACTGTCGTGCGTTTTTTGTGCATTTTCGTGCCACGAATCCATGTTGGGGTGTCATGTGGCTGAGGCCATTGCTATATTTAATGCCTAGAATTACATAGGTGATTAAATTGTGATAATAAAATGATGTTTGGGATCGTTGCTTGGATCCAGGACCATCCCGAGGGGTGTGATCCTTTGTTTAGCCATTTGGCCAGGATACCTGAGGGTATGCCTTAAATGTAGTAACTATAGAATTACCTTGAGAGGAATTTCTTGTTTACTGCATTTTGATATATTGGGCATAGCCCGGTTACCTATATTAGCCTTAGGGCATGACTATATTAGCCTGAGGGTGTGACTATATTAGCCTGAGGGCGTGACTATATTAGCCTGAGGGCGTGACTATATTAGCCTGAGGTCGTGACTGTTTAGCCCGAGGGCTGTTGTTATTCCACCTACGGGCAACCTTTCGTGCCTGAGGTCTTGACTTTTGTGCCTGAGGGTGACACTTCGTATGCCTGTGGGCGAGAATTCTGTTACAATGCCTGAGGGCGAGATTTTGTATAGCATGAGGGCGTGGTTTATTATATTAGCCTGATGGCGAGATACTGGTTGGCCTGAGGGCTTGGTGCTGTTGAGCATAAAACGATACTAAATTTAATGGATTAAATGAATCATAAAATGTAAATTTAAATGTTAAGTTAGTTACTTTTCAGTACTGATTACTTTATTGCATTTTTTACTATTGCACACTGTTGTTGCATGCTCACACGTAGTTGGGCACAGGCCTTTGGTGGGTGCCTACTGAGATGTATTTCTCACACCCTATTTGGGTCATGCTTTTCGGCCCAAACAGATTATGTTGTTGCAGGTGTAGATATGGGCAAGAGTCCCTATACAGGTACTTGACTGTGGCAGAGGAGTAGGAGGGCATGTGACCGAGCCTAGGCTCACGATGCCGCTGCTAGCTGTTTTTCTTGCTTTGTTGTACTCTGTTTTCTGCTGTACTGTATTGATGTATAACATGTTCTGGCTGTTTTCTTAGAACTTGAAACATGTAGCATCATCACTTATATACTGTTGGTTATATCCATTGTTGTAGTTATTTCAGTTGTGTATGTTTACTGCTTCCGCTGTTGTTGTATTTTTATTTTGGTATTCCACTGTGCTACACTTTGAAAAATGAGGGCATAGTTTCCCCACTATCAGACATGGGCCCTTGCTGCTAGTCGGCAGGCTCTAGCATTTGGGTAAATGCACTTGAGGTCATGTGGCGAACCGGTCTCAGGGCACCTATTGCGTGGCACCCGGGTCCGGGACGTTACAAAGTCATATCAGAGGAGGTTTCTTTTCTTTGACTTACTATTTGGAGTCGTAGTCAGGGATAGGACATAACGGTAGTTGGTAATAATTTGTGCCTGGGCGTAGCTAACCCGTGTACAGGGAAAAGCACCTCTACCTTGTATTTTGCATTATTTGATTTTCAATTTTACGGTTGATATGTTTTCACCGTTGGGTGACGCACTTGGATTGTGCTGTTTATATTTTATCTGTGGGGTCTATTTAGTTTCCACCCGATGAGATGAGGGTATGCCGTCTCATGCATCATATAGGCACATGCTAGATATCACATTCCATGCATAGTTTCCATGTCATATAGGTGCATTAGAAAATTCGCATGTTGTTGTGATAGTTGTTGTGCTAGAAAAGCATGCTGTTGTGATAGTTGCTTGATAAATACCTACCTTGTGATATAGTATTTTTGTTTGAGCTTGTTTATAGAATGGATTCCAAATATTGGTTTTTGGGGAGTATGGGCCCCCATTGACCGGAATTTGGTGGATCATTGACTGTTTATTGGTTATAACACAAATAAGATGTCAAACTTTGATTTGTGGGGTTTATGGGCCCCCACGGGTCGGAATTTGACACTTAGGTGTTGTTCTTCAGTATTTTCTGGGTTCCGGAGAAGTTTCTGAGACATACTGTCCAGAAATCCAGATTACACGCCGTGTAAGACCTCATACACGTCGTGTGTGTTCTTCTGTTCGAGATGAAAAATGAACTTTTGAGTACACGCCGTGTACTCCGAGTACACGCCGTGTAGTCTCTTCCCATGTCACAAACCGTGTGGGCGGTGACACAGGGTAGAGAAAGGCTTGGGTAAAACACGTTGTGTAGTTTTTTTACACGCCGTGTAGTGTTGACCCGGAGTCCGGCCGTGTAACTAACAACACGAGTCAGTGAACTCCTTGACAGAGCACGCAGTGTCGATTATAGACACGCCGTGTAGTGTGACCTGGGGACTCAGCCGTGTAATTAACAAAACGGGCCAGCGTCACCTCTCCCGGAGCACGCTGTGTACCGTTGGGACACGCCCTGTAGTCTTGTCCGAGGACAGACCGTGTGGAGTTATCCATGTGGCTGGGAAACGGGATGGTGTACACGCTGTGTGCTGGTGTAACACGTCGTGTAGAGTAAAGCTGAGTAGTCGGCTGTGTCACAGATGACACAAACAGTTGGAAAATAACATCATACACACTGTGTAGATATTATACACGCCGTGTAGTTTTGTTGAACGGAATCCATGTGGCTTAGCCGTGTAGAAGGACCCGGGCAGGGGAAAGGAAGTCAAGTACACGCCGTGTAGTCGGTGTACACACCGTGTAGTCTTGTTTTGCAAATTTTGAACCGTCTTCTTCCTCTTGTTCCTTTGTGGTTCCTTCGTTTCAGTCTTGATAATCTTGAATCTGAGGCGTGATTTTGACCTTGTAGAGTCATGCCGCCTAGACAACCGTGAGTTGTTCGCCAGGAGAGCGGCGACGATTATACTCCGGAGATGGTGGGCCATGGGATACCAGTTGATCCACCAGCAGAGCCAGATGCGGCACCAGTTGCTGTACCGGACACGGGCGTGGAGGCACAGTTTCGTGAAGGCTTATTGCGGTTCATGCAGACCTTTCAGGGAGCACCGCAGGCTGCCACATCTATTGCCGATCTGATTCGTATCTTTCAGTAGCAGCATCCGCCTACGTTTTCAGGGGATGGCGGACCACAGGGTGCAGAGTCTTGGCTAGGATCGATGCAGACTATTTTCGAGCATCTTGAGACGCCTCCAGGGTGGAGGGTCAAGCTCGTGACTTACATGTTGCTTGATTCCTCCAAGAGGTGATGGGATGTTACCACCCAGGCAGAGCATCACAGGGACATGGCGTGGGAGGATTTTCAGACAGTCTTCTATGACTTCTTATTTCCTGAGACGTTGAGGGCAGATAGAGCTCGAGAGTTCATGAATCTGCAGTAGGGAGCTATGTCAGGGATGGACTATTTTTCTCATTTTACGGAGCTTCATCGCTTTTCACCCATGTTGGTGGGTGATGAGACGCTGAGAGCTAGACGTTTTGAGGATGGTCTTCGATATGACATCTGAGCACTGGTGAATGTTTTAAGGTTACATACTGTACACGTGATTGTGAACCAGGCGTTGATTACAGAGAAGAACCAGCGAGAATCTAGTGGTGTGGGCCAGAGCGGTTCGGCACCAGTTACTGGTACTATTTATGCTGGAAAGAGGAAAAGATAGATGGACTTCTCTCAGGGCGGCAGTACCAGCCAGGAAGCTTCTTCAGGTGGCCCGATTAGGTGCTACCAGTGTGGCAGAGAGGGGCACAAGAGGCTGCAGTGTCCATGAGACCCAGTGGAGTGCCGAGCTTGCGGAAAGATGGGTCATCTGCAGTGCTTTTGCAGGGTGGTTCTACTAGTGGCTAGTGAGAGGGGTTCTGTGCAGACTCCGCATACGGGAGTAAGACCAGTGGCTTCTTACCAGTCAGGGAGCTGGAATACATCAGGGCATGCAGGCAGAGATGGTGGTCGTGGCCGTGGTAGCCAGACACCAGGATCTTAGAGGCAACAGGGCGGGACAACTCAGGGTAGCCAGGCTGTGTCGCAGGGCCGTGGCACTGGGCAGGCATATGCAGTGTAACAGACCCAGCAGGAGTAGGATCCTGGACCTTCGACAGTCAGAGGTACTATTCTAGTAGCTTCTGTCTTGTCTTCAGTACATTTTGATACGGGTGCTACACATAGTTTTATATCAGTACCCGTTGTGGAGAGACTTGGGTTCTGTGCTTCTACTTCTTCTGCTATATTGATGCTAGACACTCCGTTGGGGACTAGGACTGTTGGTGTGCGTCAGTGCAAGGAGTGACCCCTTGAGGTTGGGGGGTGTCACTTCCTTTAGGACCTCTATGTCCTGGAGATGACAAGCTGTGATGTCATTCTTGGAATGGACTGGTTGAGCAGCCCAAGAATGTGTTTGAGATACGAAGTTTCTTAGGGCTGGCTGGTTACTATAGATGCTTCATACAGGACTTCTCCCGCTTAGCAGCACCGTTGACAGGTCTGACTAAGAAGGGTGTGAAGTTCGTTTGGTCAGAATCTTGTGAGACAGCTTTTCAGGACCTAAAGGGAAGGCTGACATCATCGCCGATCCTGATACTCCCAGAGCAGGGGAAGAGTTATACATTTTACTGTGATGCATCAGGGATTGGGCTGGGAGCCGTTTTGATGCAGGGCGACCAAGTTGTGGCGTACAGGTCTCGGCAGTTGAGGCCACATGAGAGGAATTACCCAATGCACGATCTCGAGTTGGTTGCAGTTGTGCATGTGTTGCGTTGTTAGAGACATTACCTGTTGGGAGATCATTTTGTGGTTTTCACCGACCACAAAAACCTCAAGTATATCTTTACTCAGCGTGACCTGAATCTGAGGCAGAGAAGGTGGGTCGAGTACCTACAGTCCTTCGATTTTGTGCTTGCCTATACACCTGGTAAAGGTAATTCAGTAGCCGATGCACTGAGCAGGAAGAATCAGATACAGGCAGTGCAGGAGGCCAATGGTGAGTGGTAGCGTATGGCCTTGTTCTCTGAGATGCATCTAGAGGTGCATGATAGTCAGGGGCAGACTTATCTTTCCTCGTTAGCTGTGACATCTACCCTCCTGGACAAATTGAGGATGAGGCAGCTATCGATTTCAGAAGGCCTAGTTCTATGGGAGTCAGGGGCAAGTGAGGACCCTCCTTCCGGTTGGACGATAGCCGATGAAGAGGTTTTTTGTTTCCATGGATGTGTATGTGTACCAGGGGATATACGCGAGGAGATGATGAGGGAGTTTCATGCTTCAGCTTGGGCAGTTCATCCTGGGGTTACCAAGATGTACTGAGACTTGACACGTCAGTACTGGTGGCCGGGTATGAAGAGAGAGATTGCTGGTTTTGTTACGAGGTGTTCCACCTGTCAGTAGGTGAAGGTAGAGCATCAGAGACCAGCTGGGCTATTACAGCAGTTTCCCATTCCGGAGTGGAAATGGGATGATGTTGCAATGGATTTCGTGACGGGTTTATCAAGGTCACCATGAGGCAATGACGTCGTATGGGTTGTTGTGGACAGACTCACGAAGGTAGCTCACTTCTTGCCGATCTAGGAGACCATTGGTGTAAATGAGCTCGGAAGGATGTATATCCGAGAGATCGTATGTCTACATGGGGTCCCTCGTTCTATCATTTCAGATAGGGACGTCCGCTTTATGTCTCGTTTCTGGCAGAGTTTTCAGAGGGCACTGGGTACACAGGTGCTTCTGAGCACAGCATACCACCCTCAGACAGATGGCCAGTCAGAGCGGACGATACAGGTGCTATAGGACAAGCTGCGTGCATACGTCCTAGACTTTGGGGGCTCTTGGGAGAAGCATATACCCTTAGTCGAGTTTTCCTATAACAATAGTTTTCAGGAAACTATTGAGATGGCACTATACAAGGCTTTATATGGTAGTCCATGCCGATCACCTTTGTGCTGGTTAGAGGCAGGTGAGGCAGCTTTACTGGAACCACAGCTCGTGCAGGAGACATCTAAGTAGGTCCAGTTAATTCAGAAGCGGATGGCTACCGCGCGGTCTCGTTAGAAGTCTTATGTTAATCACCGCATATGACCTTTAGAGTTCGTGGTTGGGGATCAGGTTTTCTTGCGTGTTTCACCAAGGCTGGGACAAAAACGGATCGGGAGACAGGGTAAGCTTTCACCAAGGTATGTAGGACCATTTGAGATTCTGGAAAGAGTCGGGCTGGTTGCCTATCGGTTGCAGTTACCGTAGCGGTACCGAGCCATGCACGACGTCTTCCACGTGTCTCAGTTGTGTCACTACCATTCAGACCTATCTCACACCTTTCAGCCAGAGGAGGTTGATCTGTAGAATGATGCGTCCTTTGAGGAGAATCTGATCCGTATCGTTGACAGGAGCACAAAGGTCCTCTGAGGCCGGTCAGTTCCTCTCATACGGGTGTTATGGCAGCATGGCCGAGTACAAGACGAGACCTGGGAGTGGGAGGCCGATCTACAGGCTTAGTGGCCAGAGCTGTTCTGAGATTTCTCTTTTCCACCCTTGAAAGGGCAATTCGGGGACGAATTTCTATAAGGGGGAAGTTTGAAAGAACCCGGTTCTTGTTTTAGAGGTACAGGCTTCTTCTTTTCCTTTTCCTTAAGTGTTTTTGAGAGAATATGGAAAAATGGAAAAAATCCTAAATTTTGAAACTACAAGTCATGTACCTTGTCCACACGCCGTGTACTTTTGGCCGTGTTGGGATAAGTACACTGGGCCTATAGCCATGCTGGCGATGAAGGGTGTAGGAACCGACTACACGCCGTGTAGTGGTACCTTACACGTTGTGTAGTCAGTCGGCAGGCTTAAACAGTAAGGCGGTGGAGTCGCCGCCAGCTGGACGGCAGTACACGCCGTTTACTTGGGAGTACATGCCATGTACTCTTGTCGGCAGATGAACAGAGTGGCGGTGCCGCCGTTTGAACAGTTAAATGAAATAATTACATGACGTGTACTCAGAAGTACACGCCGTGTACTTTTTTTCAGCTTAAAATAGGCAGTAGCCTCCTCATTTGGCAGAGGAGGCATTTGAGCCATTTTGGAGCCAAAGGAGGAGGTCGGACCTTTGAAGATCTTCCAGGAGTTCGTCTGGAATCTGATTCGGCTTCGGACGATCTCGTTGGAACCGCACAGGTAAGCCCTTCCTGCTCCTGGTACCGTTATTTCCAATTCTTCTTCCAACGTAAGTTATTTAAGTTTGAATGGGTTTTGTTCTTTGTCAGATCTACGCCATTCTTGGTCGTTTCTGGAGCCGGCGTTCGGGTATAGTGTTCATTGGCACATAAGGTAGGTGGCTTGGTGTTTATTTTCCAACTGTCATGCGTTTTTGTGCGTTATCGTGCCACAAACCCATGTTGGGGTGTCGTGTGGCTGAGGCTGTTACTATATTTAATGTCTAGAATTGAATAGGTGATTAAATTGTGATAATAAAATTCTGTTTGGGATCATTTCTTGGATCCAGGACCATCCTGAGGGGTGTGATCCTTTGTTTTTCCATTTGTCCAGGATACCCAAGGGTATGCCTTAAATGTAGTAACTGTAGAATTTCCTTGAGAGGAATTGTTTGTTTACTGCATTTTGATATATTGGTCATGGCCCGGTTACCTATATTAGCCTGAGGGCATGACTATATTAGCCTGAGGGCGTGAATATATTAGCCTGAGGGCGTGACTATATTAGCCTGAGGGCATGACTATATTAGCCTAAGGGCATGACTGTTTAGCCCAAGGGCTGTCGTTATTCTGCCTGCGGGCAACCTTTTGTGCCTGAGGTCTTGACTTCTGTGCCTGAGGGTGACACTTCGTATGCCTGAGGGAGAGAATTCTGTTACAATGCCTGAGGGAGATATTCTGTATAGCCTGAGGGCGTGGTTTACTATATTAGCCTGAGGGAGAGATACTGGTTGGCCTGAGGGATTGGTGCTGTTGAGCACAGAATGATACTAAATTTAATGGGTTAAATGAATAATAAAATGGAAATTTAAATGTTAAGTTAGTTACATTTCAGTACTTCTTACTTTATTGCATTTTCTACTGTTGCACATTATTGTTTCATGCTCACAGGTAGTTGGGCACGGGCCTTTGGTGGGTGCCTAATGAGATGTATTTCTCACACCTTGTTTGGGTCACGCTTTTCGGCCCAAACAGATTATGTTGCTGCAGGTGTAGATAGGGGATAGAGTCCCTATACATGTACTTGACTGTTGTTGAAGAGTAGGAGGGCATGGGACCGAGCCTAGGATCACGATGACGCTGCTAGATGTTTTTCTTGCTTTGCTATACTCTGTTTTCTGCTGTACTGTATTGATGTATAACATGTTCTGGCTGTTTTCTTAGAACTTGAAACATGCAGAATCATCACTTATATAATGTTGGTTATATCCACTGTTGTAGTTATTTCAGTTGTGTATGTTTACTGCTTCCGCTGTTGTTGTATGTTTATTTTGGTATTCTGCTGCACTACACTTTGACAAATGACGGAATAGTTTCCCCACTATCAAACATGGGCCCTCGCTGCTAGTCGGCAGCCTCTAGCGTTTGGGGAAATACGCTTGAAGTCATGTAGCGAACCAGGCTCGGGGCACCCGTTGCGTGGCACCCGGGTCCGGGACGTTACAACATAGATCATGATTTATTTTTATATAGAACATAAAAAATATGTTAATATAGAATATATTTTGTATATTTGTATTTATATTAATCCAAAAAATTTGGTTATTGGAATTGTATACCCCATTCATTGAGATGGTTCGTCATACGTTTGCATGAATGTTGTTTCCATTTTCATATCGTATTAAAAGAATAAAATGTTAGTGATATATATATATATATTATAATTATAGGATCATATTATGTTATATATATCACATATTTTAATTAAAATCATCCTTAATACATTCCATGTAAAGCGTTAATGAATCATAATGTATTGGGGAGGTGGTTGTCCACATATCCACAAATGACATTATTGTATTCCCAAAAAATAGAAATCATGAAGTTATGTGTTATATAATAATTAAATAATACTAAATACATTATAAATATCATATATATCATATATATATATATATATCCAATAAATAAAAAATTATTCCCAACCTTAAAAGGTGGTGATGGAAGAACAAATGATATTGGTTTGTGTGGAGATAGTCCACTGTACAAATGAATGATGATTGAGTATCGGTTTTTATAGAAGTTTGTGTGGTTTTAGGATTAAATATTAAGATAAAAATATCTCAATATTTTTACTATATTTAATTTATTTTGTTATAAATATATCATAAAAATTAAAGGGTTGGAGAAATAAATAAAACAAAAGTTCTCGTTGAAGACAATTACCTCTTTTTCGGGTAACTCATTTTGTTTATCAGTAATGGACATCCTTGGTAGGATTTATGCCAAAATTAAGGTTCTAATATGGTGGGAGGGATTCTTGGGAGTGTTATGGTAAGGTTTCTGATGATAGAAAATGATTTTAATGTGTTCATCAGTGGGGGGGGAGTGATTTCTTTTATACAGTGGATGAGGAGTGTCATTTTTGTAAATACCAAAATATAAACAATATATAGAGGCATCCCTAACATACTCTTCTTCCAATATTGAATGATTTTTTAAAAAATATGGTATTATTTAAAAATATTACAATATAAGGCTTTTTCCAAAATTTTATAGGATATTTTTTTTTAATATTAATGATGAACCACTAAGTAAACTCATTTTTACCTTAATCGTAGTAATTAATTATAATTTCTTTCATTAATATTTCTTCTTAAAAAATATATATTCTAGAATAAAGATTTTAAATTATTCTTATTACATGTATGTAATCCATTTTTCCTAATTAGAATCATATATCTTTATAATATTAATTTAAAACAAATCTCATAGACCCAATTTGAAAGATGGTTTTTAAAGTGAAAATGGACAAAACACTAAATATTTTTAAATCAAAATTCCATATGAAATTGAATCCAATGAATTAAATTGGAATAATATATTTATAATTTATCTAATTTATATTTAAAACCAATTTTAATTATAAACAAAAATTATAAATTATTTATTTTATAATTTAGCATTCAATTAAAATTCAACATTTTTCCCTATACATCAAAAAATGAAACTTCATAGAAAAATTCCCAAAATTTACAACAAGATAATTTATACATTCAAATTTAAAAATATTGGTTAATTTTTTAATATAAAATTAATAAAAGTTTCAGAATTTTTATTTACAAAAGTACACCATTAAAAATTTACCAATCTGTCATTAGATAAATAATTATTTTTATGCATAAAATTGGATTTGTATATATCTTCTTCCTGTCAAATATATTGGATTAATTTGAAAAAAAATTCATAGAATATATAATAAATAAATTTCATTAATATAATTACTTAACTCTAATTAAATTAATTTATTAATATAAAACTTCATTAGTCCCTAGTAATAGTTTTTTATAAAAACATTTCCATTATATTCAATATTTTTTTATATTAATTTATAATTATTTATAAAATAAATAATTCAACCATATATTTTTCATAATATAGTTAGAACTTTTCAAAACCAAAGAATTATTTTCTTGGAGATAATTCCCATTTTATTAATATTATTAACAGTATTTGGTAAAGCTCAGTCTTGTGTGTAACACAAAACAATGAAGAAAGTTTTATTTTCATGTAAAAAAAGTAAAATTAGATTTTTCTAAATTAAAATATATATCATATATTGAAACCATTATCATACTTTAGCCAGGGGTTCAAGCTCCATTGACACATATATGAGAGAGATTTACCATGTTTGTGAGTTTATCTATTTATAAACTATATTAATATAATTCCTATAAATTTCCAAAAAATATGATGGACATCCTTGAAATAAATTAAATCATTAAAAACCATTTAACTATGGTTTTCAAAATAAATTTTTTTCATGGTCCATTAATATCATTTTATTATTATCATAATTTCATTAATGATCATATCAACCCTAGTATATATTAATACATTTAAAATTATTTCTCCAAAATGGAATAGAATTTTTCCTCAAATAAATTTTCCAATAATACCTATACTTTCCTTAAATTTTTCCAAAATATCCATAATATTAGAAGACACCCATTACAAAAAACCTAAAGAGAAGTGTTTAGGTCTTTGAACTTATCTTCAATATTAAACTCACTAACCCATGATATTATCCATAATTTGTTTATTATTAGGGAACAACACATACTTTATACCTTATAAAATTAATATGTTCTTATAAACCTATCCTCAAAGTCTATCATAGAGTTGTTCTAGCTACTCTGTGTTTTCTTAAATCATGTTTTTAAGGTTGCGACTAAACATATTTTAATACCAACAGTAGTGACCCAGACCCCAAAAGATCAAGGATAATGCTTTATACATTTACATTTGAAGAAGGTAAAATGAAATGCACCCCAAAGGACTTTTCAATTTATTATTCCTAGAAAACCAAATTGATACAAAAGTCTTAAATTACATTTGGAATACAAAAAATTACAACATGATTTTTTCATTTGAGGATAACATTATTCCCAAAAGTATATCACTATATTTTATTCATTGTAAACTACTTGTATTATATGGGATGAGGAAAAATAATTGTGATATCAAACACACATTAAGGTTTACGTACATTGGAATCAATAATGAATCATTGAAAATTTTCAATATGGAAAGGTAAAAACTGAACACATGTGACATATTAAAATAAACTGGGAAGGTAGTGAATAAATAATATCATAAGGTAAATAACTAAATAAACCTTCTATATTATCAATAAATAGAGAGTTGAGTGAATAAGAAATATGGAAATAAAAATTACTGGAAACGCATTCCATTTAAATAACTAGATAATACATTATCAAAATGGAATGTTAAATAATGGAAAAAGAATCTCATTTAATCAATATAATGAGAATTAAATACATCCATGTGTTTTTTCATAGTGAAAATATTGTGGATAATAATATCCAAATATTAGTTAAGGTAATTCATAGTTATTTTGTGTTATGTTTCCAAGATAGATGGTATTTCTACCATCAATACCTTTCACAAGACATTTTAAAATATACTGGGTCCAAACCCCACTAAGGATATCCAATTAACTAGTCTCATGATACTACTGATTCATCAATGGGATATCTATAACTAGGCCCCATATGGGTCTGACCTGTCTAAAGTATTCCTCCTATATTGAATAATCGACTTAATTTATGAAAATGTGCCTGATCAAATATCAGTATTTATTAAAATATGTGGATTTATCAATATTTTCCTAGTTAATATAATAACATTAAACTACACACCATATGAAAAAATAATATATGTTTTTGGAAATAATAATATTCATAACACCAGAAAATGTTTATTTAGGATAAATTTAATTATTAATTAAAAATGGTTACAACAAATTGATTTTTTTTTCATGTTATAGATAAAAATCACAAAATATTTCACAACAACATTATCACTTGGTAATTTTAAAATAAATCCCCATATATTAAATAATTAAAATTTAAACTTAAAATACCATGAATAATGAATTATCAATTATATTAATTATCATAGGGTTGTTGCATACACCCCATAAATGTGAATTGGTTTAAAATAAAAAATAAGCCTCTATGGAATGTAAGTTGAGACAAAGTCCCTTACCTTATGCTTCCTTTTGGTTGAATACTCATTAACCCAGTGTATAATTTTTTTAATAATATTTTTAACTTATAATAGATAATTATTAATATTTATAATATCTTATATGATCGTTTAATAAAATATTATCACATGTTTGTTAATAATCCTTTATTATTTTCATTCTTTTGGGTGTTAATTATTTTGTTTTCAAGTATGTTTTGACTTGTAATGTTTTTCTCATTCATAGATCATAATTTCATTATATTAATAATTTAAAACATTATTTAAATATAATATATATTTATTATATATCTATTTACAATTTTCCATAAAATTTGGTGATAAGAAATGAATTACACTGTTTGTGGATATAGTAGGTTATATATACGCTTGGACGTTGTTTCACATTTCTTATCATATTGAAAGAAAGAAAATTTAAGTGATATAAATATTTACATTATCATTACATTATCATATGATTTTATATTGATATAATATATTTTTACTAAAAAATTATTTAATACACTACATCTAAAGCGTGAATGAATCCTATCATTTTGAGGAGATGGTAGTCCATACATCCACAATGAATGCTATCGTATTCCCATAAAATGGAAATAATAAAGGTATATGTTAGATAATAATTAAATATGAATAAAAAATTTTAAATATGATATATATAATATATATACTATAAATTGATTATTATTACCAACCTAGAGATGTGGTAAAGGAAGAATGAATGACATATGTTCGTGAGGCAGTAATCGACCGTACACATAAACGATGATTGTGTATCCCATTTTATGGTAGTGTGTGAGTGAGTAGGTTGTACACTTAATATAAAAAATAAATTCATATTTAGGATAAAACAATTATTATATAGAAAATATAGAAGAATAAATTAAGGGCTAAACAAATAAATAAAACGAAAGTTCTAATTGAGGAATGTTACCACTTCTTCGGGAAACTACTTTTGGTTTGCACCAAATGACTTTTTTGGTTGTATTTATTCCAAAAGAGAGGTTTCTAGGATGAGGCTACTTATTTTTTGGTGTGCTTTTATCATGTTTTTTTATAAAATAGTCTTGATATGTGTGAATAAGATAGAGGTGAGTGTCTTTTCATAGCGCATGAGGAGTAGCATTCTTATAAATTCCAAAAGATAAACATTATTCGTAGGTATCCTATAAGTAATGTTCTTCCAATAATGAAACTTTTTAAATTAAATAGTGTATATTTTCTAAATATGGACATTCAATCAGGTTTGGATGATTTTCTAGGTCATTTGTTAACTACTAAGTAAACTTATTTTCAACTAAATCACTGTAATTAATTATAATTTCTTTAAATAATATTTTTCTCTCAAAAACTAAGTTCAAATTATGCGAAATTTAAAATTATTCTAATTAAATAAATGGGGTACATTTTTAAAAATTCAAATCACATATGTGGAAGAAATAGATTTAAAACTAATTCCATATATGCAATAGAAAATGAGTTTTTAAACTGAAAATGTTCTAATGGATGAAATATTTTTATAAAAAAATTATATATTAAATAGATACTAGTGGCCTAATTAGAAAAATATATTTATAATATATATAATTTAACATTGGTACAATTTCAAAATATAATTTATCTTTACAAATTATTTATATTAATATTCAATTTTTAAATAAAATCGAATGTTTTTCACTATTCATCAAAAATTGAAACTGCATAGAAAAATGAAATAAATCATTGTAAGATAATTTTGATAAAATGTTTTAAGAATTTAATTTTATATTTTAAAATATATTTTTTTAAAATTTCAAAATTTATATTTAAAAGTAGTTCACCATTTCATGGAGGCAATTCTACCATTAGAAAAATATAATTTTTTATGTGTAAAATTAGATTTGTTCTTATCTTATGCATATCAAATAATTTGGATGAATTTAAATAATATTAGATTTAATATATAATATATAAATTTCATTTAGATAATTCCCTTATATTAATTAATTTAATTTATTAATATAAAATTCTTTTGGAACCTAAAAAGTGTTATCTATAAAATAATTTCCTTTATATTCAATTAGTTTTTTAATAATTTATAGATAATTGATAACCAATGAATTCAAACAAATATTTCCTTAATTAATTTAATCCTATTGGTAACTGCTCATTTAATGGTTAGGGGATAATTTTTAATTTCACAATATTATTAATATTATTTAGTAAAACTAAGTATTATGTGTAATACAACCCATCGAAGAATGTTGTGGGTGCATGGAACATAAGATAACTCAAAGGTTCATGCATTTTATTCTAGTATAGATCAAATTTAATTAACATAGTTAATATATCATATATCCTTGGGTTGTTATATTCTATTATACTATTAGTGTTTCATGTCTCTTACACTATCAAATAGAATGTTCTCCTTTTAGAATTTTTGGGAGTTATGAAGAATTCACAATATAATATCTCAAATAATAGTGTAGTGTTATCCTTAAAAATAAGATACCTCATAAAAATTATGATCTAGGAAGATTTTTCATCCCATAAACCTTAGAAGATAGTTTCCTTTTTTACTATTTATGTGATCTTTGTGTGAGTATCAATCAAATTCCATATTAACGGTGTCGTCCTAGACTCACACACACAGATATGGTGCTAAAAACAATTTCATTAAAAAAATTATTTGATTAAAAGTTATATGTCCCAAAATAAATAGAGATTTATTTCTAATATTTAGAAAATATATCCCAAAATAAATATACAATCCTATGAATGAATAGTTTAGTTTCATTGAGGGCTATCTACATAAGAAATTTTTTAACTATACTTTTGAACATTTATCTATAATTGACATCACTAGGATCCTTCTGAAATAACATAAGTTATACTCGTATTAATATCCTAGAGGATTGGTAAAAAATTAATGGGTTGTCATAAATTTGTGGTAATGGAAAACATAATAGATAACAATCAAACATCATAATTTATTATAAGATGATCATATTGCTATAATATGTATAGGTAAAAAATTTATACCCAACAATGAATAGATAAATAATCATGGCCTGTGAATGGAATAAAATGAAATTACATCATGAAAATGATACATATCCGAGAAACAATGAATACATAGAGAATTGTCAATGAACCATAAGTATAGATAAACATGAACATCAAAAGACACATGATTGAACCCATGTTTGTGAGATAAATTAATTTTACCAATGTCTCCTTCATGAGTTGCTCAATTTTACACATATTTTTGAGTGAAAAATTATATTCATGTATACATGTCTCATGAGATTAAAAGGTACAACCATTAAATTTTAGTGAGATAAAAGAAACCACCTATTATTTATCCACATATAATAATTATTGGATTTGGTTCCCTAGAACCAACATCTATATACTTTATTATAACATGTATTCATAGTTTTTAAAATTAATAAACTATTTATCACATCATGATTTTTCTTATACGTGACATTGTATGTGATAATGTCCTATGAGTATTTCTCTCACTAAATTGTCATAGTAGTTTCTTGTTGTGATGACAACCCGGAAGTTCTATGACAATATTTTTAAATATGTGTTATATGGACAGATGAAATCACTTGATGGACACAAATGATATATGATATGAGGGGTGGAGACTCATAATAATTTTAGGAACCTTCCCATGTTGTACACCCTTTGTAATATCCAGTATTATGGTATGATTAATATTAATTATTATTATGAGTCATGAACTTTGATGTATTAATGAAAACTATGATGAGAGATGTTCACGGAGAGGTAGGACAAATTGGGTCTGACATGATTAATATTTCATTAATGAATAACTCAAGAAAGTCTTTGTCCCTTATTTCCATTAATAGAAGATGATATTTCATACCATTTCATAGAAATGATATAGCCTAAATAAATTGTGTCTATGGTGTTCTATTGGAAAGTTCGATTCTACGAAGTCAATGAATGATACATCAAGAACATATGATGATGGCACCAGAATACAACCTGGTTGATTATAGATATCATGATAAAGGTATTATATCACACAGTAATCATACATATGATGTTTCATAACATTGTTTCACTATCTTCATTATCATGGTTGCCATTGTCACAAACCGGATCTAGTCTCCATCAAAACTGGAACAAGACTGAGCCTATGAAATACATTGAAGGGCATTCCGAAACCCCACGGGCTGTAAGAAGTCTTCTGGTTGTAGGACCCCGGGACACCCTGAGAGGGGAGGGGTGAATCAGGGTGGCAACTTTTTCTTCTTAAAGTTGTGGATCTTGTTCCCATGTTGGTAGGAACTACTTAAACCTGTATGATGGATATGATCATCAATTAAACATTCACATGCAGATACAGATGTCACAGCTATTTTTACTTGGTTCACCACTGAGGGCTACGTCCAAGGAGTATACGCCGACAGGTTGCCGGTCGTACCTAAATCCACTATGCTTTACTAGCTGCAGATACAAATGTTCGGGTACAGACACTCTGTCCCAGGCTCACTGCCTTTACAATTGTTCAGGGATAGCTCACTGCGTCCCTCGGGTCACTCCCATTGACTCCCCCTGGCTCACTGCCATTGGTGAAGTCTCACTCAGTTTATAGACGTGAAGGTCTCTTCAATAGATATGCATTGAAGTCTTTGTCTCCTGTTCAGCATGAGACTTTGCTTGCATCAGAGTCCTGAGTTCATACTCTTTTGAAATCAATATTCTACTTCAGTGCAATACCTGAATGCACTAAATCTCCTTCTCTTCCTTCAATTCCCAGTTCTGACACCTGAGTGTATCTATATATTTCTCTCTCTGTGCAGATCAGATTTTGGTTGCACGATCGTTCTTCTTCTCTTCGCAAAGCAGATTTGAGAGTGCTAAGCACCTGTCAAAAAGCCTGCGGGACCCCCAAATTTTCCGCGCACCCTTCCCGGGGGCTTGCGCGTAAAATTCAAACCTTGCGCGTAAAAATAACTTTTGTCGCGTAAAAGGGTTTTCGCGCTACTCTTCTTTTTCGCGCAAAACTTCCCTTTTTCGCGCAACGACTTCTTTTTCGCGCAACCCTCTGTACCTTAATTTTTCCGCGCACCGGAGCTCAGGATTTGTCTAAGTGTCGAGCCTCTCTGAATGAGAGGGGTTCACCTCATATTTATAGATGTTTTTGATCCTGTGCATAAAACCCCCCTTCTTGCGCACAGCTAACTTTACGCGCACCAGTTCGATTTTCCGCGCACATGGTGCGAACATCTCTGATTTTTCGCGCGCCTCTTGCCTTTGCCGATTTTCTGTATTTCTGATTCGATACGCTGATTGCGCGAAAAATTCACCCAGCTTTTCTGCGCACAACATTTTTCGCGCACATTTCTAGTTTTTCACGCACAGCTCTAGTTTTTCGCGCAGCTCATGCCTTTACCATTTTACAACGTTCTGATTCTGAAACACTGTTTGCGCGGAAAACTATTTCGCGCATCCCGCTGTTTTCCGCACCCAACTTAAGTATTTCGCGCAAGCCTCTTATTTTTCGCGCAAGCCTTCCTCCTAGCGCGCACCTCCTTTTGTAGACCATCCATGTCTTCATTTTCCGATTTTGAGGCCTAAAAAATTGGCAAACACTGGGAAACAGCACCACCTTGTATCTGCTCATTTTGTACCGCCTCCAGATCATCCATTCCTTTGTCGACGTTCTCTGACAAAACATGGATCATTAACCACATCCCTCGAACTCGACCTGCCTCCATAGAAACTCTTTTGCCAACAAATTTTTATGTCGTTTGTTTGCTTTGTCGACAAGGACGATCACCTCAACAACACTTCTTCTTGGTGATCTGTATCCTTCAGCAACTCTTTTGCTTTTATCACAAACTCCACCATTGTGATATGCATTCTTTGAAGGAACAACTTTAGTACCATCATCTTCTATGACAGTGTGATGTGCATGGCCACTTCATAATTCAACGCATTGGCACATTGTCTCCTTCATCAACCGTCATAGAAGTCTCTAGCATGGTTCTCACGCAATCATGAGTAATTGCATGGTCTTCATCAAAACCCATTGTTCTCATGCAATAATGAGGAATTGCATGGTCTTCATCAAAGCCCATGGTCTTCATACAAAAACACCATCCTACCGTAATCATCCTTGGATGGATTACTCCTCACAATATTCATTGTTGTAATCAATGTATCACCTTTGATACATGTTCTTTGAACTTACGAACAGTACAAAAATCATCTGAATCACCACTCCTCTACTTCATCGGAGTATTTCATGATCACCTTCATTTTGATCTGCATTGACAACTATTGACAACAAATACAACCTTATACACAGAGTGGTTCCAACACTGGTATAATAAAATGACATTTTGGGAACAATTTACTGGAGTTTATAAACACACAACAACATGAAAATCCAATAAATCAAATCTGGATTTTCAAGACAAACCATCTTTTACAAAATTTCAAAATTTAATTTCATAATTTAAAATAGTTCTAAAAGACAAAAACAAAGACTAAATCCACTATGAACATCCCCAAAAATATCCTCATGGCAAGAGGCACCGTCCTCAGACCATCTCCACAAGATCGCATCCCGATGGACTGCTAAAAACCCAAACCATTGGCATAAAAGTGGTACCCAAATCCCACATGATCAATAGAATACTAGTAAACATCCCCCAACATTATAATCATCATAGTTTATTTATTGTATTCATCATTAATCTTACTACGTGAATCTAGGGCCAAACCCCACAGGATCAATAGCATACTAGTACATGTCCACCCACCTAGATATAGGGGCTTCCCTCTTGTGCTCAAACAAGTTCAACAAGCCATGAAATATAATTTTCCCATTAAAATACCACTTCCACATCATACATAAACCAATCATCCACCATCTATATCACACAAGACACGAAATCCACTTTTTCATTCAAATTCATTTAGAAATCATACTCACACACTAATAGCCCACAACACTTTTCAAATTTCTTCAACACTTCAACAAATCCTTTTAAAAAAATTATACATACTATACAAGACAGTCCAAACAAAAAAAAATCCCACCCACATTTCACATAATACCCTTTTCAACTTCAAAATTCATTTTATAACTAAATTCACACGAAACAGTCCACAAACAAGTTTCGCACGCACATCACAATGTAATAATACATTTCACAAATTTATAAAAGATTCTAAAAAAAATTATATCTTAATTAATCTCCTTACCTTTAAAACCCCATATTAAGTGATTAAAATCACCAAAAAGTAAATGTAAATCATTCGACCACTTTTCTTAACTCACTAAATCGTTTTCAATTTTTATAAAACAAACCCATGGGGCATAACCATGTTTTGAACAAAAATCCCATTTTGAAACCCCCTTTCAAGGACAAATCACACCAATACCAATACAAATTATAATTTTAATCCCTATAAACATTTACTATACCGTTATAAAGTGATATATAAATACCTCAAATAAAACCTCCAAATATACACATTAAAAACACGTGTTTTAATAAATCACTTTCAAGAAGTATAACATTGTTTTACACATTAAACCCATTCAAAAACCTTATTTTAAACCCAAAATCACACCTATACCCTACCAATTCCGAGTTAGAAATCCATAAAATATTTAATAAACCACTTTCGTATATTATAAAATAACCCCAAATATTACCACAAGGGTTAAACATGGAAAACACCCAATTTGAAACAAAAGTGCAACTATAAAATTAAACGCTTAACAAACTCCATCAAAAATGGTTTTAGCACAATGCCCAACATTTTAGGAACATTAAAAATTATTAAATAAAGCATGTGAATTCATCAAAAAAATGATCATACATGTAACCACCTACCAAAAGTGTCAAAACCCTCAAATCATGGTGTGAAACATCAACCGCACCACCAAAACACCACAAGAAAGTGAAAAGAAACCTAAAACCTCATGATTCCATAAAAAGGATCAAAGTAAAACCCCAGGTACGAATGATATCTTTTAGAAATTTTATAACTCATGAAATGGTGAATGAAACCCTAAGGAATGGGATGAAATCAAAGAGAGAATGATGTACTTGTATGATTTTGAAGTTTCCACCATCAAATCTCAGTTCAGAAATGAGTTACAAGGGAGGGTGAGAGACCTTGGAGGCTGTACATGGATGTAGGCCACAAATTGGGGAATAAATGGGTGGACTTTGGTTTATTCCAGATGGAAAAAATGTGAAATAAAAAATATTTTTATGGACCTAGACAAGGCATCACAGTTTTGATGCAGGGTTTAACAAACCATGCAGCCAAACCGTGCAACCTATTATGGCCACAAAAAACCATACCATTATCCTCCAATATTAGGGGGGAAGGGGGAAACTAAAGGTTAAATATATTCCAATTATATGGGATAAAATGTCCCAAAATTAACCATCTTTTTCACCCCAAAATGCCTCCAACTCAAGTGTACAAACCACCTCAACAACTTACCCCACAAGTGCTGCCACTAGGAGTGTCAACAATCCAACTCCAAAACACCAAAAAATAACACAATCCCATTTAAAAAAGGAGGAAAATTACCATCCAAGACCCCTAAGACTAAGTTCATTGATCAATAACACAATTGGTACCAAAATTCCATACCTGGAACACCTAAAACCCAGGAGAAAGCTAAGAACCATATTTAGATTTGAAACAAAGCATGGAATCAAACATTCGTTTGTGAAAATTCTCCCTTCCATAAATCATTTCGGCCATGGAAATCCATAAAAATCCAAATGAAAAATCCAAAACCAATTGATAAACCCAGATGTACTCCTTTTCCAAGCTTCATCCACCCCCAAAGGCCAAAACACCTACAGTGATCAATTAAAGAAGGAATACTATCACAAACCAAAACTTAAACCACTTTCCTGAAGTAATCAAACACAATCAGACTTTATCCCAAAATAAAATCATCAGAAACTATCCAATCAAGACTCAAGAAATCACCCCAGATAAATAACCAAAACAAAAAAGGTTACACTTACCTTGCTTTTACAAAAACATTGGGCACTCTCCAATGCCAATATTTACCAAAGGAAGAAGTTTGTAGTTATATTACTCTGAACGAAACTACCTACATCCAAGCCAAGACCAAATTCAAACAATAGTTACTAGTATGAGGAGACACAAATGAGATCCCCACCATAAGAGACAACTCGAATTTTCCTGAGAATGTTTCAGGACACTAACATGGGGAGGCCCGAACAGATTCTCCGGTACAAGGGTTAGACTTATATTATACATTTCTAAAAGAACATATGGGAGAATCATAGTGGGTATCCCCACCATAAGAAACAACCATCTTAACCGACCATCATTGGATGGAAAAGAAATACCCCAAAGTTTAAAAAAATTGCAATTATCGAATGGTTAGTCCACATAGTTTTGGAAACAGTGCGCTAACTGTGAGGATCATTCTGTATGCATGGATTCCTGTAACATGGTCACTAATAATCGTGCATAAACTGTGTTCTCAACCAGTCTAGAAAAATTTCAAACCTTTCTCCAAAAATCAATGTAATTCAAAGGGAATGGTAATGAGATTGGGCAATAACATGGACATGAGGTCCTCCCAATTCATTCCATCAAACATGAACAACAAAAGTGAGATGATGACACTAGAGGTTTAAACGTTCCCCATATTTTATACTGGGGATAAGACTTCGTACAAGGTTTTAAATGACCCTAGTATTTCCACTGACTACACACCATCTTCACTCAAAGGCCCATGGATAGAGCTCAAATGATTAATGCATCTTCGGCCTCTCAGTTAGGCTTTAGAAGCCCTCGAACAGAACTTAATCTTCTGGTGCTACTAACAACTACATCGCAAACCTCAATGGGTTTATCAAGAAATAAAACACACCAAAAGACACATTACCCTAACTCTACATTTCACTAAAATATTGTCTTATAGGATGCACACACATCACACCTCTTTTCTTCAGCTGACAAACAACAGAAGTGAAGAACACATACAAACACCTTCCTCTAAAATTGAGGATTTTGATGTTTTTTCCAATGGGAGACATACTCCCAATATAACATATACTCTTATGAGATTGGACTACCATCACCATTATAGTAATATTAGTACGCAACATCTCAACATGTCACCGAACATGACCAATGAGACTGATAGAAACAAAACATAGAGGGGGATCTTATATAGTGCCGCCAAACTTCATAGAATTCTAGAAAGTGTCCATAACAGCCTCTCATGACTATATTTCACACACTGGTGGTTTAATGTGAACTCCTTCTTCAAAGATACTATAAAGGACCCAGAGGCACTCTTAGACACCATCCAGATACTCATCCACACTAATAACCCATGACCACTTCCACCTTCGATGAATCAGGTAACTTAAGAAACTAAGGTCTCGTTCAACCTACCACGACCACTCCATCGCTACATGAGGATCCAAAAAACAAGTAAAGGAAATGGTGTATACCCAATCACCAATGGTCAAGAAACATATTAATTAAATTGAACTACTTGAGGATCTTCCAAAGGTTAAACAATCTAAGTTTCACTTCAGTCGTGCACTTACCCTTAATACGGGCGTACCTTATCCAACAGGAGAACCCAAGGACCCAACCATGCTGGTCCATTATTCGAAACATTCCACAAAAAACATACACACAAATGGTACCACTATAAAGGCTTCCCAAAAAATTTCTCATAAGGAGACCAAAAACCATCCCTTCAACCCAGCTTACCAACCAAACACAAACCCAATGCATCGTTCAAACAATAGGGGTTATTGGACTCAAAACATCCCACAACATCAACATTTCCAAAAATACGTAAGACACACCACCCCAAACCAGTTATAAAGACGTAATTTTTTCCTTTAAAATCATACCATTGAAAATAAATGGTTCAGTGGTTATCATATCCACCAATGGTATGCCATGGGCCACACACTTGCATGTTTCCGTGCCACGTCGGTCACCCTCCACATATCCATCCCAGCACTCATCCAAAAGTTCCATTGACCATAAATCATCCCATATAACCCCATTTATGTGGTCTCTCATAGAAATACCAATGGATAAAAAAAATTCCACTTTTCAAAACCCAAACAGTCCACCAATACTTACTTTTTCTCAAGACCACTAACCACGAAATCAAAATCCAAATTTACATCTTACAAAACATTTTAGAGAGGCCCAATCATTCAATTAAGAACTCAATTTCAAGTCATAAAAATTAATTTCAAAACAAATCATCCTATTAAAACACCATCCAGTAGATTATAGAACTCTATTAATAACACATTTTCAAAACCATCTTTAACAAAATTTCCTTCTTTCAAATTATGTGTAAACACAGAATATTATTTTCAAAACAATTATAAAAAATTCAGTTCCACCATATCACAAATAAAAACATTCACCCTTTATTAGAAAATCATTTTACAAAAACTTTATTCATCTTAAAAATATTTCATACATTCTTTAAAACCAAACTTCAATGATTTCATAAGTAATGAACACAAGACAATGCAAGGGAAAACTAGTTTCAGTGGGTGACTTGGACATATGGTAGGAGGGAATATTCCAGTCACTTCACCATCACAGAGAGTGTTCTAGGGAAATATCCCCAGGTCCACATGGCTTTCCAGTCCCTGTGATCTAACTGAGACCATTATCACAACTCTATTTTCATTTCCCCTAATCATTATCAAACCATGAAAACCAAAGGAACCAGACAAATACCAACTTCCCTTGGTGACTCGAATCTTGTCATAAGGTTTTTTGGATAGGCACACTACCCATAACTGGAATGTCATGTCCCAAAAATCCGATATCCACACTATCTTTTTTTTCAAATAAACTTACCCAAAGAGAGAGAACCTCCTTTGATACCATTTTGTCATGAACCGGATCTGGTCGCCATCAATATTAGTACCAAACCCGGCCCGAGGCTAGTCTTGATGTGCATTCACGGTCCCCAAAGGATGGAACAAGATACCAGGTATCATAAAATAAATTTTTTGAATGATTTACATGAGTTTATAAACATACAACAACAATAAAATCCCATAAATTAATTCTGGATTTTTGAAACTAACCCATCTTTTACAAAATTTCAGAACTGAGTTACATAATTTAAAACAGTTATAAAATACAAAAAAATTTATGAAACCCAATATTAATAGTCCAAGAACCATCCTCATGCCTAGAGGAACCACCCTCAAGCCATTTCCAAAAGACCGCATCATGATGGACGACTAAAAACGCAAACCATTGGCACAAAAGATGTCACCATACCTACAAAATAAATTAAGAAGTCAACTTACACAAAAAAGGTGTAATTAGGGTGTTATTAAAAGATCATTCGGATACCACCAACAAGATATTTCATGTGATAATCATTCAAATACGTAAATCTTGCAAGTTTTCATAAACATGTAATGTAAGTAACAATTTCTAAAATATGCATTTTAAATAAAAGCAGTTTTTCAATTGTTTTATTTTAATGAATAAACACTTTTAAATGAAATACCAAAGCTACTAAATTTCCCAGACAAACATTCCATATGTCGACGATAAGAATAAATCATCCAATGAGTATATGAAACAGGAAAATAACCCCGAATCACTAGCTTATTGTGGGTCCCAGGTACCTCGTGTCTCGGTGAAAGTAACCATACAAATATCTGTTCTCATGCACATGATCCCCTAGTAGGGATCATACCCATAACATAGTGGCCCCCCAACACCGTCATCATCATAGTTTAGTTATTTTTGTCATCTTCAATCTTTCTATGTGAAACTGGTGACAAAACCCATGGGATCACTAGCATACTAGTACACGTCCACACACCTAGATACTCAGTCTTTCCTACTGTGGTCAAATAAGTTCAACAAGCCATAAAATATATTTTTCCCATAAAAATTCCACTTCCACATTACACATTCACAAATAATCCCCCATTTATATCATACAAGTCACATAATCCACTTTTTCATTCAAATGCATTTAAAAATCATACTCACACCAAAATAGCCCATAACACTTTTCAAATCTCTTTAACACTTTAACAAATCCTTTAAATAATTTTTCTAAAACACTTCCAAGATAGTCGGAGCACATAAAAACCCACACACATTTCACATAGTACCATTTTCACCTTTAAAATTCATTTTATCATCAAACTCACATGAAAGAGTTCACATACAGTTTTTGTACCCCCATCACAACTTAATAATACATTTCAGCAATTTATAAAACATTCTAAAAATGTTTGACATCTGAAATCACCTATTTACCTTTCAAAAACCCATATTAAGTGAATTAAATAAACAAAACATTAAATATACATAATTTTACTACTTTTCATAACTCACTAAATCATTTTCATTTTTCATAAAACAAACCCTGGGGGCATAACCATGTTTTGCACACAAAACCCATTTCAAAACCACCTTTCAAGGCCAAAATCACACCAATACCAATCCAAAAAAGCATTTTCAGCCCTATCAATGTTTATTATACCATTCCAAATTTATTCTTAAATATCTAAAATAATACCACCAAATATACACATAAAAAACACATGTTTTCATAAATCACTTTCAAGAAGTATAACTTGGTTTTACATATTAAACCCATTCAAAAACGTTCTTTTAAACACAAAAGTAATCAAATGCCCTAAAAATCAGAATTATAATCCAAAAAAAATTTAATAAACAATTTTCATATGTTACAAAATATCCCAAAGATTACCACAAGGGTTACTCGTGGAAAACACCAAATTGGAAACAAAAGTGAAACTATAACATTTACATCTTAAAAAACTCCATCAAAAATGTTTTTATCACAATGAAAAGAATATGAGGAACATTAAAATTATTAAATCAAGCATTATAACTCATTAAAAATTTATTACCCATGGAATCACCTATCGAAAGTGTTGAAACCCTCAAATCATGGTGTGAAACATCAACCACACCACCAACGCACTACAAAGAGGTGAAAAGAAACCAAAAACCTAAATATTTCACCAAAAAGGATCAAAGCTATACCCTGAGTAAGAAACCTATCTTATGGACATTTTATAACTCATGAAATGGTTAATTAAACCCTATGTAAAGGGATTAAATCAAAGAGAAAAAGTCTTACTTGCATGATTTTGAAATTTCCCCCATCAAATCTCTTTTAAAAATGAGATCCAACAGAGTGTGAGAGACCATGGAGGTTGTCCATGGTGGTAGGGAATGAAATGGGGAAAAAATGGGCGGATTTGGGTTTATTACTAAAGGGAAAATGGGAAATAAAAAATATTTTTAATGACTTGGACACGGAAGCATGGTTTGTTTGCATGGTTCAACTACTCGTACGGACAAACCTTATGGCCAGTTCTGGCCACCCAAAACCATGCCATTATAATCCAATTTTAGTGGGGACATGGGGGAAACCAAGGGGGAAATATAGGACAAGTATAGGGGAGAAAAATTCCCAAATGAAACCATCATTTTCACCCAAATACTCATCCAACTCAAGGGTATAGACCACCTTAACAACTTACCCCACAAGTGCTGCCACTAGGAGTGTCACTAATCCAACTCTAAAACACCACAACCTCACACCATCCAGTTGACAAAAAAGGAGGCCAATTACCATCCAAGACCCCAAAGACTAAGTTCATATATCAGTAACACAAGAGGCACCAAAATTTCAAACCCGGAACACCCAAAACCCAAGAGAAAGCTATGAACCAAAAGGGGATTTGAAACAAAGCATGGAATAGAAAATTTGGGTGTGATAGCCTTCGGGTGTTTCAAGATTCTACCCTTGGATTTTAGGACGATTTGCTAAATTACAATGAGAAAAGTCTTATATGGTAACATACTAAGTGTATCGAGAATATCTGTTATATAATATATTATTATTTTTCTTTTTAAAATCTGAATAAATATTATTCATTGATGTGGTTTAATCATTGTTTGTGTATGCTTGATTGCATATATATTGTCACCAGATATTCATGAAAATATAATGTGATATAAATATTTAATATTTATTTATTTATTATTTAGTGAATATAATATTTATTTATTTATTTAAAATAATGCACTAATATTTTTTTAATAAATAAAAAATCCTTATTCAGGGCCTGATGAATATTATAGAGGAATTGAAGATTAATTTTAAATCATTAGTTGAGAAATAATAAATATTTAATATTATTTGATTAAATAATATTTAATTTAATTCACAAGTAAATTGCATGTTGTTGTAAAATATTATTATTAGTATTTTTTTTACACTGGGTTCTATTGCGAATTAATAAGAAAAGATAACTTTTGAAATTATTTGATTTTACCCCTAGAGATATATAAACCCAATTATGTTATTTTATCTTTGAGCCAATTCATATGCTTGGTTATGCATAATAGATATGGAGAATTCCCTCATTCCATAGAGGAATCCCATCTCCACAAACTCTCCCATGAATAGAGGGTGATCTTCATCCACCTCCCACTCTTGTGTTAAGCGGGATCCATGAGAATGATTTTAAAGTGGTTCTCAAGGCGATAAAAGGTAGACAAAACAAGCACTATGATCTATCGTGCTGGCACTCGGATATTCCAAAAGTGACGTCTGATGATTTTTGGAACATGTTTGGATCACCATTAGAGGTAATGTGATTTGACTCTTAAAACATGATGATCGTACAACATGGATATGTTGTCAGATCCATCAATGAAGAAATAACTCCGTCAAGGTAATTCTTTAATTATTTAAATTAATTATAAATAATATGTGACGATTCTCCATCTGGTTCTAGAATTGTTTCCATATTCTATTTTAATTTATTCAATTTTTTAGATCATGATGTTTATCATTATGTAAATAATGTATTGATCACTTATCGTGAAAAAATGTTTCGTATGACCCATCACACACTTTTTGCCCAGAACCAACAAGTGGTATTATACTGGTCAATGGATTATTTATAATTATTTAAATAGTGTTGATTTATTTATAAACTTTTAATTTAGTATTTAATTCCAGTTTAATAATTATTTTAATTCAAATCATAAGATTTTATTCTTACTCTTTAATTTACCATATATTTAATCAAATCAATTAATTTAATGAATGAAATAAATCAAAGAACTCATCTAAAGATTCTTAGGATTTGAGTCGGATAACATAATAGTACATGCCATGTTCTTATTTTCAATGAACTATGAATTAATTCATCAATTAGTCAAAGTGTGTGTATTGATGACATGTCGTATAGTTAATTATTACATTGTGTGTTAACCAGTCAAGGGTGTCACATAGTTAGGCGAAGTACACGCTATGTTTCCCATGTATATAGCATGTAGTTATTTTGAGTCACAGATGGGTCATGTATTATCGTACACGGCCCACCTGACTAGTGACTATATAACTCAGAGTGGAGACATTTTATAATCACCGTTACATGCCATGAACTCTTTTTTTGAGGAACAATTAACACATTGAGTCCCTAGGTGAGTATCTCAAATAGATAGTGAGAGACATACATGTAGTGTAGTTCTCCTATACACACTATGTACTTATTCCAAATTATGAATATTTAATATAGCATTATCATACTGTGTAATCTTCAATGAAATGTGTGTGTGTGTGGTCATTAATTTGATAGGACACACCATATGATATGTTATATATATATATATATAATATTTAATTAATATCTACATAAAGTTCATATGTGCATATCATGTATGAGTCAATTACAATTGTTACAATATGTGTATTGAATCATATAAGATGACTAAAAAATCATGTATTTCATGGAATGATTATGTTCATAATACAATTTCTGAATGTATTTTATTAAACATGTATTCCATATGTCATAAGAGTAAGCAGTATTAGAGTATAATAAAAATTAGGTAGAATTAGATGGTATTCACCATGTCACATCCAATGTGAATTTATGTACATATTATGTTTTCAATAAGATTATTAAATTTTTTATAATTATAATGGATGATAATATTAAGAAAATATAGATAAACATTTTTTTAAGGAAAATTTAAATAATGATTAAGATAAAAGAATTTATTAATTAAATATAATAATCAATTCATTCGAGCATAATTTATCTTAAATAAGAATGATTAAGAATTTAATTCTAGGTTTATTATATGCGTAATTAGTTTTATACATGTCTATGATCATGAGCCTAGATGAGACCTTTATATGAAAATGGTTTCATTTCATTTACTATTAAATTAATTTGTACGCATGCATTCCTTCTCTCCTCTTATTATGTAGGGAATGTGTGCCCATGGTTTTTTTGTGTAAACCCCTTTTTTCGCTCCCCCATGTGTGATTAAAATCATATGTAATCTATGGATATCCCATGCAATTGGAGGAATTTCATGTTAGGATTTGAGGAGAAACTTGTTCGAGAGAGATACATAGGTGGATAGGTAGAAGGATATAACACAAACCTTAATTTGTTTAAGGTGTTTTACCCATGCAGTCCCACTGCGCGACGTCACTTTGGGCCACAACACATCATAAAGGCAGTTCATCTTCTTACCAATTTTTTCAATCCACAATCAATTAATCTCTTGGACTACGACACCAACACACCCCCATGTACCACCCCACATACCAAGCCCACAGAACCCAGACTAGAACACACATCACATAACCACAACCATCAAACTAAGCGTATTCAAATTTAACCAATATGGGTTCTTTAATTTTCACTTGAATATAACTGGGTTGATCACGGAACAGTTTTGATCTTGGGGCATCTCTTTATTTAACTGAGTGTATGTGATTAATCAGATTGCATGTTACATCTGTAAATCAAAACGCCACAATGAGACCGAACACCACCAGTGCACAAGAAAAGACCACCAATGACCATGATTTTCAAAAGGCATACAGTGAAAATATCCATGAAAGAATCAAAGATAACAAACTAAAACATGATACCAACATCAAACCACACCCTTCCTATTATTTTATTTTTTTGAGTTATCTTTTCATCATATTAAATCCTTGTTTAATTATCTTTTCAAGAAGAGTATCCATCCATTCCATACAAGTAACCATTAACATACCCACAACACATGATTCATAGTTAAAGAGAAGAAAAAGAAAAATCCATACTTGGATGATCAAATATCAAAGTTGCTTCTTGCGCCAAGAACATAGGATGGCATGATTTTCAGGAAGAAGTCCAAGTATTGTGCGGGAAGGGATCCAGCATGGGCGCACAACTCATCATGGTAGGAAGTCTCTAGGTTCATCACGATAAATGAAAAGGAATAAGGAAGATAGGATCTCGGCTTAAGAAGAGGCCAGATCCTAAAACCAGGGAGACCATTTCGAAGTACATAAAAGTAGGATCATGGTTTGACCAGGTGGTTGGGCAGTTTCACACATTGGAATTAATTGAGATTTAATAATTCCCCTAGGAAACGGTGGATATAGACCAGCGGATGGTTGTGAGTTGATAGATTTACTTTAAATGGATAAAAACATGTAATAGGGGCAAAACTAGAAAAACTAGGAAAAACTAGAAATGAGTCACTGATGGGTGAGTCACCGACGCTAAGCCACCAATGAGTGAGCTACCAACGCGACCTACTAATTTTGAGCCATCGACATTGAGATATCAATGCCATGGCCTACCGCCCCAAAAACCTACTGATTCCTTGACCTACCGATGCCCTAACCTAAATAAATTGACCCACTGACGTTGAGCTACCGATGCCTCAACCTACCGAAAATAACGCCCTCGACTCACTGATGCCGATGCCCCTAACTCACTCATGCTGATGCCCCTAACTCACCGATGTTGATGCCCCTGACTCACCGATTCACTAACCTGCCGATGAACTAACATGTCGATGCACTAACATGTCGATGGAAATACTATAAATTTATAAAACTCTTAAAATAAGCCACTGACAGCCCCTGGAACACCTTAACACTGGATTTTCACAAAGGAAGGGCCTGGGGAAAATTTGGGTTATTACTTGGAAGAACAATACACTATTTATGGATGTATCCAATTGAGCGGTACATTAATATTTTTTTTAATTATTTTCACTAATGACTTCAATTGTATCTAATCATTACATAAAATATTTTAATATGTTTTATATTTTTTTCATCAGGTACCTAGGTCATTTGAAATCATATATGAGGAATAAAACCCAACCAAAATTCTCTATTGTTGAAGGTTACATAGGTGAAGAGTTCTTGAACATAGGTTATGGGTATTTTAAAGGGATTGAGACTAGATTCAATCATGTTGGAAAATTTAATCAAATTTACACTAATTCTTATTATGAAACCTGTCATTGATATTTCTAACTATTGGCTGACCAATTGGAAATGGGTCAAATTTTACACTAACTAAATTGGAGTTACTACAAAATAATAGATATGTTATACTCAAAAGTCATATTACAGATCCATTTATTGAAGAATTGAGATTGAAAATAAATAGGTAACTAAGGGGTCAAGCTCAAAATAAGCTACAATTATCAAAATTTGTAAATAAATAGATTTTTGAATGGTTCATCCACAATGTAAGTATATACTCATATTCATATTATTTACATGTATTTATTTTTTCAATATATAAAGTAACACCTTATATATTCTTGTCAAGATAATGATTGTTGATAATCATGCTGAAATATAAAATGATTTAAAGTTGCTGACTCTAAGTCCTCTAAGGAAGGATAAGAGATTCAATGCCTACAATATTCATGGCTTTATGTTTCATACATGATATTGTAAATAAGTTTTGAAAAATCAATATAGTGGTGTATTTACACATACATAGGTGTGATACAATGGAAAGTTGATTGATATAATCAAATAAAACTATAATGATCATTTTTTTTGTTTCATTGTTCAACTGAAAGTGGATCGACATTTATAGGGGTATAATGAAAGATTCATTACATTTTACTTCTGTCAACTTGTCTCACTTGATCTATATTTGTGAGCATACATAGCATAATCTATTTATCTTAACTTTACAAGTGAAGGTGGGGTATTATGTGAAAGGTAAGAGTGCTATTGTGGACATTGAGAATAGAGACTTGTATGATGTGGGAAATAAACATTAATTGGTACGTTGTGATAGTGAACCTCATCAACCACAAAAATTGAATAGTTTTTTCCTAACAAAATTGAAATAATAGAACTTGTAAGAGAGTATGAAAATGAATCACACATCATAATGGAGGTTGATAGCAATGAAGATAGTGAAGATAGAGATAATTGAATGTATAAATTGTTAATGAAACAATATTCAAATTTCTCATTTATATGTGTGTTGTAAATATATACATTATTCTATTTTTTATTTTTTTTGTAAAAATATTTTACTTTTTCATTATTTTAACATTAAATATATCTAAATCACTTGAATTACATTGATGTCGAGAATAAAAAAATTGAGATCTTAGCTGGTCAACATCTTAGAGCACACCACCACCACCATCAGCTTTAGTGGATCCAAGTGATTCCCCTATAATAGAGAATTATAGAAAGATAGCAGTTATCCAGATATTGTTAGTAGCACACCATCAGATACACCTCTAAAAATGGACCAGTTGGTTACCCCAACTTCTAGGGGATATTTTCAAGTTACCATTACTGGTATGTATTTCATTTTATAAAAAAAAAATATATTTTTTAAATTCTTTATCGAATTTTTCAAATATATAATGATAAAAATAAAAGGGATAGAAATATGAACATTGAAAATGGATGGGACCTGAAAGAATTCAAGATTATCATTCCATTTGATGAGTTCGAGGTGACTATTGGTAATGTTTCCAGAATCTATGGATAGATTATTGGGAAACATTCTTGTGAGATGGTGAGCTTTCCCATTCATCATCAAATGGCCCAAAGGCCTTCATTTTTATTGATTTTTATAATCCATCATTCATGGGGTGAGTTGGAACCCTTACAAGGCCCATAGGCGTAAGTATTACATGTCCCGCAGGCCTTAGAGGAATTCATTTTCTCGTAGGCTTCAAACATTACATACAACCCAGACTCACTACTTGGAACTGCTCTTCCCCAGCATCTTCAACGTAAAATCAACTCTCCACCTTCGCATGGCTGTTCGACTAGGAATTCCCATGCATGCACATGATTTTCCCAATGGAAGGTGACATACCCTCTCATTCTTGCTATCCATTTAGCTTCTACTGTAACACCCCGAGATTTTATGAAAAAAATTCTTTTTAATTTCATTAATGGCTTGTATTGTACGCAACACCAAAAGGATCTTGCACAACACGCATCCTTGACTTGCCTTTCATTACACGCAATGGTGACCTTCCCCGATAGCGTGTGTAGTATGCAATACCGAGTTTCACTAAACAACGATATGCTATTAAAATATTATTAAAACTAGCCGTTATGAATAGTAGTAACCACTTTTTGAAATTTTCTAAATTTAATTTTTTCAAAATGGACTTCATTTTTGGATTCGGAATATCGAAATTAGCTTAGGGTGAAATTTTGGTACTCTTCGGATAACTTTCATTTTCTGATGAATAGTGAAAATTACTAAATTTTAATTAAAAACAACATTTTTAATCAAAATAATTAATAGTGATAAATTATTAATTTGAGTGGTTTTAAATTATATTGAGAATATATTTTTACAATTTAATACAATTTTGTTCATTGGATTTAATTTCACATTTAAACCAGACATAAACAAGTGTCAATCTTTTGATAGTTATTAAATCTTAAGAACACGCTATTTGTTTTGACGACAGAAATTAGTTTTTAAATTAATTAATGCAACTGATATGTTTTGAATTTGGTAAAATAGACATCATTTTCGAGTTCATAATATCAAATATAGCTTAGGCCTAATTTTTGGTATTTTTCTGGAAACTTTCATTTTTTGATGAATAGTGAAACCACTAAGTGGTAGTTGAGAAAAATGAATTTTTCATAAAACTTAATTTTACCACTTTTGTGAGTGGAATTTCAAAAATCTGAGAGACACGGTTGATTTCAGTAAGTAAAATGTGGTTCAATGAGATTAAAATAATTTTTTGTGAATAGTAACTTTTTACTTTTTTTACCACGGTTAAAAGTAAATAGGGTAATTCCGGGTAAAAATGATATTATTATTACCCTAACACATGTCCTAATTCTATTGGATAAGTTTAATTCGACCAAAAACAACCTTAGGAATAAAATATTACCATTTAGGCCCACTTGGATTAGGTTAGGACATTTATTATTAATTTATTTAAAGAAGGGATAAAATAGTTAAAATCAAATGTTAAAAAGTATATCATTTTTAATATAGGGTTATACATAAGATAAATTCGACTATAAATATTTATTAGAAAGATAAGAAGATTTTATACATAATAATATTTTATTTGTAATTTTTATACTTTAAATAAGTGAATTTATTTATGACACAAAGATGATGCAGTAATTATCTTATTAATGAAATATTGACATAATTGATGTTATAAATACCGAAATATATGTAATTTGATACTTTTTATGAATTCCACTAATTTTATAGGTTAATATGACATGTTAGTATTGATTTAAGTAACGTTTTTCGAACTAATCATTCTGTTATGATTTTCACAAAAATCAATTACTAAATAGTGTCAAAATTGACATAAAATAGTTTTTAAAAAAATATTATATTATTAATTGTTATTTTATTCTTAAAAATCTATGGTTCGGAAAAATGACTTAGATAAGGTATTATAGATTAATAATAAACAAATTTGGGTTCGTTTTGCTTGTTATAGTATGTTTATTTACCATATAGTGTAAGAACACAAAAAGACACGGTAAAAGTAAAATTATCTAACTTAAAGTTAAAACTAAATGATAAGGTTAAAATAGTGAACTAAACTTGTAAAAATTATATTGGATGAGAGGATTTATACCCATCCCCACCTTAGCTTCGAAATAATTCAATTTGGAGCTATTTAAAACCGAATTTGGATTTATAATAAAATAATATTTTTAGTTATTCCAAAGGTGCCCCTCTCCTCCCTTATAAAAGGGCACCTCCTCCCTCTCTTCCTCACACCACTTCGAGCCTTAAATCTCGTCCAACCCCTGACAAATTATCTTCTACTCTTCCCTAAAAACATCCTAGAGGTCTTGGTCTTCTTCAAAGACCAATTTTAGTGCCCTAAGAGGAGGACTCAAAGAGGCGCTTCAAACAAGAGGTAATGTCTGTTACCGATTCTTTTAACTTTATTTCTTCTTCCACTTATTCTTCTTAGGTTGTTTCATTATGAAGTAATAAAATCAGTATCACTCATATACTGATATTTTATTATAAGTATGAAACAACCCTATTTCACCATCTATCCAACCTACCGAAAATGAAATCACCGCGCGTGCGTACGTACGGAATACCGTCTCCACGCCGTGGTGTAATCTATTTTCCAACACCACCTTACTTGGATGGGTATAATGGTGTAAATAATAACGATATATGATTATTGTAAAGTGATATTTATTTTGTTATAGTATACATACACTCCAATATAATTCCACGATCATGGGAACGATATCATCGCTCGTGCGTACGTACGGAATACCGTCTCCACGACGCGATGAGATTCATTCTCAATGATTAACCATTCATAAATGATTATAAAGTATATATAATATGTAATAATGAAATATATGAAATAATAATACTACTGTATTTATGTATATATATATTTATTTCATCTACTTAATTCCACTCAATTCAATAAAGAAACGAAAACAGCATTCATGCGTACGTACGGCCTACCGTCTCTATGAACGGTGTATTTCTTTCCATTTATCGATCCATTATATATATATGTATATTCTGAATATATATTATATATAAATCATTTTTTACATTCTGGATTTAAGTAATCATGATCTAAGTAATCATATGAATAATTACAGGTTAAAACACGAACGACAAATGAGACGGTTTTACCCAAAACGCTACTTTAATATAAATTTAAAAAAGAACGGGTAATATAAAGTCATAAGTGAACCATATATGATATAATAACAATGAATATGATTCTTTAATAAGTCAATGACATTATTTAAATCATTATACCGGAGGTTCGGACACTTATGAATCAAATCGGTCCTATGGTAAGGGAAAATATTACAATCTCATTTTTATCCGAGATTGTTTATACTTTGGTATTTACTGGGGTGTATTTTATCATCCACATCCATGTTTCCTCAAAATGTAATATTATTTCAATCCACCTACAATTTTTTATATCCTATTTTACCCTTCGGTGAGTTTTTAGTAAAAGATATGAAAGGAATCTTTTGTCGTTTTTCGTACGAGGAACTTTTTTGACTTTTCCGACAAAAATACGAGAAGAATGTTTTTTTTTACTTATACGGCATGAATGGATTTTTAAAAAATTATTTCCAAGAAGAATACTTTACAAGTTTTCATGTTTATTTTTAATCAACTTCTTTTAGTTTAGAATTGTATGACATGTTAAGAAAGGAAAAGTGTTTTTGAAATAGAAAGGATATTTTCCTCAAGAATGGAGTTCAAGTGTTTTATCAAAATTATTTTCTATATAAGATAATAAAGGGTTATGTTTCTATCCCTATTATTACATTGATTTTATTATTTTGTGATGGAATTATTTTTATGAATTCCTTTATCTTATATGAATTGTTTTATGATGTCACGATGTTTAAGAATCCCATTTTTATTACATGGGTTATGCAATGATGTATGATTTATGATTTTGTGGCACACATAAGAATGGTATCATTATGAGATGGGTGGGACCTATATCTCCCTCCAATTCATTGGGTAAATATTTTATATCTCATGAGATAGACATGGCTAGAATGGCAAGTTAAACCGGTTCACTGAAACAGGACTGAAACGAGTCGTGAACTCGGTTCAGAAATGGACTTTGTCCACTAAGATAGTCTTGGCAATGAGTCTTGACTAATAAGAAACGATTCTCTATGATTATGTGTGTATGCCACAAAGTTTCATGTTTTATGTTATGATTATTGGGATTACATTACATTACTATGATTTATCCCATGTTATGATATTATGATCTCTTTTGTAGGTTAATATTTCCAAAATGTTATGTTCTTATGAATATGATGTGATTGATATTTCTTTTGTTTACCCTTACTAAGTATTTGAGATCACCCTTTTATGTTTTATTTTTTCCAAGATATAAATAAAGGTTTTAGGTAAGAAAAAAAAGGAAGATCTTTATGGGAGATGTTGAAGATCTTTCACCACGATTAGAAGATTATATTCCAAGTTTCCAAAGACACTAAACTATTACGGTCCTTATGTGTGTGTTTTTGTTATGTACTAAGTATTTCACAAAAGTAATTTAATGTCCATGTACGTCAATCTTCGGGTCTCTACAGTTGGTATCAGAGGAAATTTTTAGTCAACCTTTGGAAACTAGGATGCGAAAATGTTAGTGAGATCCCTAGAGATATTTCTAAGGTATGTCTAGGTATGTCCCTAAGGTTAAGTATAAGTATACGTTATAGTCCTAGAATTACGGTAATGATATTAGAATTAAACCTAGGATGTTAGATGTTGAAGGTACTCCCCCTTGATTATGTTATTTTCCTTGTATGATTTTTTCTTCTCACATAATTCTTTTTGTGTTTTAGTCAATGGAGGGAACCAAAAAGAATTCGGTTAGCATAGAATCCAATGGAAAAATTGGTGACAATGAGCAACAAAATTGCGTAATTCCTAGAGAGAAAGATATTATAATTATGTCAAATCAGTCATCGCGATATATGATTAACAAGGTGAAATTTAGTTGTATGCCTAATTCATCAAATAAGAGGAAGATAGACTTTTATGCATGTTCGCATGTTGAGGAGCATAAAGAAAGGAATATTGAGATTTCTAAAGAAGGGAAGAAGAACCTTGAGGAAAACCTCAAATGGAGGGACAGATGTTATCTATGTGGAGAAAAGGGACATAGAGTGACAGACTGTTATGGAGTTCAATGTCTTATTTGTGGAGAACATGGGCATTACCCAACTCAATGACATGACCTAAAAAGTTACTTCTAAATTAAGGAAGGACTCATTCCAGAACAATCATTGAAGATGATTGTTTGAAGTGTTTATGTATTGGTATTCAAGAATAATGTTATTGAGGTACTTTTATGGTATATTGGAATATCTATGTATTGGTCAATTGTGGTTTTCTATAAGAATATGGCATCGGTAACCATGAAAAGTGATTGAAATATTTTTGGAAAGCAGATGATATGTACATAATGAAGGGATAAAGAGAATCTAATATGTTTGATAGTATTCATGAGCTCATGATTGATATAAATACTAAGTGGTATGATGGTTTGAGTATATAGAATTTTTTGGATTTTGTTCTGTGGAAAAGAGTTAACTTTTGACAGCATTCATGTTTTCACTAAGGTTAAATGGGTATTCATTTTTTTCAAGAGAATACATGATTAAGGTATTCACATGATTGGAATGTTTCCAACAAGATATATGGGTGTTAAATGATGGTATTCACATGCTTGGTTGATGACATTTCAAATAATCATTTTCTTTATACTATGAGATTGGATTGAAGTATTTTAGATAAGCCTAAATATTAGAATAGATTATGTTGGACATAAGTTAGGATAGAACTTTTTTAGATATTATTGATGGGATGTTATAGTAATATATCTTTAGAAAAAAGGAGAACCGGCAGGACGGCCGACAGCCCATCGCGTCGGACAAGGCTGTGGGAATCGAACCCACAACCGAAGTGCGACTGGCCTTTATCGCCTACCACTGGCCTACAGGAAGTCCATGTTTAGTAGAAACTAGTTTTATTATATTAAGCAGTATAATATAAGAATTATAAGTCCATTTTAGGAACCATATATGATTAATCTCACTATAGATGGACTTATGTATTTTTTGATAACTTTTCTAACCTTTTGTTTGAGACAGATGGAATGACCCATCATTCTATAACATGATCTGCTAACACATCACGAATGACAAATTAAACTTCATTTAATTAAAAGATGAATTGGAAATTGTCCAAAGAACGACCAATGGTGAGACTATACCAAAATCACGAAAGTATTTCTTCTAATCCCAATTTCATCAACTTTATGGAAATGAACTTGAAAACCAAAAATGTTGTCCTATTGCTCTTATATATGATGAATCAGATGGTACCTTAGATCGTCACAAATTTATGGCTTTTTGATTGCTGGATTTTCCATAGCCATGTTCGCTACCACTCTCCATCAGAACATGATGGTTAGATTTCTCTTCCATATCCATATTTTCACATATGTGGAAACCCAGTGATTAGTTTATTTTGGTAACCATTACGTTTCATAATTTGTTTTTAAATAATGGTTTTGGTATTCTTTTTTACGATATGGGTTTCTATTAAAGAAACTTTCGAGTATTAAACCATTTATAACCCCGACGAATTTCGAGGGCGAAATTCATTTTAAGGGGGGTAGAATGTAACACCCCGAGATTTTATGAAAAATATTCTTTTTAATTTCATTAATGTCTTATGTTGTACGCTACACCAAAAGGAGCTTGCACAACACGCATCCTTTACTTTCCTTGCATTACACGCAATCGTGACCTTCCTCGATAGCGTCTGTAGTACGCAATACCGAGATTCACTAAACAACGATATGCTATTAAACTATTATTATAACTAGCCGTTATGAATAGTAATAACCACTTTTTGAAAATTTTTAAATTTTATTTTACAAAATGGACTTCGTTTTTGGATTCGAAATATCGAAATTAGCTTAGGGTGAAATTTTGATACTTTTCGGATAACTTTCATTTTCTAATGAATAGTGAAAATTACTAAATTTTAATTAAAAACAACCTTTTTAATAGAAATAATTAATAGTGATAAATTATTAATTTGAGTGGTTTTAAAGTATATTTAGAATATATTTTTACAATTTAATACAATGTTGGTCATTGGATGTAATTTCACATTTAAACCAGACATAAACAAGTGTCAATCTTTTGATAGTTTTTATCTCTTAAGAACACGCTATTTGTTTTGACGACAGGAATTAATTTTTAAATTAATTAATGCAACTGATATGTTTTGAATTTGTTAAAATAGACATTATTTTTGAGTTCATAATATCAAATATAGCGTAATCCTATTTTTTGGTATTATTCTGGAAACTTTCATTTTTTGATGAATAGTGAAACCACAAAGTGGTAGCTAAGAAAAATGAATTTTTCATAAAACATAATTTTACCGCTTCTGTGAGTGGAATTTCAAAAATCTAAGAGACACGGTTGATGTCAGTAAGTAAAATATGGTTCAATGAGATGAAAATAATTTTTGGTGAATAGTAACTTTTTACTTTTTTTTACCACGGTTAAAAGTAAATAGGGTAATTACGGGTAAAAATGAAATTATTATTACCCTAACACATGTCCTAATTATATTGGATAAGTTTAATTCGACCAAAAACAACCTTAGGAATAAAATATGACCATTTAGGTCCACTTGGATTAGATTAGGACATTTATTATTACTTTATTTAAAGAAGGGTTAAAATAGTTAAAATCAAAGTTTAATACGTATATCATTTTTAATATATAGGGTTATACATAATATAAATTCAACTATAAATATTCATTAGAAATCTAAAAATATTTCCTACATAATTATATTTTATTTGTAATTTTTAGACTTTAAATAAGTGAATTTATTTATGACACAAAGATGATTCAGTAATTATCTTATTAATGAAATATTTACATAATTGATGTTATAAATACCGAAATAAATGTAATTTGAACCTTTTTATGAATTCCACTAATTTTATAGGTTAATATGACATGTTATTATTTCTTTAATTAACCTTTTTCAAACTGATCATTCTGTTATGATTTTCACAAAAATCAATTACTAAATAGTGTCAAAATTGACATAAAATAGTTTTTAAAACAAATATTATATTATTAATTGTTATTTTATTACTAAAAATCTAAGGTTTGGACAAATGACTTAGATAACATTATATAGATTAATAATAAACAACTTGGGCTTCTTTTGGCTTGTTATAGTAAGTTTATTAACCATATAGTGTAAGAACACAAAAAGACATGGTAAAAGTAAAATTATCTAACTTAAAGTTAAAACTAAATGATAAGGTTAAAATAGTGAACTAAACTTGTCCAAATTATATTGGATGAGAGGATTTAGACCCATCCGCACATTAACTTCAAAATAAATCAATTTGGAGCTATTTAAAACCGAATTTGGCTTTATAATAAAATAATATTTTTAGTTATTCCAAAGGTGCCCCTCTCCTCCCTTATAAAAGGGCACCTCCTCCCTCTCTTCCTCATGCCACTTTGAGCCTTCAAGCTCGGAAAACCCATGAAAAATTCTCTTATCCACTTCCCTAACAACATCCTAGAGGTGTTTTTCTTCAAAGACCAATTTTAGTGCCCTAAGAGGAGGACTCAAAGAGGCGCTTCAAAGAAAAGGTAATGTCCGTTACGGATTCTTTTAACTTTATTTCTTCTTCCACTTCTTCTTATTAGGTTGTTTCATTATGAAGTAATAACATCAGTATCACTCATATACTGATATGTTATTATAAGTATGAAACAACCCTATTTCACCATCTATCCATCCTACGTAAAACGAAATCACCGCGCGTGCGTACGTACGGAATACCTTTTCCACGCCATGGTGTAATCTATTTTCCAACACCACCTTACTTGGATTGGTATAATGGTGTAAATAATAACGATATATGATTATTTTAAAGTGATATTTATTCTGTTATATTATACATACACTCCAATAAAATTCCACGATCATGGAAACGATATTATTGCTCGTGCGTACGTAGGGAATACCATCTCCACGACGCGATGAGATTTATTATCAATGATTAACCATTAATAAATGATTATAAAGTATATATAATAAGTAATAATGAAATATATGACATAATAATACTACTGGATTTATTTATATATATATTTATGTCATCTACTTAATTCCACTCAATTCAATAATGAAATGAAAACAGCGTTCATGCGTACGTACGGCCTACCGTCTCCATGAACGGTGTATTTATATCCATTTATCGATCCATTATATATATGTATATTCTGAATATATATTATATATAAATCATGTTTTACATTCTGGATTTAATTAATCATGATCTAAGTAATCATATGAATAATTACAAGTTAAAACACGAACGACAAATGAGACGATTTTACCCAAAATGCTACTTTAACATGAATTTACAAAAGAACGGGTAATATAAAGTCATAATTGAACCATATATGATATAATAACAATGAATATGATTCTGTAATAATTTAATGACATTATTTAAATCATTATACAGGAGGTTAGGACACTTAAGAAGCAAATCAGACCTAAGGTAAGGGAAAATATCACAATCTCATTTTTATCCGAGATTGTTTATACTTTGGTATTTACCGGGGTGTATTTTATCATCCACATCCATGTTACCTCAATATTCAATATTATTTCCATCCACATACAATTTTTTATATCCTATTCTACCCTTCGGTGAGTTTTTAGTAAAAGATATGAAAGGAATATTTTGTCATTTTTCGTACGAGGTACTTTTTTGACTTTTCTGAAAAAAGTACGAGAAGAATGTTTTTTTAACTTATACGGCATGAATGGATTTTTAAAACATTATTTCCAAGAATCTTCCTTTACATGTTTTCATGTTTATTTTTAATCAACTTCTTTTAGTTTAGAATTTTATGACATGTTAATAAAGGAAAAGTGTTTTTGAAGTAGAAAGGATATTTTCCTCAAGAATGGAGTTCAAGTGTTTTATCAAAATTATTTTCCATATAAGATAATAAAGGGTTCTGTTTATATCCCTATTATTACATTTATTTGATTATGTTGTGATGGAATTATTTTTATGAATTCTTTTATCTTATATGAATTTTTTTTTGATGTCACGATGTTTAAAAATCCCATTTTTATTACATGGGTTATGCAATGATGTATGATTTATGATTTTGTGGTACAGATAAGAATGGTATCATTATGAGATGGGTGGGACCTATATCTCCCTCCAATTCATTGGGTAAAGATTTTATATCTCATGAGAGAGACATGGCAGGAATGGCAGGTTAAACTGGTTCAGTGAAATAGGACTGAAACGAGGAGTGAACTCAGTTCAGAAATGGACTTTGTCCACTAAGATAGTCTTGGAAATGAGTCTTGACTAATAAGAAATGATTCTCTATGATTATGTTTGTATGCCACAAAGTTTCATGTTTTATGTTATGATTATTGGGATTACATTTCACTACTATGATTTATCCCATGTTATGATATTATGATCTCTTTTGTAGGTTAAGATTTTCAAAATGTTATGTTCTTAAGAATATGATGTGATTGATATTTCTTTTGTTTACCCTTACTGAGCATTTGGTCTCACCATTTTCTGTTTTCTTTTTCCCAGGATATAAATAAAGGTTTTAGCTAAGAAAAAAAAGGGAAGATCTTTATGGGAGATGTTGAAGATCTTTCACCACGATTAGAAGATTATATTCCGAGTTTCCAAAGACACTAAACTATTACGGTCCTTGTGTGTGTGTTTTTGTTATGTACTAAGTATTTCGAAAGAGTAATGTAATGTCCATGTACGTCAAGCTTCGGGTCTCTACAATTTCTATTCTAAAAGCTCCTTGATTATCCTCTTTGTAGAGCTTGTTCCTCGTAGGTCGTCTGGTTTTCATCTGCACTTAAGGTGGCTCTAAGGACTTGTGGTGGCCTGAAGGCCTTACTGACCCAAAAGCCTGGGTGTCTCGAAGGCCTTAAAGGACTCGGGGACCAAATAGGTGGCCCAAAGGCCCAAACGGGGGCATATTCTCGGCAAGATATAGTGGAAAACATTACCTGCTACAGCTCTCGCTACAGTACCTACTACAGTACTGCATAGTTCCCGCTACAGTACCTGCTACGGTACCTAATACAGTATTACCACATCTTGAAAAAAATATTTCTTTTATAATCAACTAAAGGTAATATTAATTTAATATTCATTGATGAATAATTTAAAATCCATGACTAAAATTATTACTATACTTATAAAATGATATTTTTTTATTTTGATATATATTTCATTTTTAATGTCCCTAACTCCATTTCATGCACATGGACACTAAAAGATTTTGGTATGAAATTGGGATATTTTAAATAGAGATTATGGAATGATTTTAATGACATGTCTCTGAGATCATAAAAACGTATAACAAAGAGTCTGAAGGCATTTCTCATGAGCAGTGAAATATGTTTTTTGATATTAATAGAGATTCATCTCATTAGGAAATTTCATATTTTGCAATATCTTAATAACATAAACACAATAAAATTATAATTATTATTAATGATTCTATTTTCTGTAAGACTTATATAAAAAATACTATGAATCAAGAGAAATAAGTCATTCCTAATATTTTTGGGTCTCATCATTTTATGAAAAAAAAAGAATAATCTTGGTTTGTATTTAATACATTATAATTTATATTATTTTATTATAATTCATAGTTTTTTCTAAATTGTATATATTTTTTTTCAAATGGTAATGAATTAGTTCACTCTATTGTATGGATGGATATGTGGCTTAAATTTAATAAGAAACTAGATGGTAGTGTTGTGAATGAGCCTACCAAATACATTGGAGTAAATACTTTTCATTACTATTTCATATTATATCATTAATATAAAAACATAATGAAAAATAAATTATATAAAAAGACATGACATAAAACCAATTAAATGGGGATGGCTCCATGGATAAAACGATGTCAAATTTCAATTATTTAATCCATCTATCTTGCCCCAATTAATTAGGTTTAAGGACAGTTTGTTGTCATAATTTATCATTAATTATAATCTTTTTATATTACAAAAATAACATTAAATATTAATGAAAAAATTATTTATTATATAATATTATAAGGTTTGTATAATTTAAAAAGTAATTGTCAATATTGTAGTATTAGAATGTTTAAATTAATGAAGAATGGGATTTTAATCCTTCATAATCATTATTAATACCCTCAAATGATGTAGTTTAGGAACATCCCGGGAGTGTATGGGGAATGGGTTTCAAGCCTACTCCATTAGATGTCTTTAGTAGGGATTCATTATCATTTACTGCTACACCCAGTGGGGGTTCGTGTAGTTATGTTGATCAAGAGGCACAAAGTGAAATTTCAAGATTGAAATAAAATGTGCAATAACATGAATATTATAGATAAATACTAGATTAGTGGTGGTTGGAAATGTAAAATGATTTATTTTTTTATTTTAGAGGATGATGGGAATTATCTCCAAAGAAAATTTCTAGACTTATATCTCATCGTAATGAGGTAAATTATAAACACCGTAGATCATTAACACATTTGAAAAGAACATATAAAACTTCCATAAGTAAAACTCAAATGACACTTTTATTATAAAAACACACACTTTGATCCATACTAACCACATTGTGTGTTGGATTGATGTGTGCTTGATTCCTACACATCAAAATTGAATTATGAATTATTAACCTAAATTTTGAAAATAATCCATGCTTGGTTTCTCAATTTTGAATTTGTGGAAAGTTTTTTAAATTAAAATGACGCTTATATTAAAAACATTCACTTCATGTCATACAACTCACTTCATGTATATGATTGAGGTTCAGTCAATTCCTACACATCACAAATGAATTTTGGTTCATTTTCCTAAAGTTTGAAAATAATATGAGTTCATTTTATCATATTTTATAATGTGATGGATTTTTTAAACTAAAATGACACTTCTATATTAAAAACAAACACTTAAATTCCTACCGAACACATTATTTTTTTAAATTGAAATAAGATCAATCCCTACATGTCAGAAATAAATTATGTATCATTTTCCATAATTTTGAAAAACAATTGATCTCATTTGCTCAATTTTTTCTATGTGATAGATATTCTAAAAGATACCAAATTCCTTAAAAAAATTATGGGGGGTCAAAATTTAGAAAACAGTGTAATATGGCCATTAAATCCGAGAACAGTGATCGTATATTGATTTTTGAATTCTAGGAACTCACAAAATATCATTCTGTGTAACGGTTTTCCTAGGATACCCATAAATGTTTTTTTATTGTTTTAAAATAATAAAATGTGTATGTAATGATAAAAACCATAGAAAATGACCTCAAATTTATGTTAAATAATAGTAAAATCACCATTTAATTATTTGGGATGTGTATACATTGAAAACACATCAATCTAACATGCGATGATCTTGGAATGACTCAGTAAACATTTTTTAAAGATACCAAAGACTTTAAAAACATGTTTAATAGGGTAAAACCAAAAAAACATCTTATGGCTGTGAAATAATAGGACAATGAACATATATTTATTTTTAAATTAAGGAACTAATGAAATTTCATTCTGAGTAATGATTTTTCATGGATTACTATAAATGAATTTTTAGTTTTTTAAAACACTAAAACATGTGTGTAATAGTAGAAACCATAAAACAACACCTAGGGTTGTTATAAATTCATGTGGAAACCACCATAAAACTATTTTTGATGTGTATTCATAGAAAACACATTAATTTTATGTGTGGTGTGCTTAGAATGACTCAATAAATAACATTTAAAGATACTGAAGTCGTTAAGAACATGTTTCAGGGGGTCAAAACTAGGAAAATGATGTCAAATGGCCATGAAATAATAGGATAATGACCATATATTGATTTATGAAATGTATTAACTAGTGGAACATCGTTCTAAGTAACATTTTTCTATGATGCCCGTAAACGTGTTTTTAGCATTTTAAAACTCCAGAACATTTGTATAATGGTCAAAACCATAGAAAATGACCATATGTACACATTAAATCATGGGAACCCCGCTTTTGAATTATTTATGACATGTACACATTGAAAAAACATCAATCTGACATGTGGTTTTATCAGATTGACGTAATAAATAGTTTTTAAAAATACCAAAGTCCTTAAAAACGTGTGTCAGGGGATCAAAATCATGAAAAAAGATATCTAATCGTCATGAAATCAATGGAAAACGACCATAGATTAATTTTTAAATTATTGGAACTGATGACATGTCATTCTGAGTGACAGTTATCCTAAGATGCCTGTAAATGTATTATTAGTGTTTTAAAACAATATAACGTGTGTGTAACGGTAAAAACCACATAGAAAAACTCATATTGGTATGAAATCATGGTAAAACCACTCTTGAATTATTTCTTTTGTGTGTGCGTAGACAAAATTTCCATGTGATGGGTGGTGTGCTCAAAATGACTCATTAAATGTTATTTTTAAAGATACTAAAGTATTTGAAAACATTTTTCAGGGGGTCCAAACTAGGAAAACAACATTGGATATCCATGAAATCATAAGAAAACTACCGTAGATTAATTTTTTAAATATAGGAATTTATGGAACATTATTTAGAGTAACGTTTTTTTCAGAATACCCATAAACACATTTTTAGTGTTTTAAAACACAAAAACATGCGTGTAATTGTCAACCCCATAGAAAACAACCTCATATTGATGTGAAATCATGATATAGACATCCTTAAAAAAAATTAAAATATATTACATGATACCATATCAAAGACATTAATATTTGTTTATTAAGTAAATTTCTAGCACATTGCACATCGATTTGAAAATTGATTATATTGTTATATATTTATCCCTTTTCAGTTTCAAGTGCTGAATCATATCTTAAATGGTTAATTTTATGTTTTCAAAGTTTTCTTAATGGTATTATATTTGTTTTATGTTAAAATTTTCTTTGCTTTATTAACAAAATAACAAATTTTATGTGAAATATTTTGAATATATTTTGTGTCTATTCTATTTCCCATTTCTATAATTAAATGTTCTAGTTTTTATTATAGGTAAAAGATGTTGGTAATAGGTAGGATATTGACTATTATGTTCCATGAAAATCTTCATAAGGTAGTTGTGATGGTTCTTAGTTTATATGGTATGTTTAAAAATTATTAATGATTCTACTATAATTTTGATTTATTATGCCCAGTTCCAATTTATGGCTTCTTTTTTGTTCCAATTGATGAGATGATGTGGTTGGTTTTAGTTTATGAGATTATGTGGATGTAGATATACGTAGTGAATATCGTGGGATGGACATGTATTGGATATTGTTTGTTGTTGTTGAACAGATTATATATATATATAGTGATGACCGAGGTATGGGTTGACTAAGGTTATCGTGACTGAGGTTGTATATATATGAAAGTGGATGTATGATTGTGTATGTATCATGAGTTTTTTTATGAAGAAAAAATATATAAATATATTAAGAATCAATTAGAACAGAATTGGAAATCCAATCAGGAAAATAATCGAGCCAAAAATAGTCATCTGAATCATTTCCAAAGCTAGCCAAATAGTGGGTCACTTGATTTCCTCGTTTCTTAATGAAAGATATCATTCAAGAAGAGAAATCATCCAATAAAAACCAGATCTTCCTATGAATAATTCTATGAGGCTGAAAATCCTCTTCATGTTTAAAAATCGCATTAACCATAAAAAGGCAATCAGATTTCATAATCACTTTATCCCACCCATTGGAATGAGATGAGAGAAGACCATGAATAATTGATAATGCTTTTTTCATAGAGTTATCCCAGAAAACCCCGAATAGAAAAACATTAACATGCCCCAATCATCATATTATTTCAGAAAATAATGATCCCAATACCCACCATGGATCCTAATGTAATAGAAATATCTTTATTAACATTGAAAAAACTTTATGGGGAGGATCCTAAATAGAGATTCCCTATTGAATACGCTCATCATATGCAACATTGACATTTGAAGTCCAAGGATTCATCCAATCTAAGGCCCTATCATACCAAATGTGATATTGGGTAGACTTCTCTTGGAAAACCCATTCATTTTGTCTAGTCCACACCAACCATGTGATTGGAAAAATCAGTCCCACCACCCATGGATAAAAAGGAGGAAAGTGAGTTGCGGAAATTATGAGCAAGATCAATTCATCCACTCCTTCCAAAAACATTCTAATTTTTGGAAAATAATAATAGCATATAATGGTGATTCCATATCACAAATACATACATGACAAGTGTATTACATGGAGAGGTGATGAGAAGAAAGAAACCCTTGTTTTGGAAGATTACCATAATAGGCCTTCCACCAAAAAAATCTCACTTTTGGGTGACACATTGAGAGAAAAAATATCATTCCAACAACTAGCAGATGGAACATGGGTTGATTCATCTACCAAAAGATTATATCTAGAATGGAGAGAATAAATTCTTTATGCTTTGCATTTCCAACACAATTGATCCTTACCCATATCTTGAATAATAGGAATAGAAAAAATATGAGGTGATGATCTTTCACATTAAACCAAATGAAAATATTATCATGATCAAAACCCTCCATTTAATCATCAAACCAATCTCACATTTGAGTATTCTCCACCCCCACAACAACATGAGAGGAAACTCTCATATCTGAGCTATCCTCCTGTCATGGATCTCTCTAAACAAAAATAAATAAATACCTTTCTCAAGTATGGAGTTAGCTCCCCAAATACAGCTTCACAAATATCTTGGCCTAGGCCCCAAGCAAGAATGAAGAAAATCAATGACAGGGAAATATTTAGCTTGAAAAACCATTGAAAAGAGGGAGTTCATGCAGGAAAGGAGATGCCAACCTTTCTTAGACAAAAGAGCTTCGTTAAACATCATCAAATTCCTGAAACCCATCCCTCTAAAAAACATTGAGACACAAATCTTATCCCAATCTTCCCCTCTCATCATGAGCCATCCACCAAAAAATGGCCAATCAAGAATAAAGCTGTTTAATAAGGATGTCTAGAAATCTGAATAAAGACATCACATATGAATGAATAGCTTGAGAAATTAAATTAATAAGAATATAATTCCCTTCCTTTGAAACCATATTTCTTGGCCATAACACTACTACAAAAATGGGAAAGGGAAGCACCCCCTTATATCAGCGCTAAGAAAAAGCACCGATAAAGAAACCCTTTATCAGCGCTAAACTTTTCGCGCTCATACAGGGGTTCTTTATCAGCGCTTTTCTAGCGCTAATAAAGATTCCCTGTATCAGCTCGAGAATTTTAGCGATGATACATGGTTTCTTTATCAGTGCTTTTCTAGCACTGATAAAGAACTCCTTTATCAATGCTAAAAAAGAAGTGATAAAGAAACCCTCTCTCAGCAAAAAAAAAATTAGCGCTAGTATAGGGTAACCTTTATCAGCGCTAAAAGGGCACTGATAAAGAGTCCCTTTATCAGTGCTAAAAATCATTGATAAAGAATACATGTATCAGTGCTAAAATTTTAGCACCGATACAAGAAGGATTTATCATCACTTTTTAGTGCTGATAAAACTGTAGTCCCATATATTATAAATTTTGTCGCACAGTTTCCTCATTTTATCGCGACCTAATGCTCTTGCGATACTGAAACCCTACAACTCCCCTCCACTTCCCTCCGAGCTTCGCTTTTTTGGACCTCCTCCGCCCCTGATCTTCGCTTTGCTGGACCGCCGCCACCCTCGATCTTTGTGTTTTCAGTCCTCCACCGCCATCGATCTTCACATTGTTGGACCTTCATCGCCCTCATTCTTCGCGTTGCCGGACCAGGTGTGCAAAGTTTTATTGGTCCTTTATTACACATACTCTTCTAAAAACTATGGTAATTTAATCCCAAGTATTTGATATATCTCATCGATGTGTTTGAGTCATGAAACTGTAATACCAAAGGTGTTATAGTTATATATAGAGGTTGGACGATTCTAAGATTCCAATTGACTCATTTATTCAATCGGTAGGCTTTGATCTTTAATCCAAATGTGTCTTATGAAACCATAATAAGAAGGAATTAAATCATATGTTCTTAATATATAACATTTCCACAGTTCTATGGCATGTTTTCTTCGATATTATTGAAGTGTAGCCTCCCAAGACAACCTCTATGTAGGATAATCTCAAATATTTCTCTAGGATTCCTCTTTCCCAAGAACTACTCAATATACTTCAAGTTTCTAGTGTATAATTGATTTATATTATATGTAACAACAAAAATAATATGAATGATGGGTATTCTTCCTTCAATATTCAATCTTCCCTCATAAATATTATAGTTGCAACAATAAATGTGAACTCCTTTCAAAATGTTCATTGTAATAAATCTATTGCTGACATTTTAGTTCTTATGAATCTTGGAATTATATGTAATTTATGACCACCTTCTTAAACATTTGTTGTTATATAGATTCCCTCATTTCTTGGATTGATCCAATGCAACTCGGATAGGGCATGAAGAGCGATTCTAGGAACTTTGGGATTTGTAGTAGTCTTTAGGAATCATAATGGAAATGTCTTGGGATGTCTTTGTAGACCATGTGGAGTTGTCTCATCTTTTGATGTTGAAATTATTGACACACACAATGTAGTTAAAATAGAGTGTAAATGAGTTTAGAATTAAATGTGGATAGAATCTGACTCTACTACCATCATGTAGTTGATCAAAAATGGTTATATTCATCCTTTGTGAAAAATGTATGTTAGGTTGATCGAATTCTTGGAAATTCATTCATACCTGAACTACATCATCACACATTCATACCATGTATTCTACTTTATGGCTGATATTCTTGAAAATAATGGGGTGAATGTTAATCACTTCCTTTAGAATAATGAATTACCAAAGGTTTTTTTCATTTATTGGAAATAGATTGTTATAAAATGCCTTATTTCAAACTTTTGAGTAAATGGATTCTTCAAAGGTGATATTTATATAGAGTTTCTTAAACTCTTCCAAAAAATTACAATATTGACCCAAAATTTTCTCATGTCTCATTCACATTTGGAATTGAAGAAGGGGTATGTATGGTAGAGGTTCCAGATAGTAATATTCTTTGATGGGTTGGTCTTGAACTTGAGATTTTTCATTTTTATCTGCTTCTAGATTCTTTTCATTATCAACTTTGTGTGTGCTCTCATTTCTAGCTTTTTTGGTGACTGTGGCATGTGATTAATGTTCTTCAATCCTATTTTCATCTATTTTTATGTCTATTTAAATATTATGTCGTTTTAACTATGAAAAATGACATATTTTTCTTCTTCTCTTGTATGTGTATTAGTTTTCCTAGGTAGTGTACCCAGTAGTCTATCCAATAAAGTCTTAAATATATTCCATACTTTGTGATTGGGGATTTAGAGAGCATCCATTTGATTACGCATCTATATTTATTATGTATTAATTCTCTAGTCCACTTTTTAGATGAATGAGATAAGAATATTTTCAAGATTTGACTATTGATTTGAGATTCTGTGGCTTCCTCATCAGAGCTTGTTGAATGTTTTACTGATGAGGGGTGGAAAATGATGAGATGTAGTGGGGAAAGGTTTTTTTGTGAATTTTTTTTGGTTGAGGATATGGATTATGAGGTGGGAACCCAGGTGGTCTCTGATGTCATGGTGGATCTTTAACACTCCTCTATTGATAGTAACCCTGATTGGTGTTTTTGTTTTTAATTGGTATTAGTAGGTAGAAAGGTTGCTAAAATTATTGGGGTTTTTTATTGTAATTAATGTAATTACAATCCCATATTTGGGTTTCCTCAATTCCATCTTGAAAGTCTTGGTATGGGTGTGGTCCTCCACTCATTTTAGATTATTTAATGGACTCTACTACCATCATGTAGTCGATCAATGAAAACATAATGAACTATGTCATTCCATAATTTATGCCACCTAAATTCCATGTTGAAGGCCATACAAGAAAACAACTAAATTACAAACTCAACTAAAGACACCCATAGTCGTTATGAACCGCATGCTCGGTCCCCTATCTAAGCTCAAAACCCAAAAATAAAGGTGTCAACAATCAAGAGAAAATCCCCCTGCCCTTTTCCAGACCTATATCCATGAAGACTGCTTGGGTACCAAGTAGATGTATAATTCTTGATTATTCTTGTGTTAGGACTAGGGTGATTTGAGGAAACTATAATGATTATAAATTAATTATATTTAATGAATTCCATATTGTATAGATTTTGATAATCCTTTATTTACATATAGAGTTGGATACTGGTTTTCATCCGTATGTATTTTAGGTTGGTGAGGTATAAAAGGATGGACTAGTTGACCATAGAATTTTTGACCCGATAGAGGAGGATGATCCATAGCGGATGATTTCGTGTGAGTTTTACCATCTATGTCACAAGTGATTATCCCCGCGAACCCCTTTGTGTTTGGAAAATGTGTTGATTTTGATGGGGGGTATATCCTAGTTCTGTTAATTTCCAAATCTTTATTGGAAATGGTTAGGCTCTATTAATCTCTAATTTTATATGAAATTGGTTCTCTTCTACTATATTTGGAAGTATTCTTCTGTGTACTTGAACCATACATACTAATATTTGAGATTCCAATAGGATGAAGATGAATAAAGATTGGATGGATGTTAATCATTTGACAATAGAGTATGTGAATAGAGTGAAAGAGTTCATCAAGTTTGAAATGGATCACGAAAAGGATCCTTCTCAAATCCTTTGTCCATGTTTACGTTGTTGTTATCCTAGACCACTTACTCCAGAGGAGTTGGAAGAACATTTGATATGTAACGAAATAGATCAGAGTTATAAATGATGGAATAAACACGGAAAAAGGGAATGTAGCTATAGGCTTGGATAAAACTGCATTTTATGGATCATCATATATAAATAAAAATATGGATAATGAAGAAGACCATTTGCAGGATGTGATTACAGATGTCAATGATGATTAAGATCATATCGAGGAAATGAAAAAGAAAATTGAAGACGAACTTCGTGATTGCCCAAAATTGTTTCAGAAGTTAAAGAGTTCTGAAAAGATGCCATTGTATGTTGGTTGTACTAAGTATACGACATTTTCAGATGTACTAAAGTTGAATAAATTGAAAGCAGGCAATGGATGGAGTGATGTTAGTTTTACAGAACTACTTTCCCTCTTCAATGACATGCTCCCATAAGATAATGAGCTCCCAAGCCGAATATATGAAGCTAAAAGAATGCTACGCTCGATGGGTAGGATTTCTGAAAGAATACATGCCTACCCAAAAGACTGTATATTGTTTTTCAAGGAGAACAAATCACTTACAAAATGCCCAAAGTGTGGTGCTTCTCGATACAATAAAGATGAATCCAATCCTACGAAAGTTGTATGGTACTTTCCAATCATTCCATGGTTTAGGCGTCTATATGGAAGTGAAGAAACTGAAAGATAATTTTCATGGCATGAAGATAAAAGAAGTAAATATGGGAAATTACGCCATCTGTCCGACTATCCTAAATGAAAGAAAATTGATCATGAGTATCCTGAATTTGGAAAAGTGTCGAGAAACCTTCATCTTGCGTTATCTACAAATGGAGTGAATCCTTTTGGTTTTCAAACCAGTACTCATAGTACATGGCCTGTTATGTTGGTAAATAATAACTTGCCACCCTGGTTATGAATGAAGCACAAATTCATCAGGTTATCTATGCTTATATCAGGACCAAAACAACCAGGTAACGATATTGATGTTTATCTGGCTCCTTTGATTGAGGATTTGAAGTTATTGTGGGATTTAGGTGTTAAGTTGTATGATGATTATAAAAGTGAATACTTCACGTTGAGAGCGATGATTTATGGGACAATAAATTATTTCCCTGCTTATGTAAATTTTTCAGGCTATAACATTAAAGAAACTCAAGTGTGTCTCATGTGCAAAGAAGACGCAGAATCAATTAGGTTGAAACATTCATCGAAATCTGTGTTTCTTGGACATTGTATATTTCTACCTCGTCGGCATAAGTACTGATCTTGGACGACATCATTAATGGAAGTTCAGAAAACACGCAGCACCACCTGCACTAACAGGTGATCAGCTGTTTGAGAGAGTAAAAGATGTGAACACGGTTTTTGGTAAATCATTTTCAAAAAACCATACGAAAATCGGTTGAAAAAGAGATCAGTTTTTTTTTAATTACCATACTAGAATTATTTGTACATCAAACATTTTCTTGATGTGGTGCATGTGGAAAAAATGTATGTGACAGTGTTATCAGAACGTTTCTAAATTCCCCTGGAAAAACAAAGGATGGAATTAAGGAAAGGTTGGAAAAAGTTTACATGTGAATACGAGAAGAGCTAGCTCCCGTGAAGGGTGAAAATCGAAGGTTTCTTCCTCCAGCTTCATATACTATTTCTAGGAAGAAGAGATATCAGTTTTTCAACTTCATCAATAATGTAATGGTTCCAAAGGGGTATTCATAAAATATCAATAACATTGTGTCAATGAATGATTTGAAGTTAAAAGGTTTGAAATCACATGACTTCCATGTTTTGATGCAAGATCTAATTCCTATAGCTTTAAGTTGCATTTTTCCCAAGAATTTTTTTCATACGTTAACCAAACATTTTTTCTTTTTCAAAGCTATATGTAGCAATGTTTCAGACCCGATGAAATTGACAGCTATGGAAAAAGATATTGTCATCATATTATGTGAATTAGAAATATTTTTACCACCAACATTCTTTGATATGATGGTTCATTTGATGATTCACTTGGTGAGAGAGATTTTAATTTTTGGTCTTGTGCACTATAGATGGATGTATCATGTCAAACGGTATATGAATATTTTTAAAGGGTATGTCAAAAATCGATGTCGGCCAAAGGGTTGTATAGTATAGCATTATATTGTTAAGGAAGTCATTGAATTTTGTATCGAATACCCATTTGATGTGGAAAGCATTGGTCTCCCTAAATCTCATCACACTAGACGCATTCAGGGTGAGGGAATTTCTGGAAGAGAAGTTGTGACAATCAGTATTACAGATCAGGACCAGGACCACCATTATGTTTTTCATAACAGTTGGGATGTTTCTCCATATATTGAAACTCACAAAGAAATTCTTAGGCAGTTGAATCCATCAAGGGCTGAAAAATGGTTATCAAATACACATAATCACCGGTTTATAGGATGGTTTTAGGACCATATTTTTAAGCAGTTGGATGAAAATATGAATTCAATTTCAGAACGACTTTGATGGCTAGCCGCTGCACTAAGTGTGTATGTATTATCTTACAGAGGTTATGTAAATAATGGTTATACATTCTATACAGATGAACATGATTAAGATAGTACCATACAAAATAGTGGAGTTACACTAGTGGCTAAAGCGATGCATGTTTCTGGTAGTAAGGACAAAATTCCAATTTATGAAAATATGTCATACTTTGGCATTATCAAACTAATATGGGATTTGGATTATACAACATTCCAATTTCATATTTTTCAGTGAAAATGGGATGATAACAATAGTGGTGTTAAAATAGATGAATGGGGACTTGTGAAAGTTGATTTTAGTAAATAAGGGTTCAAAGAAAAATAGTTTATAATGGCATCACAAGGGGTACATTTTTTTTATGTTCCAGATCCCACAAACCAAAGGTGGTCGATTGTTCTGTTATCGTCCAAAACTACTGAAGGTTCATATCAAAATTCAGTTGAGGACGATCCTTTCACTGGTACGTCGCAATCATTTTAAAGCAGTCCCAATGTAGATGATGTTTTGTATATTAGAGGAGACCAGAATGAAGGGATTTGGATAATCGATATAGGTGTCAAATCCCTTCAACCTTTGAAAAAAAGAAAGAGAGTTCAATAAATAGGTTATATTTTTTTGTAATATAGATCTTGTTATCTCATGTTATTATCTTATCATTACTAAATTTATGTAATCTAAATTAACTGTTCAACCACTTTTGTAGATAATGACTTCTGCACATTCTAGTGCTCCTAACCATGAGGATGAACAAGTCTCTCAAGCTGCTGTTGTTGCAGTTGCTGCTGCTCCTGCTACAATTGTTGTTGCTCCTGCTGTTGCTCTTGTTGCGGCTTCTGTTGCTCCTACTGCTCCTGCTGCGGCTGCTATTTCTCTTGCTACTGCGTCTCCTACTGCTCCTAGTGCTGAGTTCCAACAACTATCAGCACATGTTGTTTCTACCATTTCAGATAAACATATAGATGATGTTGATATCGATGAAATGGTCGGGAATGAAGAACCGACGTCGTAGAAAACACAGGTTCATCGTAGTTTGACAGTGCTATCCAATGTTCTTAAGGCGAAAAAGAAAATGAATCCAATTTGATGATGGATGGAATGCACGAGGCCAACATTTGAATCCCAACAAGGCTATGTTTAGTAGTTACATTGGAGTTTTCACTCGGAAACGCGTGCCGATTGACATAGATTCATCGCACAATGTTGTGTCTGGGTTGAGGGCTATGATCTGGAAAGAAATTATGGTAACATTATGAATTTATTTCTTTGATTTACTAGAAAATAAAATAATGAAACAATGTCTTACTCTTCTCAATATCTTGCAGAGTACATTTATAGTAGACGATTCACACAAGGAATATGTACTAAGGCATGCAGGAAGGATTCATTGAGGTTTTAGCACTATTTTAACAAGATGTCACCTGAAAGATTCCAAAGGAAAATAAACCCACACCCACCCATTGTCTACGCTCACCTGATATCCCAAGAAGCATGGGATGCATTTATTGGCCGCCTTGGGGATGAGAAGTTTCAAGTACATTGTGGGTGATAATACGTTGTTTGAGGATACATGTATTCATCACATTGATTGTCAATATTTCATTTATGAAATAAAAACTCTGTACTAAAAATAAGGAACGTGCACCAAAACCAACATACCTCTATCGTAAAGCAAGGATGGGGTACGCTTCACTAGAAAAGAAAATGGTGCAAATTTTAAATTTACAGTAATATTTTTAGGATCCAATAAACAACATCATAATTATATTTCTATGTTTATATGTAGATTGATGAGTCGAAAACCAAATACACTTTCATCCCACGTCATGTGCTATGGAAGGATGCACGTGTGAATAAGGAAGGGAAGCTAGTAGATTAGAACACACAAAAAGTGTGGGAAATATGTGTAAGTATGACACGACGAAAAAAAGATTTGTTTTAAATTGCTATTACATAAAAATAATTAGTTATTTTCCTATATCCGACAATCACAGGAATCAGCTACTCCTGTAGCGGATTTAGACCAATTATTGACATCTTTGAAGCAGCAAAAAAATACGGTCATGTCAGAGGTGCGGGGTTTGGGGTGACACCCCGAGTATATTTTGAGAAGAAGAAAAAACAGATGACACAGATGAAAAATTGGAAGAAATGAGCAAAAAAATAGCAACCCTTGAAGAACGATTGCAATGGAAGGGAGAGTTGCTAGAAAATTTTATGGGTGGGAAGCAAAGAGAAGACACAATTCAGGAACAACCAGCGCATGAACATCCCGCCCCACCCCCCACCAGCTTTAAGGTGAGCCATTCCCCTCAAAGAACCGTCTTAGCCATGGTAATCAATATTCTAATAATTGTTCCCATGAAATGTGAATCAGACAAACACTGATACTTTTTCTATACTGATCTTCTACGGGGTGATAATGATTTTGATTTATATATGTCAACACCCACTTATCACCTTGTAGCGAGGGCTATAGTGTTCAATATCCCAGATGCCACACTGCAAAATAGACCACTTCAGAATGATCATATGAAAGTGATTATTACTGCAGCTTATGAGCCAAATGCAGAGCTACATATTCCACTTGCTGACGATGATATTCATACGGTCTAAAAGGCTATTGGGACATTCATTGCATGATTATCACAACTTGTAAGAGTACATACGAACAAAGAGGTATTTATTTCCTTTTTTTCAAGCTAAACCTTTAACAATTAATGAAGAAATGGTCTGAACCAATAATTGTTATTATAGATGGAGAAAGGGAAGGGGGTGACAAACGTTGGCTCAAAAACATCTAAAGGATCGACCAACCAATCCCATGGAGCTACTGAAACCACAATAACACCACCTATTCTCTGTCGACATTTGAAAGCAATATTACATATGAAAAACTCTTCCTAATACCAACCCTGTAGGGGTAACACTCTGCGATTAAATAATATCAATTATATTTTCACTTCTTTTATTACTTATTCATTTTTGGGTTTTTAGGCAACATTGGTTGCTAATTGTGGTGAACATGGATACTCCAAAGATTTATTTTCTCTATTCAAAGCAAGGATATCCATCAAACCGACCACACATGATGGAGTTTCTAAATCTGTAAGACACTACATCCTATGTTTTAGGTCTCAACATCAAGTAATATAATTTATATTATCTTTTACTGAGGATTATGTTATGATATGGTGGTGTATCATTATCATCTAAAAAAAGGAATGAGGACAGGGTCCAAGCATAAGGAGGCGATCAAGTACTACGTCTGGACTAATATCTGGTTATATATAATAACAATTCACTCTCCAAACACATCTCAACATAAGTTACTTATTATCTTAATGATTAATTTTTTTGCAGTGTCCAAAACAAAAAAACGATAATGTTTGCGGTTATTATTTTTGTAAATTTATTAAAGAGATCATTTTTCATCAACAAACTAGCATCACTAAAGAGGTATTTTCAAAAACAACTACTAGTTCGTTTAATTTATTTATTAATTATTTATTTTTATATTTTTCAGTACTACTCTGACTTCCAAAAATCCTCATAATAACTATACGATATAGATGTGTTCAGAAATGAGGGGGCCACATACCTGATGGCAGATTGTACACAAATAAAATAAAGATATGACTTGGGGACATGTACAATTTGTGGTCATTTTTTAGAGGGGTTAAGGGGATCAAAAGATGAAACATTGTTGTATGTAAATGTTCATAGGAAAATTATAATTGTTATTAAATAAAAAATCCTTTCTCCAATGAGTCATTTTCCCATTTTAACAGATGATATGCACCAGAAACATTCATGAATGCTGAACCACTCAATGGGTCACTCTTTTTTTTAAAATGGACAGATTTTTAAGTGAAAACAACAACTGATGTATAAAAATCTGACCAAACGCATTCATATTGTGTTGATACTTTAGGATAATGATCCATGGGTGAGTTGGGGATGTGTACGACTCAACCCCGCCTCAATCTAAGGCACGGTGTGGTCGGTACCACACAAAGGGTCTCTTTTTTGTTTAAAATGGACAGATTTTTAAGTGAAAACAACAACTGGCGTATGGAAGTTAGACCAAACGCATTTGGATTGTCTTGATCCTTAATGATAATAATCCATGGGTCCTTTATGAAATGGATGAGTCAACCCTACCTCAATCTGAGGCATGGTGTGGCCAGTACCACTCAAAGGGCCTCTCTTTTGTTTACAATGGACACAATTTTAAGTGAAAACAACTGACCTATGGAAATCTGACCAAACGCATTCGGATCATATTGATCCTTTAGTATAACAATACACAGGTCCTTTTTGACATGTAAAAGTCAACAATTCCTCAATCAGAGGCACGGTGTGGCCGTTACCACTCAATGGGTCTCTCTTTTGTTTAAAATGGACACAATTTTAAGTGAAAAGAAAAACTGACCTACGGAAATCCAACCAAATGCATTCCGATTGTCTTGATATTTTATAAGAACGACCCATGGGTCATTCGTGACGTGTACAAGTCAACCCCGCCTCAATATGAGGCACGATGTGGCCGGTACCACTCAAAGGGTCTCTCTTTTGTCTAAAATAGACAGATTTTTAAGTGAAAACAACAAATGACGTACAGAAATCTGACCAAACGCATTCGGATTGACCTTATCATTTATAAGAACAATAAATGGGTCCTATGTGATGTAGAAAAGTCAACCCCTCCTCAATTTGAGGCACGGTGTAGCCAGTACCACTCAAAGGGCCTCTCTTTTGTTTAAAATGGACATAATTTTAAGTGAAAACAACTGACATAGGGAAATCTGACCAAACGGATTCGGATAGTATTGATCCCTTAGGAGAGCGATCTGTGGGTCCTTTGTAACGTGAATGAGTCAAGACCACCTCAATCCGAGGCACAGTGTGTCCGGTACCACTCAAAGGGTCTCTCTTTTGTTTAAAATGGACAGATTTTTAAGTGAAAACAACAACTGACATACGGAAATCCAACCAAATGCATTCAGATTGTGTTGATCCTTTAGGAGAAATACTCACGGGTCCTTGGTGACGTGTATGAGTCAAAAAACACTACTACAAAAGTTGTCAAGGGAAGCTCCCCCTTATATCAGCGCTAAGAAAAACTGCTGATAAAGGTTACCCTGTATTAGTGCTAAAATTTTAGCGCTGATAAAGGAGTTCTTTATCAGCGCTTTTCTAGCACTGATATAGGGCCTCTTTATCAGCGCTAGAAAAGTGCTTAGTAAGAATCCCTGTATCAGCGCTACAATTTTAGTGCTGATATAGGGCTTCTTTATCAGCGCTTTTCTAGCACTGATAAAGAACTCCTTTATCAGGGCTAAATTTTTAGCGCTCATACAGGGTAACCTTTATCAGCGCTAAAATAGCATTGATAAAAAGACCGTTTATCAGCGCTAAAATTTTAGCGCTGATACAGTGAGGATTTATCAGCGCTTTTGTAGCACTGATAAATGGTACTAATAAAGCACTGATAAAGGACACCTTTATCAGCGCTAAAATTTTAGCGCTGATAAAACCATAGAGCATTTTTTTATAAAGTCGGTCGTAGAGTGCCCTCATTTTATTGCGACCTAAAGCTCTCATGGTACTAGAACCCTTCGACTCCCCTCTACCGCCCACTGAGAGCACATTGTCGGACCTCCGCCACCCTCGTTTCTCGTTGCTAGACCTCCACCACCGGCTGAGTTCGCGTTGCCGGACCTCCGCCGCCCTAGAGCTTTAGTTTGTCGGACCTCCACCGCCAGCAACGCTTTCAAGCTTCTGTTTTCCAGACCTCCTTTAAGGAATGTTTTCCAAATCTTTTTTCAATATTTTTCTCCTCTCCCATTTGTATATAATTTTTTCAACATGCTTTTTTATTCTATGGGTGAGTATTATGGATTGACCGATTGAAGAAAATGAACCATACTTGATGGAAAAGGACGTAAAGGGGATGATTCACATGTGTTTACTAATTTTCATTATATTTATCTAGAATATGGTTCTTGTTTAATTTTATTGTTTAAAATCATCATTGTTTTTTGGTGGGGTTGTTTGAGAAGTTTTTTGTTAGTTTGGTTGTGTTAGATTCCATTGGGGGGAAATGTGAGATGGTTGAGGTAGTAAATCGTGTAGCGGGGAAGCATTAACCTTTCCATTGTTAAAAAGATGTAATGAGTGGTTTATTGTGGGAGATTACTTCATTAGTTGATATGGGTTTTCCTTTTAGTTTCCCAGTGACATAGAATATAGTTTTTAATGATGCAATTGAAAAGGGTTTTGTGGGAATTGAATAACTTAATGGATAAAAATGAAATGGTGGCTATAAAACTATGCTCACCCCCTACATGATGACTGTATCGGGTGGTTCCCTCTTCTAAAATTCAAATATGTGAGTTCCTTTACCGATATATAAACCTATGACCACTCTTAATTCCGGAAACATCCAACTCTAGGTGATAATCCTAGGTTTCCTTAGGTGATGAGAATATGAAGTCCCTATGTTATGGGAATATGAGATCTTCTTTATCTCCCAAATAATGTTCCCTTGATTATACCTCATGTGATTATAAATATATTCATTAGGGGATATGCCTATGAATCCCCTAATTGATGATCATAAGATCTCTTATTCATCTCCTAGGAAATGATCCTAGGATTACACCTCACATGAGGAGCATGAGATTCCTTAGGCGATGTGCCAATGAATCCCCCTATGTGATGAGCACACGATCTCTAAACACTTCCCCTAGTAGATGATCTTATGTTCGTACCTGGTGTGATAAGAACACGATTAATTAGTTGATGAATATAGAAATCCTTATGTGCTATGAATATATTTTATGAACCAAATTGGTGTAGATTCCTCACATGAAAAATGTGATCCACCTTTTGTAATGAGCATAAGATTATAGAGGTTATAAGACTTGAATTCCTTCTGCAATAAGAATAAGTTACCAATTATCAATCATGGTATGACTCATGTATTAAAGATAATACACCTCATGTCATGAGCTAATGAAAAATTAATAACCTCAATTTTAGATGAATTTTATAGTTTATCAATACACTCATCACCATTATTATATTCAACTAAAAGTATATTCCCTGTAACTAGAATAATAATTGTAATTAACTTGTGTCCACTAGAGAGTAGAACCAAAAACTAGAGTCTGAAACATGTATTATCTGGAACAGAGACCCAGAATAGGAATCATACTCCAAGAAGGAAACTATAGAAGGAATATCTAACATCCCATATTCCCATTCCAATCAAGGGGACAATATTATCAACCATGGAGGTGGACTCTTTCCACCTTTGGTAATAGGTAAGGTAGTTTATGAGGATTGTGGCTAGCCCAAGGAAACAGAATCAAGCTTGAGTGATTTCCCCAGTAGAGGTATCAAAAAATTACCCATGAGCCCAAATATCCAATTCAAATGGGCCTTATTCTATGGGAACCATACATATTAGGAAATACTCTAAATGAAAACATTACCACACATAGAGGACCATATTCACTAAGTGGTCCATACTCCTACTATTTGAAAAAAACCCTATACAACATAGAGTCATATTTTTTGTGAATCCAAAATACACTCATTAGGCTATATCCCCTTTTAGTTAGACCAAAAATGTCTTATCAAACATATTTACCATACTAAATTTCACTTGGTATCATTAGAAAAATAATCTATACAACTTGATGTTAAACTATATCAATTATTTATTATTAGAAGTACATTACACATGGTTGTAATAAATACCCTCGGTGCATTCACTAACCCATGACATATTGGAGGATGGTTTTAGGGGGTGACTACACTATAATCTACTAACCAATAGAGGGGTCTAAATGGGTATAGGCCATGAAATAGTGTTATCAAAGAATTTTATTAGGAGATATGATAGGGTTTGATGTTAGGAACATTTGAGGATTTCAATGGTTTGGTTTAGAAAGTATTTCATTTGAATTCATTGGTATGTTTTGGGTGTCCCTTTCCTAAGGTTTCAAATTATGCTCTTAGTGGTTCTTCATGGTTAGTGGTTGTAGTCTCTTATTTGGGTGAAGGGATGTGTTCTTAGTATATTTCCATCTTATGATGTTCTTCATGGTTAGTGTTTGTAGTCTCTTATTTGGAGATGTATGATGTTCTTGGTGAGGTCCACTATCTAGCTAGTGGCGTCGTTGTATATGAGAAAGCATCGATGTAGTTGGAGAAGTATGATGTTCTTCATTTGAGTAGACTCATTCAGATTCCAAGTGGGTGTTTCTATACTATATCTTTTTTTTGGGATTCGTGTGTTTCATGAATTCATATTTTATCCATTTGATGTTGGTTAGACATTTTTTGATCATTTTGAAGAACAAAATAACCCTATTAATGAAAATAATAACTGGAATGTATGGTATCTTGTTGTGAATTAACCTTTTTCATTAAAATAAATTAGGTTTCCTTATACCGTTGGTGTATTAGATATTATAAATGAAATTCATGATTTAAAATAAAGATAAGTTGATTCTTTAAATAAAATTCCAAATGATTTGGCATGTGTTTGTTTATTGAATTTTTTTGGGAATGATTTCCAAAATAAATTAAAATTCCTTGTTTTTAAATGGTTTATGGTATTGGTATTTTAAAAAATTGAGGGGGATTGATTGTCCTTTTGAACAAAATACCTTCGATCCTGACCACCATCCATTGTTTGTTGGGGGTGAATTTAATGTCATTTCCAACCCAAAGGAAAGGAAAGGTAGAAGCCCAGACTAGAGTAAGGCCATCATGGAGTTTGTTCAGTTCATGGCTGGGAAGGGCCTCATTGATCTCAGCTTCTCAGGTGACAGTTTCACCTGGTGCAACAACTGTAGGTGCCATCACCACTTGTGGAGTCTATTGGATAGGTGTCTAGCCAACATGAATGCCCCTAACCTGTTCTCAAATACCATGTTTTCCATCCTTTTTGGGGTATTTTGATTCACTCCCCCCTTTTGGTTTCCATTTCTTCTTGGCATGATCATCAGGAACGGTTTCACTTCCACCAGCAATGAGTATTTAGGCATGATGATATTGAATGTAGGGCAGAGACCTAAGAGTGGTAGATGTATCATTCTTTATTATTCTTGTGTTTGGTCTGGGGTGATTTGAGGAAACTATAATGAATCTAAATTAATTATATTTAATGAAGATGAATAAATACTAATGGTTAGGCTCTATTAATCTCCATTTTTTATAAGGAAGTGGTTCTCTTCTACTGTATTTGGAATTCTTGTTTTGTATACTTGAACCATAAATACTAATATTTGAGATTCAAATAGGATGAAGATGAATAAATATTGGATGGATGCTAATCATTTAACAATATAGTATGAGAGCGGAGTGAAAGAGTTCATCATGTTTGTAAAGGATCACGCAAAGGATCCTATTCAAATCCGTTATTCGTGTTTACGTTGTTGTTATTCTAGACTACTTACTCCAGAGGATTTGGAAGAATTTTGATATGTCATGGAATAGATCAGAGTTATAAATGTTGGAATAAACACGGAGAAAAAGCGAATGTAGCTACTGGTTGAGATAAAACTGTGTTTTATGGATCGCCGGATATGAATACAAATATGGATAATGAAGAAGAACATATGGAGGATGTGATTACAGATGTCAATGATGTTGAAGATCGTATTGAGGAAATGACAAAGACTATTCAAGATGAACTCTGTGATTGCCCAAAATTGTTTGAGAAGTTAAAGAGTTGTGCGAAGACGCCATTGTATGCTGCATGCACTAAGTATACAACATTCTCAGTTGTACTGAAGTTGTATAAATTTAAAGCATGCAATGGATGGAGTGATTTCAGTTTTATGGAACTACATTCTCTCTTGAGTGACATGCTCCCGAAAGATAATGAGCTCCCAAGCCGGACATATGAAGCTAGAAGAATGCTACGCTTGATGGGAATGATTTATGAAAGAATACATGCCTGCCTGAAAGACTCTATATTGTTTCTCAAAGAGAACAATTCACTTACAGAATTCCCAAAGTGTGGTGCTTTTCAATACAAGAAAGTTAAATCCAATCCAATGAAAGTTGTATGGTACATTCCAATCATTCCAAGGTTTAGGCGTCTATATGGAAGTGAAGAAACTACAAAAAAAATTTCATGGCATGTAGATAAAAGAAATAAAGATGGGTTATTACGTCATCCGGACGACTCTTCTCAATGGAATAAAATTGATCATGAGTATCCTGAATTTGGAAAAGAGCCGAGAAACCTTCGTCTTGCGTTATCTACAGGTGGAGTGAATCCTTTTGGTTTTTAAACCAACAATCACAGTACATGGACTATTATGTTGGTAAATTATAACTTGCCACCCTGTTTATGCATGAAGCTGAAATTCATTATGTTATCTATGCCTATATCAGGACCAAAACAACCAGGTAACGATATTGATGTTTATCTGGATCCTTTGATCGAGGATTTGATGTTATTGTGGGACTCAGGTGTAATGTTGTATGATGCTTATAAAAGTGAATAATTCACGTTGAGAGCGATGTTGTATGGGACAATAAATGATTTCCCTACTTATGGAAATTTGTCAGGTTATAGCATTAAAGGAACTCAAGGGTGTCCCGTGTGCGAATAAGATACAGAATCAATTAGGTTGAAACATTCATCGAAATCTGTGTTTCTAGGACATCGTAGATTTCTACCTCATCGGCATAAGTGCCGATCTTGGATGACATCATTCAATGGAAGTTCAAAAAAACGTACAACACCGTCTCCACTAACAGATGATCAGCTGTTTGAGAAAGTAAAAGATCTGAACACTATTTTTGGTAAACCATTTTCGAAAAACCTTACGAAAATCGTTTGGAAAAAGAGATTAGTTTTTTTTTTGAATTACCATACTTGAATTGTTTATACGTCAGACATTTTCTTGATGTGATGCATGTGGAAAAAAATGTATGTGACAGTCTTATCGGAATGTTGCTAAATGTCGTTGGAAAAACAAAAGATGGAATTAAGGCAAGGTTGGACATGTTTGACATGGGAATATGAGAAGAGTTGGCTCCTGTGAAGGGTGAAAATCGAATGTTTCTTCCTCCAGTTGCTTATACTCTTTCTAGGGCGGAGAGATATCAGTTTTGCAACTTCTTCAATGATGTAAAGGTTCTAGAGGGGTACTCATCAAATATCATGAACATTGTGTCAATGAATTATTTGAAGTTAAAAGTTTTGAAATCACATGATTGACATGTTTTGATGCAAGATCTAATTCCTATAGCTTTACGTTGCATTTTTTCCAAGAATGTTCATTATACGTTAACCAAACATTGTTTCTTTTTCAAAGATTTATGTATCAAAGTTTTAGACCCGGGGAAATTGCCAGTTATGGAAAAAGAAATTTTCATCATATTATGTGAATAAGAAATGTTCTTCCAGCCAACATTAATTGATATGATGGTTCATTTGATGATTCACTTGGTGAGAGAGATTCGACTTTGTGGTCCTGTGCACTATAGATGGATGTATCCTGTTGAACGGTATATGAAGATTTTGAAAGGGTATGTCAAAAATCGAAGTCGGCCAGAGGGTTGTATAGTGGAGTGATATATTGTTGAGGAAGCCATTGAATTTTGTATTGAATACCTATCTGATGTGGAAAGTATTGGTCTCGCAAAATCTTGTCACACTGGATGCATTGAGGGTGAGGGAATTTCTGGAAGAGAAGTTGTGACAATCAGTATTACAGATCGGGAGCAGGCTCATCTTTATGTTTTGCATAACTGTTGGGAGGTTGCTCCATATATTGAAACTCACAAAGAAATTCTTAGGCAGTTGAATCCATCGAGGGATGAAAAATGGTTATTAGATAAACATAATCACTAGTTTATATGATGGTTTCAGGACCATATTCTTAAGCAGTTGGATGAAAATCCAAATTCAATTTCAGAACGTCTTCGGTGGCTAGCCGCTGGACCAAGTGTGTATGTATTATCTTACAGTGGTTATGTAATTAATGGTTATACATTATATACAGATGAAGATAATGAAGATAGTACCATGAAAAATAGTGGAGTTACACTAGTGGCTAAAGCAAGGCATGTTTCTAGTTGTAAGGACAGAAATCCAATTTATGCAAATATTTCATACTTTGGTATTATCAAACTAATATGGGAGTTGGATTATACAACATTCCAATTGCCGATTTTTCAATGCAAATGGATTGATAACAACAGTGGTGTTAAAATATATAAATGGGGATTTGTGAAAGTTGATTTCAGTAAAGAATGGTACAAAGACGAATAGTTTATAATGGCATCACAAGCGGTACAAGTTTTTTATGTTCCAGAACCCACAAACCGAAAGTGGTCGATTTTTCTGTTATCGTCCAAAACTACTGAAGGTTCTGATGAAAGTTTAATTGAGGACGATCTTTTTAGTGCTATGTCGCAATCATTTCGAAGCGGTCCCAAGGTAGATGATGTTTTTTATGTTAGAGGAGACCACAATGAAGGGATTTGGATAGTCGATAGAAGTGTCAAATCCCTTCAACCATTGAAAAAAAAGAAAGAGAGTTCAGTAAACCGGATATATTTTGTTTGTAATATAGATCTTGTTATCTCATGTTATTATCTTATATTTACTGAATTTATGTAATCTGAATTAACTGTTCAGGCACTTTTGCAGATAATGAATTCTGCACAGTCTGATGCTCCTAACCTTGAGGCTGAACAAGTCTCTCAAGCAGCTACTGCTGCGGCTGCTGCTGCACCTGCTGCTCCTCCAGCTCATGCTGCTGCTGCTGTTGCTCTTGATGCTACTCCTGCAGCTCATGCTGCTACTACTGTTGCTCCTGCTACGGCTCTGGTTTCTCCTCCTGCTCCTCCTACTGCGGCTCCTGCTGCTGCTCCTCCTCCTGCTGCTCCTGCTGCTGCGGCTCCTGCTTCTCTTAGTGTTGAGGTCCAACAACTATCAAAACATGTCGTCGATACCATTATAGATGAACATATAGATGATGTTTATATCGATGAAATGGTTGGGAATGAAAGACTAGCATCGCAGAAATCATAGGTGTGTCGTAGTTTGACGGTGTTAGCCAAAATTCTTAAGGCGAAAAGAAAAGGCATCAATTTTGAAATCATATGGAATGCACGAGGACAACATGTGATTCCCAACAAGGCTATGTTTAGCAGCTACATTGTATTTGTCACTCGGCAACGTGTGCCGATTGACATAGATTCATGGCACCATGTTGTGTCCAGGATGAAGGCTGGGATCTGGGATGAAATTACGGTAACATTATGAATTTATTTATTTAATTTTCTAGAAAATAAAATAATGAAACAATGTCTTAATCTTCTCAATATCTTACAGAGTACATTTATAGTAGTTGATTCACACAAGGATTGTGTACTAAGGCTTGCAGGAAAGATTCATCGAGGTTTTTTCACTATTTTAACAAGATGTCACCTCAAAGATTCTAAAGGTAAAATAAACCCGCACCCACCAGTTGTCTATGCTCACCTAATTTCCCAATAAGCATGGGATGCATTTATTGGTCGTCGTGGGGATGAGAAGTTTCAGGTACATTGTGAGTGATAATACATTGTTTGAGGATACCTGTATTCATCACTTTGATTGTCAATATTTCATTTATGAAACAGAAACTCTGTACTAAAAATAAGGGACGTGCTTCAAAACCAACATACCCCTAGCGTAAAGCAAGCATGAGGTACACTTCATCAGAAAAGAAAATAGTACGTAATTTAAATTTACAATAATATTTTTAGGGGCCAATAAACAACATCATAATTATTTTTCTATGTTTATATGTAGATTGATTAGTCTAAAACCAAATGCACTTCCATCCCATGTCATGTGCTATGGAAGGAGGCACGTGTGAACAAAGAAGGGAAGTTAGTAGATGAGAACACACAGAAAGTGTGGGAAATATGTGTAAGTATGACACGATGATAAAATAATTTGTTTAAAATTGCTATTACATAAAAAAAATTAGTTATTTTCCTATATCTGACAGTCACAGGAATCAGCTACTCCTGTAGCTGACACAGACCTATTATCGACAGCTTTGAAGCAGCCAGAAAAATACGGTCGTTTCAAAGGTGCAGGGTTTGGGGTCACACCCCGAGTATATTTTGAGAAGAAGAAAAAAATGGATGATACAGATGAAAAATTAGAACAAATGAGTGAAAAAATAGCAACCCTTGAAGAACAGTTGCAATGGAAGGGAGAGTTGCTAGTAACTTTTATGGGTGGGAAGCAAAGGGAAGCCACAACTCAAGAACAACTGCCGCATGAACATCCCGCCCCATCCCCACCAGCTTTGAGGTGATTCATTCGCCTAAAAGAACTGTCTTATAAAGGGTAATCAATATTCTAATAATTTTTTCCATGAAATATGAATCAGACAAACACTGATAATTTTTCTGCACTCATCTTCTATAGGGTGATAATGATTGTGATTTATATCTGTCAACACCCACCTATCACTATGTATCGAGGGATACAGTGTTCAATATCCTAGATGCCACACTGCATAATAGACCACTTCCAAAAGATCATCTGAAACTAAGGATTACTGTATCTCATGAGCCAAAGCCAGAGCTACCTATTCCACTTGATGATGATGATATTCATACGGTCGAAAAGGCTATTAGGACATTCGTTGCATGGTCGTCACAACTTGTAAGATTACATGCGGAAAAAGAGGTATTTATTTCCTTTTCTTTTCAAGCTAAACCCTTAACAATTAATGAAAAAATGGTCTGAACCAATGATTGTTGTTATAGACGGAGAAAGGGAAGGGGGTGACAAACGTCGGCTCAAAACTGCCTAAAGGATCAACCAAATGATCCCAAGGAGCTACTGAAAGCACAATAACACCACCTGTTATCTATCCACATTTACTAGCATTGAAGACTCATGTGGATATGAAGCTAAATGATGGTAATAGTCATATAGTGGCTTTCGAAGAGAGTATATATGGAGAGTAAAGTCAAGATTTTGTTGCGGCATAAAATGTAAATGAAATCCTTGAAAACGGTTGGCTAGGCATCACAGTTGTAAATGTATATATGAGGTATGTTTCTAGGAATTGATTTTCCAAAATATGATCTAATGTGAAAATTATGACTAAATGCATTTTATATTGTTGATAGACACATTTATAAAAAACAATTGAAGTAATTTTCCCTTGAGCCAAGATTTGGACTGGTTAGTCCTCATATCACATCAACACACCTAACAAAAATAAAGCCATAAAAAACGATGCAAAAGTGAACGACTTGCTGAAAAAATTTGAATGCAAGATTTCATATGACAGACTTTTCCTAATACAAACCATGCAGGGGTAATACTCTATGATTAAAGCATATCAATTATACTTTCACTTATTTTATTACTTATTCCTTTTGGTTTTTTTAGGCAACATTGGTTGCTAATTTAGGTGAACTTGGATACTCTGAAGATTTATTTTCTGGATTTGAAGCAAGGATATCCATCAAACCGACCACACATGATGGAGTTTGTGAATCTGTAAGACACTACATGTTAGGTTTTAGGTCTAAACATCATGTAATATAATTTATATTATATTTTACTGAGGATTCTGTTATGATATGGTGGTGTATCATTATCGTCTAAAAATGAATGAGGACAGGGGTTTAGCATAGGGAGGCGAGCAAGTACTATGTCTGGACAAATATCAGGGTATATGTAATAAAATTTCACTATCCAAACACATCTCAAAACAAGTTACTTATTCTCCTAATGATAAATTTTTTTTCATTGTCTAAAACAAACAAACGATAATTATTGCAGTTATTATGTTTGTAAATTTATGAAAGAGATCATTTTTCATCAGTAAACTAGCATCCCTAAAGAGATATTTTTAAGAACAACTACTAGTTCGTTTAAGTTATTTATTAATTCTTTATTTTTTTATTTTGCAGTACTACTCTGACTGCCAAAAAGCCTCATACTCAAAAGACGATATAGATGTGTTCAGAAACTAGTTGGCCATATAGCTGATGGAAGATTGTACACAAATACAATGAAGATCTGACTTGGGAACATGTACAATTTGTGGTCATTCTTTAGAGGGGTTAAGGGGATCAAAAGATGAAACATTGTTGTATGTAAATATTCATAGAAAATTTGTAATTGTTATTAGATAAAACAGCCTTTCTCCAATGATTCATTTTCCCATATTAACAGATGATATGCACCAGCAACATGTAAGAATGCTAAACCACTCAAAGGGTCTCTATTTTGTTTAAAATGGACATGATTTTAAGTGAAAACAACAACTGGCCTATGAAAATCAGACCAAATGCATTAAGATTGCCTTGATCATTAATATGAACGTTCCAAGGGTCCTTGGTGATGTGTACGAGTCAACCCCGCCTCAATCTGAGGGATGGTGTGGCCGCTATCACTCAAAGGGACTCTATTTTATTTAAAATGGACACTATTTTAAGTGAAAACAACAACTGACCTACGAAAATCTGAACAAACGCATTCATATTGCATTGATCATTTATAATAACGATCCAAGGGTCTTTGGTGATGTTTATGAGTCAACCCCGCCTCAATCCGAGGTAGGGTGTGGCCGCTAGCACTCAAAGGGTCTCTATTTTGTTTAAAATGGACAGGATTTTATGTGAAAACAACAACTGACCTATGGAAATCCAACCAAACGCATTATTATTGAATTTAAATTTTATAAGAATGATCCAAGGGTCCTTGGTGATGTGTAAGAGTCAACCCTGCCTCAATCTAAGGCACGGTGTGGCCGCTAGAACTCAAAGGGTCTCTCTTGTTTAAAATGGACACGATTTTAAGTGAAAACAACAACAGACCTACAGAAATCCAAAAAAATGCATTCGGATTGCATTGATCATTTATAAGAACGATCCAGGGGTCCTTGGTTATGTGTATGAGTCAACCTAGCCTCAATCCGAGGCACGGTGTGGCCGCTAGCACTCAAAGGGTCTCGGTTTTGTTTAAAATGGACACGATTTTAAGTGAAAACAACAACTGACCTACGGAAATCTGACCAAACGCATTCGGATTGCATTTATCTTTTATAAGAACAATCCAAGGGTCCTTGGTGATGTGTAAGAGTCAACCCTGACTCAATCTGAGGCACGTTTTGGCTGCTAGCACTCAATGGGTCTCTATTTTGTTTAAAATGGACACGATTTTAAGTGGAAACAACAACTGACCTATGAAAACCCAACCAAACGCATTCGGATTGCATTGATCGTTTATAATAATTATCCAAGGGTCCTTGTTGATGTGTACGATTCAACCCCGCCTCAATCTGATGTACGGTGTGGCCACTAGCACTCAATGGGTCTCTATTTTGTTCAAAATGGACACAATTTTAAGTGAAAACAACAAATGACCTACAAAAACCTGACCAAACGCATTCAGATTGCATTGATATTTTATAAGAACGATCCAAGGGTCCGTGGTGACGTGTATGATTCAACCCCGTCTCAATCCGAGGCATGGTGTGGCCGCTAGAACTCAAGGGGTCTCTATTTTGTTTAAAATGGACACGATTTTAAGTAACAACAACAACTAACCTACGTAAATCCAACCAAAAGCATTCATATTGCATTAATCTTTTATAATAACGATCCAAGAGTCCTTGGTGACGTGTATGAGTCAACCCACCTCAATCTGAGGCACGGTGTGGCCGCTAGCACTCAAAGGGTCTCTCTTGTTTAAAATCGACACGATTTTAAGTGAAAACAACAACTAACCTATGTAAATCCAACCAAACACATTCTAATTGCATTTATCTTTTATAAGAACGATCCAAGGGTCCTTGGTGATGTGTATGAGTCAACCCTGCCTTAATCCGTGGGACGGTGTGGCCGCTAGAACTCAATGGGTTTCTCTTGTTTAAAATTGACACGATTTTAATTGAAAACAACAACTGACCTACAGAAATCCGACCAAATGCATTTGGATTGACTTGATCAATTATAATAATGATCCAAGGGTCCTTAGAGATGTGTACGAGTCAACCCCGGCTCAATCTGAGGCACGGTGTGGCCGCTAGCACTCAAAGGGTCTCTCTTGTTTAAAATAGACACGATTTTAATTGAAAACAACAACTGACATACGGAAATCCGACCAAACGCATTTATACTACATTGATCTTTTATAAGAACTGTCCAATGGTCTTTGGTGACATGTAAGAGTCAACCCCATCTCAATCCGAGGCACGGGGTGGCCGCTAGCACTCAAAGGGTCTCTATTTTTTTTAAAATGGACACGATTTTAAGTAAAAACAACAACTGACCTATAAAAATCCGAACAAACGCATTCGGATTGCATTGATATTTTATAAGAATGATCCAAGGTTCCTTGGTGATGTGTACGTGTCATACTCACCTCAATCAGAGGCACAGTATAGCCGCTAGCACTCAAAGGGTCTCTCTTGTTTAAAATGGACACGATTTTAATTGAAAACAACAACTGACCTACGGAAATCCGACCAAATGCATTCAGATTGAATTGATCATTTATAAGAACGATCCAAGGGTCCTTGGTGATGTTTAAAAGTCAACCCTACCTCAATACGAAGCACGGTGTGGCCGCTAGCACTCAAAGGGTCTCTATTTTGTTTAAAGTGGACACAATTTTAATTGAAAACAAAAACTAACCTACGGAAATCTGACCAAACTCATTCAGATTGCATTAATCATTTATAAAAATGATCCAAGGGTCCTTGGTGACGTGTAAAAGTCAACCCCTCCTCAATCCGAGGCACTTTTTGGCCGCTAGCACTCTAAGGGTCTCTATTTTGTTTAAAATGGACACGATTTTAATTGAAAACAACAACTAACCTACAGAAATCCAACCAACGCATTCGGATTGCATTGATATTTTATAAGAACGATCCAAGGGTCCTTGGATACATGTAGGAGTAAACCCCGCCTCAATCCAAGGCACGGTGTGGCCTCTAGCACTCGAAGGGTCACTATTTTGTTTAAAATGGACACGATTTTAAGTGTAAACAACAACTGACCTACATAAATCCATCCAAACGTAGTTGGATTGCATTTATCTTTTATAAGAAAGAACCAAGGGTCCTTGGTGACATTTAAGATTCAACCTCGACTTAATCCTAGGGATGTTGTGGCCGCTAGCAATCAAAGGGTCTCTCTTGTTTAAAATGGACACGATTTTAATTGAAAACAACAACTAACCTACAGAAATCTGACCAAATGCATTCATATTGCATTGATATTTTATAAGAACGGTCCAAGGGTCCTTGGTGACATGTACGAGTCAACCCCGCCACAATCTGAGTCATGGTGTGTCCGCTAACACTCAAAGAGTCTCTATTTTGTTTAAAGTGGACACGATTTTAATTGAAAACAACAACTGACCTATGGAAATCAGACCGAACACATTCAGATTGCATTGATCTTTTATAATAATTATCCAAGAGTCCTTGGGGACATGTAAAAGTCAACCCCGCCTCAATACGAGGCACGGTGTGGCCGCTAGCACTCATACGGTCTCTATTTAGTTTAAAATGGACACGATTTTAATTGAAAACAACAACTGACCTACGGAAATCTGACCAAACGCATTCGGATTGCATTGATATTTTATAATAACGATAAAAGTGTCCTTGGTGATGTGTAAGAGTCAACCCCACCTCAATCCTAGGCACGGTGTGGCCTCTATCACACAAAGGGTCTCTATTTTGTTTAAAATGGACATGATTTTAAGTGAAAACAACAACTGACCTACAGAAATCTGACTAAACGCATTTGGAATGCATTGATGTTTTATAAAAATGATCCAAGGGTCTTTGGTGACATGTAAGAGTCAACCCCGTCTCAATCCGATGCATGGTGTGGCCGCTAGCACTCCAAGGGTCTCTCTTGTCTAAAATGGACACGATTTTAAGTGAAAACAACAACTGACCTATGGAAATCCAACCAAACACATTCGTATTGCATTGATATTTTATAAGAAAGATCCAAGGGTCCATGGTGGTGTGCACGAGTCATCCCCACCTCAATCCTAGGCATAGTGTGGCTGCTAGCACTCAAAGGGTCTCTATTTTGTTTAAAATGGACACAATTTTAATTAAAAACAACAACTAACCTAGGGAAATCTGACTAAACGCATTCGGATTGCATTTATCTTTTAAAAGAAAGATCCAAGGGTCCTTGGTGAACTGGAAATGTCAACCTTGTCTCAATATGAGGCATAGTGTTGCTGCTAGCACTCAAAGGGTCTCTCTTGTTTAAAATGGACACGATTATAATTGAAAACAACAACTGACCTACATAAATCCAACCAAACGAATTCGGATTGCATTGATATTTCATAAGAACGATCCATGGGTCCTTGGTGACCTTTAAGAGTCCACCACACCTCAATCCAAGGCACAGGGTGGCCGCTATCACCCAATGGGTCTCTATTTTGTTTAAAATGGACAAGATTTTAAGTGAAAACAACAACTAACCTACGGAAATATGACCAAACGTATTCGGATTGCATTGATAATTTATAAGAACTGTCAAAGTGTCCTTGGTGATGTGTATGAGTCAACCCCACCTCAATCGGAGGCACGGTGTGACCGCTAGCACTCAAAGGGTCTCTCTTGTTAAAAATAAACAAGATTTTAAGTGAAAACAAAAACTGACCTACAAAAATCCGACCAAACGCTTTCAAATTGCATTGATCATTTATAGTAATGAACCAACAGTCCTTGCTGACATGTACGAGTCAACCCCGCCTCAATCCGAGGCACGGTGTGGCCGCTATCACTCAAATGGTCTCTATTTTGATTAAAATGGACAATATTTTAAGTGAAAACAACAACTGACCTATGGAAATCTGACCAAACGAATTAGGATTGCATTGATATTTTATAAGAATGATCCAAGGGTCCTTGGTGATGTGTAAGAGTCAACCCTTCCTCAATCCAAGGCATAGTGTGGCTGCTATCACTCAAAGGGTCTCTATTTTGTTTAAAATGGACAAGATTTTAAGTGAAAACAACAACTGACCTATAGAAATCTGACCAAACGCATTCAGATTGCATTGATATTTTATAAGAATGATCCATGGGTCCTTGGTGACATGTAAGAGTAACCCCGCCTCAATCCGAGGCACTGTGTGGCCTCTAGCACTCAAAGGGTCTCTATTTTGTTTAAAATGGACAAGATTTTTAGTGAAGACAAAAACTGACCTATAGAAATCTGACCAAACTCATTCGGATTGCATTGATATTTTATAAGAACGATCCAAGAGTCCTTGGGGACATTAATGACTCAACCCCGACTCAATCTGAGGCACGGTGTGGCCGTTAGCACTCAAAGGGTCTCTCTAGTTTAAAATGGACACGATTTTAAGTGAAAACAACAACTGACCTACGGAAATCCGACCAAACGCAATCAAATTGCATTGATCTTTTATAAGAACGATCCAAGGGTCCTTGGTGACGTGTAATAGTAAACCTCATCTCAATCCAAGGCACAGTTTGGCCGCTATCACTCAAAGGGTCTCAATTTTGTTTAAAATGGACAAGATTTTAAGTGAAAACAACAACTGACCTACGGAAATCTGACCAAATGATTTCAGATTGCATTGACTATTTTATAAGAACGAACCAAGGGACCTTGGTGATGTGTACGAGTTAACCCCGCCTCAATCTGAGTCATGGTGTGGCCACTAGCACTCAAAGGGTCTCTATTTTGTTTATAATGGACACGATTTTATGTGAAAACAACAACTGACCTACAGAAATCTGACCAAAAACATTCGGATTGAATTTATCTTTTATAAGAATGATTTAAGGGTCCTTGGTGACGTGTACGCATCAACCCCGCCTCAATCCGAGGCACGATGTGGCTGCTAGCACTCAAAGGGTCTCTATTTTGTTTAAAATGGACAGCATTTTAATTGAAAACAACAACTGACCTACAGAAATCTGACCAAACGCATTCGGATTTCATTGATCATTTAAATGGGGGGTCATGGAATGTGATCTATTAGGGGCCTAATATATATCAAGTCATGGTTAGCCTGGTATACTAGGGTGATCATGTGTTTGGGTCTATGATAATTATGGGCTTATATCTGGATAAAAATACTCCCATTTGGGAGGGTGGATATGCTTATGGGTCTTATTCCTTAAATGAGAATACTCTCATAGGGGAGGGATGAAATGTATATAGGTATTATTCCCCAAATGAGAATACGACCATAGGAGTGGGATGCGATTATTATCGGTAATATTCACTAAATGAAAATAATCCCATAGGGGAGGGCTGAGATGATTATATAGATTATGCCTCAAATGAGAATACACCCATATTGGAGGGTTGATATGCTTCTAGGGATTATTATTTGGATGATAATACTCCCATATGGTAAAGAATATATGCTTCATAGTATTATTCCCTAAATAAGGGTTCTCCCATACTATAGGGATGAGATCCTTGTAGGTCTTATGCCTCAGAATTGGAAGAACACCTATGGGTGGTCTGAGATACTGTTGAGGGTATTCCCTGGATGAGAAAACTCCCATAAGTGGATTTCCATGATGGATTATAAATAAAACTCACATATTGGAGGTCAATGATAATTATGTATATAGTGGGGAGACCATGGTATATTATATGTTTTGTGTGGTTCCTATGATGTACTCAAAGAAACCCTAACATTGGAGGAAGTAGGTATGGTTGATCAAGCTTTAATACTTGAGAATCAATGTGTCTTGATGTATACGGGGTAGGACTTGGTCACACAATATTTTTATAATGTCGACACGATCCTTGTGAAATGCTTGGTAAAAGTTCCACACATGGAAAATTAATTTGGGTTTAATCATGGTCATGGATTTGAGGATCAATGATGATTTTTTATTAGTTTTATTCCAGTTCTTTCTCAACTGGGTTGTGCATATTGCCTGATCATGCACTTACAATAGCCTATTGCAGGTTTAATATTGGGGGTTTATTAATGAGATTCATCCACCCCAAGTATGTGAACCTCAGTGTGTGTACAAGCCTTATAACTTCTTTGAGGTTGAGAACTTGATGCATAGTGGATAGAGAAAAGTCAAAGGACATGTAGAGCATTAGGATTGAACTGGAAAGCCCCCCGGACACCCCTACGCCTCCTTGGATAGCCACCCCAAACCCTTGAACAGCCCCCAAACCCCCTGAATTCTGAATTGATTTCTATAAGTACATGATTAACTTATAAATTATGTGTTAATGGTGTATGGGTATAATTGTTGTATGGGTATACTTGGTCTTATTTGCTTATGATTTATGAGTTAATTTTGTTTGGGTATACTTGTTTTAATTGGATTATTGAGATTTTATTTTGTAGGTGTTTGGGTGTGCTGCTTCATATTTATCGTAGCAGTAGAGAGGGAATTTATCAGTTCTCTTTTAGCACTGATAAATTGTGCTTTTATCAGCGCTAAAAATCACTGATAAACTACACCTTTATCAGTGCTAAAAAAGTTCTGATAAAAGATAAGTTTATCAGCGCTAATGGAGCGCTGATAAAACAATCATTTATTAGTGGTCTTTTAGCACTGATAAATGTTTGTTTTATCAGCACTCTCTTAGCGCTAATAAAGTCTAACTTTATCAGCGCTTGTTCAGGGCTGAAAAAGGGGTACCCCCTTTATCACCGCAGAGCTTTACAGCGCTTTTTAGTGATGTTAAATCCCATTTTTAGCGTTGTTAATGCCCGTATTTGTAGTAGTGCCCACCTTAATCTGAGGCACGGTGTGGCCGGTACCACTCAAAGGGTCTCTCTTTTGTTTAAAATGGACACAATTTTAATTGCAGACAACAACTAACATACGGAAATCTGAACAAACACATTCGGATTGTTTTTGTCCTTTAGGAGAATGATCCAAGGGTTCTTAGTGACTTATACATGTCAACCCTGCCTCAATGCGAGGCACGGTGTGGCCAGTACCACCCAAAGGGTCTCTGTTTTGTTTAAAATGGACTTATTTTTAATTGAAAACAACAACTGACCTACAGAAATCAGACCAAATGCATTCGTATTTTCTTGATCTTTTATAAGAATGTTCCATGGGTCCTTTGTGGCATGGAAGAGTCAACCCCGCCTCAATCTGAGGCACGGTGTGGCCGGTACCACTCAAAGGGCCTCTCTTTTGTTTAAAATGGACACAATTTTAAGTGAAAACACCATACCTACGGAAATCTAACCAAACGCATTTATATTGTATTTATCCTTTAGGAGAACAATCCAAGGGTCCATCGTGATGTGCACGTGTCAACCTCGCCTCAATCCGAGGCACGGTGTGGCTGGTACCACTCAAAGGTTCTCTTTTTTAAAATGGACATATTTTTAAGTGAAAACAACAACTGACATACGAAAATCCCACCAAACGCATTCGGATTATGTTGATACTTTAGGATAATGATCCAGGGGTGCGTTGGGGATGTGTAAGAGTCATACCCACCTCAATTCGAGGCACAGTGTGGCCGGTAACACTCAAAGGGTCTCTCTTTTGTTTAAAATGGACACAATTTTAAGTGAAAACAACTGACCTTCAGAAATCTGACCAAACGCATTCGGATTGTCTTGATCTTTTATAATAATGATCCATGGGTCCTTCGTGATATATAAATGTCAACCTCGCCTCAATCCAAGGTAGAGTGTGGCCGATACCACTAAAAGGGTCTCTTTTTTTTAATGGACATATTTTTAAGTCTAAACAACAACTGACCCATGGAAATCCAAACAAATGAATTAGGATTGTGTTGATCCATTATGAGAACGATTCACGGGTCCTTTGTGACATGTACGAGTCAACCCACACTCAATCCGAGGCACGGTGTGGCCGGTACCACTCAAAGGATCTCTCTTTTCTTTAAAATGGACACAATTTTAAGTGAAAACAACAACTGACCTACGGAAATCCAACCAAACACATTAGGATTGTGTTGATACTTTATTAGAATGATCCACAGGTCCTTAGTGACGTGTAAGAGTCAGCACCACCTCAATACGAGGCACGGTGTGGCCGGTACCACCCAAAGGATCTCTCTTCTGTAAAAAATGGACATATTTTTTAGGGAAAACAACAACTGACCTGCAGAAATACGACCAAAATCATTCATATTTTATTTATATTTTATAATAATGATCCATGGTTCCTTTGTGACATGTATGAGTCAACCCCACCTCAATCCGAGGTACGGTGTGGCCGGTACTACTCAAAGGGTCTCTCTTTTGTTTAAAATGGACACAAATTTAAGTGAAAACAACAACTAACATATGTAAATCCGATCAAAAGAATTCATATTGTGTTGATCCTTTAGGATAACAATCCACGGTTCCTTGGTGACGTTTATGATTCATCCCCGCCTCAATTCAAGGCATGGTGTGGCCAGTACCACTAAAAGGGTCGCTCTTTTGTTTAAAATGGACACAATTTTATGTAAAAACAACAACTGACCAACAAAAATCTTACCAAACGCATTTGGATTGTGTTTATCCTTTAGGAGAATGATCCAAGGGTCCTTGGTTATGTTTATGAGTCAACAATGCCTCAATCTGAGGTATGGTGTGGCTGGTACCACTCAAAGGGTCTATCTTTTGTTTAAAATGGACACATTTTTAAGTGAAAACAACAACTGACCTACGGAAATCTGACCAAACACATTATGATTGTATTTATCCTTTATTAGAATAATCCATGGGTCCTTCTTGATGTGTACGAGTCATCCCCACTTTAGTATGAGGCACAGTGTGGCCGGTTACACTCAAAGGGCATGTCTTTTGTTTAAAATGGACACAATTTTAAGTTAAAACAAAAACGGACCTACGTAAATCCAACCAAATGCATTCGGATTGTATTAATATTTTATAAGAACGGTCCAAGGGTCCTTAGTGATGTGTAAGAGTCATATCCACCACAATCTAGGGTACGGTGTGGCAAGTAACACTCAAAGGGCATCTCTTTTGTTTAAAATGGACACAATTTCAAGTGAAAACAACACTGACCTACCGAAATCTGACCAAACTCATTCAGATTGTGTTGATCCTTTAAGATAATGATTCACGTGTCCTTGGAGACGTGTAAGACTCAACCTCGCCTAAATCTGAGTCACAGTGTGGCTGGTACCACTCAAAGGGTCTCTCTTTTGTTTAAAATTGACACAATTTTAATTGAAAACAACAAATGACCAAGAAAACTCCAACCAAACGCATTCGGATTATCTTGATCATTTATAAGAATGATACATGGGTCCTTTTTGATTTGTAAAAGTCGTCCATGTCTCATTCTGAGGCACGGTGTGGTCGGTACCACTCAAAGGTACTCTCTTTTCTTTAAAATGGAGACAACTTTAATTGAAAACAACAACTGACCTAGTAAAAAACAACCAAACGCATTAATATTGTCTTTATCTTTTATAATAACAATCCATGTGTCCTTTTTGATTTTTATGAGTCATATCTGCCTCAATCCGAGGTACGGTGTGGCTGTTAACACTCAAAGGGACTCTCTTTTGTTTAAAATGGACCCAATTTTAAGTGAAAACAACAACTGACCTACGAAAATCCAACCAAACGCATTCGGATTGTCTTGATCTTTTATAATAACGATCCATGAATCCTTTTTGACGTGTATGAGTCATCTCTGCCTCAATCTGAGGCACAGTGTTGCAGGTAACACTCAAAGGGTCTCTCTTTTGTTTAAAATGGACACAATTTTAAGTGAAAACAACAACTGACCTACGAAAATCTGAACAAACGCATTTGGATTGTGTTGATCCTTTAGTATAATGACAAACGTGTCCTTGGTGATGTGTATGAGTCAACCCTACCTCAATCCGAGTCACAGAGTGGCTGGTACCACTCAAAGGGTCTCTCTTTTGTTTAAAATGGACCCAATTTTAATTGAAAACAACAACTGACCTACGTAAATCCGACCAAACACATTTGGATTGTATTAATCCTTTATGAAAACGATCCATGGGTCCTTATTGACATGTAAGAGTCATACAAACTTCAATCTGAGGTGTGTTGTGGCCGATAACACTGAAAGGGCCTCTCTTTTGTTTAAAATGGACACAATTTTAAGTGAAAACAACAACTGACCTACGGAAATCTGACCAAACACATTCGGATTGTCTTGATATTTTATAAGAACGATACACGGGTACTTTGTGACATGTAAGAGTCATCCCCGCCTCAATCTGAGGCACGGTGTGGCTGGTAACACTCAAAGGGCCTCTCTTTTGTTAAAAATGGATACAATTTTAAGTGAAAACAAAAACTGACCAACAAAAATCTAAACAAACGCATCCAGATTGTGTTGATCCTTTAGGAGAATGATTAACGGGTCTTTGGTGACGTGTACGTGTCAACCCCGCCTAAATCTGAGTCACGGTTTGGCCAGTACCACTCAAAGGGTCTCTCTTTTGTTTAAAATGGACACACTTTTAATTGAAAACAACAACTAGCCTAGGAAAATCCAACCAAACGCATTCATATTGTCTTTCTCCTTTATAAGAACGATCCATGGGTCCTTTGTGATGTGTATGAGTCATCCTTTCCTCATTCCGAGGCACGGTGTGGCCGGTACCAATCAAAGGGTCTCTCTTTTGTTTAAAATGGACTCAATTTTAAGTGAAAACAACAACTGGCCTACGGAAATCGGTCCAAATACATTCAGATTGTCTTGATCCTTTAGGAGAACGATAAACAGGTCATTCGTGACATGTAAGAGTCATCCCCGCCTCAATATGAGGCACGGTGTGGCCGATAACACTCAAAGGGCCTCTCTTTTGTTTAAAATGGACATAATTTTAAGTGAAAACAACAACTGACCTATGGAAATCTGAGCAAACGCATTCGGATTGTCTTGATATTTTATAAGAATGATCCATGGGTCCTTTGTGATGTGTAAGAGTCAACCCCTCCTCAATATGAGGCACGGTGTGGCCGGTACCACTCAAAGGGTCTCTCTTTTGTTTAAAATGGACACAATTTTAAGTGAAAACAAGAACTGACGTATGGAAATCTGACGAAACGCATTCGGATTGTGTTTATCTTTTAGGAGAATGATTCACGGATCCTTGGTGATGTGTACGAGTCAACCCCACCTCAAACCGAGGCACGGTGTGGCCGGTACCACTCAAAGGGTCTCTCTTTTGTTTAAAATGGACACAATTTTAATTGAAAACAACAAGTGACCTAGGAAAATCCAACCAAACGCCTTCGGATTATCTAGGACTTTTATAAGAATGATCCATGGGTATTTTTTGACATGTATGAGTCATCTCCGCCTCAATCTGAGGCACGTTGTGGCCGGTACCACTCCAAGGGTCTCTCTTTTGCTTAAAATGGACACAATTTTAATTGAAAACAACAACTGCCCTAGGAAAATCCAACCAAACGCATTCGGATTGTCTTGATCTTTTATAAGAACAATCTCTGCATCCTTTGTGACATGTATGAGTCAACCCCGCCACAATCTGAGGCACGATGTGGATGGTACCACTCAAAGGGTATCTCTTTTGTTTAAAATGTACACAATTTTAAGTGAAAACAACAATTGACCTACGGAAATCTGACCAAACGCATTTAGATTGTATTAATCCTTTAAGAGAACGATCCACGGGTCCTTGGTGACGTGTATGAGTCATCCCTGGCTCAATTCGAGGCACGGTTTGACCGGTTCAACTCAAAGAGTCTCTCTTTTGTTTAAAATGGACACAATTTTAAGTGGAAACAACAACCAACCTACGAGAATTCGACCAAACACATTCGGATTGTAATGATCCTTTAGGAGAATGATCCACGGGTCCTTCGTGACAAGTATGAGTCATCCCCGCCAACCTGCTAGACCGCCCCCACCCCCCCTGGACACCAAACCACCCCCTGGACACCCCCCGCCCCTTTGGACACCCCCACCCCCTGGAAAGCCCCCCCTCCCCCCCCCCCCCCCGACACCCTAGACACCAGCCCACCCCCTGGACACCCCATAGACAGACCCCCACACCCCCACCCCCACCTGGACACCCCCTCCTTGGACACCACCCCACCCCCCTTGAACACCCCCCCAACCTCCTAGACACCCCCCTACTTGCAAGTGTTTGGGTGTGCTGCTGCAGATTTTTTTTAGCAGCAGACAGGGCATTTATCAACGCTTTTTTAGCGCTGATAAAAAGAGCTTTTTTCAGCGCTAAAAATGTGTTAATAAACTACACCTTTATCAGCTCTAAAAAAGCGTTGATAATGGCTCAATTTATCCGCGCTAAAGGAGCTCTGATAAAACACACATTAATGAGCGCTCTTTTAGCGTTGATAATGAGTTGTTTTATCAGCGTTGTTTTAGCGCTGATAAAGGTTTCCTTTATCAGTGCTTTTTTAGCGCTAATAAAGTACCCCTTTAACAGCGCCCATTAAGTGCTGATAATGGGGACCCCCCCATTATCAGTGTCGAGCTTTACAATGCTTTTTAGCACTGATAAAGGCCATTTTTTTAGTAGTGTAAACAAATCTTTTTATCCAATCTATCAACAATAAAAGAGAGGACTTATTTCTTGGATCTTCCAATAATTTTCAGATGTCCAAGATATTTTTGGTGTTTCTCAACCACTGGAAATCTATATAACCGCTTTAAATCCTCATTCTTTGATGATGAAACTCCTTTACTAAAAGACGTTTCTGACTTAACCTATTAACCAAAATCTCTTTCTTACATACAAATAATCTTCAAAACTAATCAATATTCTTATGGAGTGGTTCATGCAAAGAGATGACTTTCATGAAGAGATAATCTGGCAGATTCATTCATGAAGGCATCAGCATCTACAAATTTTGAAAAAATTGTTTCTAAAATTGGGATTTGTGGACAACAAAGCCTATCAGTTGGGGTTGTTGTCCAGTTTCACAAATTTTCAAAAATGTATGAGTAAAATATTGAAAACCTAAACACATGTCATGAATGATTGAAATGAACCTCCCCCACGTACGAACATGAAATACCGTAGCTGCCCCAATGCGGCGACGTTATGGGCCAGAAACGAATCGTACAGTAGTTATCCCAAATTAAGTGGCCCTATAAATGAACCTGGATCCCCGTCACAGAGCAGAAGCTCCTGATAGATGGGTGTGATGAAGAAGACGATGGTAAGTGTGGTGCTCTTCCTACTGGCCGCCTCCGCCGTGGTGGCTCGCTTGGATCCGACCACCTTCCTCGCTCAGATCAACGGCGGCGCGTCCACCGCCGCCGCCTGCTGCGACACCTGCCAGTGTGTCGACCACTACATCCCTCCCCTATGCAATTGCCAAGACTTTAAGAAAACCTGCTACTCTAGCTGCGAAATATGCACCTGTGCGGGTGGTTTGTGCACTTGCGAGGACTGGACCGAAATGTGCTTCCTTAAATGCCCTTCTGTTTCCAAAGATCAGTTGCCGGAAACAATGGGGTAAATGTAATTTGAAGGAAAGCGAGGAGGCATGAATCCATGCTATCTATATTACTAAATATAACCTTCCCTCACTTCCCACTTCTTCGCTTCTTCCTACCACCCCTTCTTCAAATATATATATAATTTTATTTATATTTATGACTATAATTAAAATATGTATGTATTAATTTATATTTATAATAAATATGTAATAGATATATATTTATAATATATATATATATATATATATATATAAATTAATAGATATTAAATAATTATAAAATTATAATAGATATATAAAAATATAATTCTAACTAAATATATATATTTAAATAATTTTAAAATTATAATAAAGATATTAATTATATATCATTATAAATATAATAAATATATTTATTATAAATTTATAATTTTAAATAAATATATATTTATTTATTAAATATGTAAATATAAATAAAGATATATTTATTTGTAGTTATTATTATAAATAAATATTTATTTATTTATTATACACATAATTTTATAAATATATATAAATATAAATAATTTAGTACCATTATAGTTTTATCAGTGTTTTTTTAGCGTTGATAAAGACTGGTTTTTATCTGCGCTAATAAAAGATGTCATTATCAGCGCTTTCTAGTTTAGCATTGATAAAATATACATTTATCCGCATTTTTTCGCTGGCACTGATAAAGGGTTTGCCCGGTTTTATAAATTAACCCTAACAGCCTCCTCCAATCGCACGACTCAAGCTCTCATGGTGGCCAAACCCTGTTGTTGCCTCCTCCTCATCCACCGTCGTTGTCGACTCCTCCTCCTCCTCCTCAAAGCATCCAGGCATGTTTGTAATTGATTCTCACACCACCTTTCAAACATTAGGTTCTACGAGATGGGTATTCATTTTTTATACCAGTTAGCCCAAACACTATCTAAGGTATCTGGTTTTTTTAGTTTTCTAAGGCTATGGATGTATCCTTGAATGATGCTATTGTGGGTAGGTTATGTGGTTGGTATAGTTTTTTTGCGATGAAACATAGGTTGATTGTTTTTTATTTGTTATGTATTGTTTATGATTGTCTTCCTTTAATACCTACTCAGTTTCCCCTTTCTTTTTTTCTTGTTTATGATTCCTTTGGGGGGGGGGGGCTCCACTGTTATGATTAGTTCATTTCTACATTTTTCACATTGATTTTGTGGTGTCCTTTGTCAATTGCAATCTAATTTGTATACTTATTTTATTAATGGTTCCAGCTTCACAGTTACATTATTTTTCTCACGGTATATTTTATGATTGAAACTGGTTATTTAAATTTCTGAATTTTTGGACGGTTTTATGAAAATTTAAATTAGTTTTTATAGAAATATATTTGTTTAGGAAAATTGTTGTTTTCTATTCATGGTATATAAATAATTACATTTAAAATGAATCTTTTTAAAATTTCAAACGGAAATAAATTTAAAAGAAATAGAGTTTTCAATGGAAAGGAATGTTACTTGTTTTTATTTTATGAAATTTCATGTTAATGCTTATTTCCATATGTAGTAAAATCTAGCATTATTGAAATATCATTTGGTTGGAATTACAAAGACTCATTGCTGAGATCTGACTGAGCATGTATAAATCAAACCATGCATAAGCCAATGGGAGAATGAAGCTATTATGTATTCTTTCTAGAGACCAATTCCTACCTCTTATTGTTTTTATATAGAATATCATTTTTACATGATGTATTGGGAGGTGTTTAGTGTACATGGGCCATATGGAGTCATTGTTTTCTGTTTTCTGGGTTTGTTTTGGTTTATTTTATTGATGGTAGTGTTCATGGATGAGATAAATTGGGTCTTCCATCCTTATATAGATAATTACGTAGCCATATTTTTCAATCATATCGTCATGTATTCCCAATTGAGGGAGGAACATGCTCGATATCTAGAGATCATTTTGCGAAAACTTAGGAAGCATCAACTATATGCCATGATCTCAAAGTGTATGTTTTGGATTTATAATGTACACTTCATGGGGAGAATGATATTAGTGGATAGCATATTTTTAGAATTTTAGAAGTTTGATGTTATAGTTTATTTAGAGTGGCCAAAAAATGATTTTGAGATCCAAATATTTTTGGTAATTTTTAGTTATTACTAGAGGGTCAACCAGGATTCTTCCTGATTGGAAGCACTAAGATGGGCCGTAACTAGGAATGTGGTATGGTTATTTTTCTTAGATGTTCATGAGACATCCTTCTACAATCTTATTGGGAGATTTATGAAAACAACAATCTTAACCATAAATGAGGTGGGTAATGAGTATGGCTTCTATTGTAATGTTTCAAAAGTCAGGATTTGAACAGTTCCAGTCCATGATGGTCATGTGGTTGCGTATAGGTCTAGATAGTTAAAGACACATAAGATAAACTTCCCAAATCCTTTCCTAGATGTGGAAATCACGGTTATTTCCATGAGGTGTTATTGGTATTATCTGTAGGGTGAGATATTTTTGGAATGCACTAAAAAAAGTGTTTGAAATATATTTAATAAAAAAGTGAAATGAACCATTGATAGCGGAGAAGGTTTGAGTATGTATAGTCCTTTAACTTTGACCTAATGTATTCCCTCAAGAAGGGGAACACTTTTTCTTATGTACCATATTAGAGGCCTCAATCATAGGTAGTGCATGATTCAAGCATCAAGTGGAAGATTGTTTCCCAATTTTAAGAGATGTGACTTTATGTTAAAAATTATCATGGCCAAGTGACACTTATGTCTTTATATATCAGTTATTCATTCCGCATTTTTATTACGGGAGTAAACTATAGGATTTATACTATTTATTCATGAGAGACATGGTAAAACTTTTATAGATTTATATTTTATAAAATTTGGTTATTTTTTATTCATGCATCCTTTATATAGTGCCTCTCTTGGGATTTATGTATTTGTCAAAATGCCTAAGTGGTTCTTTTAGAACGATTAATGTGTTTTTGAAATGTTTCTTAAAAAATTACATGTGTTCAACATACCATTTTTGTGTTTTAAATAGCTTTAAAATGGTTTAAGAAAAGGAATTGGGGTTTTGAGAAAAAGTGATTGGAACTGATTGGTTTATTTTAAAAAGGGTGTGTTATTTTAGAGATCAATTTGTCTAAATTGTTGGTTTCTTTAATGGGTTTTCAACTGTGATTTTATAAATTGTTGTTAAATGGTACATATAGTATATAACTTTTTTTAGCCTTGGTTAATATTTATAGCAACGTTTTGTGTATTTATTTTGTTAAATATTAATATCACCAAATCAAATAGGATGGATATGAATAAAGAATGGATGGATGCCAATTGTTTTACAAAAGAGTATGAAGATGGAGTGAACGATTTCATCTAGTTTGAAAAAGATCATGCATATCACCCTTCTCAAATCCTTTGTCTATGTTTATAGAGTTGTAATTCAAGAAAATTTCGTGCAGATGAGTTGAAAGAACACTTGATCTATTACGTAATAGATCAATGTTTTAAATGTTAGAATAAACACAGCAAAAAAGAGAATGTATCTAGTGGCTGGGATAACACTGTATTTTATGGATCATCTGATATGATTATATGTGTGGAAAATGATAAAGACCACATTGATGATGTGATTATAGATGCGAATGATGATGAAGATCATATTGAAGAAATGATAAGGATAGTTGAAGATGAACTTCGTGATTGCCCAAAATTGTTTGAGTAGTTAAAGAGTTACACAAAGATGCCATTGTATGGTGGTTGCAATAAATATGCAGAATTGTTAGTCGCACTAAAGTTTTATAATTTGAAACCAAGAAACTGATGGAGTGAAACTAGTTTTACAGAACTTCTTTCTCTCTTGAATGGCATGACCCTAGAAGATAATGAGCTTTTAAACCAAACATATGATTCCAAACAAATGCTATGCTCAGTGGGTATGATCTCTAAAAGAATACACACATTACCTAATCAATGTATACTTTTTCACAAGGACCAAAAATCACTTAGAGAAAACCCAAAGTGTGGTGCTTCTCGATACAAGAAAGATGAATCTAGTCCTACAAAAGTTGTATGGTACTTTCCAATCAATCTAAGGTTTAGGCACCTATATGGAAGTGAGGAGGCTGTAAGGTAATTGACATGGCACACAAAAAAATATATGAGAAACTACATCACCCAACATACTCTCCTTAGTGGAAGATAATTAATCATGAGTATCAGGAATTTGGGAATGAGATGAGAAACATTCGTCTTGCATTATCTACAGATGGAGTGATTCCTTTTGGTTTTCAAAGTAGAACTCACAGTACATGGCTAGTTATATTGGTAAATTATAATTTTCCACCATGGTTATACATGAAATGAAAACAAATCATATTATCTATGCTTATATCAGGACCAAAAAAACTGGTTAATGATATTGATGTTTATTTGGCTCCATTGATCGAGGATTTAAAATTATTGTGGGATTTAGGTGTTATGTTGTACAATGCTTACAAAAATGAAGATTTCAAGTTGAGAGCTATGTTGTACTGGATGATAAATTACTTTCCTTCTTATGGAAATTTTTAGGATATATCATTAAAGGAACTCATGGGTGTCCCATATGCGAACAAGGTACATATTCAATTAGGCTGAAACATTCATCAAAAACTATGTTTCTAGGACATCGAATATTTCTACGTCAGCGACATAAGTACGGATCTTGGATGACATCATTTGATGGATGTTCATAAGAATGTACAACACCGTCTACACTAATAAGTGATCAACTATTTGAGAACGTAAAAGATGTGGACACTGCTTTTGGTAGACCATTTTCAAAAAACCTTACGAAACCCAGTTGGAAAAAGAGATACGTTTTTTTGAATTACCATACTAGAATTTTCTGCACGTCAGGCATTTTATTTATGTTATGCATGTTGAAAAAATGCATGTGATAGTGTCATCAACACATTTCAAAATTCACCCAACAAAAAAAAGGATAGAATTAAGGTTAGGATGGACATGGTTTACATGGGAATATTGAAAGAATTGGCACCAGTGAAGGGTGAAAATGAACTTTTCTTCCTCTAACTACATACACTCTTTCCAGGTAGGAAAGATATCACTTTTTAAACTTCTTGAATGACATAATGGTCCCAGAGGGGTATTCATTGAATATCAAGAACATCATGTCAATTACTGATTTAAAGTTAAAGGGTCTGATATCAAATAAATGCAATGTTTTGATAAAATATCTAATTCATATACCTTTATGTTTCATATTTCCAAAGAATGTTCATCATATATTAACCAAACTCTATTTCTTCTTCAAATATATATGCAACAAAGTTATAGACCCGGAAAAATTGTTGACTATGGAAAGAGAAAATGTCGTCATATTATACAATTTGGAAATGTTGTTACTGACAACATTCTTAGATATTATGGTTCATTTAGTGAGAGAGATTCGATTATGTGGTTATGTACACTATAGATAGATGTACCCTATTGAATGGTATATGAATATTTTAAAAGGGTGTGTCAAAAATAGAATTCGTCCATAGGGTTGTATTGGAGAGTGATATATTGTCGAGGAAGCTATTGAATTCTGTATCAAATACCAGTTCGGTGTGAAAATCATTGGTCTATCGAAATCTATTTACACTGGGTGGCTTGCAGGTGAAGGAATTTCTAGAAGATATGTTGTCACAATCAATATTACAGATTGGGTGCATGCCCAACTTTACGTTTTTCATAACAGTTTAGATGTTTCCCCATATATAGAAACCCATAAAGAAATTATTAGGTGTTTGAATCCATAAAGGGATGAAATATGGATATCAAATACACATAATCAACAATTTATAGGATGGTTTCGAGACCATTTTATTTTGGTATCGGATGAAAATCCAGATTAGATTTCAGAACGACTTCGATGGCTATCTGGAGGACAAATATTTTTTGTATTATCATACAATATTTATGTAATTAATGGTTATATGTTCTATAAAAATTAGCATGATGAAGATAGTACCATGAAAAAATAGCGGTGTTACACCCGTGGATGAAGTGATTCATCTTTCTGGTACTAAGGAAAGAAATCCAATTTATGCAAAAATGCCATACTTTGGCATCATCAAACAAATATGGGAGTTGGATTATACTACATTATAAGAGCCAATTTTTCAATGAAAATTGGTTGATAATGGGAGTTCCATTAAAATAGGTGAATTGGTATTTGTAACTATTGATTTCAATAAGTAAGGGTATAAAGATGAACCATTTATATTAGTATCACAGGCAGTACATGTATTTTATGTTACATATCCCACAAACTGAAAGTGTTCAATTGTTTTGTTGTCGACCAAAACCACTGAAGGGTTAGATGAAAATTCAACTGAGGATGACCCTAATATTGGTATGTCACAATAATTTCATAGGGGTCCTAATGTAGACGATGTTTTTATGTCATAAGAGACCACAATGAGGGATTTGGATCATCGATAGAGGGGTCAAATCCATTTTTCCTTTAAAAAAGTAAAAGGGTGTCAATAATCATGCTATATTTTTTTAATATACATTGTGTTACCTCATTTTATTGTCGATTTATTGTTGAATTTATGTACTCTAAATTAAATGTCAAACCACTTCTACAGATAATGACTTCCGCACAGGCTGGTGATCCCAATCCCGAGGAACAATAGTTCTCTCAACCTAATACTAATCTCAGTGGAGAGGAATGAACTTCTTCACATGATGGTACTCCCATTCCTAACGAAAAATAGGTTTCTCAACCTATTGTAGCTCACAGTATAGAGGAACGACCTTCTGCACGTGTTGGTGCTCCCATTCCTGAGTAATAACATATTTCTCAACCTTCTACTGCTCCCATTACAGAGGTACAAAAACTATACGCAAATGATGATGCTACCACTCTAGAGTAACATATTGATGATGTTGATTCTAGGGAAATGGTAGGTGAAAAAGGACTGGCATTGCAGAAAAAATATGAGTGTCGTAGTTTGATAGTGTTAGCAAAAATAATTAAGGTGAAAGTCAAAGGAATCAAATTTGAGGTGGGATAGAATGTGAGGGGTCTTTATGTTAACCCCAATAAGACCATGTTCAGCTGTTATATTGGAATCTTCAATCAAAAACATATGTCGATTGATGTAGATTCATTGCATCATGTTGTTCCTGGGTTGAAGACACTAATGTGGGAATATATTAAGATAACATTATGATATCGTTTATTTATTTTACTAAAAAATAAAATGTTGAAACATTGAATTACTCTTCATCATCCAATTCAGAGTGCATTTATAGTAGATAAATCCCACAAGAATTATGTATTAATTCTTTTTGGAATGATTTATAGAGGATTTCTCACAATCCTAACAAGACATTATCTTAAAGACACTGAAGGGAAAATAACACCGCACCCATCAGTAATCTATACACACATGATAACCCAATAGTGTGGGATGCATTTACTGGACATTTTGCGGATGTGTCTTTTCAGGTACATTGTGGCCAGTAATACGTTGTTTGATGATATTCATATTAATCACTTTGATTGATATTTTTTATTTATGAAATAGAAACTAAGTGTTAGAAATAAGGAATGAGAAGAAAAACCAGTGTAGAACTACTGTAAAGTAAGGTTGGGGTACACTTTACTTAAAAAAAATTGGTACCTATTTTAAATCGAACATAATATTTTTATGTGACATGAAACAATACCATAATTATGTTCCTCTATTTATATGCAGATCGATGACTCAAAATCCAAATCCACATCCATCCCACTCCATATTCTATGGAAGGAGGCATGTGTAAATAAATATGGGATTCTAATAGATGAGAACATACAAAAAGTGTGGGAATCATGTGTTAGTATTACATAATAAAAAAAATCTTTAAATTGCTATTATGTTACAATGATTTCTTATTTTCCTATATTTTCTATCTGAAATATTTATTAGGATTAACAAAACCTGTTCTAGATGAATACAAACTATCAATGGGATTGAAGTAGCCTAAACAGTATGGCTGCATTAGAGGTGCATGTTTTGGGATGACACCCAGAACATATTTTGAGAAAAAAAAAACAAGGGGATGATCAAATTGAATTAATAAAACAGGTGAGAGAAAGAATATCTACCCATCAAGGACAATTCCAATGGAAGAGGGATATAATGGACACTTTAATGAGGGATTTTCAAAGAGAAGAAGCAACTTAATAACAACCATAGTGTGGAGATCCTCCCCACCACCAGCTATGGGGCTATCCATTCCCCTCAAAGAGATGTCTTAGAAGAGGTTATCGATGTTTTAATAAATGTTTTTGTGAAATGTGAATCAAGCATATATTGATACATTTCCTATACTGATATTCTAAAATGTGATAATGATTGTGATTTATATCTAGCAACACCCACCCATTGCCTTGTGGCGAGGGCCACGAGGTTCAATATTAAAAAAAATATGCTACATAACAGACCACTTCCAACAGGTCATGTGCGAGTTTCGATCAATGTAGCCCATGAGTGGAACGTAGGTCTACGTGTTCCAATTCATGAGGATGATATTAATACAATCTAAAAAGATGTTGGAACATTCATCACATGTCCATCACATCTTGTAAAAAATTATATTGATAAGAGTTATTCATTTCCAATTTTCTTTTCAAGATAAACCTTTAAAAATTAATGAAAAAAGTTATGAACTGATGAATTTTATTACAGAAAAACAAAGAGAAGGGTATGAAATGTTAGAAAACCTTAAAACCATATAAAGGATCAACCAACCAGTCAAAAAGATCTACTGAAAGAACCATTACATCACTAGTTCTATATCCACATTTACTGTCATTAAAGGATCATGTGGATACAAAGTTAAAAGATGGTCAAAATCACATTGTTGATTTTGAAGAAAATATGTACGTAGAGAAATATCAGGACTTAATTGGTTTTGAGAGTGCAACTGAAATCCTCAAATACAAATGGCTAGGAGGCTCAGTTGTAAATGTATACATGAGGTATGTTTTCATGATTTTATTTTACAAAAGATGATATACTATGTTAATTATGACTAAATACCTTTCATGAGGCTCAGTTGGATTGTCTTGTTTGTAATATTTATTTTGAACCACAACAATTACCTCATAGTAGAAAATGGTTTTTTCTAGGACATTGTTGATTTCTTAATTCTTATCATAAATTTAGGTTTAACAAGACAAATGTTAATGGAGATATTGAATTGAGAAATCCACTAAAGGAGTTATCTGGTTCATAAATATTGGGTTAATTAATGAATTTTACAATAGAATTTATAAAATGTAATCATTTTGAACAAGGTGAAAAGGGTATGAGGTATAGAATCTAATGATTTTTGAACACAATAGTGGAATAAAATGAGATTATTTTTAAAAATTCCTTATTTGGAGTTTAATTTGATACATCATAATCATGATGTAATTAAAATTTAGAAGAACATCGGTGATAATGTACTTTTTACACTAGTTAATGAGAAAGGAAAATTGAAGGATCACTTTAATTCTCATAAGGATTCAAAATCCATGAATATATTGCATGGTCTGTGAGAAGATGATAACAGAAAGTATTATTATGCTATTTTTAGCATGAAAAATCATGGGAATGATGTATTATATTGAAATTTAAAGAATGTAAAGGTTCCAGATTTATAATCAAGTAACATTTCAAGGTGAGTTGAATGAAAACATCCAAAGCTAAGTGGATTGAAAATTCATGACTCTCATATTCTAATGAAGTAATTTTTTCCATTGGCGTTGTGTAATATGTTACCTAAAAAAGTTATTACAGTACTAGTTGAGTTTTGTACCTTTTTCTGAGAGCATTATGGAAAAACTTTAAATCCAACTGATCTTGATAAATATCAAGAAATAATTTTTTGACACTTTTTACAAAAGAGATTTTATTTCCCCCTTAATTATTCACATTCATGATTCATTTGAATATTAATTTGGTTGAAGAAGATAATCATGGTATGTCACAACTCGCCTTCTCCAAGATGAGGGAAGGGATAACAAAGTGCCATACCCTTCCTTCCTCAAGATTTAGGAGAGATAATGACCTCTGAGTCCCTCCTTCAGTAGGCCTTGGCGTGGAAAATAGCACCACGGGTTTATAATCTCACATAAATGGAATGAAATACCCTTTTATAGAAAAAGATTGGGATATAAGATGGTAAATCCCAGCAACGCCTAGGACTAAAGGTAAAAGTGAAGCCAAGAATCCATTCCCTTATGCATGTTCAAAAGTAAAACTGATACAAAGAAAGTCAAAACTCCCGAATAATGTACCAAAGAAAATAATCTAAATAGCAACATCAACTATACAAATGCCCGAGCTAGTAAAGTCTAGCACAGTAGTCAAAGTCATCATAGAAACCTAAAAACAGTTTTACTTACATAGGGTGAGCATACAAGTATACTCTGTAGGAAAACTAATGCTACTCATGCACATGTGAGGGGACATACTAATTCCCATGAGGGAAAATAGTAGAATCTCAAGAACCTACCAAGGAGTACCAACCATCCCAACCTATCCAAGGCACACTCGTCAATGTAACGAAAGTCAAGTAAAGTAATAATATAAGCACATAGACATTTGGGTACCCCCACCACTTCCCCACAAGTTAACTACTCATTCCTAACGATCTGATGTCTTGAGGCTGATACTCTTCCCACACGTAGTCCCACTGCTATAACCTACCCACAAACACTTGGGCCTCAAACCGTATACAACCACACCCACAAACCCCTGGGCCAAAATAATCATTGCTACGCCTGAAGACACCTGGGCCCGAACAACCAATCCCACACCTGTAGACACCTGGGCCTCATCCCAAAGATACTTGGGAAAACATACCTAGCCTGCAAACACCTAATACCCTAGTCCAAAATAATCCCTTTCATGAATAATCTTGGACTATGGTAAGCCTAGAGTCATTACAGCTCACCCGAACATGCCTGAGCAGCAAGATCCGGTAGAAGGTGTGAGGAAGAAAATCAATAACCAGCTATCCATCCTCCCACCAGGATGTTGGTAAAGACACCCTCCCCCATGAAATGGAGGTGTTCAGAACATAGTTCTCAACATGGTTGAGGTTTATATAAAAGTCACAAGGATCTAATATATATATATATATATAGGAAAAAAAACACTCACCCCAATCTACGGGTTTCACACGAACCGAAAAAAAGCCTACACCAGCACATCTTTTGCTCATACTCTTATATGCACAACCATACAAAAACCACTGCCAAGCATAAACCAAACCCCCTTTTTGTTCCATTTCCAATTTTTTATTTAAGTGGATTCACTTTAAATTATTCTGTCACTATCAAGAAACTAACAACTATAACCACACCAAGCAATGAAAAAAAACCAAACTACAGTTCCACTATACAACAACACAAAACTAGACTTGTAGTGCCACTACACAACAACAAAAAACTAGAATTGCAGTCCCACTCCACAACAGTAGAAAATTAGACTTTTAGTCCCCCATCACAACATCACAAAACTAATATTACAGTCCCACTACACATCCTCATTCAACTCCTCTCAATAATCATTCTTTAAATTGATACTTCTCATTCCTTCTCTCACAACCCACCCCTATAGCCCCACTTCCCAAAAGAATCCCCAATGCAGTCCCACTATGCGACATCACTTCGTGACCACAACACAACATAAAGGAAGTTCAGTTGCCAACAAGTTAATCCATTCAACAATCAATCAATCCCTCGAACTGAGACACCAACACACCCCATGTACCATCCCACATACCAAGCCCTCAAAACCCAAACCAAAACACATAACACATAACCAAAAACATCAAACCAATCGTATTACAATTTAACTGACAGTGGTTATTTAATTTATACCTATATATAATTGGGGTGATCACAGAACGGGTTTGAATTTGGGGAATATCTTTATTTAACTGAGTGTACGTGATTAATCATATTTCATGTTACATTTGTACATAAAAACACCACAACAAAATAGAACACTTCCATGAAAAATAAAATACCTCCAACGACTATGATTTTCAAAAGGCATACAACCACAACAGCAATAAAAGAATCAAATATAAAAAAATAAAGTAGGCGACCAACATCAAACCACACCCTGCCCATTATTTTCTTTGAAATTTTTCTTTTTATCATATTAAATCCTTGTTTAACTCTCTTTTCAAGAAGAGTATCCACTTGTACCTTACAAGTAACCATTAACATACCCACCCCACATAATGCATGATTAATGAGAAGAAAAATAAAAATCCCTACTTGGATGATCAAAGATCAACGTTCCTTCTTACTCCAAGAATAGGGGACGATTTGATTTGTAGGAAGAACTCCAAGGAATGAGCAGGAAGGGCTCCAACACGGGCGCATGACTCGTCTCAGGAGGAAGTCTTTAGGTACATCAAGAGAAATTAAAAGGAAGAAGGAAGATAGGATGTTGTCTTAATAAGATGCCAAATCCTAAAATCATGGAGACCATTTCGATGTACTTGAAAGTTGGATCGTGGTTTGACCACATGAATGGGCGGTTTCACACATTGGAATTTATTTAGATTTAATAATTCCCATCATAAATGGTGGAGATAGATTAGTGGATGGTTGTGAGTTTATAGATTAACTTTAAATGGAGAAAAACATGTAACATGGGTGAAATTGGAAAAACTATGAAAAACTGGAAATGAGTCACTAATGGGTGAGTCACCGATGTTGATCCATCGATGGGTGAGATACTAATGCAACCTACCAAAGCTGAGCTGCTGACACTGATCCAACGATGCTAATCTACTGATGCCTTGTCCTACCGACCCAATGACCTAGTGAAACCTCGACCTACTCATGCCTTTACCTACCGATGTTGAGTCACCAACGCTAAGCTACCAACGCTTCGACCTACCAACACTGACACCCTTGTCTCACCGATGCCAGCTCCCCTGACTCACCGATGTTGATTCCCCTGACTCATCAATGTTGATGCCCCTGACTTACCGATTTACAGACTTTTTGATGCACTGACATGCTAATGAACTAACATGAAGAAGCACTAGCATACTGATAGAAAGACTAGAAATTTTTAAAACTCTTGAAATGAGGCACCGAAAACCCATAGAACACATCATCACTCGATTTTCAAAAAGGAAGGGCCTGGGAAAAATCTATGTTATTACATCGGATACCTCCAAAAAATATTTTCATCCTCAATAATTTAAAAGTAACCTAGAAGAAAGGAGGTCTGAACAACGATCCCCTAAGATACCTCTTAGGAGTAAAACACCTTGTGTTGTTCTAAAGCTGGAGCGAAAACCTCAACATCCAAGGATGTTTCCTTGACAGATATCTCCTGAAAAATTATGTAGCAGTGAGGCCCCATACTTCCCCAAACAATCACACATACACCATGGTCACAGTGTCTAGAAATATGTATTAGGGAGCTACTTCCTCCATGTCAATATATTATCTGCTTTGGGAAACACTGACACGTCTGCATGGGTTTAATCGAATCCACATTAATACTTCTTGATTAGGGATCAGGTTCTCCCCTCCCCATAGTTTGGACTTTTCACAAAAAAAAATCATAGAAAAGGGAAACAACTTATCAGAATGTAAGAAGGGTCAAACGTTACATCATAAGAAAGGCGCAAATCAAACAGAAGAGAAAAACTCAAAACAGCTCTGGCTGTTGGGAACACACTTGTGCCTCCCATTCCCAGGTACTCTCCTCAAGGCCACCATGCCTCTATAACACACGAACCAAAGTAATGGTCCATCCACAAAGCATCCTATTCTTATGATCCTCGATTCTTATTAGCCGCTCCACAAACATCGTGTCATCCTTGACATCAAACTCTCCCTAGTCAAAAACATGGGAGTCATTGTGTAGACACCGTCAGAGCTGACATACATAAAAGAAATTGTGGATCCTCTCCAACCACAGTGGTAACTCCAGCTTATATTCCATATCACTGACTATTCCCACCACTTCGAAATGTCTGATGAACCAGGGAGAATGCTAACTTCCCCTACCAAACCTACATTTTCCACACCAAGGGGAGACATTTAAAAAGGCATGGTCCCCAACCTCAAACTCCAAAGGTCACCTCTTTTGATCAGAATATAACTTCTTCCAGTCCTGAGCTGCATTAATCCTTCCACACACAAGTTCAATATTCTCTATCATACTCTACACCACCTCTGGGCCGAGAAATCTTCCCTTCCCAACCTCTATCCAGCACACGGTTGAAGGTCATTGTTTTCGTTCAAGGATTAAAATGGTGCCATGAAAATGGAAGAGTGATAGCTATTATTGTAAGAAACCTCTACTGGGGTAAAGTGTCATACCCAAAATCCTCCAAAGTCTAGAACACATGCTCGTAGTATATCCTCTGACGTCTGGATGGTCCTCCCTATCTACCCATCCATTTGGGGTGGAAAGTAGTGCTGAGGCATAACTGGGTTCCAAAAGCATGTTGTAATCCCTTCAAGACTCGTGAAGTAATGTGTGCATCACAATCCGAAACATAGGATCTTGGAACTCCATGTAGTCATACCACTTAACCCACATACCTCTATGCTAAGGCATCCACTATTTTCAACTCTTTATCCACTAATAAGTGAGACGATTTCATCAATCAATCCACCACTACCCAGATTGCATCACAACCTCCCTCATCCCTAGGTAGTCTTGTGACGAAATCCATTAAGACATAATCCCACTTCCACTCAAGAACATGTAAGGGTTGTAGCTATCCTCCAAGAACATGGTTCTCATCCTTCACCCATTGACACACGAGGCACCTCGCCACAATCTCTGCCACAACCCACTTCACTTCGGGCCACCCAAACAAACCTATCAAGCCTCGGTACATCTTGTTGAATCTTGGATGTACCGCTAGGGGTGTTTTATGGAACTCGCCAAGAACTTCCCCATGAATCGCCACCAGGACAAATAAATTCCCATGGAACAACATCTCATTCGGACTATGTACCGACCATCACCCTAGAGCATCACCCTGGCTAATGCAATCACACATCACTTCAGCCTATGAGTCTCCCCCCTGAGACTCCTCCACCTGTCATTCTAAGGAATACTGCACTATCATCTAAAACAGATAGCCACTACTATCCTCCACTCTCTATCCCAGATGTAAAAAAGACAACTCCTCTATTGAATTCTAAGAATCTATGGACTCCCAAACTACATCCTTCTATGACTTCCTGCTCAAGGAATTGGTCACCATGTTCCCCCTTACGGAGGTGTATGAGATTTATAAGTCATAGCACTGAAGGAACTCCATCCAACACTGCCTTTTCAAGTTCAGGTCTCACTGGGAGAAGATATACATCAAGATTTTGTGATCTATGGAGACCACAAAGCATTCCCAAATGAGGTAATGCCACCACAACTTCAGTGTGAACAGGACCGCTACATGTTCTAGGTCATGGATGGCATAATTACGTTCATGAGGAAATAACTGCCCAAACCCATAAAAGATCACTCTTCACTGCTGCATCAGCACACAACCCAATCCTAGACCAGAAGAATCATAGAACAATTCAAACATCACAACTTCTTCAAGAAAACTCAGCACTGGGGCACTGACCATCTTCCCTTTCAGATAACTGAAAGCTGCTTAGCACTTCTCACTCCATATGGATGCCTTGCCTCTCATGGTCAAATCAATCAATGGAGACACAAATCGAGAGAAGTCAGGTATAAATATAACGTAGTAACCTTCCAGACCTAGGAAACTATGAACCTATACCACGTTCTTGGGTGTTTTCAAAGAAACAACCACTTTGACCTTCGATGGGTCCCCTATTATTCCCCACTAGGACACTATGTGTCCATGTAAGTGCGCCTCTTGTGTCCAGAACATGAACTTGGACAACTTTTCGTAGAGCTATTGGTGTCAAAGGACTTCTAAAACTCTCCTTAGATGCTTGGTGTGATCCTCCTATGATATTGAGTATATCAAGATGTCGTCGATGAACATGACCATGAAACGGTCCAGATACTCACGAAAAACAAATTTAATGTTTCCCATGAACACAGCTGGTGTGTTCATAATGCCAAACAACATGACCACAAACTGAAAGTTCCCATACCTACTCCTGAATGAAATCTTCAGGATGTCACCCTCCTTCACCCAAAAATGATGATATCCACACCATAGGTCAATCTTAGAGAGCCAACCTGCCCACTTTAACTATTCAAAAAGGTTGTCGATCTTTGGGAGGGGGTAAAGGTTCTTGATCATCACCTGATTCAGTCTCTGGTAGTCTATGCACAGCCTGAGACCACTATCTACCATCTTTGCGAACAATACTAGATCACCCCATGGCAACACACTTGGTCAGATAAAACCAATCTTCATCAGGTCATCAACCTGAATCCGTAACTCTCACAACTCAGAAGTTGTCATCCAATAGGAAGCCATCAAAATCGGATGGGCACCGGGTTGTAAGTCTATCATGAACTCAACATCATGTCGAGGGGGTAGAGTCACAACCTATTTGGGGAAGAAGTCTAGGAACTCACAAAAAATCCCCAAAAATTCCACCATCTCTAAGTCTACCGATTCTACTGACAGCTCGGCTAACGAAGAAAGAAGGGGCTCCACATGCCAGCTATCCTCCTGGAAACTCCACTCACTAATGAGATCTACACGCTGGCCACACATATTTTAGAACACAACCCTTCTCTAAATGAAATCGATAAAATCATGCATGGAAAACCACCAGTCGATTATTAGGATGATATCATATGGTTGAATTTGCAGCAAAAGAAGATCCCCACTGGACTGATGCGGCCCTAACATCAGTCTATATCCTTGAAAAACATCAAAAAGGCTGGTCTGACCTCCAACCGACATACTCAACACCATGGGTATAAGAAGTTTCTCTACATATAGACCCAAGGCATGGGTTATACTGGGTGCACCAAAGAAATGTGAAGCTTCTGAATAAAACAAGGCATAGAAAAGAGTACTAAACAGATTGATCATACCTCGAACAACTTCTAGCCCCACTAGAACTGCTGCCTTTGTGGTGTGCAACTACTCACACACAACCCATATTCCCCTCGACTGTCAACCGACTCCATGAACATGCCCTATTAGAGGTCCCTGAGGATGTCCCTGAGGTTATCCTCCTCTAGTACCGTCCACCCTCAGTGGAGTGGGAGCTCGCTGCCCCTACTACTGGAAGGGCCTGGCTAAAAACTGCTACTACTAAGGTGGGCACTGAACCTTCCCACCCCCACTGTGCTATACTCAGATAGGGCACTGAGTTCGAATATTCCCATGGCTTTCACAGACAATGAATCCCATTCCTAATCCCATGGGGAAAGGGTAATAGCTGAGATATTGGAACTAGAACTGATGAGGCCTACTCCCTACTGGCCGAAACCTGGAAGGCCTTGATGCTAGAGACCTACTACTGATGGCCTCACCCTTTGACGAACACAGATGGATCCCATATCATAGAAAAACTCCCAACATGTGCATCCTCTCCACTACCTCACCCTTCTCTTAAACCTCTAAGTAAGTTGGTAGAGTAAAGGGAGTAAAAACATAACGAATAGTATTTTAGAGTGCCTCTTCCATGTGTGTTGCCTGCGACTCCTCATCCGGAAAGAGGTCCAGATCAAAAAGAATGAGATCCTTGAACTTGATCCCAAGTTCCCTCACTAACATACTCCCTTGTTGGTGGGAGAGAAGATCCTACCTCTTCTCATACTTTATCGTGGAAGAAAGGAATTCTTCCCGGAACTACTTCTCAAATTAATCCCATGAGACTTCAATCTCCTTCCTCTCCCCAATGTAAAGAGTCCACCACTGAAGAGCCACTCCTCGCATCTAGCTCACTTCCATAGAAACCCAGCACTATATCGGAGCTTAGATCAAGATGAAGGAGATCAACAGATCTCTAAGCCAACTCTCTGTCTCCAGGTCCGAGACGCTACCCTCATACATTCCCAAAGTCTCCCACTAGAAGTCATAAAGCATCTTCTGCCACTGGTCGTCCTCCTCCTCCTAATCAGCCCACTGCTAATCAACCAGATCAACCAGTTGGGCCTCGACTACCCATATCACTCATGGATGACGTCTGGGTTCCATAGCTAAAAAGAGAAACAAAGAACTCCTAAGCCCTAGTAGTGTGGAAAAAATTCCTTCTATTTTTTTGAACTCTTCATTTATTTTAAATTCCAAAAACACACAAGACACAAAAGAATAAAATTCATTGTGGTGCATATACCTTTCCTAAGATCTCTACCCTACAATCAGTGTAACCTCACTTGGTCATTCAGTAGGTCCAGAGTCCTTATGTCGGATCATGAGGGGCCCTAAAATCTCATATCTTAGCCGGTCTTCCCCAGCCTACATCACTCACTAGGATTGCCTAAAACTGTTTCCCTACCATTTTATGAAATCCTCATTGTTACTAACCCTATAAACTTCATCCTATCTTTCAACCATCACCTCTGATACCATTCTGTCATGACCCTCCCTCTCCAAGATGAGGGAAGGGATGGAAAAGTGTCATGCCCTTCATTCCTCAAGATGAATGAGAGATAATGACCCCTGAGTCCCACCTTCAGTAGGACCTAGGGTGGAGAATAGCACCAAGGGTATAAAATCTCACATAAATGAAAGAAATTACCCTTTTAAAAGAATAATATCGAGAGATAAGATGATAAATCCCAATAACACCAAGGACTAAAGGTAAAAGAAAATCCAAGAATCCATTCCCACATGCATGTTCAAAATTAAAAATGATAAAAATTAAGACAAAACTCCCAAATATTGTAGAAAAGAAAAGAAACTAAAGAGAAATAGAAAATATCCCAACGCCCTAGCTAGTAAACTCCATCATGGTCCTCAAAGTTATCCTGGAAACCTAAAAAAAGTTTTACATACGTAGGGTGAGCATACAAGTATACTCATTTGGTAAAATAAAGCTAATTGTGAACAAGTGAAGAGACATAATAATTCCCCAATGAGAAAATAGTATAACCTCAAGCACCTACCAAGGAGTACTAACCATCCCAACCTTGCCAAGGCACACTCACTGAAGTAACGCAAGTAAAGAAATGTAATAATATAACCACATCAACATTTGGGTACCCTGCACCACTTTCCCACTGGTTAACTACTCATTCCTAATGATTTGACGTCTTGATGCTACCACTATTCCAACATGTAGTCCCACTACTGCAACATGCCCGCACACACCCATGCCTCAAACCATACAAAACCATGCCCACAGACACCGGGGCCAAAACAACCAATACCACGCCCGAAGACACCTGTTCCAGAACAACCACTACCATGCCCGAAGAAACATGGGCCTCATCCAGAAGATACTTGGGAAAACATACCTATCCCACAAACACCTAAGCCCTTTGTCTAAAACAAACCCTTTACAGAAAAATATTAGACTATGGTAAGCCTCGATCCATTACAGCCCACCCAGGTACACCCAAGTGGAAAGATCCGGAAGAGGGTGTGAGGAAGAAAATCAGTAACCAACCATCCATACTCCCATCGAGATGTTGGGAAAGACAACCTACCCCATGAAATAGAGGTGCTTGGAACATAGTACTCAACAAGCGTGTGGTTCATATAGAAATCATAAGGAACTATAATTTATATATATATAGGTAAAAAAATATTCAGCACCCACCTACAGGTTTCACAAAAACAGAAAACAAGCCCACACCGACACCGCTTTTGCAACTACTCTTATATGCAAAACCATAAAACAACCACTTCCAAGTATAAACCCCACCCCCTTTTTGTTCAATTTCCATTTATTTATTTAATAGGATTCCCTTTAAATTATTCTATCAGTACCAAGAAACTAACCACCATAAACACACCAAGAGACGAACAAAATGAAACTAATGTTCCACTGCACAATAGAAAAATACTAGAAATGTAGTCCCAATACACAATAGCACAAAACGAGACTTGAAATCCCACTACACAACAACAAAAAACTAGACTTGCAGTCCCACTGCACAACAACACAAAACTAGAAATGCAGTCTCACTACACATCCCCATTCAACTTCTGCCAAGTATCATTCTTCAAAGTGGTACTGCTCATTCCTTCTCTCATAACCCATCCCTACAGCCCTGCTACCCAAATGATTCCCCAATTCAGTCCCGCTACGCGACGTTGCTTCACGACCACAACACATCATAAAGGTAGTTCATCTTCAAACAAGTTCGTTCATTCCACAATCAATCAATCTCTTGTACTACGACAACAACACACCCCCATGTACCACCCTATATACCAAGCCCACAGAACCCAGACTAGAACACAAAGAACATAACAACAACCATCAAACCAAGTGTATTCAAATTTAACCGATAGGGGTTCTCTAATTTCCACTTGAATATACTCGGGTTGATCATAAAACGGGTTTGATCCTGGGGAATCTCTTTATTTAAATGAGTGTACATGATTAATGAGATTTCATGTTACAATTGTAAATCAAAACACCACAATGAAATTGAACACCACTAGTGCACAAGTAAAGAACACCAAAATTCATGATTTTTAGAAGGCATACAACCACAATATCCATAAAAGAATCAAAGATAACAAAATAAAACAGGCGACCAACATCAAACCACACCCTTCCCATTATTTTATTTTTGTGAGTTATCTTTTGATCATATTAAATACTTGTTTAATTATATTTTCAATAAGAGTATACAACTTTTCCTTACAAGGAACCATTAACAAACCCACACCACATGATGCACAATTAAAGAGAAGCGAAAGAGAAATCATTACTTAGATGATCGAAGATCAAAGTTCCTTCTTGCGCCAATAACAGGGGACAACGTGATTTACAGGAAGAAATCCAAGGCCTAAGAGGGAGGGGCTCCAGCATGGGAACATGACTCATATCAGGAGGAAGTATCTAGGTGAATCAAGAGAAATGAAAAATAATAATGAAGAGAGGATACTGACATAAGAAGAGTCCAGATCCTAAAATTAGACAGACCATTCTTAAGTACTTAAAAGTATGATCATGGTTTGACTAGGCGGCTGGGCAGTTTCACACGTTGGAATTAATAAAGATTTAATGATTCCCCTAGGAAACGGTGGAGACAGATCAGTAGATGGTTGTGATTTGATATATTTACTTTAAACGGAGAAAAACACGTAACATGGGCGAAACTAGAAAAACTAGGAAAACTGGAAATCAGTCATTGATGGGTGAGTCACTGACGTTGAACCACCGACATGATCTACTAACGCTGAGCCACCTACACTGAGCTACAGATGACATGACCTACGGACCCAATGACCTACCAACGCCTCGACCAACTGACGCCCTGACCTACAGATATTGACCCACCGATGCTGAGATACTGATACCTCAACTTACTGACACCAACGCCCTTGACTCACCGATGTTGACGCCCCTGACTCAATGAAGCCGATGCCCCTGACACACCGATGCTGATTCCCCTGACTCACTGATGCACTGACATGTCAATGCAATGACATGCTGATGCACTGACATGCCGATGGGAAGACTGTAAATTTGGAAAACTCTTGAAATTAGCCACTTACAACCAATGGATCACCTCAAAACTGGATTTTCAGAGACGAAGGTCCTAGGGAAAATCCAGGTTATTACATGGTAGATCAATACACTATCAATTGATGTATCCAATTGAGAGTTAGGTTAATATTTTTTTTATTTTTTTTCACTGATGACTTCAATAGTATCTAATCATTACATAAATTATTTTAATATGTTTCATATTTTTTTCATTAGGTACTTAGGTCATTTGAAATCATATATAAGGAATAAAACTCAACCAAAATTATGTATTATTTAAGAATACATAGGTTAAGAGTGCTTGAACATATATTCTAGGAATTTGAATGGGATTGATACTAGATTCAATCCTATTGGAAAAGTTGATCAAATTTACACTAATTCTGATTCTGAAACCTATCATCAATATTTCGAACTATTGGATGACCAATTGGAAATGGTTAAAGTTTTACACTGACTAAATTTGAGTTACTACAAGAGAATATATATTTTATACTCAAAATTCATATTACAGATCCATTTATTGAAGAATTGAGATTGAAAACAAATAGGTAACTAAGAGGTCAAACTCGAAATAATCAATAATTATCAAATTTTGTAGATAAAGAGATTTTTGAATGGTTTATCTATTATGTAAGTATATCATAATATTCATTTTATTGAAATGTATTTATTTTTTCAATTTTGAAAGTAAAACCTTATATCTTCTTGTTAAGATAATGAATATTGAGAATCGAGATGAAATATAAAATGTTTTAAAGTTGTTGGCTCAAGGTCCTCTAAGGAAGGCTAAGATATTCAATGCCTACAATATTCATGGATTCAATTTTCATACAATTTATTGTAAATAAGATTTGAAAACTCAAAATAGTGGTGTATTTACACTTACATAGGTGGGATACTATGGAATGCTGATTGATATAATCAAATTAAACTAAACAGATCAAATTTCAGTTTCATTATTCAAATGAAAGTGGATTAACATTAATAGGGTTATAATGAAAGAATCGTTACATTTTAATCATGTCAAATTTTCACTCTTGATCCATATTGGTGAGCATGTAGAGCATGATCTATTTATCTTAACTTCACAAGTGAAGATGGTTTATTATGTGAAAGTTCAGAGTGTTATTGTGGACTTAGAAAATAGAGACTTTTATGATGTGGGAAATAAAGATTAATTGGTACTTTCTAATAGTTAACCTCATCAACCACAAAAAATTGAATTGTTTTTTCCTAACAATAATGAAATAATAGAACTTGTAAGAGAGGATGAAAACAAATCACCCATCGTAATAGAGGATGATAGTAATGAAGATAGTGATGATAGAGATAATTGAATGTATATATTTTTAATGAAAAAGTATTAAAAAATGTCATTTATATGTGTTTTGTAAATATATACATTATTATATTTTTTATTTTTTTGTAAAATTTTTTATTTTTTCATTTTTTTAAACATTTAATATATCTAAATAATTTGAATTACTCTGATGTCGAGAACAAAAAAATTTATATCTTAGCTAATGAACATCTTGGAGCACACCACCACCACCATCATCTTTAGTGGATCCATGTGATTCCCCTATACCAGAGAATTATACAAAGATATAAATTTACCCATATATTGTTAGTAGAACACCATCTGATACACCTCAAAAAATGGAGCAGTTGGTCACCCCACCTTCTAGGGGATATTTTCATGTTATAATTACTGTTATGTTTGTCATTGTATAAAAAACTTTATATTTTTTAAATTGATTACTTAATTTTTCAAATAGATAAAGATAAAAATAGATGGGGTATAAATATGAACATGGAAAATGTATGGGACCTAAATGAATTCATGATTATCATTCCATTTGATTATTTTGAGGTGAATATTGGTGATGTTTTTAGAATCTATGGACAGATTCATGGGAATCTTTCTTGTGAGATGGTGAGATTTCCCATTAAATATAAATATTTGAGGCATATTACCACATCTTGAAAAAATTATTTCTTTGATAATAAATTAAAGGTAATATTGATTTAATATTCATTGATGAATAATTTAAAAGTCATGATTAAAATAATTAATATACTTATAAAACGTTATGATTTTTATTTTGAGATGTATTTCATTTTTAATGTCCCTGACTCCATTTCATTCCCATGGAAACTAGAAAATTTGGGTTTGAAATGGAGATATTTTAAATAGAGATTATGGAATGATTTTAATGACGTATCTCTGAGCTAATGAAAATATATGATAAAGTGTCTAAAATAATTTCTCATGAGAAGTGAAAGATTTTTTTTGATATTAATATAGATTTATCTCATGAGGCAATTGCATATTTTTCAATATCATAATAACATAAACACAATAAAATTATAATTTTTATTAATGTTTCTATTTTTTGTAAGAATTATCTATAAAATACTATGAATAAAGAAAAACAACTCATTCCTAATATTATTGGGTCTCATTATTTTTTTTGAAAAAAAAGAAAACTCTTGGTTTGTATTTAATATGTTATTATTTATATTATTTCAATATAATTCATTTTTTCTCTAAATTATATATATATTTTTTGTAAAGGCTAGTGAATTAGGTCACTCTATTGTCTGGATGGATATGTGGCTTAAAGTTAATAGTAAAATCAATGTCTGTTTTGTGAATGAGCCTACGAAATACGTTGGAGTAAGTAATTTTCATTACTATTTCATATTACTTCATTACTATAAAAACATAGTAATGAAAAATAAATTATAACAACACACGTGACTTAAAACTAATAAAAGGGATTGTCTCCGTTGATCAAATGATGCCAAATTGGAATTATTTTATCCAAATATCATTCCCCAATTAATTGGGATTAAGGATTGTTTGTTGTTATAATTTATCATTCATTAAAATACTTTATATTGACAAAATAACATTAAATAGTAATGAAAAAATTATTAATTATATATTATTATGAGGTTTGTATAATTTAAAAAATTATTATTAATATTATTGTATTAGTATGTTGAAATTAATGAAGCATGAAATTTTAACCCTTTAAAATCATCATCAATATACCAAAATGATGCAGTTTCAATCATTTTTGGGAAGGAACATCCCAAGAGATTATGGGGAAGGGGTTTCAAGCCAACTCCATTTGATGTCTTTAGTAGGGCGTCATTATCATTTACTACTACACCCAGTGGGGGTTCGTGTAGATATGTTGATCAAGATGCACAAAGTAAAATTTCAATATTGAAAGAAAATATGAAATAACATGAATATTATATGTAAACACTAGATCAATGGTGGTTGGAAATGGAAAATGATTTAGTTTTTGTATTTTAGAGGAAGATGGGCATTATCCCCAAGGAAATTTCTAGCCTTATATCTCATCCTACCGAGTTAAATTATAAACTCCATATATCAATCACACATTTGAATATAACATATACAACTTCTATAAATAAAACTAAAATGACACTTTTATAACAAAAACATGCACTTTGAGCCATACTGACCATGTCATGTGTCAGATTGATGTACAGTCAATTCCTACACATCAAAATTGAATTATGGATTATTAAACTAAATTTTGAAAATAATCCAAGATTTTTTTTATCAATTTTGAATTTGTGGAAAGTTTTTTAAAGTAAAATGATAGTTATATTAAAAACATGCACTTCGAGTCGTGAAACTCACTTCATGTATGTAACGCCCCGACTCCAGCTACCCAGAGTCGGTTCATTACTTCGTAACATTGGCATGATCACAAAAGATCAAGTCTCGAAATACCGATTAGTTTAGTAGCCTCGGAAACACTAGATACATTCATAAGTCTTTCATTACATCAAAAAGTAAACAAACTACAATAACATGGTCTCCATAGTCCACACTTCTATCCTCTTTGGACTATCCCTGCAGGTCATTCATAAAATACTTCTTCACATCCTGGAAAATATTAAAACATTGAAAGGGGTGAGCTCAGATGCTCAGTAAGGATAACAATATTGCGGAAGCTTTCATAAATAAACATAAACATTTAAGGCAATGTATAACTAAAACAAAAGCCTTTCAAACATGAAATGCAACATAATATGGCAAAAGTAAAATGAGATAATGCCATTTACTTATTCACATGGATATTCTACTGGTCGAATAATCACATGCAATATCAATAACCACTTTCACAATGATGGAATGCATAATGCCAGACTATCATAACCACGTAGTCAAGGCCTCGTGCCAAGACCACAAATAATATTTTTTCAAGGCCTCGTGCCAAGACACTAGTTTGTCTCATGAGACCTGTCGATGCATCGAGGAGCTATAGCGGGCTCCACCCGTCACTTATTAAGTCCAATGCATTCCTCATATGAATAGGTTTGAACATATCATAAACCATAACATAATCGTATCACATAAAACATGCATAAAGGAAACATAACATCTCCACATTTCAATCACAAGATATAAATACAACACATTGATATAATAAAAACGCTTTAAAAACCATTTTCAATACCAAAATAAAAGAAAGTTAAAACTTTGTATTTATTTTTCATTAAAAAAAATGATGGCTTGTAGAGGAAGCTGAAACTCAAATAATGGTCACGGCGGCAGAGAAGTCGTTGTCGCCACATAAGTACGGAAAGTAAAACATTCCCTTTTTGTCGTTTAGTAAAACGCTTCGTATAAAAAAGATTCCTTTTGAATAAACGTAAAAGTCAAAGGGGTTTATACACTGTATAAAGGAAAGTTTTGTATAAAACCAAATATGCCTCAATGAAAGGGGATTGAGACGAAGTCCTTAAAAAGATCATTTTTTTTAAATAAAGTAAATATATAATGTGTATTCACTATAAGTACACATAAATAATGTACAAATACAATATAGGACATAATAATATCATGACATAATTTGAAAGTAGGAGATTAACCCAAAGAATGAAAATTGGGTTAAGAAATTCCCTTACCTTGCGTCTTGTCCTTACTCGAATATTCTTTAACCTCCTAAATAATAAACTAGAGTTAATTTATATTTACTTAAGAACCTTTATCATGTTCATTATTCCATTTATATCACTTATTACCATGTTATGAACATTATTTAATTATTTAAGTTAATAACGGTCGTTTTGTCGATCTTTGGTACTTGAGTCAAAAATAAACTTCTTATAATTACAAGTTGTTCATGTGGTGAAATATCCATTATATCCAGAATTATATTCATGATGTAGATATCATATATATCATATATATACATTATATACATTCATTCATAATGTCACGTAACATTTAGAGGTAAGAAATGAAATGCACCGTTCATGGAGACGGTAAGCCGTACGTACGCATGAACGCTACTTTCATTTCTATTTCGAATTTAATGGAATGAAATCATAATGATATAAATTTATAATATAATTCCAGTATAATATAGTGTATAATACCATTTACTCCATCCTTTATACATCCCACATATGGCATTAACGATTCAAATCACTTTGAGGGGGCGGTAGTCCGCACTTCCTAAAATGAAATTATCGCGTTTACCCATAATGGAAATCATAAAGTATGCCATAAATGAGAAATACAGAAGCATAAGTAAAACATAAACATATTATATATCATATATAAAAATAGTGACACCTTAATGGCCACCTTTGAAGGTGTTATATGAGTGTTGAACAATCATCGTTTCGTGAGGCAGAAATTCGCCATCCACAGAAACCGTATGTTCTTTAACCATTAGATGTAAGTGTGTGTAAGTGTAGCTCGAATACTTCTTCTAAAAACATCCTAGTATATTGAGGATACTGGTGTTGTTACAAAAGAAATGAATAAAAAGAGTTTAGGGGGTTGGAGAAGAAAAATGATACAAAACAACATTAGAGAAGACATTACCTCAAAATCGGGTAACTCTTTTTGATTTGAGCCAAAGGCTTAATTGGGAAGCGTTCTGCCCAAAGTGAGGCTTCTAGGAGTAAGAGGGGGAAGTTGGGAGAGTAGTTGGGTAGAGTTTTACCGAGCCAAATGGCTTGAAAGTGTAAATGAGGTGGGAGAGGTGGGGGCCTTTTATAAGTGGAGAGGAGGGGCTCTTTTGGAAAGATTGAAATGTTACATTATTACACAATGCTTTTCGGATTCTAAAGGTCCCACAATTATATAATTCGTGGCTAAGGTGATAAGGGTTATAAATCTACCCATCCAATAGTCTTTGGACAAGTGTAAGCCTTGGATTTTACATTATCTTTTCATTTTATTAAAATCGTTAAATAATGAGGTCATCGCTGCATCATAATGATGTCATAAATAATTTAATTTATTTAATGTATAAAAATTATAAAAAAAATACTATGATGTAGGAAATCTTTTTATATATCTAATGAATATTTATAATCAAAATTTGGACTTGTGTAACCCCACTTAAAAACTGTTTTAGTAAAACAACTCATGTTTGTGTCATTTTTTACTTTAACATTAAATAAAAGGTATTTATGTCATTTTCCAACTAAAGTGGCTCCATGGGGTCCCCAAGTTGACCCATGGATTGTATTGGTCGGACATGACTCTTCCAATAGGAGTAAGACAAGTGTCAAGCTCATATCATATTATTAAAACATTATTTTTACCTTAAACTACACTAATTACCTCTAATCACGATTAAGAACTTAAAAGTTACTATTCACCAAAAAATTATTTTAATCTCATTGAACCACATTTTACTTCTTAATGACAGCCATGTATGTTGGATTTTTGAAAATCAAATCAAAAAAGTGGTAATATTTCATTTTAACGAAAAATCAGTTTTTAACAACCACTTAGTGGTTTCACTATTCATCAAAAATTGAAGTTTTTCAGAATAAGGCCAAAATTTCACCCTAAGCTATAATTGATATTCCAAATTCAAAAATGATGTCTATTTTACAAAATTCCAAACATATAAGTTGCATTAATTAATTTTATAATTAATTCCCGCTGTCACAACAAATAGCGTGTTTTTTAAGAAACAATTTATATCAAAAGATTGGCAATTGTTTATGTCCATTTTCAATGTTAAATTAATTCTAATGACCACCATTGGATAAAATGGTAAAAATATATTCTAATTATACTTTAAAACCACTAAATAGTATAATTTATCACTATAAATTATTTTTATTAAAAAAGTTGTTTTTAAGTATTTTTCACTATTCATAAAAAATTAGAAGTTCTCATAAAAATACCAAAATTTCAACATAGGCTAATTTCGATATTCCGAATCCAAAAATGAAGTCCATTTTGAAATATAAAATTTATATAATTTTAAAAAGTGGTTATTACTATTCATAACTTCTACTTTGATTAGTCACAGTGTTTTAGAACTCGAAGTTGCGTACAATGCAAGCTATTGCATTATTGAATGAGAAGGGTATCATGGAAGCTCGGGGTGTTACATTCTCCCCTCCTTCAATAAATTGCGTCCTCGCAATTTGAAATTTTTTCTTTGAAAATAAAAGGTTGAAAATAGAAAATACCTTTGTGGAAAGCCCACATCGGAAATAAGGTTAATAAAATTTTGTCTTAATAAGGGGGAAATGGAAATAAGAAAGTCACCACCAAACTATGATCTTGATAAGGAGAACATTGGTGGAAATTAGAGACTTATAATTGGAGGAAAAAATGTAAATATTTTTAGGGAGTGATTGAGGTCATCAATCACAATCAACTGTCAAATTGAGGGCCTCAAAGCCTTCAATCTATGTTGATTTGAAATATCATCAGTTCAAAAAGACATAAGGTATTAGGATAACACATTTGTTTTTGTTTTAATATCCCTTTACTAAAGTTTAAGAATTAATTTATTCATTGAATAAGAGATAGGTATATATATATATATATTTATGCTTGACAATTAGAGTTTCAACCTTCAACTCATCTTTCACTCAAAAAGATATAGAACTCAAAAATATTATACTTATCCTAATTGTATAAGGTTCCAAATATTAACACATACCATTTAGATTAGTAAAATTATTTTGTAATAACCAGGGACTTCCTGTAGGCTAGTGGTAGGAAATAAAGGCCTGTCGCACTATGGTTGTGGGTTCGATTCCTGCAGCTTTGTCCGATGCGACAGGTTATGCCCCACCCTGCAGGTTGTCCTTTTCCTAAAACTATAGTATCATAATATTCCAAAAATAATCTTCATAAATGCTTTAACCTTAAACAATACTATCCATGGTTCAACTTAATCCATTCCAACCTTAATAGTTATCCAAAATACCTCCGTCCAGACTTTCTCTAAAAGGTCTCTAAATTCCAAAATCAATTGTAACATCAGATTCCCCAAACAAAGAAAAGATTCTCTTATTGTCACATACTAAAAATATGATTACCTTAATCATATTACCTTAATCAAAAAGTACTGCAGTAAAATATTTATATATATCACATTATTCTTATAACCAGAATATAATCCTTGAGTCCAAAAGCACCAATACATTAATTATTCCGCTTCAACTGTAGTCACAGCATAAGATTGGCCTTGATCCCTTGGCCTTTTCTGAGGTAAGTTTCCTTGACGCTTAGGACATTCATTTGCATAATGCCCCATTTCCCTACAATTGTAGCATTCAACTTTGACAGCCTCTTTCTTTCCCTTGCAATCACGAACCTGGTGACCCTTTTCTCCACATTTATAACAAACTCCCATTCCTTTTAGGCACGTACCAGGGTGATTCTTCCCACAATTATCACATAATGGAAAATCCTTCTTTCCCTTTTTCCCTTTATCTGTCTCTTGTTCCCCCGTTCTCTTCTTCTCTTGCTTTACTTTGTTGTCATAAGACTTAGATAATTCCTTTTCTGTCTTGATAGCACACGAGACAATATCGTCGTATGATGAGAAGGATTGTGATACTAAAGCTCGACGGAGAAATGGTTTTAACCCATCAAAGAAATGATCAATCTTACTCCTTGGGTTACGTATATAATCGGCAGCATGCCTCGCTAACCTTGTAAAGTTAGCCTCATACTTTGCGACATTCTCATCCTCCTTCTGCCTCAAACTCAGAAATTGCCTTTCCATATCTGCTCGATGGTCACGAGGAAAGTATTTTTATAAGAAAAGCTCTTTGAACTCCCTCCATTCCATATTTGATACGTCATCATCTTCCTTTGTGTTTTGAATTAGCGACCACCACTGATCGGCATCTCCAGTGAGGCGGTAAACTGCCATGACAACCTTCTCCCTTTCGCTACTCCCCAAGGCATGGAATATTTTCTCTAAGGAGTTTATCCATTGCTCACCTACTAATGGATTTGTACCCCCATTAAATGTTGGTGGTTGTTGCCTCATGAAGCAGTCTAACATTGATCCTCCACATTGCAGATCAGGGTGCTCCATACGAGTAAGGTTATTATTCATAACCTGAGTGAGTTGTCCCAGTATGGTAATAAGTTGATCAGCACCAGTTTTATCTCCCGATCCACAATAATTATCTTGAGCAGGAGGTCAATCCCTACACGGAGTTCGTGCATTGATACGGTTTCCATTCCTTCCACTAGGCACCATTTCTATACAATGGCATAAACTAGATTAGTTTATGAATCAAAATACATAATTCCATACTTATAAAATACTTAACATAAATTGAACTATTTATGGATATAATCCATAATCATAAAAAGGTTTTCATTGAGGAAGTATATACTCATAACCGTTCATAGTGGTTTGTAAAGAAAATTAGAATTATCCTAAGCATATCCCTCGGGAGTGTCGTAACCAAGAGTGCAGCAAGGCCCGTTGTCGTGCACCGGTTCCCGTTTGAGTCTAGCTCAAAGCGGTGTTTTCGGGTTTTACCCCTAGGTACATCTGTTCCAGAGCCGCCTCTACCTGCTCGTATCCAGACAGGGATGTATTGCTCGGAAAACTCATAACATCTCTATAATACCAAAATTCTAGGAAGTTCTTCTATACTAATCCTCAAAGTCTATCTTTGGGCTATGTGCTCTAATCAGAGTTTATCTAAATCTAGTTTCCAAGGTTAGTACTAAACTGCCTCTGATACCAACTGTAACGCCCCGACCCTAGCTACCCAGAGTCGGTGCATTACTTCGTAACATTGGCATGATCGCAAAAGATCAAGTCTCGAAAGACCGATTAGTTTAGTAGCCTTGGAAACACTAGCTACATTCATAAGTCCATCATTACATCAAAAAGTAAACAAACTACAATAACATGGTCTCCATAGTCCACACTTCTATCCTCTTCGGACTATCCCTGCAGGTCATTCATAAAATACTTCTTCACATCCTGGAAAATATTAAAACATTGAAAGGGGTGAGCTCAGATTCTCAGTAAGGATAACAATATTGCAGAAGCTTTCATAAATAAACATAAACATTTAAGGCAATGTATAACTAAAACAAAAGCCTTTCAAACATGAACTGCAACATAATATGGAAAAAGTAGAATGAGATAATTCCATTTACTTATTCACATGGATATTCTACTGGTCGAATAATCACATGCAATATCAATAACCACTTTCACAATGATGGAATGCATAATGCCAGACTATCATAACCACGTAGTCAAGGCCTCGTGCCAAGACCACAAATAAGATTTTTTCAAGGCCTCGTGCCAAGACACTAGTTTGTCTCATGAGACCTGCCGATGCATCGAGGAGCTATAGCGGGCTCCACCCGTCACTTATTAAGTCCAATGCATTCCTCATATGAATAGGTTTAAACATATCATAAACCATAACATAATCGTATCACATAAAACATGCATAAAGGAAACATAACATCTCCACATTTCAATCACAAGATATAAATAAAACACATTGATATAATAAAAACACTTTCAAAACCATTTTCAATACCAAAATAAAAGAAAGTTAAAACTTTGTATTTATTTTTCATTAAAAAAAATGATGGCTTGTAGAGGAAGCCGAAACTCAAATAATGGTCACGGCGGCGGAGAAGTCGTTGTCGCCACATAAGTACGGAAAGTAAAACATTCCCTTTTTGTCGTTTAGTAATACGCTTCGTATAAAAAATATTCCTTTTGAATAAACGTAAACGTCAAAGGGGTTTATACACTGTATAAAGGAAAGTTTTGTATAAAACCAAATATGCCTCAATGAAAGGGGATTGAGACGAAGTCCTTAAAAAGATCATTTTTTTAAAATAAAGTACATCTATAATGTGTATTCACTATAAGTACACATAAATAATGTACAAATACAATATAGGACATAATAATATCATGGCATAATTTGAAAGTAGGAGATTAAGCCAAAGAATGAAAATTGGGTTAAGAAATTCCCTTACATTGCGTCTTGTCCTGACTCGACTGTTCTTTAACCTCCTGAATAATAAACTAGAGTTAATTTATATTTACTTAAGAAAATTTTTCATGTTCATTATTCCATTTATATCACTTATTACCATGTTATGAACATTATTTAATTATTTAAGTTAATAACGGTCGTTTTGTCCATCTTTGGTACTTGGGTCAAAAATAAACTTCTTATAATTACAAGTTGTTAATGTGGTGAAATATCCATTATATCCAGAATTATATTCATGATGTAGATATCATATATATCATATATATACATTATATACATTCATTCATAATGTCATGTAACATTTAGAGGTAAGAAATGAAATGCACCGTTCATGGAGACGGTAAGCCGTACGTACGCATGAACGCTACTTTCATTTCTATTTCGTATTTAATGGAATGAAATCATAATGATATAAATTTATAATATAATTCCAGTATAATATAGTGTATAATACCATTTACTCCATCCTTTATACATCCCACATATGGCATTAACGATTCAAATCACTTTGAGGGGGCGGTAGTCCGCACTTCCTAAAATGAAATTATCGCGTTTACCCATAATGGAAATCATAAAGTATGCCATAAATGAGAAATACAGAAGCATAAGTAAAACATAAACATATTATATATCATATAAAAAATAGTTACATCTTAATTTCCACCTTTGAAGGTTTTATATGAGTGTTGAACAATCATCGTTTCGTGAGGCAGAAATTCGCCATCCACAGAAACCGTATGTTCTTTAACCATTAGATGTAAGTGTGTGTAAGTGTAGCTCGAATAATTCTTATAAAAACATCCTAGTATATTGAGGATACTGGTGTTGTTACAAAAGAAATTAATAAAAAGAGTTTAGGGGGTTGGAGAAGAAAAATGAAACAAAACAACATTAGAGAAGACATTACCTCAAAATCGGGTAACTCTTTTTGATTTGAGCCAAAGGCTTCCTTGGGAAGAGTTCTGCCCAAAGTGAGGCTTCTAGGAGTAAGAGGGGGAAGTTGGAAGAGTATTTGGGTAGAGTTTGGCCGAGCCAAATGGCTTGAAAGTGTAAATGAGGTGGGAGAGGTGGGGGCCTTTTATAAGTGGAGAGGAGGGGCTCTTTTGGAAAGATTGAAATGTTACATTATTACACAATGCTTTTCGGATTCTAAAGGTCCCACACTTATATAATTCGTGGATAAGGTGATAAGGGTTCTAAATCTACCCATCCAATAGTCTTTGGACAAGTTTAAGCCTTGGATTAGTCATTATCTTTTCATTTTATTAAAATCGTTAAATAATGAGGTCATCGCTGCATCATAATGATGTCATAAATAATTTAATTTATTTAATGTCTAAAAATTATAAAAAAAATACTATGATGTAGGAAATCGTTTTATATTTCTAATGAATATTTATAATCCAAAGTTGGACTTGTGTAACCCCACTTAAAAACTATTTTAGTAAAACAACTCATGTTTGTGTCATTTTTTACTTTAACATTAAATAAAAGGTATTTATGTCATTTTCCAACTAAAGTGGCTCCATGGGGTCCCCAAATTGACCCATGGATTGTCTTGGTCGGCCATGACTCTTCCAATAGGAGTAGGACAAGTTTCAAGCTCATATCATATTATTAAAACATTATTTTTACCTTAAACTACACTAATTACCTCTAATCGCGATTAAGAACTTAAAAGTTACTATTCACCAAAAAATTATTTTAATCTCATTGAACCACATTTTACTTCTTAATGAAAACCATGTATGTCGGATTTTTGAAAATCAAATCACAAAAGTGGTAATATTTCATTTTAACGAAAAATCAGTTTTTAACAAGCACTTAGTGGTTTCACTATTCATCAAAAATTGAAGTTTTTCAGAATAAGGCCAAAATTTCACCCTAAGCTACAATTGATATTCCGAATTCAAAAATGATGTCTATTTTACAAAATTCCAAACATATAAGTTGCATTAATTAATTTTATAATTAATTCCCGCTGTCACAACAAATAGAGTGTTTTTTAAGAAACAATTTATATCAAAAGATTGGCAATTGTTTATTTCCATTTTCAATGTTAAATTAATTCTAATGACCAACATTGGATAAAATGGTAAAAATATATTCTAATTATACTTTAAAACCACTAAATAGTATAATTTATCACTATAAATTATTTTTATTAAAAAAGTTGTTTTTAAGTATTTTTCACTATTCATAAAAAATTAGAAGTTCTCAGAAAAATACCAAAATTTCAACATAGGCTAATTTCGATATTCCGAATCCAAAAATGAAGTCCATTTTGAAATATAAAATTTCTATAATTTTAAAAAGTGGTTATTACTATTCATAACGGCTACTTTGATTAGTCGCGGTGTTTTAGAACTCGAAGTTGCGTACAATGCAAGCTATTGCATTATTGAATGAGAAGCGTATCATGGAAGCTCGGGGTGTTACAATGTATCTAATTTAGGTCCATTCAATTCCTACACATCACAAATGAATTTTGGTTCATTTTCCTAAAGTATGAAAATAATATCAGTTCATTTTATCATATTTTACAATGTGATGGATGTTCGAATCTAAAATGACAATTCTATATTGAAGAAAAACACTTCAAGCCATACCGAACACATCATTTTTTAAATTGACATATGATCGATTCCTACATGTTGAAAATGAATTATGTATCATTATCCTTAATTTGAAAAAAAAATCAGATCTCATTTGCTCAGTTTTGGCTATGTGACAAATGTTTTAAAAGATACCAAAGTCCTTAAAAACATGTTCTGGGGGGTCAAAACCTAAAAAACAATGTAATATGGTTGTTAAATCATAGGAAATTGATCATATATTTATTTTTGAATTGTAAGAACTAAAAAATGGTATTCTGAGTTACGGTTTTCCCAAGATGCCCATAAATGAGTTTTTAGTGTTTCAAAATACTAAAATGTGTATGTAATGACCGAAACCATAGAAAATAACCTCAAATTTATGTTAAATAATTGGAAAACCACAATTTAATTATTTGGTATGTGTACACATTTACAAAAAATCAATCTGACATGTAGTGTGCTCGGAATGACTCAATAAACATTTTTTAAATTTACCAAAGTCTTTAAAAACATTTTTCATAGATTCCAAACCAAGTAAAATCCATCTTATGGCTGTTAAATAATAGGAAAATGACCATATATTTATTATTTAAATGAAGTAATTGAGGAAATTTCATTATGAATAATGGTTTTTCATTGATGACTATAAATGAATTTTTTGTTTTTTAAAATACCAAAACATGCGTGTAATAGTTGAAACCATAAAACAATACCTAGTGTTTCTATATAATCATGGGTCAACCACCATAAAATTATTTTTGATGTGTACGCATAGAGAAAACATCTATTTGATGTGCGGTGTGCTTAGAATGACTCAATAAAAAACTTTTAAATATGTTGAAGTCTTTAAGAACATGTTTCAGGGGGTCAAAACCAAGAAAATGATGTCAAATGGTCATGAAATAATAGGATAATGACCTTAAATTTATTTATGAAATGTATTAACTGATGGCACATCATTCTGAGTAATGTTTTTCTAGGATGCCCATAAATGTTTTTTTGCATTTTAAAACTCATGACGTGCGTATAATGGTCAAAACCATAGAAAATGACCATATATAGACATTAAATCATGGGAAACCCACTTTTGAATTATTTACGACTTTAATAAATTGAAAAAGCATCAATCTGGCATGTGGTTTTCTTATAATGACTTAATAAAAAGTTTTTAAAGATACCAAAGTCCTTAAAAACATGTGTTGGGGGTCAAAACAACTAAAAAGATATCAAATGGTCATGAAATCAATGGAAAACGACCATATATTAATTTTTAAAATATAGTAACTGATGAAATGACATTCTAAGTGACAATTATCCTGAGATACCTATAAATGTGTTTTTAGTGTTTTAAAACACTTAAACATGCGTGTAATGGTCAAAACCATAGAGAAAAAACTCAGATTGGTGTGAAATCATGGTAAAACCACAATTCAATTATTTTTTATGTGTTTACATAGACAAAATGTTCATGTGATGTGTGGTGTATTCAAAATTACTCATTAAATTTTATTTTTAAAGATACTATAGTTTATAAAAACATGTTTCAGGGGGTCAAAACTAGGAAAAAAACATCGGATATCCATGAAATCATAAGAAAACTACCATATAATAATTTTTAAAATGTAGAAATTTATGGAAAATTATTCAGAATAACTTTTTTTCTAGAATTCCCAAAAGCACATTTTTAGTGTTTTAAAACACTAAAACATGCGTGTAATGGTCAAACCAATAGAAAAATACCTCATATTGAGGTGAAATCATGAGATAGACATCGTTGATTTATTTTTAAAATATAGAACATGATATAATATCAAAGTCTTTAAAATTTGTTTATTAAGTAAATTTCAAGCAAATTGCACCTCGATTTAAAAATTGATTAGATTGTTATATATTTATCCCCTTTCAGTTTCAAGTGTTGAATCATATCTTAAATGGGTAATTTTATGTTTTCAAAGTGTTCTTCATGATATAATATTTGTTTTATATTAAAAATTTCACTTCTCTATTAACAAAATAACAAATGTTATGTGAAATATTTTGAATATATTTTGTGTCTATTCTATTTCATATTTCTATTCTAAAATATTCTAGTTTTTATTATATGTGAAAGATGCTGGTAATAGGTAGGAGGTTGACTGTTATGATCCATGACATTCTTCAGAAGGAATTTGCGATGGTTCTTTGTTTATATACCATGTTTAGATATTATCAATGATTCTACTATAATTATGATTTATTATGTCTGGTTCAAATTTATGGCTTCTTTTTTGTTCCAATTTATGAGATGGTGTGCTTGGTTCTAGTTGATGAGATTATGTGGATGTAGATAGATGTAGTGAAGGTCATGGGATGGACATATATTTGTCATGGTATGTTGTTGTTTAACATATTATATATATATATAGATGACTGAGGTATAGGTTGACTCAGGTTATGGTGACTGAGATTATATATATATGACAGTGAATATATGATTGTGTATGTATCATGAGTTTCTTTTTCAAAGAAGAACTCATAGTACATGGCTAGTTATACTGGTGAATTATAATTTTCCACCCTGGTTATACATGAAATGAAAACAAATCATATTATCTAGGCTTATATCTGGACCAAAACAACCGGTTAATGATATTGATGTTTATTTGACTCCATTGATCGAGGATTTGAAATTATAGTGGGATTCAGGTGTTGTTTTGTATAATTCTTACAAAAATAAAGATTTCACAATGAGATACATATTGTACTGAATGATAAATTAATTTTGTTCTTATGGAATTTTTTAGGATATATCATTAAAGAAACTCATGGGAGTCCCATTTGTGGACAAAGTAAATATTCAATTAGGTTGGAACATTCATCAAAAACTGTGTTTCTGGGACATTTAATATTTCTACCACAGCGACATAAGTATTGTTCTTGGATGACATCATTTGATGGAAGTTCACAAGAATGTACAACACCGTCTCCACTAACAAGTGATCAACTATTTTAGAAAGTAAAAGATGTGGACACTGCTTTTGGTAGACCATTTTCAAAAAAACTTATGAAACCCAGTTGAAAAAAGAGATAAGTTTTTTTTGAATTACCATACTGGAATTTTCTACATGTCAGACATTTTATTTATGTTATGCATATTGAAAAAAATGTATGTGATAGTGTCATCAACACATTGATAAATGTACCCAACAAAAAATAATATAATTAAAGTTAGGTTGGACATGGTTGACATGGGAATATGGGAAGAGTTGGCACTGGTGAAGGGTGAAAATGAACATTTCTTCCTCTAACTACTTACACTCTTTCCAGGCTGGAGAGATATCACTTTTGAAACTTCTTGAATGACGTAATGGTCCTAGAGGGGTATTCATCAAATATCAAGAACATCGTGTCAATGACTGATTTAATGTTAAAGGGTCTGAAATTAATTGATAGCCATGTTTTGATGAAAGATCTAATGCATATAGCTTTATGTTTCATATTTCTCAATAATGTTCATCATACATTAACCAAACTCTATTTCTTCATTAATTCTATATACAACAAAGTTATAGACCAAGAAAAATTGTCGAATATGGAAGGAGAAATTGTCTTCATATTATGAGAATTGGAAATGTTATTACCGGCAACATTCTTTGATATGATTGTTCATTTGATGGTTCATTTGGTGAGAGAGATTCGACTATGTGTCAATTTACACTATAGATAGATGTACCCTACTGAATGGTATATGAATATTTTTAAAGGGTGTGTCAAAAATTGAATTCGTCCAAACGGTTGTATTGAATAGTGATATATTGTCGAGGAAGCTATTGAATTCCGTATCAAATACCAGTTCAGTGTGGAAATTATTGGTCTATCAAAAGCTCTTTACATTGGGTGGCTTGTAGGTGAAGGAATTTCAAGAAGATATGTTATCACAATCAATATTATAGATTGGGTGCGTGCCCAAATTTACATTTTTCATAATAGTTTAGAGGTTTCCCCATTTATAGAAACCCATAAAGAAATTCTTAGGTGTTTGAATTCATTAAGGGATGAAATATGGATATCAAATACACATAATCAATAGTTTATATGATGGTTTTGAGGCCATTTTTTTTAAATCGGATGAAAATCCAGATTCAATTTCAGAATGACTTCGACGGATATCTGGAGGAACAAGTTTGTATGTATTATATTACAATGGTTATGTAATTAATAGATATATGTACTATAAAAATGAGCTTGATGAAGATTGTACCATACAAAATAATGGTGTTACGCCCATGGCTGAAGCGATTCATGTTACTGGTACTAAGGAAAGAAATCCAATTTACACAAAATGTCATACATTGGTATCATTGAACAAATATGGGATTTGGATTATACAACATTCAAAGTGCCAATTTTTCAATGAAAATTGGTTGATAAAAGGACTTCCATTAAAATAGGTGAATTGGGATTCGTGAATATTGATTTAAATAAATGAGGATATAAAGACGAACCATTTATATTGGCATCACAGGCAGTACAAGTATTTTGTGTTACATATCCTACAAACTGAAAGTGTTCAATTGATTTGTTATGAACCAAAACCACCGAAGGGTCAGATGAAAATTCAACTGAGGATGACCCTTTCGTTGGGAAGTCACAATAATTTCATAGTGGTCCCAATGTAGATGATATTTTTTATGTTATAGGAGACCACAATGAGGGATTTTGATCATCGATAGAGGGGTTAAATCCCTTTATCCTTTAAAAAATTAAAAGGGAGTTCAATAATCAGGTTATATTTGTTTTAATATACATTGTGTTACCTCATGTTATTATTGATTTGTTGTTGAATTTATGTACTCCAAATTAAATGTAAAACCACTTCTACAGATAGTGACTTCCGCACGTGTTGGTGATCCCAATCCCGAGGAACAATAGGTCTCTCAACCTACTACTAATTCCAATGCAGAGGAGTGACCTTATGTACATGATGATACTCCCATTCCTAAGGAACAATAGGTTTCTCAACCTGTTGTAGCTCACAATGTAGAGGAATGACCTTCTGTAAGTGATGGTGCTCCCATTCCTGAGTAATAACATATTTCTCAACCTGTAGCTGCTCACAATGCAGTGGTACAACAACCATCTTCAAATGAAAATGCTACCACTCTAGAGGAACATATTGATGATGTTGATTCTGGGGAAATGGTAGGTGACAAAGGATCGGCGTTGTAGAAAAAATAGGAGTGTCGTAGTTTGATAGTGATATCAAAAATAATTAAGGTGAAAGTCAAAGGAATCAAATTCAATGTGGGATAGAATGTGAGGTTTCTTTATGTTAACCCCAAGAAGACCATGTTCAGCTGTTATATTGGAATTGTCACTCAAAAACATATGTCGATTGACGTAGATTCATTGCATCATGTGTTCCTGGGTTTAATACACTAATGTGGGTAGGGATTACAATAACATTATGATATCATTTATTTATTTTACTAAAAAACAAAATGTTGAAACATTGAATTACTCTTCATCATCCAATTCATAGTGCATTTATAGTAGATGAATCCCACAAGAAGTATGTATTAATTCTTTTTGGAAGAATTTACTATGGATTTATCACGATCCTAACAAGACATTAACTTAAATATGAGGAAGGGAAAATAAACCCACACCCATTGGTTATTTATACACACATGATACCCCCAAGAAGTGCCAGATGCATTTACTGGACATTTTGCAGATTTTTATTTTTAGGTACTTTGTGGTCAGTAATACGTTGTTTGACGATACACGTATTCATAACTTTGATTGAATTTTTTTATTTATGAAATAGAAACTAAGTGTTAGAAATAATGAACAATCAGCAAAACTGGTGCACCCCTATTGTAAAGTAAGGATGCAGTATGCTTTACTTAAAAAAATTGGTACCTATTTTAAATCAAACAAAATACTTTTATGTGACATGAAACAATACCATAATTATGTTCCTCTATTTATATGAATACCGATGACTAAAAATCCAAATCCACTTCCATCCCACTCCATGTTCTATCGAATGAGGCATGTGTTAATAAATATGGGATACTAATAGATGAGAACACACAAAAAGCGTGGGAATCATGTGTAAGTATTACATAATAAAAAAAGATTCTTTAAATCGCTGTTATGTAACAATGATTTATTTTTTTCCTATATTTTCTATCTAAAATATTTATAAGGATTAACAGCACCTATTCCAGATGAATCCAAACTATCAATGGGATTGAAGTGGCCTAAACAATATTTCTGTGTTAGAGGTGAATGTTTTGGGATGACACCCCGAACATATTTTGAGAAAAAAAACAAGAGGATGATCAACGTGAATTAATAAAACAGATGAGAGAAAGAATATATACCCTTTATGGAAAATTCTAATGGAAGAGGGATATGATGGAAACTTTAATGAGGTATTTTCAAAGAGAATAAGAAACTCCAGAATAGCCACAGTGTGGAGATCTCCCCCACCAGCTATGGGGCTATCCATTCCCCTCAAAGACTTGTCTTAGTAGAGGTAATCAATGTTCTAATAACTGTTTTTTGTGAAATGTGAATGAAACATATATTGTTACATTTACTATACTGATATTCTATAATGTGATAATTATTATGATTTATATCTAGCAACACCCACCCATCACCTTGTGGTGAGGGCTACGATGTTCAATATTAAAAACGGTAAGCTACATAACAAACCACTTCCAACAGGCCATGTGCGAGTGTCGATCAACATATCCCATGAGCCGAGCATTGATCTACGTGTTCCAATTCACGAGGATGATATTAATACAATATAAAAGGATGTTGGAACATTCATCACATGGACATAAAATCATGTAAAAATGTATATTGATAAGGAGGTATTCATTTCCAATTTTCTTTTCAATATAAACCTTTCACTATTAATGAATGAATTTATAAACTGATGAATATTATTACAGATAGACAAAGAGAATGGTATGAAATGAAAGAACACCTCAAAAACATATATGGATCAACCAAATAGTCAAAAAGATCTACCAAAATCACCATTACACCACTAGTTCTATGTCTACATTTATTATCATTAAAGGCTCATATGGATAAAAAGTTAAAAGATGGTCACAATCACAAAGTTTATTTTGAAGAAAATATGTATAGAGAGAAAGGTCAAGACTTAATTAGTGTTTAGAGTGAAACTAAAATCCACAAATATGAATGTCTAGGAGGATCATTTGAAAATTTATATATGAGGTATGTTCTCAAGATATTATTTTCCAAAAGATGATATACTATGTTAATTATGACTAAATACATTTCATATTTTTGGAAAGTAGATATATGAAGAAAAAAATTAAAGGTATTTTTCAATGAATGAAAATTTCAACTTGTTAGTCCTCACATCACCTCTACAGAACAAAAGAAAATAGATTCCAAAAAAAGAATAAAATAGTGGCAGTTCTTATCAAATATTTTCGAAGAAAATTTTTGAATGATAGACTCTATTTAATACCAATGATGTAGGAGTAAAACACTACAGTTTAATCATATAAAATATATTTTCATTTCTTTAATTACTTTTTTTTTGGTTTTTGGTAGCATTGGATGCTCATTGCGGTAAATTTGGATACCCCAAAGATTTATTTCATAGATTCAATGCATGGATATCGAACAAGCTATCCACACATGATGGAGTTTGACAATTTTTGATACACTACATCCAATGTTTTAGAACAAAGCATCATGTTATATAATTTATATTATCTTTTAATGAGGATTCAGTTATGATAGGTTAGTGAATCAATATCACGAAAAACAAGGAACAAGGTCAGGGGCTAAGGACAAGAAATAAGACATGTTCTACAACTAGATAGGTATTAGGGTATATATAATAAGATTTCACTATCCAAACAAATATCAAAACAAATGATTTATTGTCCTCAATGTTTCTACAGTGTCCTAAACAAACCAATGGAAAATATTACAGATATTATGTTTGTAAATTTATGAGAGAGATCATATTCCATAAAGAAACTAGCATCCCTAAAGAGGTATTTTCGAAGATAATTACTATTTCATTTAAAACATTTCTTAATCCTTTGTGTATTTATATTTTCCTATACTACTATGACTGTAAAAAAAACTTATATTCACAAGATGATAAATATGTGCTCAGAAACAAATGGGAAGCATAACTAATTGAATAATGTACATAAATAGCATGAAGATATGTAGGGTATGAATTTCTAATGTTAATATCACCTTTTAACATCTTTATGCTCATGTTATCCTTATATGATCCTTGATATATCCCTTGTTTATAATTATTGAAAATATTTGATAACCATTTATTATGTTTCATATACATAGTTTATTAATAATGGTTTTATAAATGATATGTCTAAAAAGGTTTCTAGTAATGAATATATTAATGATCAACTCTTGTGAACTAGTTCATTTTCATGTTTCCAAAATCACTATACCTAAACTATTATGGAATAGATCATTTTTTTATGTAAGGAATACTAATCTACTGAGATTCTATATCTATGTATGAAATTTATAGGTCAATATAGTATATATCACAGCAACTGGCCTACTCAAAATTGATAAAAAATAATAAGCGACCGATATCACTAAAGGTTTGCCTTTTTATTTAAAATTGAAATTACTTTTAGTTAAAATATCAGGTGCCATACTAAAAACTAAGAAAACACATTCATATTGTTTTTATATTTTAGGAAAACAATCCATAAGTTGTTTTTCAAGTGAATGAATCAACTACACCTCAATTTGATGCATGGTGTTGCCGGTATGACCTTAAGTGTATATTTTTATATTAAATTAACATTAAATTAAGCAAAAAGAACAAGTAACATACTGCAATCCAAGAAATTTTTTTTTGTTCTTTTGATACTTTAGGAAACTTATCCATGAGTCATGAGAGATGTTTAGGAATAAACCACACCTTAATCCGACAGATGGTGTGAATGGTATGACTAAAAGTGATCGTTATCAGTTTAAAATTGACATTTTAGTTCAAACCATGTCACTCACTAAAAACCATGAAAATTCACTCTAGTTGTCTTTATAATTTAGGATAGTGATTCATAATTCATTTTTGATGTGCATGAAGTGGTCTCACATCAAACCGACACACGATGCGACCGATATGACTCAAAATGCATGTTCCCAGTTTGAAATGACATTTCAGTAAAAGAACAACTGATATACTAAAACCCAAGAAAACATATTCATATTATTTTAATAATCTATGAAAATGATCTGCAAGTCATTTTTGATGTGTAGGAATCATATGCATCTCAATACAGTGCATGGTGTGACAGGTATAACTCAAAGTTTTCTTTTATTTATAATTGACTTCAATTTATGTAAAAACAACAAGTGACATATTGAGAACAGAGAAAACTCATTTGGATTGTTTTTATATTTAATTAAAATGATCTATGAGTCATTTGTGACATGTAAGAGTCAAAATCACCTCAATATGATGCATGGTGTGACCGGTATAACTCCAAATGTGTCTTTTTATTTAAAATTGACATTAATTAATGTAAAAAAAATAAGTGACAAACTGAAAAATGAGAAAATGCATTCAGATTGTTTTGATACTTTTGGAAAACAATCCATGAGTCATTTTTGATGTATAAAAATCATTTTCACCTTAATAAGACACATGATAGGGCCGGTATAACTCAATGTGTCTCTTTTTATTTAAAACTAACGTGGATTTAAGTAAAAACAATAAGTGACATACTAGAAATTGAGAAAAATGCATTTGGATTGTTAAGATATTTTAGAAAAAAGATCTATTTGTCATTTTTTATGTGCATGAATCTACACCTCAAAACGATGCATGGTGTGGTCGGTATCACTCAAAGTGTCTCTTTTTATTTAAAATTGACATGAATTTATGTAAAAACAACTAACAACATACTGTTAATTGAGAAAACACATTTGAATTGTTTTGATATTTTAGGAAAATGATCTATTAGTCATTTTTCAAATGTAGGGATCAGCCTCACCTCAATACAATGCATGTTGTTCCTCGTACAACTCGATGTGTCTCTTTTTATTTAAAATTGAGATTAATTTTAGAAAAAATAGCATGTGACATACTGAAAACCAAACCAAAACATTTGTATTGTTTTGATATTTTAGTAAAATGATCTATTAGTCAGTTGTGGCATGTAGGTATTAGTCGCACCTCAATAAGACAAACTATAACACCCCAAGATTTTTTTAAAAAAATGTAATGCATGAAACTTTGTTTTAAGTAGACATTTATAACTAGACTTTAAACATAATTTTGAAACTTCTATGTTTTGAATTTCAAAAAACAGTCATATAAAATTTTGTTCAGTAAGTTATTTAGAGTTTGATGGAACCAACATGTATTTTTAGTAAATAGTAATATTACCTTATGAATAGTAATATGACCCTAATGTATAGTAAATTGAATTATTATTTTATTTTCTGAAGGATTTAAGATAATGAAATATTGGTTAATTGTTTAATGTGATATAAAAGCTGTTAGAGAATTAAAATTGTTAATTTTTGAATTAAGTATGATTTTATTTAAAAATTAAATTAATAATATTTAAAAAATTATTTTCAAAAAATGGTGTTCATTTTTGAATTCTAGACTTTAGAAATGGTTAGAGTGATTTTTTTGGGATTTTCTTGAAATAGTTGATTTTTCGGTGAATAGTAAAAAAAAATATAGTTTGGAGTTTCAGTGTGTTAATGACATCATTAATTATGTAATAATGATGTAAGAAATGTGGTCGGCTTGTGTATAGTAAAATAATATGTGAGGTTTCCCAAGTGGATAATACCTTGGGAAAATACCATGGCAAAGCCCATGGTTTTGCAAATACCACTAATGAGGTGTCCCTTGGAAATTATTAAAATATTCCCTCAATTTTTCTATAAATACCGACTCATTATTTCATTAAATTAATTTTCAATTCTTCATCAAAGAATATCTTGCCTCCTTAACTCCCTATTAGTCCTCCCAAGGTTTCCTCAAGCCCCCAAGGTCCTAACCTTCATGTTCTAGGAGTTACTCTACAAGGTAAGAAAATTCTCAACATCTTTTTTTTCCATTCAAGTTCCCTTTTATGTGGTATAGAATTCAAGAATCCACACCATGTTATTATTTTCATATTATTAATAATATATTATGTTTTATGATTCATTTGTGCATGGGTAACCCTTGTCCCCTCTCTTTTTAATGTTTTCTAAAACCATGTTTCATAGCCGTTAGGCCGCCGAATGTTTGTAAAGGATTCCTCAACTATTCTTTTATTTTCAGTTCCTTTCTTTAGTTTCCTAAAAACCTCTTAAACAAGTGGAATTAAATATCTAGAAATCATGTATATTCAATATTTTCTCTTTTTCATGGAAAATTCATCATCATTCTTCTTCCCCTCTCCCTCTTATTCAAGGAATGAAAACATTGTTCGTGATGTGTCGAATTACCGACATCGTGGACGATGTGATTTAAATCTGATTTAATTCCTTCAAGGATGGTCATGAAATAATTTTTATGGTTGAAAAATGATATAATATATATATTATTTCTGATCCATGATTCTGTAATTCTATTTTACACATGTTTTTAATTTATAAAACAAAATGAGGTCTTTATTATCAAAGAACCACTAAAATGATCTAAATGAACCTCATTAATGTTTTAACTTATGAATCATTATCATGTAATAATTCAAAATGATAAATGGTATAATTTATGGTTATGTAAATATTTAAATATTACTCCATTCCAATTATTTATTTTCACATCCAATTGACAAGAACAACCATCATGAACCAATCATGGAAAACATGTAATGAACACACCCAAAACAATACAAGGAACAAAATACTAACAATTAAACAGGGAAATGATGTAACTAAATGATCATATAAGGTATTATAAATATTGATATGATTCTTTAAGATATTAATAACACTATTTTAGTCATTATATAGGAGGTTTAAACAATATGGAATTAATACAAACCCGAGGTAAGGGAATTCTTAACCTGATTTCCATTCTTTGGGTCAACCTTATACTTCATTATTTATGTGGTATTAAAAATTCTTGTTTGATGAAAATTGTTTATATTATGATTATTTAGGGTTTTTACAGTGTATATACATATTCCATCAACTCTAATAAGTCTCACTTCAATTATATGATCTATATAAGGGGTTTTTCTTTTAAAATCTTCTTTTTTTTAAAAAATTCTATTTTACGAAATTTCAAAGGAAACGTTTTTATGGAAATTTTCATGTTGTATAATTATGTTATGGTTCATGGGAATTGTTTATGATTAATGGTGGGACAAATTTTTTCCTCCAATGTATTGGGTATGTGTAAGTTGGATTTCGGCAGTATGGTTACTCCAAGTGTAACTACGATGGTTACACAAATTATAAGGTAGCTGTGAGGGTTACGAATTATAAGGTAGAGGAGAGGGTTGAAATATTAAGTAAGTAATTCCCCAAGATAAATTTATGGTTCTACTTAGGTTCTTATGTATTGTGGGAATATTTTTTAAATCTCATGTTTCACAAAGTAGGTATATATATATAGGTGATAACAATGTCTTTAAAAAATGTTTTCATATATTACAAGTATTCATGGACTAATGTGTTATTTCCTTTTTTTATATCCCTTACTGAGATTTTATGATCATCACAAGTTTTAATATTATCTTCACATGTTATAAGGATGTGTAATCAAAATAAAGAATCCATGTTAAATGTTTTAATAATTTTCAAAGAAATCGAGTTTTAAGATTTAATGTTTTATATTTTGAAAAAAATGGAAGCTGTTTTTATGGAATCCACTCTGTAACAATGTATAATGTTATGAATTAATTATGTCCCAATTATCTAAAGAAATAAACTTGAAAAGATCCTCAATGTAAAAGGAATTGATTTCTTGACTAAAATCATGATTATATAATGTAATAAGGCCGGTTCCTTATAGTTGGTATTAGAGGATGGTTTATATAACTTTAGGGGTTAGGATGATGTTTAAAGAATACCATAAATGATTTTTAATCTATGATTAATTTGAAATGTTATAGCATTTAAATATTACCTAGTTTCTTTGTTGAAGATATGTTTGTTTAGAATGATTTTCTGTAAAAGAAACAGAGAATCTGAAGAGGAGAGGCACCGACCGAATGACATCCTTCCGAATCTGCAACTTGTAATGGTAGGGATTAGAACCAAGCAGTTTTTGACTGTAATGGATCAGCTAATGAAAGTAATAAATGGTGGTGGAATCCATGAATGAGAACAACCATAGGTACCACAACAGAACATGACAATAGTGGAAAATTTCATAAGACCACACCCTCTTTCTTTCAATGGATCTTCTAACCTAGTAGTGGATGAAGGATGTATTAAATTCATTGAAAAAGATATTTGATGTAATGGGTTGTTCAGATAATCAAAAGGTATGTCTTTCCATTTATCGCTTTGAAGGTGAAGATGATCAGTGGTGGTCAATGGTTAATAATATCAAGTATAGAGAGGATATTTATGCCTTGGAGTGTGATGAATTTAAAAGTATTTTCCTTGAAAAATATTTTCCTAAGGTGGTGCAACATATGATGTAGAAGCAATTCCATGAATTGAAGAAAAATGAGGAAGATTCAGTGGCTGTGTATGAAGCGAAATTGACCCGACTGGAGAGGTATTCTCGAAATCTAATTCTAGATCTTGATAGAAAAATCAACCACTTTTACTCAGGATTGTAGCTATGGTATCGAAGGGCATTGGCCTACTGTGAATTAAAAAGTTATGAGAAACTTTTCCGATGTGCTGAGAGGGTGGTGATGGAGTTTGCTGATGATCATACACATTTTGGAAATAAGGAGAAGAAGAGTTCTAGATGGAAAGCAATGGTTAAGAATCAACAAAACAAATCTGATGGTTAGAAAATACAGTTAACAGTTTATGAAAAGTGTGGAATGAAGCACCATGGGGAATGTCTTAGAAAAAATGGGAAGTGTTTTAAATGTTCTAATTTTGGACATATGGATCAAGATTGTACTGAAAATGATCCTTAGACTAATCCTGATAAGAAATCTGTTAAGTGTTTTAAATGTGGGGAGATGGGTCACTATGCAAATGCCTACCTAAAGAGAGATCTGAATGATGAAGAGAAGCCAGACTATAAGCAGAAAGGTGTAGTGAGGTCTTTTGCGACTTCGCGAGCAGATGTCGGTCCATCCAATGAAGTTTTATCAGGTACTTTGTTTGTTTACTCAGATTTTGATAATTTTTTGTTTGATACGGGGTCTACAAATTCCTTCATCTCTGAGAATGTTTCTAGTAAATTGGAAATATCACCTCAACCAATGATACCTGAACATGTTTTCAAAACACCAGGGGGAAATATTATAGAAAATAAAAATTAAAATAATATTTCTATTGTGGTCTGTGGATAGACTTTACCTGAAAACCTTGTTTTTTTACCCTTAGTCGAGTTTGATGTTATTCTGGGAATGGATTGGATTTCTGTTTATCATGATAAGATTGAATATAGAGTTAACGAAGTTGTTTTTCAGAAAGAGTTTTAGTTTGTATACAAGAATGATCCCATACAATTGACAACTTAATAGAAAGATGAAAATTGTTGAAATGTGGAAATGAAATTTATCTTGCTCATATTTTTGAAAACAAGGGAACTGATCAGATTGATGATGTGATTTTGGTAAATGAATACCATGATGTTTTCCCTGATGAGTTACCCGGTGTAATGCTTGATCAAGAAGTCGAGTTCACAGTTGACTTAGTTTGTGATGCTAAGATAATTTCAAAGCCCCCATATCGTCTGGCTAAAATAGAACTTCTTGAATTGAAAAATTTGTTGCACGATTATCTTGATAAAGGCTTTATTCATCCAAGATCTTTACCATGCGGTTCTCCTATATTGTTCATTAAAAATAAGATGGTTCCATGATAATTTTCATTTATTATAGATAATTGAATAATTTCACTATTAAAAAAAAGTATCATTTGCCTCATATCAATGACTTGTTTGATCAGATCCAGAGAGCTCAGTACTTTTCCGAGATTGACTTGAGATCTAGATACAATCAGTTGAAGGTGTAGGAGGATGAAATCCTGGAAACAATCTTTCATACTAGATATGGGAATTATGAATTTGTTGTTTTGTCTTTTGGGTTAACTAATGCACCTACTGTATTCATGAATCTTATGAATAGAATATTTCATGAGATATTGGATAAGTTTTTGGTTGTGTTTGTTGATGAAATTTTAGTATATTATAAAAATAAAGTGGAGCATGAATCACATCTAAGGGTTGTTTTACGAACCTTAAAGGAAAATAAACTGTATGGAAAATTCAACAAGTGTGATTTTTGGTTGAAATAGATTACCTTTCTTTGCCACATTATAAATAAGGATGGAATAACAGTTGATCCTGCCAAAACAAATGTGGTTAATGAATGGAAAAGACCTACAAATGATACAAAGATTCATAGTTTTCATGGGTTAACAGGTTATTACCGACGATTTGTTAATAACTATGCACGATTATCTAGCCCGATAACTAAGTTAACACAAAAGGGTTTAAATTTATTTGGGCAGAAGAATGTGATGTTTGTTTTTAGGAACTGAAGAAGAGATTGGTGAATGCTCCAGTTTGGTCCTTGCCTTCCCAAAATGGTGAGTTTGTAATTTACAGTGATGCTTCTTTGAAGGGACTTGGTTGTGTTTTGATGAAAAATGATCAGGTAATAAATTATTCTTTAAGATAACTAAAACCTTATGAGTTAAATTATCCCGCACATGATTTTGGATTGGCAGCTGTGTTTTTTGCTTTCAAAATTTTGTGGCATCTTTTATACGGATCCATATGTAAAATATATACAGACTATAAAAGTCTGAAGTATATATTCACTCAGAAGGAATTAAACAGAGGCAGCGAAGTTGGCCTGAACTGATAAAGGATTATGATTTCATGATTAATTACCATCCCAGAAAAAAAAAACAAAGTGATAGATGCCTTCAGTAGAAAACTTCATGCATCATTAACCATGTTACTTTTAGAACATGATCCATTGATTAATGATTTGATGAATTTTGGCTTAAAAGTTGTTGGTGTAGGAAATTCCTCTGTTTTGTCTCAGGTTTCAGTCCATTAATCGTTATTAGAAAAAATTAAGCATGCGTAAAAGGAAGACCCTGAGCTACAAAAAATGTAGAATTGGTTAAAATTGGTAAGTTTCCAAAATTTAACCTTGATAAAGATTGTGTTTTAAGATTTGGTAAAAGGTTGTGTGTGCCTTGTGATTCCCAGTTGAAGAAAGAATTGTTGTGTGAAGCTCAAAGTTCTCCATTTTCAGTTCATCATGGCAGTACTAATATGTACAAAGACATTTGGGAATACTATTGGTGGGATGGAATGAAAAGAGATATTGCTGATTTTTCTGTGAAATGCTTGACATATAAATAAGTTAGAATAGAGCGGGAGTTACCAAAGGGGATATTATAGACTTTTCTAGTGACATAGTGGAAATGGGAGAATGTATCCATGGACTTTGTGGTCGGACTACCAAAGACTTCTAAAGGTTACAATGTTATTTGGGTTATTGTTGATCAGATGAAAAAATTTGCACATTTTCTTTCTGTATGAGATAAAATGTCTTTGGACCAGCTTTCTCGACTGTACCTCTAGGAGATTGTCAGGTTACATAGAGTTCCTCTTTCTATTGTATCTAACCGGGATCCCAGGTTCACTTATAACTTTTGTAAGGGACTTCAGAAGTCATTGGGAATAGAGTTAAATTTCAATATAGATTTTCATCCTCAATCAGATGGGCAATCAGAACGAACGATTTTGAATTTGGAAGATATTCTTTGAGCTTGTTCAATGGACTATCAAGGAAGTTGGGATCAACATATTTATTTAGTTTAGTTTTCTTATAATAATAGTTTTCATTCCAGTATACTGCTGGCACCTTTTGAGGATTTGTATGAGAAGTGGTGTAAAACACATTCGTTTTGGGATGAAGTCGGTGAAAGGAAGTTCATAGGGCCAGAATTAGTAGAGGAAGTGGTTGAGAAAGTGAAGATGATCCAACAACACATGAGGACAGATCAGGGATGGCAGAAATGTTATGTAGATAACAAGAAGAAAAGACTTTTCTTTTGAGGTAGGTGACCATGTTTTCTTTAAAATATGTCAGAAAATATTGATGTGTTTCATTAATAAAGTGAAGATAAGTCCGCAGTTCATCAGTCCTTTTGAAATTTTGTAGAATGTTGGAACAGTTGTATACCGTGTAGCTTTGCCTTCGAGTTTGTATCAGGTGCACAAAGCTTTTCATGTTTCGATGTTGAGGAAGTATGTTCTAGATTCATCACATGTCTTGAGCTTAGAAGTAGTTCAGCTAGAAGAGAACCTTTCTTATGAAGAGAAACCAGTTCAGACCCTTGATCGAAAAGAACAAGTATTGAAGAATAATGTGATTCACTGTAGAAAAAATGGTGTTCCCTGTGGTTTTTTGGCATTTGGTGGTGGTCTAAATAGCTTCTAAATGTTGTGTGACACTTTCTAAAAGTGGTGCATATTTTCATGTCTGGAATCAATTTGTGGTAGTTTTTTTATCCCCTGACGTTTCATTTAGCTATGGTTTAATCCACCACTAGATTTTTATCGGTGGTTTTTGTTTTTTTATATAATTTTTATTATTATTTATTTTTCTATTATTTATTTACATAATTAATTAATTAATTATTTATTATTATCTATTACTTATTTATCATACCGCTCCAGCAAGCACTTTATGTGGTGAGAAAACAGTATGTAATATACACACACATATATATAAAAATAATGATATTAAAGAATAATTTTTATGAAACAAATAGATGATATATTAACTAGATCAACGATCAGGGAATAAAGGGACTTCATCGAATGAGAAAAGTCATCCATCCAAACATGTTTAACACCATAAAAATAATGAGAAGCCAAAAGATGAGTCGATATATTCCTCTCCCACTTTATAAAGGAGAAAGATAAATATGTGAAGTGAAAAATCATGGACTGAATCTTGATAATCACAAATCCAAATGATTAGGATCCCCTATCCTCTTCTTGAATAACCTTGATGATTGTAATATAATCATATTTGATAATGATATAATTTCTTCACTTCTTAATAGCCGGTCATAAAGTAGCCCAAATTGCATAAGCCTTAGCCATAGATGGGTCCTAAAGAACAAGGGTAGACTCATGATTGGACAAACAAATATATCCAGAGAAATCATAGACCATAACTCCAAACCCCATAATTCCATTCCCTGGAAGGGAAGAATCGAAATTGATTTTATGAACGCCTAGAGGGGTGGAGTACACTAGGTGATACCAAAGATAAAAATCAGGTTCTCCATCTAAGAATCATGTTGCTTCTATATATTTAACCAATAATTGTACCTTTCTACCTAAAAAACATTTGGTTTATTGATCTGGTTAAAAATAACATCATTTTTTCGCACCCAGATAAACCATGAAAGCATACATCAGAACACTACCTTCTCCACAGAAAGATTAAATACCCAAGAAACCAGAAGTGTCATGAGATCATTCTCCATCTCGAAAAAATGAGTTACGTTAGGAAGAAAATCTATCTAAACATTTCATACCTTAGGATAATGTATAATGGCATGCGAGGGGGAATTTTTTTATGCTATACACAATGGAAAGAGTGGATTGTTAGATGCATGGTAGAAGAAGAGGAGTGATTTTGATGGTAGGATACCAGTGCAGTCCTCCACAAAAAATAGTTAACATTTGGGGGGAACTCCAGGCACCACAAAACCTTTCAAATTGAATAGACAATATGAATTTTTGCCTCAAGGTCTAGGCTATAGGAAAACTTCATTGAAAATGATCCTAAAAGATCCTTGCACCAAAAAAATATCATCGTTCCCCATATCAATAACACAAGGAATAGATTGAATGATTTTAAAATCTCTCTTGTTGAACCATATTGGAATTAAATCAGTTCTCCATCCATTACCTTCCTTGTTAAAAAGGGTTCATACTGTTTCCTCCTCAAATTTAGTAGATGCTAGGTAGGTATCTAAGAGCCCATCATTTACAGGATGTTAGGGATCCTTTCTAAATATTGACAATGGATCCATCCCCAATCCTCCATCATATTACATGATTTAAAAGAGAACGTGGTCCCCAAATAATCTTCTATAAAAAACATGAACGGGGTACTAAAGCTACCTTATTGAAATATAACTAGGGAAAATACTTACCTTGAAAATATAAGCACAAAGAGAATTTGTGTTTTGAAGCAGTCTCCAGCCTTGTTTGGAAAAGAGAGAATCATTGAAGTGGAGAATATCATGTTATCCCATTTCACCACATGATTCAGGGGTGAAAATATTACTCCAGGACATCCAATGGATTTGTTTTCCACCCATTGTTATAGCCCCATCAAAAATTGGGAATTTGTGCATGAATTTGGTCGATAATCATGGTTGGGAGTTTAAATAGAGACATGATGTAGTTTTGAATCACTTGAATTACCGATTTAATAAGTATTTCCTTCCCTTGCCTAGAAACCCTATTTCCAGTCTATCTATCATTTGTTTTGAATCCTATCAAGAATATATGATAAAATATTTTTTTTGATCGACTAATAATCATAGAAAGTCTGAGGTATTTCTTGTGTTTATCAACCATCCGGATACACAAAATCCGATGGAGATCCTCCTTCCTACTCAAAGAAATCCATGTATTGTAGAAAATTTCGGATTTAGCATGGTTGACAGATTGACTAGAAGAATCCACATAGATGTAAATCAAATGGAACATTGAAATGCATTCTTCATGTGTGGCCCTTGAAAAAAGGATGTTATCATCAGAAAAAAGAACATGTGAAATGTGCGGGTTTCATTTGTAGACCTGTGCCCCATGGAAAACATTATTTCTTTCATCCACTAAAATAAGATGAGAGAAAAAAATTATCCGCTAAAATAAAAAGTAACGGTGAAAGAGGATCCCCTTGCCGAAGGCCCCTATATGGGGAAAATTTCTAGGTGAGGTTGCCTTTAATATTGACCCTAAATATATATTCAAGATGCATTAAATAGTAATCCCAATCCATTTGGAGTAGAAAACCATTTTGTTCATGACGTGATACCAAAAAGACCACTCCATCCAATCATAAGAGTTATTCATATCAAGATTCAAGGCCATAATACCTCTCTTAGCCACTGATTGAGTTTTCATAGAGTGAAAAATTTCATGGGAAACAATGTAATTGTTTGTAATGGGCCTTTTAGGAACAAAGACACTTTGATTTTCAAAGATAATAGCCAGTAACCAAGGATGGATCCAATTATACAATATCTTTGAGAAAATCATATAAGAAACATTACACATGGTAATTGGCCTAAAATCTGATGTTAAAGGAAGATTTCTAATTTTTTGGATTAGAGTGATATTGGTTTCATTTTGTATGGAAATATTCATTTTCCCCACTAAAAGGTCTCTCGTGAGGGCCGAGATATCCAGTCCAACAATATGCTTGTATTTTTTTGAAGAAAAGTGCATGAAATCCATTTAGACATAGTGCCTTAGTCGAATTGATTGTTTGAGGACCCCCAAAATTTCCCCATCAATTGGGTCATGAGAGAGATAGCGGTTCATGGAATCATAAACCACATGTTTAATACAGGATTCATCTTTAGTAGATAAATAGTAGGTCCCTACTATATTTAGATTTTTGAATAATTGAATCATAGTATTTTGAACCTCTACATCATTGGTGATGGAACCACTTTTATTATTATTTAGGAAAGAGATGTTGTTTTTTGTGGTGCCTTGTTGAGGCCTTATGAAGGTAATAAGAAGTGTTGGCATTGCCCTCTTTGATATGGGATTCCTAACCATACATGACCCAGAAGCATTCCCTGATGAGGAGCGCTTCATCCATCTCTATTTCCATCTCATTAACTCTATACAGGGTGATATCAGAGGGGGTTGATAGTAGAGAACCTTTAGTTTACGTTCAATGAAATCAAACCTTATGTTAGGATGATGAAATTTGTAAATAGTCCATGATTTGTGATTACAGACCACCATATCTAAATTCCCCCCAATCTTGGGGATACCCATGTTCTAAATATCGGAAACCACATATTCGCATTCCTTGTCTTTAACCCAAAAGATCTCAAACCTGAATGGTTTAACATGTATTGGTTTCCTCAAGTCATAAGCAGTGTTAATAAGAATGTGACAATGGTCTGAGGATACCGGGCTCATGTCAGAGATATGTAAGGACCTAAATAAATTAGTCCATTCACTTGACCCAAAAAAATGGTTGCGCCTTTTTGTGATATGGGTGATACTCATGTTTCAACGAAACCAAGTGAAAAGTGTATTAATGTATCCCATATCAGAAATGAATTCCCTCATTGTCACATAATGGAATTCTATCATGGATGTATGGGAATTGGTGGAACCCCTTTCCTTTTCAAACTAAAACATAATATCATCGAAATCCCCTCCAAATAGAACTGCTCTTAGAAATTTATCCTGCATGTTTTAAATAATCCTTCATGACTTTTATTTGTTTCAATGAAATGGCCATCCATTGAAACCAATAAAGAACCACATGGGGGTATTGTGTAGGTTGATAGAGGATCAGATGTGGTTAGGTGAAAAGGAGTAGACTCTCACATCCATGCCTTCTTTCCAAAGAAGACAGAGACCACCCGAGTGTCCAATGAGAGGGACCAGAAAGAAATCGTGAAAGCTAGATATGTTCCCAATACCAATCATGTACTAGCATTATAATATGGTTTTAGGCAGAAAAACCATAACAGGGTGAATTGAAGCACAATAGCACTGAAACATCCAAAATTATCCTGTGCTTCCAAGCCCATGGTAGTTCTAGCAAAAGGTTTTCATTACGGTAGGTGGGACATGATAAATTTAGTCTCCACCTCTGAATCTCCAAGAAAGGAACCATAGCCTTATGCTTTCCATATTTTAGGAAGACCCTTTTCCTTTTTTGGGTCCTTGGAATCTATTTTAGTTCCAGTAGATATTGATTCCATAATGTCTGATCTAGGTTCCCCTCTGGATATCCTCTTCCACATGTAGTGATTTTTTTGGCCATGTCCTCACCAGACCATGAATTTCTTTACTATCCTCAAAAGAAAGCCAGGGAGCGGTCTCTTTAGTGGAAGGGGTTAGATCCGGGGGGTCATAGAAAATCTTATTTGTTATGAAGGGGGACCGGACAAGTCCCCTAACCCTATTGGACTCTATAACGATAATATTTCCATCTTTAGAAGTTGATATTCCATACCAGGGGTAATGGAACCCAGATCACTCGGGCCCAATAGAGGGGTTGTCTTTATTGATTCTTGTGTCATTTGAGAAATATTTCGATCTAAGTGAGGTTTTGGTGTCCCGAGCATAACAATCTTATTATAGGCACATGTTGCATGCTCTGTGGGTGCTTTCATGATTTTATCTTTGTCCCAATATCATTTCAATTATGGAACATGGGAGGTTCTATAATTCTTTGCTCGCATCCAAGTGCCGAACTACATGATAATATTCCCATTTTCATCCACTTCTATTGTAGCACATTCTTTTTCAGCAAGTCCAATACTCCCAAACAAGAAGAAAAAGTTAAGGATTTTTCCATATTCATAAGAAATACAGAATGTGGAAACATATTCCACATGAAATGTTCCCATGAAAATAGGGTAATTTATATAAATCAAAACTATGCTCCTCACCAATGGTCCTCATAGAATGGGGTCCGATCGGTCACATTCCATGAATGTTCCAATCTAGTCCCCAATCTTCTTAGAACATAATCTGATCTCCCCCAAAAGGGAACACCAGAAATCTGAATCCAAAATGGAGACGTTGAGAACAAAAAATTCCAAAAGTATTCCTCACTGATATCCCAAGAAGAATCATTTTTTATCAAGTTTTTTAATGTGTTTTATGCAAAAAAAATTAAAACATCTTAGGTTAATTTTTTTAAAAAATACACCTCAAAGGCAGCATCGTCGATGCTGCCTGTGGGTTAATGAAAAAATGTGGCATCGGCGATGCCTTCTTCCCCCCCCCCCCCCGTGTGGGGGGGGGGGATGCCGCCTTTGTCTCAGCTCCCTATAAAATGGAAGCCCCCCATTCTCCTCACTTCATTTTTCCCTCATCACTCCTAAATCCATTTCTTATCTCTCTAAAAAAATTTCCACTTTCATGCAGTGAAGTCGATGATCCAAAAGAAGGCAGTTTTTTTGTGAAAAAACTTTTAGAGGTATTTTTATATTTAATTTAATTTTTTATTTATTTAATTGAATTCTTTTTAGTTTTAAATATTTCATTTTTTAATTAATTAAGTTAGTTCTAAATATTTTTTATTAGGTTTTTAAATTAGTTATATATAGTTTGGAATAATAATATTTATTAGTAATGATTAAGTACAGATAATGTATAGATTAAGACTTAGGATTAAGTATTGTGAAATTTTGTTTGCATAAGGATTATGTGGTTATCTAAGCAATCAAATCCCTATCTGAATACAAACAAGTGGATGTGCCTCTATCATAGATGTACCTAGAGGTAAAACCCAAAAACACTGCTTTGAGCTACACTCGAATGGGAACTGGTGCATGACAACGGGGCTTGTTGTACTCCAGGATTGACACTCTCGAGGGATATGATTAAGGTGATTCATATTTTCTTTATAAACTAATAAAATAACTATGAAAAGAGAAATCAAATCAGTATATTTATCAATGATAAAATGATAATTATGATGTTATAGAATGAAATGGACAAGTAGAAAGGCATTAAAGAATTAAAGTTATTATTAGTAATTGAAATTTTTTAGTCATTTTTAATGATGTTACTTATTAAGTAGTTTAATTGGTTAAATATAGTTTAGGAATAATACTTATTATTATTAATGATTAATTATAGATTAATTAATGATATATTAGGATTAAAAATGAATATATATGATTAGATAATTATAAATAACTAATTAATATCATATGATTAATGACTATAGAATAAATAATTAAAGAATAACTTAATAATGATTAACTATTGATTAAAGAATGATTGATTAGTAAAAAACTGTACTAAGAAAATCATTTGATAAAATGACAATTATGATTATATAAAATTAAATGGTGAAGAAAAAACACATTAAATTACACATGAATGTTTTACAACATACAAGAAATACCTTGACATTTTTCAATAAAACATGGTTTGGATAAGATGAGCGTGACTTTAGAAGTGAGGTAAAATCTAGTTTATTTTTATTTGGTAACTTAATAACATCATCTAAAGATATGTACTTAAAAATAAGTTAAGTACATACCTGTATAAGCTATTATTAAGCTATAAATAAAATTTAGTTGGGTTTGACCTCACTTCTGATGTTAGGCTCATATCTTCCAAACCATGTTTTTTCTAAAATGTTGGTATTTCTTGTATGTTGTAAAACATTAATGTGTTATTTTATGTGTTTTTTCATCCCTATTATAGAGTGACTGAAGAATTATTAATTAAGGATTGAATTATTAATGATGAACTAGTGATTAAAGAATTATTAACTGAGTAAAAACTGTACTAAGAAACATTAGTATCAAAGTTTAGGATATAAGAAAATGTTTTAAAATTTTAGTATCATAAAGATTATATAGTTTAGAAATAATAGTTATTATTAGAAATTATTAATTATAGAATAATTAAGAAATAACATATGATTAAAAAATGAATCCATATAATGATTATCTCATGGTACTTATGATCATATAAAGTGAAATGAAGAAGAAAAATGTGTTAAATAACAGATTTATGCATTATGACAATCAATAAACTTTTGAAAATTTTCAATAGAATGAGGTTTAAATGAGATGAGTCTCACTTCATACATGAGGTAAAATTCAGCCTATTTTTAATTGGCATCTTAATAATATATTCGAAGGATATGTACTTAACTTTGGAAGTTTGAAAAAAATTAGACCTCTTAATGAAATATAATATATAATCTGTGATATGTAATTAGAAGGTTGAAATATCTTCAAAATTATAATGTTAAGTACATATATTTAGAAGACTTTATTAAGTTGTCAATAAAAAATAAGTTTGATTTTACCTCATTTTAAGTCAGACTCCTCTCATCCAAACCACATTCTATCGAAATATGTCAATGAATTTATTTAATGTTATAAAGAATTCATGTGTTATTTAATGAATTTTTTCTTATTCATTTCACTTTATATGATCAAAAATTTGATTTTCTCGATGATAAAAAAACTAATTTTCTATTTCCTCTACTTTTTACCTCAGTTTCCAAAATGTTATGTGACTTATATTCAAATAAAATTTTATATAATGAATCATTACAAACATATTTTAGGGTATAAAAAAGGCGTCACAAAATTACATTATAATAAATATTATGTGGTCAAACATCATTGTTACTATTTTCTAAACTGTCATAATTTTGATGAAAGAAACATTTTAAACGTAGATAGTCATGTTTACTTTTGTTTACTACTATGGGGAGGTTATTCAAACTGAGCAAGGAGCTTCTTACAGTACACAACCAATAATGGTGGTTAGTACAACTGATTATGTAACCCTACGTGACCTTCAAGAGAGAATTCGTGGTTTGTTAAATCTGGGACCTGATCAAAAGATCAAGTTTATGAGATATAGACATTTGAAATTCCTAGAAACACTGTGGAATCTATCTTGTCCATTGGTTGCTGATGCACAGTGGTACCAAGCAATTAATTTATTTTCTCAACAGTCAGATGGTACCATGATGGAGTTATATGTTGATGTTTCTTCTGTACAAAAACAACATCCAGTTGTATGAAAGCATAGAGTTACAAGAGTTGTTGAAGACAATTTTCCCCCTAAAACTGAGCCTATTGAAAATGATGAAAAAGAGGACAACCTAGATGATCTCATGGAAATACATGTCAATTTAACTTCTGATGAGGAGTTTCGTAATGAAAGATCAGATGGTGACAATAATGCTGATGAGGAGGGACCAGCAGAAGTTAGGGAGGAGGTTTTGAGAAATTCATTAGTTTTACATCATCCTAGACCTAAAATAAATCATACACTACTATTGCATCGTGGTAAGAAGTATTGACATGTATGCCTGAATTCGATAATAATGTTCTCACACCAGCAACTGAGTTCCCTAGAGTTGTTCCAGATAGGTTTTGTGAGATGGAAAAAACCTTACATGTTGGAAGGAATTTTCCAAGTAAAGATTCATTAAAAAGCATGCTAAGAATATTTCACGTTGAGAGGAATTACAACTATATAGTTCATGAATCCTTCTGTAGTAAATATTTCATATGGTGTGAGAAGTTTGGGGATGATTGTAGATTTCTCATGAGGGTGATTTCAGATATTGCATTTGGTGGGTGGAGAATCTTGAGGATTGAGGCTGCTCATACTTGTGTTCATCCAAGCCTAACACAAGATCATACATCATTGGATGCCAAATTTTTGTCATCCATTATTGTTGAGATGATTAGGACATTACAAGATGTTACGATAGCTCTTTTTCAAGAGATGATACAACATACATTCAGTTATAAGATTTCCTATAATAAGGCATGAATGGTAAAACAGAACGCAATTTTGAAGGTTTATGGTCATTGGGATGACTCATATCAGGTATTGACACAATTTCTATCCATAATGAGGAATAATAACCAATTTTTCTTCCATATTGATACAAAATAACATGTGTCTCTAGATAACCAACTGGATCCATCTCATGTTCAATTTCATTGGTTGTTCTAGGCATTCCTCCCCTGTATCTCCACATTTTGTTTCAGAAAAAAGTTCATTCAGATTGATGGAATGTTTTTAGATAGAAAATACAAGGGAGTATTGTTGATTTCAGCAACCAAAGATTGAAACTGTTCACCTCTTCTTCTTGCCTTTTCTATTGTAGAGAAAGAAAACTATGAATCATGGAGTTGGTTTCTGGCATGTATAAGCAAACATTTCACCAAAATTCGGGGCATTTGTTTGATATTTGATCACCATCAGGAAATTAATGAGACAATCAATGTGGATCCTGATACATGGAGAAACCCAAATGCACATCATCGGCTATGAATTAGACAAATTTCTAGCAATATCCATAAAAATTTCCACAACGAATCGATGAAGAAGGCAATAATGAGGCTTAGTATGCTTTGTATTTGTTATTTTTTACTATTTCAATGTAAAGATAAAATCAAATTATGTGAAATATCATCTATTATGTGTAGCATATGAGTCAGATCAATGGAAGTTTGAATAACGTTTTGAACAAATCCGCAAGGCTAATCAAAAAGTTTATGATAATAAGATATGGATTCCTAAAAAAATGGACATTTTCATATGATGGGAGGAAGTGGTATGGATAACTGACCACAAAAATTGTGGAGGGCATCAATGGTTTCTTCAAAGGGCTTCACACGATACCTATAACCACCCTAGTTCAGGAAACATTATATCTATGTGTGAAGTACTTTATTGATAGACAAATACTAGCATCAAATAGAATACAATAGGGGATAAGTTATGGATGAAACATTCAATGAGAGATTAAAAAAAATATTGAAGAATCTTCTGGTTATCATGTATGTATTTTTAGATGAGAAGAATCTCGATTTTAAGTTCATGTGTGTTCAGACCCCATCACAAATCGCATCGGTGGAAAAAATGGTGGTATTACTAGAAATAAGGAAATGTCAATGTGGAAACTTCCAGGCCTTACAATTTCCATGCACACATGTCATCGTAGCATGTTCCTCTGTGAACATATCATGGGAAGCTTATGATGATCTAGTATACCAGATGGACATCATTTCAAACTGTTATGCTGCACCATGGATGCCTATTGGGGAGTTTTGTTATTTCCCAATGCCGGAAGGCTAGCTGATAGTGATACCTTACATCAATAGGTTGCATCCCCATGGGAGATCGAAGGATAGTAGGATGCATAATAAGATGGACTTGACTTAAAAAAAAAGGTAGAGTTTGAGATTCACCATATGTCATCAAGAATGTCATAACCATAAATGATTCCCTAACATTGTCGGGTCGAGTTCACACTCTCAAACACATTAAAGAATGTATCAATGTTTTTTACTTCCACAATTATCATATGTGGGGAAATTCATAAATATTTATTTGACCATTATCTATTTTTTTCTGTTCTTATCAGTCATTATCTTTATTTCATTCAAAACCGAAAGACTTGGAGAATTATATTTATTTTGGTAAAAATAACTTCATTAAACAATTTGAATAAACATGGAATGTCTTGAATTATACAAGTCATTAAATTATGTTGACCATAACTTTATATTTACATTTTACACTTACGACTCATTTCATTTGTTTATATGCAGATGGATGATACCATACTACTCACTCAGCAGTGTGTCCATATTTCCCAAGTCGTGTTAGAGGGTGGAATAGATCACTCAATCAGGGTGCGTCGAGCACACCATTTTCATCACAGGGAGCCTCCACATTCCATCAGAACATACTTGAATCATGCTATCTTCTATGGCATTTTCATATCAGATTTAACATTTGTAGACCATCACCTGCTTACTGCCCTCATTTAGAGGTGGAGACTGGAGACACAAACATTCAACCGACCTGAGGGAGAGATGACCACCACCGTTGAGGACGTGGCAGTGCTTCTCGGTCTTCCTATCCTGGGGAGACCCATTATTGGACCCACTCGTGCATCTTCACCAGACCATGCTCAGTACTTGTTAGGCGTTGACATTTTTTTCCAACCGTAGGGCTACAAATGGAGCGTCCATATCTATGCCTTGGTTGGAGGTATGGATTTCAAATTTACCCAATAATGCTAACAATAAGACTGTTATGTGTTATGCTCATGCATATATATTATGGCTCATTAGAGGGACTATGTGTACTGATCACTTAGGGATGTACGGGAACATGATATATCTACCCTTACTAGAGGACTCTGATCAGGCCAGGATGTATAGTTAGGGATTAGCCTACTTGGAATACACATACATAGCATTACATAGGCTATCCCACAGGGACCACATAGGTCTCAGGGGATGCGTCATCCTTATTCAGATGTGGGCATGAGAGTGTATCCCCGTATTCCATCCTGAGCTTGCTGGTTCGCTGATCAAGATGGAGGTGTTGAAAGAAGCTCTGCATGGATGCTGGTATGATAAGTCATCTATATTGGTTTTTGATGCTACTAGGAGTTATTGACTTTAATTTATCATTTTTTTCATTATTGATGTTGTATTTTATAGGTGGTGTTAGTAACACAATTTCGACGCGGTTCTGAGACAACATTTGGGCATATATTGGCTCATGTTGGACTATCTCTTACCTGAACAGGTATGTATATACAATCTATCATTGTCTAACAAATTTAATAATAGTATCATCTTTGGTTTTTAGTTAGAATATTTTTTGACAAAGTCACATGTCATTTCAGATTTTATGGCTTCCATAATAGAGTATTATGGACCAGTTGTCAGCATAATGCACTATTGGGCTTGAGGATTCTATGGTTGTAGTGTACCTCATTTAGTTCCATATTATTGAGTGGCATGAGCCCCATAGAGTCATGTGCCAGTTTTTCTATGCTCAACCGAATCCATTTCCACTGAGACAGATAGAGAGGCTTCATGGGATGAAGCTGACATGGAGGAAGGATGAGGAATGGGACTGAGTACATGCCCATTTTCTTGACTGCTGGCATAGACATGCAGAGTTTTGTATTTAGGGTGTACCTAAAAATCGATTCTTTCTTTCAGGGAAGGTTGAGTATGATCCATGATATAGACTGAAGTCTACATTATATCTTACCCGATATGATAGTGAGATTCAGAGGATGGTAAGTCAATAAATTTCCATTAGTTTGTTTATTCAACTATTTTATAATTCATTTTAATTCTCATTACAGGGAAATCACACAAAGCAGCTTGTTCGCATGAGTGATGAAGAGGAGGGGGTTTTTAGCTAGGCCGCCATCAATGTTGCAGCGCTGGAGGCGAGGGAATCTTTTCTTGCGCTTTCCGAGAGCATCTTCGAGCATCCATACTCAAGAAAGGAGGTGTCTGCCTCAAAGGAACATCCAGCAGTAGCTGCTGGTGGTGAGAAGTCATGACCATGGGGATGTAGATAGTGTCGTGAAACACATGAGGCCTCACCTATTCCACAGGCAGTGGTCGGCCCTCTAGTAGTCCAACCTCATCCAATTTAGGATGTTCCTCAGGTGGCATTGGATTTATCTTTCTTGAAAGGATATCCGCAGTTCTCTGCATCTTGGAGTCCAGATCTATTGCATCCTTGGGGTCCAGATCCATCATAGCCTTGGGGACTATATTCATCATAGCCTTGTAGTCCAGATCCATCACAGTGTTGGGGTACTACTCCATCCCAGGCTTGGTTCCCCACTATGATAGTGGCGTGTCCTTCTACCACCCTAGTGGGAGAAGGATCTGGAGGGTAGTATGAGATGCAGTTGACAAATCCTCCCACTGACACACAGATGGAGGATGCGATAGACGATGTTCCAATGCCTGAGGATCAACCATCTTCAGGTCATCAGACTCCACTGTGAACTCGATTTGGACGTCCTATTCGCAGACCACCATGTGGGACAGAATTTCCTTTCCATAGACATGGACATTGATTATACATGTTGATTTAAATGATTTATGTATTCTAAAATGATAATACTATTATTATTATCAACCCTTATTATATGTTTATCTATTATTTCATTTTTCATTTATTTTTTAGGCACGATTTATATTTGAAAACTTTCAAAGTCTATTACATGAAACATAGGAATAATTATTAAATTTCAAGTAGATAACTTTAAAATATTATAAAATATATAGTATAAAAACAATGTAAATAAAATTTATAAGATAGCCTCAAAATATAAAAAGATGTTGAAAATAAAGAGTTTTATAAATAAAATAAATAAATGAAAATGAAAGGAATGTAAGAAAAGTAACTCGTAAGTGAGATTGAAAAGTATGAATGTTGAGGAGGATCCTAAACCACCTACTTGACTTTGAAAGCCTATAAAATAAAAACTATAAGACTAATGTAAATAAAAATTAAAAAATAAAATACTTTTTATATGTTTAATCAATGTTTAAAATGTCACTTATATCGGTATTATAGTTTATATTTTATAATATAGCAAAGTCCCAGACTTGAAACATTTTAAAGTTTCAAGTAGGTGGATTAGAAAGCTTATAAATTATTTTTCAGCAATATTTTTTAAAAAATTATTTTTATTTTCGACTACTTGTTATATGTTTAATCATTTTTTAAAATTTCATTCATATAGGTCTTATAGTTTATATTTTATAGGCTAGAAAAGTCACGTACTTGATACATTTTTAAGTTTCAAGTAGGTGGATTAGAAACCTTATAAATTGTTTTTCATCAACATTTTTTAAGATTTTTTTTTCATTTTCGACTACTTTTTATATGTTTAATCAATATTTAAAATTCCATTCATATGAATCTTAGAGTTTATATTTTATAGGTCACAAAGTCAGGTACTTGAATAAAAGATAAATTATGTTGAAACATTCTGTTTTATTTATTTATATATAAATATAACCATAACCAAATTATAATAAAACATTAAAATTTTAAATATATATATATAAATTAAAATAACGAAATATATTGTTTTAGGGAAAATCTGGCATCGCCGATGCATACCGCCTTTGAGGCGTATTTTTTTTAAAAATTAACCCTGTGATGTTTAAAATAATCAGAAAACGTTTAAAAAAACACCCCACATTTATCATTTTGGTTCAGGAATTCGAAAACCAAAAGACCCAATCCAACGTCACATATGGGAACACCGTATTCTAGGCACCAGATATCCTGTAACATTTTCTTCAAAGATATCAAATTAAAGGGTTAACAACTGATGAATTTTCCCATTGTAAGGAGGCCCATTCGCCAATTTAAGAAGACATCTTCCTCCTTCGAGGCTACAATGGGCGCATTCTCCTCCAGCGGTCTACCTTGGTTGTTCGGTGTCCCTACTCCAGATCTAGTGGTTGGTTCATCATTGGGGAAATTTGGGGGGAGGGGTTTTTTTAATGGGTTTAGGTTTGAAATTATTCAGGAAATGGGTGGTTGAAGCGCCACTTGAAGTGGCACTTTGGCCTTTTTTTCTTTATCCCATCTCCCACCCCGACACACTATTATATATATTTATAATAAATATATAATAAATATATAATTATATATATAATTATATAAATATATATATACACATATATATAATAAATAAATTTATATTTATAAATATATATTTAAGATTATATTTATAAATACATAAATAAATATTTACAATAATAAATAACTATATATAATATAAATATATTTAAATATAAATAATTCTAAGGAATTGTGATTATGTATTTATAAATATAATTTTACATATATAATTATCAATAAGAATATAATTATATAGATATATATTTAAAATTATTAATAAATATAATTTTAAAAATATATCTATATAAATGTAGTTATGTATATATATAATTAAAAATATATATTCATAAATATATATTTATTTATATAAATATATTTATATAATTATATTTAAATAATTTTTATATAATTATATATTATAAACCTGTCTTTATAAATAAATATTTTTAATTATATAAATATAAATATATTTATAAATATATAATTATGAAAATATAGTTACATATATATTTATAAATATATTTAATATTTATATGTAAATATATATATATATATAATTATATTATAATTATATTCATACTTATATATTTATAATTATATATTTTTACATAAATATAATCTTAAATACATATTTATAAATGAAGTGGCGATTTATCTTTTTTATATATATTTATAATAAAACAATAATTATAATATAATTATAAATATAAATATATTTACATATAAATAATAAATAAATTGTTATTTATAAATATGTATTTAATATTATATTTATAAATACATAAATATATATTTTCAATAATAAATAACCATATTTAATATAAATATATTTAAATATAAATAAATCTAAATAATTGTGATTATGTATTTATAAATATAATTTTAAATATATAATTATTAATAAGGATCTATTTATATAAATATATATTTACAATTATAAATATAATAGTATAAACATTTATAATTAATAAATATAATTATGTATATATATAATAGAAAATATATATTTATAAATATAAATATATTTAAATAAAAAATATATTTCAAGTAAGTGTTTCTGAAAGATTATAAAATATAAACTATAAGAGATATATAAATGAAACTTAAAACATAGATTAAACATATAAGAAGTAGTTTAAAATAAAAAGAATTTCGTAAACAATGTTGATAAAAAAATTATAAGCTTTCAAAGCCACCTACTTGTAACTAAAAAATGTTTTCAGTATGTCACTTTGAAACCCTATAAAATATAAACTATATGACCAATATAAATGAATCTTAAAACATGGATTAAACATAAAATAAATAGTTAAAAATAAAAATAATTTTGTAAACAATGTTAATAAAAAATAATTTATAAGCTTTCAAATCTACCTATTTTAAACTTAAAAATGTTTCAAGTACATGACTTTGAAATAATATAAAATATAAACTATAAGATGAATATAAATGAAACTTAAAATATAGATTAAAATTATAATAAATAGATGAAAATAAAAATAAATTCATAAAAAATGTTGCTCAAAAATAATTTATAAGATTTCAAATCTACCTACTTGAAAGATAAAAATGTTTCAAGAATGTGGCTTTGAAATACTATAAAATATTAACTAAATATAAATGAAACTTAAAATATGGATTAAACATATACGAAATATGTAATAATTAATTAGTTAATTAGTAATATATTTATTAATTGTATAATTTTTAATTTTCTAATAATTAATATGTAAATTATTAATATAATTATTAATTATACAATATTTAATTAGTTAATTACTAATATAATTATTAATTATTATTCGTCATTATAATTATTAATTATAAATGGATAATTATTAATTATTTAATTACTAATTAGTAATTTATAGTTATAAATTTTATTACAAATATATAATTATAAATATAATATTTTTAAATATTTAAGTTGTCATGTAAAATATTTTTTGTTTACTATATGTTTATTTTTCATTTCATTTTTCAATAAATTAGTATATGTTTAATCTGTGTGACAAATTTTATTTAGATTGTACGTGTACTGTATAATTTATACACTTCTAAAGTCACATACATGAAGCAGAATAATGTTATAATTACGAGACTTTGAAAATACGTAAATTATTAATAGTTAATTTAAATTAGTTTGTATTTACTATATTTTTTATTTTCTTGTGATTTGTCTTAAACAACAAATACGTGTCATACTGACTGAAAATTAATTTTTTTATTATGAAAACACTTTTGAGGAAAAAGTGAGAAACCAAACATTACATCATTGCCACACCACCACTTCACCACTTCACCATTTCATCACTTCACCACTTACAAACAACAAAATCTAGGCCAAGAAACCATGAACCAAGGCACAAAAATCAGACAAGAAGACCAATCCTCAGAGCCAGCCTCCTCAAACGTCCACCGGTGCGACCATTGACACCAGCCTAAATCCTCCCATCGTCAAACTCCAGACGGAGTTCGCCCAACCAACCAGCAATGTGAGATGAACCTCTAGGAAGAATCCATTCACAAAAGGACGTTGATGAAACCAGAACGAAGATCAGGTCGCCCTGATGCCGCACCCTGCTCCGCATACAACTCGGTCGTTCCTCCTTCACCCATCACCATGAACAACCGCTAGTAGCATCACCTTCTAGTAAATAAGTTTTTTAATATATACAACATGACATCTGAAACATCAACGACAATGCCCCTGGTACCACAACGTGGTGTCTGAATCTCATGTCCTCTCTGTGCCCAACGGCCGTGTCGCTCCAGTGTCCTAGCTGCGGGTTCCTCCTCTTCTGGTGCATCTGGTGCCTCTATATGGTGTTGTGTAGAGGACTGACCAAAACCATGTGAGGAGGATGTCCAAAATTATATGGGGTGATATATGGCTCTAAAGATCCTATAAATGGTAGAAATGGGGCACTGAAGAAGGCCACGTCGAGAGAGGGGGCCACCATAAACGGTGTGACCGCACCCAGATCGAATTCCATAGTAATGCGCGGAGATGGAATTTGTTTTATATAACCATCTCCCTATTGTGAAATATCATTAGTCGTCTTGGATGGATCCTATCTCTGTGGTGCGGCGACATCTACAAGATCCTCTCTCGGATGTCGATGTCGTCGACTTTGCTCCTCATGATGTGCTCGTCTCCGTTGTCCAGCTGGCAGCGGTGGTGGCGGTGCATCATCCTCAGCAAGAATAGCAGGGACATCGTCATCCTCAGGAGATTAAGCTGGAGGATATGGATCAAGATATTCATTTGTCCCCTCATCAAAAAAATTGTCACGTGTCAACCAGAGATGATCGAGGAGAGCCAACACATCCCGATGAACTACTTCCCACCTAATATATGCATCCTTTTGAGGCTCTGTGGTATGTGAAAGATGAACAATGGAATCTTCTTTCAAATGAAATAACATTCAAATTAATACCAAAAATGAGTTGAACAAAAATAATAATTCTTAGTAAACATACCAACTATTGAATGCGAATCCCCTGACGTGTATGGTGCATGATGGTGTGATGCCGATACCAGTCTACATAATCCACCTAAGTAGATAACTAACTGTGTGCTGTGGTACATTCAAATGAAAGGATACTAAATCTGTCACGTATGTTCCCAAGATACATGTACCTAAGCACATGCTGCAATCACATGGCCGTAAGGATATCTCAGTGCCTGAAAGTTTCCACATTCACAGTAATGCTTCTCCAGTAAAACAACCTGCACACGACCATTTCTATAAGTCATAGCATCACCGGGCTCAGCGACCTCAAATCGTTGCTCTGGATGACTAAATGTAATTAAACAGTAAGTTGAAGCTTCTTGAAGAACTGTATCTAGCTCATGCTGGAAATGGTGTCCATAACACATCACTCTGTTCAAGCCTTCCTCAGCCTACTTTTCTCGTTCCAGAAAGTACATTTCACTATGATAGAAGGTCTCTTGTACCAACCATGTAATTTAGATTTACGTCATTAGACTAATATGATATTATAATTATAGCTCTTCTGAGTAACATATAATCAAATATTCGTATTTACCTATGATAGGTAATTTTCGAACTCCCTTGAAAACTACATTAATACATTATACAATGTTAATCATCATATGACCATATCTCCTCCCATCATCATATGCTAATGACCATTTCTGCTTTGGAATTAGCATCATGTAATCATACACTTCTGGATTCACTCTGATAATATCTTGAAGATTCTCCTCCATCCTTTGTTGTTGAGGCTCAAATGCTATCAAAAAAGAACTCATCTGAACAGATATAAAAATTACAATGGAAAAAAAAATTAAAATGCAAAAGGATGTTTATACCATTTTTATGATTTCCTTCTTCATCGACTCATTTTCGAACTTCTTTCACAAACTGTTGGAAATGTTTCAAATACATTATCGATGATGGGCATAGGGTGGTCTCCATGAAAGAACCTCACACTATACCGCCTCCTTGATTGCATGGTGTCAATTTGAAATAAGAAAAATCCCTTTCGCATCCGTAACAAACTCTCGAAGACATTTTAAAAACTAGCTCCATGATCAGAAGTTCTCTTTCTCCACAATTGAAAATGCCAAACGTAGAGGGGATAGATTTCCATCTTTTGTGGTGGAAATCAATAAAGTTCCTGTAAACTTTCCATACAGAAATGTGACATCAATCTGTATAAACTTCTGAAAATGTCTAAAATCCGCCCCTCATAGTAAAAATGTCCAAAATAATCAATCAAACACAACTATTGAGTGATAAACTTGGTTGTGTTGGTTAACATATTCACCGATACATAACTGATAAAAAACTTGATTATCATGGTGTAAAAGCTCCAAAAGTTTTGGTAAAACTCGTTAACAGTCGTCCCAATCACCGTACATTTTCACAGTAGCCTTTTGTCGTGCCGCCCATGCCTTCAAGTAAGAGATTTGATACCCAAAAAGTTGTTTGATTCTCTCCATCACAAGAACCACAGGAACATATTAACATTCTCTAATCATTTCAATAATAATAGTTGAAAAAACTCAACATCTAATGAAGAGTGTTCCTATGACAAGCTTGGGTTCACACAGGCGTGTGGAGTAAATCTAGTGATGAGCCAGCTGTGAAAAGTGTTATAAATTCTAGCTCGTAGATGCATTTGATAGTTCGATTCTTATTTTTCACAATTAATCATATAGTAAGACCTATTTGACTCTTCTACAACATTAGAGTAATGTCTTTCAATGTGATATTGTTTTATCACATTTTTCATTGCTTCTTTGCAATCAAACTCTTTGCCAATATAGAGAACACTATCATTTGACACACGATTTGTGCCACCAATGATTCCAGAAAATTATAAACTGGGAGTAATAATAGACCAATAATATTCTATAAAGTGATTCATGCCTTCAGTCAACAATGAATCCAATAGTAGAGGATGGTTCAATGGTTAGTTGAACCTCACATGAGTGGGCACATACTGTTCTTCCACATAGTCTTCTTCTTCATAAACTTCCTCTTTATCTTCTTCTTTGAAATTGTCATCATCTTCAAAATCATCGACCAATGCATATAAAGTATGTGGAGGACTGTCCATTGAAATTGTGGCTGAGGGAAATGATGGAACAACTATTGATACTGATGGAACTTCTTGATGTACAGGAGCATATGACACAATCACATGACATTGGGATAGTCCAACTTCCAATGTCGATGGAACCTCTATTGTAGCAATAGAGACATACCACTCCATCATTTGATTCTCAGGTAGATACTAAACCAATGAAAGTACATATTACCAATCTTCATAATCATTTAAATAATAGGCCACATGCCAAAACCTATCTATATATTGAAGATGTCTGAATGTGATGGACTCTCTATCAGTTGATTCCTCACCAGTTTTAACTTTCAATGAATTTTCCTACGCACAACATCCGAATTAGTACATCCTCCAAGCATCACAACAGCTTATGGATGTATAATATAACTATATCCTTGTTCTGTCTCGACTATTTGATCATTGGAATAAATATAAGAAACCATCTTTTTTATCTAAAATAAACCATTGTTATAAATTAAAACTGATTAGAGAATCAAATTATGTATGCATGCTTCTTGTAATTCTGGTTAGAATCCTAATCCCTCCACCATATCAATATGTTTATACCATATTGATGTGTAACTATTTACACAACCCACAAGTCTGTGTTACTTACCCAAAAATAGAAGTCAATAATATTCATACATATCCACATGAATTATATGCATGAGGTACATGAACAAGTCATGTAAAAGCATAGAGTTATATGAAATTGAAAAACTCCACATGAGTAAGCCCAGAGCGATATATATCCAATCTCATTCACTTTACAAGATTAGGAAAGCCTCCAAGAAAGTATGTGGTCTGACCCAAAGCCTCTCTAACTGGGGATACTTTACTCAAGAGAGCATTCAATTCATGATAACTCTAACACTTAATATAGAAAAAATATATTCAACTACTACATTTAAGTTCATAACGTCAATTAAAAACTGAGTTCAAGGTATATGGAAAACTAAATTCATTACCATACCTAGAATGTAATGCAAGGGTATATTCTAGAAGCAATCTATAACTACTTCGCTAATTAATATAACTACTTAATAATTAATATAACAACTTCACTAATTAATATAACTATTTCACTAATTAATATAACTACTATGCTACTTAATATAACTACTTCACTAATATATATAACAGCTTTTCTAATTAATATAACTACTTCTCTAATTAATATAACTACTTTGCTAATTAATTACATAGTTAGATTTAAGTAATTGCCTAGTTAGATTTAAGTAATTGGCTAGTTAGATTTATGTAATTACCTAATTAAATTTAAGTAATTGCCCAATTAGAATTAAGTAATAGCTTAATCACATTTAATTAAGTGTCTAATCCCATTCAGTTAAGTGCCTAATCACAATTAATTAAGTTCCAAATCACAATTAATTAGTTGCCTAATCACAATTAATTAAGTTCCTAATCACATTAAATTAAGTGCCTAATCACATTTAATTAAGTGCCTAATCACATTTAATTAAGTGCATAATTGCAGTGAATTAAGTGCATAATCACAGTGAATTAAGTGCCTAATCACAGTTAATTAAGTGCCCAATCTCATTTAATTAAGTGCCTATTCATAGTTAATTATGTGCCTAATCACAGTTAATTAAGTTCCTAATCACACTTAATTAAGTGTCTAATCATACTTAATTAAGTCCCTAATCACACTTAATTATGTTCCTAATAACAATTAATTAAGTTCCTACTAACATTTAATTAAGTGTCTAATCACATTTAATTAGTTTCATAATGACATTTAATTAGTTCCCTAATGATAAATAATTAATTGTCTAACGATAATTAATTAAGTGCCTAATGATAATTAATTAATTTCTTACTGATAATTAATTAATTTCCTAACGATAATTAATTAATTTCTTGAAGATAATTAATTAATTGCTTAACAATAATTATATTTTAGTAATTTTGTAATTATAATTAACTAATTTCCTAATTAGAATTAATTAATTCCCAAATCACATTTAATTTACTAATTTCCTAATCACATTTAATTAATTCTATAATGACATTAAATTAATTCCCTAATAACGTATAATTATTTACCTACTCACATTTAATTAATTCCATAACAACATTAAATTAATTCCCTAATCATGTATAATTAATTACCTACTCACATTTAATTAATTACCTAATCACATTTAATTAATTTCCTAATCACATTTAATTAAGTGCCTAAGCACAATTAATTTAGTGCCTAATCACATTTAATTAGTTGTCTAATCACAATTAATTAAGTACCTAACTATAATTAATTAAGTTCATAATCACATTTAATTAAGTGCATAATCACATTCAATTAAGTGTATAATCATAGTTAGTTAAGTGTCTAATCACAGTTAATTAAGTGCCTAATCACATTTAATTATGTGCCTAATCATGGTTAATTAAGTTTCTGATCACATTTAATTAAGTGCCTAATCACACTTAATTAAGGGTCTAATTACAATTAATTAATTTTCAAAGCACACTTAATTAAGTGCACAATCACAACTAATTAAGTGGCTAATCACGTTTAATTAGTTGTCTAATCACGTTTAATTAGTTGTCTAATAACATTTAATTAGTTTCCTAATGATAAATAATTAAGTGCCTAATGATAATTACTTATGTGCCTGAAAATAATTAATTAAGCACCTAACGATAATTAATTATGTGTCTAATGATAATTAATTAATTTCTTAATGGTAATTAATTAATTTCTTATAATTAATTAATTATGTACTTATAATTAATTATTCACCTTCTTATAATTCACTAGTTACCTACTTATAATTAATTAATTACTTAACTACATTTTAAAAAAATTAATATTTTTAAATATAATACAATAATTATAAACTAATTCTATTAATTAAACAAATATTTAAATAAATCAAAATATTGAATAAATTTAAAACAAGGGTTACCTCAAATTTGCAGAGAGGTGGATATGCGGGCAGAGCAATCGAAGTAGAGAGAAAGAATCAAAGTAGAGATAGAGAGAGGAAAGGGATGGGAAGTGGGGGAAGTGGGGGATGAGAAGTATGGGATGTGGGGGGGAAATTTATTGGGGCTGGGAAACCTCAGCGCCACTTGAAGTGGCGCTTGGAGAATAAATGGAAAAGGATCAGTGCCACTTCAATTGGTGCTATGCATACCAAAAATGGTCAAGACCCACTTCAAGTGACAACCCATTTTCATAATAATCTTCACCCTACACCCATTTTAATAAAAAATGTATACACCCAAATTTGCGTCATCATTGATTGTGCTCGGGACCTGTTCCTCCTCGGATCTAGTTTTTGGGACTTCTCGATGGATGTTAGAGGTCACGCGGATGTCTGGAGCTACCAGATATACTTTGGGGCCAGTTGTCGTCAATGGAAGTATGTAGGACTTCCCCCCCTCCGGATCTGGTTGTTTGCGTCCCTGGTCACCGATGTTGGTGGGGATGGTGGTGGATTGCTCAGGAAGCGGGTCCAGTGGGGATCATCGGTTGTCAGCTTCCCGTGAAGGGCACACAAGGATTCTCCGGTGGTGTTACTCGGCGGACGGCTTGACGGTGGGGACGTCCGCGACTGCAATGATAGGGGGAAGGCTCGGGGAATTAGCCTAGAATCTGGGTGTGGCGGATGACTGTGGTGGAGATCTGGGTGGCGTTCTGGCTTGGACAGTGGTCTTTGTGGTGACGGGTGGTGAACTGGCTGCGGTGGTTTTGGCTATGTCGATCAACAACAGTAGCGGTAGTAGGTCTCTTTGCGTGGGTGTGGCTCTGGTAGGGTTTTGGACAGAGTCCACCCACCTTGGGATTCCTTCTTCTTAGGGTTTTAGCTTCTAGGACTTGGGCCTTCAAGATTTTTATTTTGGACTCCAAGCTACAGACCCTGATGAACCCTTGTTGTTTGCTTTGAGGTTCTATTCAGTTAAAAGATATGTCTTTTTTTTATCTTGGATTTTGACCCTCGGACTGTTTCGTATAATGAATATATAATAAATAAGAATAAATAAATAAAATATATAAATAATAAATATGTAACAAATAAATAAATAATAATGAAATATTAAATGAATAAATAAATAATAGATAATTAATAATAAAAATAATTAAACAATAAATAACTAATTATTAATTAATATAAAATAAATAAATAATAACTAATAAATAAATAATAAATAACTAATAAATAAATAATAAATAATAAATTAACAATAAATAATAAATAATAAGTAGATAATAAATAAATAATTAAATATTAAATACATTTTAAATACATAATAAATAAATAATATTTCAATATTTATATATTAGGTACTTATGGGTACAATTACACCAAAACAGACACACCCTTCAACCCCGATGGGAAGTCATAGCTCCACCTAAGGGATAACCCACCCACTAACGACCTGAAAACCGTTAAAAATTATGCACGACAAGTCATGCAATTATAGCTTCTAATCATCGGCTATTAGGGATAACCCACCTCATTAACAGCTTGAAGTCCCTTACAAATTATGCCTGACAAGGAATGTAATTATATCTTATAATCATTAGCTATGTTGTGTTGCATTCAAGGCACCATCGCATGTGCATCACCAACCGAATCAGCCTCCCCCGCAAACCAACAATGGACAACCCCATCGTGTCGTTAGATTCATGTCATGCATAAATCTGGCACATTTGTGTGTTGAGAGTGATTCAAACCCCTTATAGCTTGTTTATTCTGTAAAGACTTTACCACTCTAGTAAACACTTCATGTGGTGAGTAAACAGTATGTAATGTACATACATACATACATACATACATACATACATACAAACATATATATGTATGTATATATACATATACAGATACAAAACAAATGATTATATTAATGAATAATAAATAATAGATATATTAGGTGATTGGGGGTACAATTATATTCAAACTCACACGCCACACACACAGACCATAAAGGCAGGCAATAACCCCCCATGTGGATATTTCATCTATCATGTCTTATTTATTTAGTACATGGATCATTTGCTTAGTTGGAATGAAGCCCATAACATGACCTGAAAGCCTAGTGCAACATCATGCCGACATCATCTTGCATGTGTCACTCGACCTGCGTCATGTATGTGTCACCACCTTCCCACGTCACCGCCTGCATGCATCATCGTTTGTGTCACCGCCTGCATAGTACTGTAATATTACTCGCGCCCACCCAGATTTGAGCTCGGGTCTGGTGTAGAATTATAGGGAGCCCTTACCACTCAGATAAGCCCCCAAATGTATAATAAATAATAAATATATAATAAATAAGTAATAAATAAATAACAAAAATAATAAATGATATATAATAGATAAATAATAAATAAATAAATAATAAATATGTAATGAATAAGTGAATAATAATTAAATATTAAATAAATAATTAATAAAAAATAAAAAAATAATTAATAATAAATAACTAATAAGAAAATAATAAATACATAAGAAATAAAAAACAAATAATAAATTAATAATAAATAATAAATAATTTAATAAAAATTTAATAAAAATTAAATAAATAATTAATTAATAAAAATTAAATATTTATATATTGGGTACATAGGTATACAATTATACCAAAACACACACACACACACACTTCAACCCTGATGGGCAGGTCATAGCCCCCCTAAGGGATTACCCACCCATTAACAGCCTAAAAACCCTTACAAATTATGCCCGACAGGGCCTGTACTTACATATTATAATCCTCATCCATGCTATGTTGCATCCAAGCCACCATCACTTGTGTGTCACCAGTCGGATGAGTCTCACCTAAAAACCAATGATGGATATCCCCATCGTCTAGTTTGATATTGTGTCAGTGACACAGACAATGGCCGAACCACCACCCCTACCCTCAAGGGGGGGGGGGGGGGGTGTTCACCGATCCCATTCACCTGAAGACACACTCCAAGCCGTTGCATGTATGTTTTTTCAAGTTGAATAAGCCCCCCTTCAAACCAACGATAGAAAACCTCATCAACTCATTGGATTCCGTGTCAGTGACACAAATGACCACCGAACCCCCACCCCACTGTCGAGCGGGGGTTCACATTTAATGTCCAAGAATTTTTGTATATATTTTTTTAATTTGGGATTATTATGAGACCGTGAAATCTGACGACACATGATTTTGAGGCCTGGAGTGCCCAGAATGATCCATCAAAAAAGTGTTAAGCTGAAAATAGTGTGCGTGAGTAGTTTTACTAAAAAAGTGGAATAACTCTTAAACGGGTGCCCAAGTTAAAAATCTGAGTGCACGATTGAGTTCAGAATGGCGGGTCTACCCTAAGCGCAACTTATGTTTAGTCGGTGAAGACCTCCAGTGAGAAAACCCAAAAATGGCATAATCGTAAATAAAATAAATAAATAAGATTATTTTATTTTTCAAATGCTTATAACTCAAGAATGGTGGCTCAGATTAAAAATCCAAGACCACTGCTGAACTTGTGAGGGTATTCTTTCCTTAGGAAGATCCTAACCTTGATCAGCATGGGTCGAGGGTGAATATTAATAATTGATTGAAAATTGTTTAATGTATGTTCAGTAAGTGTGTGGGTGGAAATTTCTATCTTTTGAACTGGTGCTCAGAATTTAAATCTGAGGGTACCATTGAACTCGTAGAACTGGGATTAACTTAAGGAAGGCTTCACTTCGACCGTAGTAGGTTAGGTGAAAAAGTTAGTTTTTGTAACTTTTAAGAATTAATAAAATTACAAAATTGTTATTTTATTTTATCCACCCACCTCATGATCAGCGGTGGTAGGGAAAACAGAAGTAGTTAGGAATTTAATATGGGATATTAAATGATCGGTTACACTTTGGTTGCGTAACCACACCTCGTGTAATTAACGAGCCCCATTAATTATGTTAATTAATGAACCTCATTAATTCCTCATGCATTACTCACCCATTTCCTCCTCTATTTAAGTGAGGCTCGGGATGATGTTTTGGCATGAATTCACCAAATGAGGAACCTCTGACTAAATGACTCGACACCTTACACTTACGGAGATAGAAGCTCGGGTGGCAATGAACCAGGAGCAATGAACACTGACGGCTTCACAAAGCGTGGATTCTCCTCCCACCACCGCGATGACTCCAACAATTTTCGAGGTAGGGGTTGTCTTTTAAATCAAGAAATTCCCATGAATCTTCTCCTCATTCCTGATTTTTCGGGTGGTCATTGCAAGGGATTTGAATGAAAATTATCATAATTTTAATTTGATCTATAAATTACCCTCACTTGTTATAATGATAACACAGAGGGAATAGACCAAACTAACAAGTCCCAGACCCTCCACCACTTGTTTTTCAGTGCGTTCTTCAAAGGAGGATTGTTCCAACTTGACAGAACAATGAAATCGAGAGGCGTACAACAACAATGACATCTCTAGAGGATCGTAGGTGCGTCCGGAAGAAAGAGAGGACCACCAGAGCTCATCCAGTGGCCCGCGAAAGAAGCGTCGGCATCGACGGATGAGGGCAACGACCGAAAACTGCCGGCCGTAGTTGAAGAGAAGCCTCGCTCAATGCCACGACGGTCAGACAGGCGACCGGAAGCGGCCGACCGTGGAGGTGGAGGCGGCGCACCATCGCGCGCCGCACTGAAGGAATCCATGACATCAAAGCCATAGTAGAGCTGGTAAGGGACCCGCTCCATGTGTGTCCCATGGGTGATGAGGTGGCACCATGTGGTGTCGCGAATTTAATGGAGCTAAATGGCTCCTTTGAACCGTTTGGGTCCATCAGACGGCGTGACCCCGCATGGGCGCATCGGCCGGTGGGGCGTGCTTTCAGGGCCCAGCGGGGCGAGCCCACTGCAGCCTAGCCCAACCGGGCCGGCCCAGGCCGGTTCGGGTCGGGCCAGGTCAGATCGGACTCAGACCCCTCTCGGGCCTAGATATGTTTAAAAGGCCGAATCATGTAAACCAGAAGTTATTTTGATGAACCATCAATGGTGTTGGGATCCTTGGATAGAGACGGTCCTTTTGAAGTACTCCATGTGACTTTCGGAGAAATTTGGGGTTTGTCCAGGTTAGATCGTACCCAAATCCAACCAGGCCCTCAGCACTAAAATAACTATAGTTTACATACCAGCTGTCCGATTGACGTGCCATTTTTGCGTTGGAACCCTTATGACATGATAGATCATCAGGTTACTTCCTTGTGGAACATCATTGTGGTTGTAGTATGACTGATAACCGGAGGAGCAGAACCAGGGTGTTTCTTGTAGTGAGAGTTAGGATGGCTACACCCTTGATGACTCAAGGCGCGGGTATTCCTTACTCATCTGTTCCGGCAGATATGGGACTCCCCACGTCATGATTGTGGGTTCGTATCCCTCTGATTGGTTTTTCTATCTTTGGAGTCGGTACTCCCCTATTATATTAGGGTGTGGGTCCTCCATTCTTAACTCACATAGAGTCAGGTACTCCCCTACCGGGTAGGGTGTGGGTCCTCTATGTTAGGAGTAGGTACTCCCCTATCAACCTAGGGTGCAAGTCATCCTTATGCAGTGATACAACAAAGTCGGTACTCCCCTGACGTGCTAGTGTGCAGATCCTCTAGAATGGGGTCAATACTCCCCTGACATAATAGGGTGCGGGTCCCCCACAACAAACAAACTACCAGAGTTTTACTCCCCTACCGGGTAGCGTGCGGGTTTTCACATATAGAGTCAATACTCCCATACCGTGACCAGGTACGGGTCATCTAGAATGGGGTTGATACTCCCCTAATGTACTAGGGCGCGAGTCTCCCACAACAAACAAACCACCAGAGTTGTAATCCCCTGCCAGGTAGGGTGTGGGTCCTCACATATAGAGTCGATACTCCCCTGTCGTTCCAGGGTGCATGGCCTCTATCCTAGGGTCGGTACTCCTTTAACGTACGAGGGTGCGAGTCCCCCACAATAAACAAACTACCAGAGTTGTACTCCCATACCAGGTAGGGTGAAGGTCATCACATATGGAGTAGTACTCCTCTGTCTACGAGTAGCTATGGAGAGAGGGTCCTTTAGGGGAGTTGGAGCTCCCTCGACTACAAGACATAGTGTCAAGGAGTGGACCTCTTCACTTGGTTTCCCTTGGTCTTGCCTCGGGTGCAAGGTTGTGACTGCAAGACCTCTAGTGACATGCAACAGAGGTAGTTTAGTAGAATGTTCCCAATAGAGCACGTCCTTTCGGACATTCCATTAGGAATGGTTGAGTTTTACCTGATGGGGTATATCTCTCTGAAGGGTTCCATCAGAGATGGCTAGTTCGTGGAGCGTGTACTTCTGATCCTTGAGTTACACTTTGAGCCTTCTTTGGAAATCCTATACATGGATTGAGGTTGGGGATTTATGTTTCCTTGTGGATGAGACAAGTATATCTGGTTTGATCTGTGTCTTTTGTTAGTACATTGTGATTGAGATCATGCTTTGTGGTTTTAATTTGTGGAATTATGAGAGACCTTCAGGGGTCTCAAGGTCCCTACTAGTTATTTTTATACTCACCCCTACATGGGCTTTGCCCGCACCTCGTTGTGTTTTATGCAGACGATGAACATCTTGGCAGAGACTTGAGGGAACTAGGACTAGGTGGTACATGGAGGAGACTGGATGATGTGGAGAGCTGTGGAGACGAGTTGTGCATACCTTTCAGGTAGGATCATTGGTGTACAATCATAAGATCTATTTCTGTTTTTTAGTTGTAGTTGTATCTTTCTGTTGGGATTGTATTTAGGCCCATTACTTTCAGTACACACTTGTTCTTCTGCAGTTTTCTCCATGGTAGCATCTTGTTTCATTCTTGGCTATGTGTTTGTACAGGTTTAAAGGCAATGCCTTCCCATTTTAGGGATATTCCTTTCCGGTGCTAGTTTCCAACCCCTGGCCTATGGAAGTTGGGCTTGGGGTTGTCACGACATGGGCCCCGTGGGATAGGTCGTGACAAAATGGTATCATAGGAGTCGGTTTTACCGAAAAAATAAGACTCTGAACATTCCCATAGAGCAATAGTGTTATGTGTTTTGAGTGTGGTTTTTAGTTCTGGGAGTCGAGTGTTGGTGCAGCGGTTGACGTATCCATACACCAGGACCCTGAATTCGGATTTCAGACTCGGTGCATGAATACTATGACTGTGTGTGTTTTGGAAATGTTTTTTATTTTAATCTCTTTTGAGTCAGCTCACTAGGTATTAATTTTTTACTGTGGTTCATCTTTATTCTCTTTCAAGATGCCTCCATGCAGACAGCCATCCAAGATTCCAATGCATGACCATGAGGATGGTCTATAGTGTGATGAGGCTTCTGTACCAGGATTGTTTCCCAAGATAGGTACCTTTGGGAAGTTTCCTATTGATACCACTTCCTATTGGTCAATAGTTACTACCAGAGCTACCATTAGAGGAAACTTATAGGCTGAGTACCTTACATGAGTTTCATTGACAGAAACCCTTCAGGTTTCGAGGTGAACAACAATCACAGGAGGCTAAGGACTATCTTGAGGCGGTGAATGAGTTTCCATCTAGCTAGGGAACCATTAGTTTATATGGTGGTCCTGGAAGTGAGCATTCTATGTGGCTCAGTAGGGTGATGGTAGGTTTTAGATTACCCCTATCGTATGATGAGGTGACTTTTTCCAAGGACATAGCTTAAGAACCTTCCTCATAGAATGGGTTCTCCTTACATAAATAGCTAAGGGTCATGTGTTCCCAAGAGCTTCTACCACATTGCCAAGAAGACATGTTGGTAACTTAGTATTCATCGATGGGTACCGACCATTCCATGTACTCGATGAATACCATATGACCAGTGCTTCAGGGCTTGGACCTTTGAGTGAGATGTGTAGGGATATCCAAGATAGAAAAAATTATTTGTTCATTCCTACATATGTTAGGGTTCTAGAGAGAACCTCTGTGGTTGAAAAATTCTTTGACTGAGTAGAAACAACCAGTGAATGTCAGAAGTGTGAAAGGAGGAAACCGACGTCAGTCTTGGATACTTGGATATGTAAAATGATTCGAAAAGAGGAAGTGATAGGGACAGATGAATCTGTAGTGCATCAAACATGGAATAGGAGCTAGGAGAGAATCAGGTGGTGGTATACATTTTGATATGTTACAACCTGCACCTGAATGTGGCCCCCACCAGGCTCAAGGAGCTAGAGGATATGGGAAGGGAGTAGCTACATGAAGTCAAGGAGTGTGACCCAAGGGCTCCATGAATGATTCAAAGTACGTTCTATGTCTACTACTAGCTACCATATTAATAGACATATGTATTAATAATTCCTTCTTATCACGAATCCTGTTCAAGATCTAGAGTTTCTAGTTAAACCGTTTACTTGACCCTTACGTATAGAGATTCCTATGGGAGGAGACTCAATAATCACACTTATGCCGACAGTGTGATCTGACCCTTGAGGCGAGAGTTTTGGTTGGAACCTCTTGGTGGCAGCATTGAGGCCTTACGATGATAGTTTGGGTATGGATTGGTCATCCACAGTTCCTTCTCAAATATACATTTTTAGGAAAAAGTATGTGTTATATCTACAACATTGGATTGGGGTTTTCCTTTTTCGGCAAGAAAGGAAACCCAGGAAGCATGGGATAAACTCATGCATAAGAGGGTGCAACCGATCACTCTTGAGTCAGCAAACCTTACCCTCATGGCAACATGAGTTTTGAGTTTTCAGTTCCCAACATTAATGGTAGAGTGCAGGAAAATCATTTCAATAGATGTTTCCAGTATTACCTCCCTGAAGGGAGAGGGACTTCTTTATTGGCTTGTAACCAGAGACAACACTGATATCTACAATTGCATATCTCATGGATCCCACAAATCTCAGGGAGCTTAGATTTGAGAAGGGGGACGTGGTGGAAGATGTACTCAATAGAAGTTATAGTTTATAGATGCTAAGTGAGACATCAGAGCAGCTCGCCACATTACAGAAACCCTTTATGGATAGTGATGGAGTAGCTTACCTCCAGTCTATATTTGTCACTCCCCCACACCTTCAGCGAGTTCTAGAGGCACATCTTGGAGACATGGACTGTGAGGCCCGACATGCTTAGTTATCCTTAGGATAGGCTCTTAAAGGATATTCTGATGGTGGGGAGCACGTCATCCTTTTCATAGGATGCACTATTGTACTAGTAACTCTACCAAAGGAGGTGTTGAGGGAGTTCTATACATCCACTTTGGAGATACATCCCGGTGTGGTGAAGATGTACCAAGACCTTCGGTGTCAGTACTCGTGGCCAGGGATGAAGGCTACATAGATCCGACAAAAGTCTTATGCTGACAGAAGATGGAGACCCTTGGATATCGAGGATGAAAACCATGTCTCCCTACAGATCTCACCCCGGCAAGGATTACAGAGATTTGGCTGGGGTGAAAAGCTATCTCCGAGGTTTATCGGACCTCTACTGATTCTCAGTAGAGTGGGCGAGGTGTCATACTGTCTAGATCTTCCCCCATAGATGTACCATGTGCATAATGTTTTCTATGTGTCGCAGTTTAGGAGATGCGTGCAAGATCCATCACATGTTATCGACTAGGGAGTGTTAGACTTTGATGATGGAGCGACTTTTATAGAGTTCTTGGAGGAGATAGAGGATCGACATGAGCTAGTCCTTCACAGATGGTGGATCCGTCTGGTGCGAGTTTGGTGGCAGCACATGAACCTCCTGAAGAGCACATGGGAGTAGGAGGCTCAAATTTGTGCTCAGTACCCTAATCTATTTAGTTTTCCTTGTTTCGTCTTTAGGGAAGTAAATCCCTATGGTGGAGAGAATGTAATGTCTCATAATTTCCTTATATTTATATTTTTAATTTGGGATTATTATAAGACTGTGAAATTTGACGGCACGTGATTTCGAGGCCCGGAGTTCCCAAAATGATCCATTGAAAAAGTGTTAAGCTTAAAATAGTGTGTATGAGTAGTTTTCCTGAAAAAGTGGAATAACTCTTAAATGGGTGCCCAGGTCAGAGATACAAAGGGATTGTTATGTTCAGGGTGTTGGGTTTACCCTAGGTGTGACATAAGTTTAGTTGGATCGGGCCTCTAATGAGAAAACACAAAAGTGGAATAACCGTAAATAAAATAATTAAATAAAATTATTTTATTTTTCAAATGATTATAACACACAAATGGTTACATGAAATAAAAATCTGCGACCACAGTTGAACTCATGAGGGTATGTTTTCCTTAGGAAGATCCTAACTTTGGCAGGCGTAGGCCAATGGTAGAAGTTAGTTTTTGGCTGCGATTAAAATAATTAAGTAACAATTATTTAAATGTTAAATTCTATAACTCATAAATGTTAACTCAGATTGGAAATCTGAGAGTACCATTGATCTCGTGATGGTGTGTTTCCATTAGGCATATCCTAACCTTGACTGGTGCGGGTTGAGGGTGACTGTTAATAATTTTTGACCTTTTTTTTAGGTACGTTCAGTGAACATGCGGGTGAAAATTTCTATCTTTTGATCTGGTGCTTAGAATTGAAATCCAAGGGCACAATTGAACTCACAGCCCTGATATTCGATTAAGGGAGGCTTCATTTTGATCACATTAGGTCCGGTGAAAAAGTTAGTTTTTGCGACTTCTAAGAATTAATAAAATAACAAAATTGTTATTTAATTTTATCCTACTACCTCTTGAGCGGTGTTGGCGGGTACCACAGAGATACCCAGACATTTAATAGGGGATATTAAATGTTCAGTTACACTTTGGTTTTGTAACCACCCATTGTGTAATTAATGAGGCACATTAATTATGTCAATTAATGAACCTCATTAACTCCTCGTGCATTACTCACCCTCCCCCCCATATAAGTGAGGCTCGGGATGGAGTTTTGACATGGCTTCACCATGCGAGGAACCCCTGGTGAAGTGACACGATGCCTTCCACCGACAAAGATGGAAGCTCAGGCGGCAATGAACCGGGAGTGACGAACGCTGATAGCTTCATCAAAGAGAGGATTCTCCTCCCACCATTGCGATGACTAAAATGATTCTTGAGGTAGGGGTTGTCTTTTAAATCAAGAAACTCTCAAGAATCTTATACTCATTTTGATTTTTCGGGTGGTCATTGTGGGGTATTTGAATGGGGATTATCATTATTTTAATGTGATGTATAAATTATCCCCACTTGTTATAATACTAACTCAGTGAGCACATGTTAAATGAACAAGTCCTGGACCCTCCACCACTTGTTTTTCATTGCGTTCTTTGGAGGTGGGTAGTTCTAAATTGGCGGAACCTTGAATCTGAGAGGCGCGCAATGATGGAGGTATTTCGAGAGGACTGTAGGCATGTCTGGAAGGAAGAACAGACCATTGGAGCTCATCCGGCAGCCCACAAAAGAAGTGCTTGTGCGGCGGCAGACGACAACCTCCGACAGCGGCGCAAGAGCGGCGCCACTCAGTTCTGTGGTGGTCGGATAGGCGGCCGACATCAGTTGGCCGTTGAGCAGGAGGCGGCGCACCATCGTGTGCCGCACTGAAGAAAGCCGCATCTTTAAATCCACGTCAGAGTTGTCTAGGGACCCACTCCCAGTGGGTCCCGTGGGTCACGAGGCGACACCATGTGGCATTGAGAATTTAATCGAGCTGAATGGATGCTTTGATCCATTCGAGAGCAGCGGACCACGTGATCCCGCATGGGTTCGCCAGCTGGTGGGCCGAGCCACCATGACCCAGCATTGCCGGGGCGGGCCGGGCCGGTCCAAGACCCAACCCAACTGGGTGGGCTCAGGCCAGCTCGGGCTGGGATGGGTCAGACCCGCACCGGGTCGGGCAGCCCAGGATTGGTTGGGTTGGCCCAGGCTAGGTCGGACCGCACCTAGACCCCTATAGGGACCAGATACACTTAAAAGGCCGTATCTTATGAAACAGACGTCTGTTTGAAAAACCGTCTATGGCACTAATATCCTTGGATAAAGAAAGACCTTTTGAGATAATCTATGTGAATGTTGGAGAAAGTTGGAGTTTGGTCTGGTTGGATCGTACCCTAATCAAAACCAGGTCCTCTGCACTAAAATGGCTATTGCTTATAGGCCGGGAGTCCGGTTGACATGTCGTCTGTTGCATTGGAACCCTTGTGACTTGATAGATCATCGGGTTACTTCCTTGTGGAACTTCGTGGTGGTTTTAATATGACCAATAACCATAGGAGTAGAACCAGGGTATTTCTTGTAGTGAGAGTTCGGATTACTACACCCTTGATGTCTCAAGGCGCGGGTATTCCTTACTCCTCTGCTTCGGTAGAGATGAGACTCCCCACATCATGAGTGTGGGTTCCTTTGCCTCTGATTGGTTTTTCTCCCTTTGGAGTCGGTACCCCCTATTGGACTAGGGCATGGTTCTTCTATACTTAACTCACATAGAGTCAGGTACTCCCCTACCAGGTAGGGTGCGGGTCCTCTATGTTAGGAGTAGGAACTCCCCTGTCAACCCAGGGTGCGAGTCCTCCTTATGCTATGTTAAAGCAGAGCCAGTACTCCCCTGATATGCCAGGGTGTGGGTGCTCTAGCCTAGGATTGGTACTCACCTGATGTATTACGGCGTGGGTCGCCCATAACTGTTGTACACCAATGATGGACACCCCCATCATCTCACTGGATGCATGTCATGCATAAATATAACACATCTATGTACTAAGACTGATTTGAACCACTTACCACTTGATTATTCTGCAAAGACTTTACCACTTTAATAAGCTCTTAATGTGGTCAGTAAACAATATGTAATATATAGATATAACAAATGATGATATTAAGCAATAAAAAAATGAATATATAATAAATGAATAATAAATTAATAATAAAATTAATAAGTGATATATAAAAAATAAAAAATAAAAAATAAAATAATAATAATAAAAAAATAATGTGTAATAAATAAATAAATTATATTTAAATATTAAATAAATAAATATATAAACAGTAAATAATAGAAAAAACTAATAAATAACTAATAAATAATAAATAACTAATTAATAATAAATAACTTATAAATAAATAAGAAATTGATAATAAATAAATAAATAATAAATAATAAATAATTAATAACAAATAATAAATAACAAATAATAAATTAATAATTAATAATTAATAAATAATAAATAATAAACAAATAATAAATTAAAATTAAATAAATAATAAATATGTAATAAATAAATAATAATTATTTATTTATAAATTAGGTACTTAGGGATATAGTTACAATGAAACACACACATACACACGCGCACACTACAACCCTGATGGCCAGGTTATAACCCCTCTAAGGCATAACCCACCGATTAACAGCCCGGAGACCCTTAAAAATTATGCCCAACAAGGCCTGTAATTACATATTATAATCATCATCCATGCATTGTTGCATCCAAGCCATCATCACATGTGCATCGCCATTCAAATGAGCCTCCCATTCAAACGAACAATGGAAAACCACATCGCCTCACCAGATGCCGTGTTAGTGACACAAACAACCATTGGACCACCACCCCTGCCTTTGAGTGTGGGTTCACTGATCCCATTCACCCAAAAACACACTCCACGTCATTGGTTGTGCGTTTTTTTCTAGCCAAATGATCCCCCCTGCATACCAAAGATGGACAACCCCATCATCTAGTCGAACGCTGTGTCGGTGACACTAATGACCATCGAACCACCACCCCACTGTCGAGAGAGGGTTCACCAATACCATTTGGCTGACGATTCACATCACACTACCACTGTTGTCGCACACCTGCACACCCTTAACTTGCGTTGTCCTAGAACATCGTCACTTATTATCACCGCCAACACCGACTGTTTTCATTGGTGTTTCCATTCGCCCCGTCGGGACCACAATGACCACGTTTGTTGCCCACCATATTTCACAACACCGCCAGGCCATGTCTATCTTCACCGCCTGAATGTTCTTATTGACCATATCCTTTTCCAATGAGGTCTCCACCGAGCCAACCTCCTTCACCACATTCCAAATATCATCTACTGTCATTGCATATGTCACCCCCACAAACAAGCTTCGTGACCTTGTCCTTCGACTTTGTCACTGCGGTAGATCATGACACACTTGCCACCATAAGTCAAGGCCTTCACCTCAATGTATGACATATTTCGTCGAAACGTCATTTGAACATTCCTTCATGGCCACTGGGCATATGAGGCATGTACTAAATAAATAAGGCTTGATGGGTGGGCTATCCCTGGGAGGGGGGGGGGGGTTATGACTTGCCTCTTCGGCTTGTGTATGTGGTTTATGTGTGTGTTTGAATGTAATTGTACCTCCAAGAACCTAATATATATATACATAAATAATAAACCATTTTAAATTCTAAATAAATAATAAATAATAAATAATATATAAATAAATAATGACTATATAATAAATAAGCAATAAGTAAATAAAAAATAATACACAAATAATAAATTAATAATAATTTATTAATAAATATATAAACAATTTAAAAATAATATATAAATAATAAAAAATAATAAATTAACATTAAAATATAAATCAAAGCAGTAAATAAAGTAAAAATCAATATAATAAATAATAAATAAGTGGAAAATAAAAAATAGTAATTTAATAAATAGATAAATAGATAAATAGATAATAAATAAATAATAAATAAATAATAAATTAATATTCTAAATAAATGTATAATAAATTATAAATAAGTAATAATAAATATTAGATATTATGCAATAATATATAATAAAAATTAAATAAAAAAAATATTAAACAATAATTTAATATTAGATTAATAAAAAATAATATATAATAAATGAATATATAATAATAACTAATATATGGATAAATACTAGATGAATAATTATTAAATAATAAATGAAAAAAAATGAACAAAATATCAATAAATAATTATACATATATTGAAATTTACATAAAAATTACAAACACACACACCCAAAGATGTTTAAATATTTACAAATGTATAAAAATATAGAAAAATATTCATAAATACATATAAATATCCAGGCATAGATACAATTTTATATAATTTTAAAAAATAATGATATATATATATATTATAAATAAATATACATAAATGTATAGATGTAAATACAAACATATATATATACACACACACACATACATACATACATTAATATAATAGATTATAAATCACCAAAATAGGGAAAACCACAATAACTGTAACACCATCAAATCAATAGTAATTTAATCCAATGGAATAAAATCATATACTACCTAAAAAAGCAATGGAAGACACTCTTAAATGAAAACGAAATCCCATCGAATGTCCAAAAATAAAGATATTCGAACAAAAAACTCAGTTTTGGAGGACTTCAGGGCCTCTCTTGACCTAAAAAATACAGAGGTCCCATGAGGTCAACATGACGTAGAGATCATCAAAGGCTTTGATTTGATAAGTGGTAGATCCCAAACAGACACTGGATCAAATGTTATGACCATTTAAAGATGTAGTTCGATTTCCAACTTTTTTTAAAACTATAATAAATTTTATTCTATAATATTTTACTTATTTATTATTTAGTATGATTTTAGATAGTTACAAAAGTTTCGATTTGACAGGTTTTGAAGCTTGAATGTGCATTCGAATACAATGTTCTAGTCATCTAATGGTGAATTTTTTTTAACTGATACAGAAATTAATTTAGGTTTCGGATAAAAATTAACTAATAATAATACATAATTAATAATTAACTAATTATAATTAATTAGAATTATAAATAATAAAAAATAAATGAATATAAATAATAAATCATAATTGTGAACAATAAATCATAATTTAAATTTTAAAATTTAATATATTTTCCTTTTAATTTACCGATAGTATTTATAAAAAAAGCTGCTATTTTGCATCGGTTTTTATAAACATCCTCTAAAAGTAAATATATTTTTATTTATAAAAATAAAAAATAAAAATTAGTCATGGTTTTTGTAAACCACCATAAATAAATTTTAAAAAATAAAAAAAAAACAAATTTAGTGGCTCTAATTGGAACCACTGCTAAAAAAACACCACAAAATTTTTTTCCCAAAATATTTAGCAGCGGTTTTGAAAACCGCTGCGAAACTCCTTTCTGTAGTGATTTCAAAACTGTTGCAAGATCTTGGGACAATTGACTTACCCCTTAAACAATAAAATAAGCCTTCCATTTATTCTTATGAAATGTAAATAAATGAGTTGTCTTTCCAATTGAACAAGTTGTGTAAGAATGCGATCAGTATAACACAAGTAATAAATGAATAACGAAAGAAATATATAAATCATTTTAAACAAAAAAAATTCTTGAAACCATAATCATGTATCATGTTTGGATCAAAATGATGACATGCTAGAGATAGAATTTAACTTCATCATAGTATAATAAAAGTAAGATAAACTTGTTATCTTCCATATAAAAAAGAATTAGACAATTATGATCACTACAACTCATGTTATAATAAAAAAACATAGAGGTTATGAAAACATTTTTTTTGTATGAAATGATAAGATGGGTTTAGATATTTAAAAATATGAAATAACATGTAATTAAACAAAACAGAAATACATGCATGCACATGCACAAACATACTTTGCCACTCGCATGCACTTATGGATGGATTCCATCATGGGACCTCCAACATACAAAAAAAATTCCCTTACCAATACTCCATATTGTTTTCTTATATATTTGATTATATATTTATTTATTAATATATATTTAGATACATATTTTTATCCATATATTTTTTCATATATTTAAATAATAATTTTTAAATGTATTTATAAAATATGCTTATGCGATTGTGTATTTATAGACACACATATGAGTGTGTGTAAATGTATATAAATATAAATGTTTATATTTATTTACATATGTTATATATTTATATTTTTTCTCATGGGGTGCTAGTGGAGGGATACCCTCTAGTTGTACCTATTAATCTATATGGTAACTAGTGTGATCTCAAGTCCCACCAGTATTAGACATTGTTTGTATCATGTTCACGATGATTCAAAGTCATTTCCTAGCCGAGAAATGTGTAGAAAACTTTGGGCTTGGTTGGGGCCCCTTTTTTGGAGATGAGAGTAACTCATACAAAAAATTTTCACTTTGGGTGTTGGTCATGTGGTATGTAAACCCCATCAGAATGTGTGAGGTTTGATATTCAATCCCCACCGACCCCCAATTTAGTGTATTTTTTAAAATTGGTGTATTCTATAAGGAGTAGGGCTAGAAGAGGATGTGATGTATTCAGAATGGAAAGCGGAGGTTGATCAATAGTTTATGCAGAAATAGAAGGATGTCAACTGACATGATGGAAGGAGGTGAGAGTCATTGGATGGCAGTTTGCGTTGCAAGGGAGGACTTTATTAGAGTGTAAATGGTGGGCTCGATCGGGCACATGTGGAATGGCGGGGACATGGAGGTCAGACATACTCAGGCGACCGAAAATGAATCATAACATTGGGATTTAATGTCTCTTGGTCCCTTGGAGTTAGTATGTTAGGCCTAGTATATAATGGGTTCCCTCTGCATAGAAAAACATATGGATTTATCTAGTTTAATTAAAAAAGGGTGACTTCCCCCCTACCTATTAAAAAAATAATATATTAATATTTATTTACATATATTAGAACATATACATAATATATATGTGTGTTTGGTAATATAGACACACACACAGACATATATTTATAAATAAACATTATATATACATCTGTATAAGCATATATATATATAAATAATTCTTTATTTTAAATAAAATAGGTAATTATTTTTTATTTACATATGGTTTATATATTTAAATAGATTTTTTATATGTAAAAATGTAAAAATATTTATTTATACAATTATATTTTAATATTTAAATATATGCAAACATGTATATATATTTATATTTAATTTATAAATAACACTATAATATAAAGAATGTTAAAATTTCATCACAATAATTTCCATATGAATGTAAGCGTGATAAATAAATTTAGTCTCTATAAAAAAACAAGAACAACACTTAAAAAAAGTATAAATTCCATCAAATATTAAAAATTATGGTACCAAACTAAAAACTCTGTTTTGAAATCCTTTAATAGCATTTTTCATAGATAAAAAATAGGGAATCATGTATCCCTAGGTTTAAATGGAATATATATCTTCACAAGATTTAATTTAACATTTTATAGAGCCGAAACAGAAACCCTTATCAAAATTTATAATCATTTGGAGTTCAAGTAATTTTTTCAACTTATCATTAGAGATTAATTAGATTTTTCTATATCTTGAATTTTTTTTTTAATTTCTATTACTCGATACCATTTTAAAAATTATTATATAATATTAATGTTTTATTATTTTTTAAAAATATTTCACTAAAAATATTATATATTATGTTTAAATACATTTTTAGTATCATATAAATCATATTTAATGAAATATTATATATATATATAAATAGAAATATTTTTTTATATTAAAATATGATTTTTTATAATATATTAAAAAACAATAATAAAGGAGGTCATTTATAAGCATTTTTAGTGCTTAAAATGAAAGATCTCGACCTTCCTTGAGACATATTTCACTTTTTTTCAAGTCACTTTTTACCCTTTTTTAGATCATACATTAGTTGGGTCTTACTTCAAGGTCATTTTGGGTGAATTTAATGAATTTTAAAAGCTCATGGGGTTGATCACGATTGGCGCATGGTTAGGGAAAAGCATGCATGTTTCCCTAGGAAAACATGTAGCCCATTTTGAGCTGAACGGGGTGCATGGTTTGACCAAACCATGTGGACACCCCCACCATGAAATGATGAACAGTGGAAACAACATCGTTGGAACACATTTTGTCAAAACATGCATGAAAACAGTGTGTGGGGTTGTCTTGGGATAGTAGAATCGCATGGTTGGCACGCAGTTTGTTAAACCGTGCAGCCTAACCATGTGGTGCATAATTGGATGCTCTAAAATTATGTATCTAATCCTAATTAAAATATTGAGGCCTCATTTTTTCCCAAATATTAGATATATTAAAACTTTTTTTATCCTAAGTCTTGAGATGTGATTCCATTCAACCCGAGGGAAAGTATTTGGCGACTCAAAGCCTATTGGAGATTCAGATTCACTAGTAACTCTCTATTATTGGTCTTTCTTACCAGATCTCTTCTTATTTTCTTTCCTATAATCTTATATATAATATTATATGGATATATACATGATACTTTAAGGGAATTTGGATATTTTTTGGTTGCATATATTGAAGGAAAGGAGATCTAAGACCAAATCTTGAGGATGAGAGTGACATTCTTCATTTTCAATTATTATAACTCAAATTAAGGGATAATGTTAGGAGTGAATTCACAAATGACCCTATAGTCGGTGGTATATCATTTAATTCACATTATCTTGAAAATTATCTTATTTTTTTATCTTTATCATTCTATTTCCATGTTGTGAAAATGATTTTAAACTAGAAAAGTGTTTTGAATCACATGAGTTTGATAGACCCTTCTCAAATAATGTTGGATCTGTTCAATATTATGAGGCTAAGAGTAATGGGGTGACCCAATATTCCTTAAAATGATAAATATGGAATGAAAAGGGTAATTAAATGTTTTATAAAATTAAAACAATTATGAATGTGTTGGCATGACAAATTGTTATAAATATTGATCGGCTTAACCTCAAAAGGTTAATGGGTTATGATATGATTCATGGTAATTAGGTTAAATAGTTGGGTTGAAATGATGATAAAGGTTTTGATTGATAAGTGAAATGGAACATTATGTTGTGAATGGTTTATAAAAAATATTATTAATTTTGAACCTTAATATGTACATGTGAACAATGGGGTGTGGGTGTTGGACTGATACTCCTCATTTGTGGTTGGGAAACTGATGCCCTAGGCCCCCGATGCATGCATGTGAATTGGTTATAGAATAATGCTCCAAGAACCAAAGATTTTGTTTCTAGACTGATGCTCTAAGTACCTATGATATTGGTGTTGGAGTGAGGCTCCAAGTCCCCAAAATAATTAATGTTGGATTGACGCTCCAAGTATCCATGATAATGGTACCTAGACTGATTCTCCTACGCACTGAAATGAAATTGGAATTAATTTGAATAATAAAATCCCATGAAATAATAAATTCTAAAATCAATGATGTGTATGGTTCAGAATCTGTCACGAGAAGAAGAAGGCATGATTGGTTTGTGTGTTACTGTGAACCTGAGGGCCAATGTGCTTGATGAGATAATAATAAACATCAAACCTATTTAATTTTATTGGTTTGTATTTTTTTATTTAAAAACTTAATACAACATTATAGACTTAAAATTTATTTAGAATCCATTGGTGGTGGCCTACTAAGTTTTAATCACACCCAACTTGGGCCACCAATTGGTACCAGAATAGGATTCATGTTTGTAGGACAACATAAGGGAAAATGTCCTATGTTAGATTGTTGAATTGGGATTCAGCATGGAGCATGGATGAGGGCACCAAACATGATATCGATACCCACTTGGAATAATTTATTATGTCTTTATTTTATGGTTTCATTTGACACTTATATTACATGACATTTCTATTACTTTGGGTTATTCTCATTTATCTAGTTTTGGGAATAATCCTACGATGTTTGGTTATGATTGGTTATTGTTTATTATTATCTTGTTTATTGGTATATTGATATCTATTATTTTAATACTTTGATAAAGAGATAATAGTCTCCCCACGATCATTATTAGTTCCTCGCTGCTAGTCGGAAGCCTATAGCGTATGGGGGGGGGCATAGTTGAGGTCATATAATGAATTAGATTGGGGAAATGGTATGTGGTACCTCTGTCGAGATGTTGTATAGTGGTATTATAGGAGGTCTTATTTTTGGTGATTTTATTATTTTGGAGATATAAATAAGAATATGATGATTCAGGCCTTGGTCATGAACTCATGCATGTGAGTAGTTAACCCATGTGCAGGGGAATACCCAAGTTCCCAGGGTGGAATTATTTTTCTTGATATTTTTTGCTATAGTTGAATTTTATTTTTATAGGTTCTGGGAGTAGTGGAAGCGTGTTGGTGGGTGTACCCAACATTAATTTTTCTGTTAACAATGATCAATCTGAGATCCATCATGATAATAAAATGCTGGATCTTCAGAATAGAATTAATAACGAAGGAAAAATGAGGGGATTACTAGAACCATTGAGAGAGTCATCATATGTTAGTTATAATTAATTTAATCAAAATACATGAATTACAATGATGGAATTCTCTCTCTGTTGATGTTTCTGGACATGATCAAATGTGATCTGTCATTGCGTAATAGGATCCAATTGTAGGATTCCTATAGAAGTGATCCATAAGTGCACCATGTATCTTTGGACATCACCAAAGGGATCTCTGGGTTCTAGCATGGAAGATCCTTCGCTTACGATGTCCGCCTTAGATCACCTTGGGAGCCTCTTGCTAAGCACTCTCCTTGATCTAGTGGATGAGGATCTCTCTCGTAACTTGAGAGCATTTTTGGAAGAAAAGAAATTCTCTCTTGGTTTGAGAGATTTCTCTAGATCAGTTGTGCACAACCCAAAAAATGGCTAGGCTAATGAGAATTATATAATTGGGATTTTAATTATATATAATAATAAAATGAATTAATTACCCAAAATTATTTATTCATTTTATTTATTTATTAGTAAGACCCCATGTCTAATAATAACAGTTGACTATTATTATTACTTGACATGCGCCCAACGAATTACACCTAATATTATTTAATTAAATAATTAATATTATTTATCACAAATCCCCAGAAAAAATACACGATGTGTACATTAATATACATGGATGGTACTTTTTTTTTCAATTTTCTTTATTTCCTCCACCACATTTATTAGATCTTGAATAATGGCTATTTATTTGTGAAAAAAATATCACAGCATTACTTGATAATAAATATATTATTTTTCCCACAATATATTCTCTCGAATAACTACTGTCATAATAAATGCGATTAGGAATTCTTGAATAATTATCAAACCACAATCAGGAATAATCCTTATTCAACTTGTTAAATAAATATTTAACTGAGATACTCAGACGCAGTTAGTGTGTGACCCTACATGCCTCTTTCTCAAGGGTATTAGGTGGAGCTTGCCGAAAGTCCAAGGTTAGCATCTAGAAAATTTCAAGACACCCATATAAAAAGAATTTAATGCTACAATGATGTGTCACATACTACAAACGCTTATTATGTAATATAATCTCTTTGTCTCGATATCTCGAATCAAGCGGGTTGCATACTAGTTCCATCAACCCATTTTCTCTAATATTCTTTCTTTGACTTTTTAGAATTTAACATGCCCATTCTTTACTATGGACATGGATTTATTTAGGCTATATAAATTCCATTAAAGGGCCTAAGATATCTATGTCCGTTATGAAGCAGAAGCGAAAAATCCTTTCACACATTATCTATTAATGCAATATTACTCATGATGTACCTAACATATCCTAACTCACTACAAACAGTGGGTCGTCATAGTTTTCACCAATACATCTAAGTGCACAAGTTTTAATATCCATTAATAAAAATCTTAAAGTCTTTGGAACAATACACACATCTGCAGATAGGAACATACAATGCCACAATAAAATGTAGATTTTCTACTTTCAGGGTCTCGTTCTCATGATATCCTCATGGATATTACCAAGTGAACACACCATGAGAAGGTTCCTCAATGTTTTATGAGTCCTCACCCCTAATGTCTTGTATTATTTGTTTTCCTCAAATAACATCATCCATCCATAGAACATATATTCAAGAACAGTGTTATGGAACCTCTAGGTTCTCATCATAACTAGGATCCACTATGACCGTTTAATGCAACAACCATCCTAAGGATATTATCACGTGCATTATCACATATAAGAATAATCAAGATACGATAAGATATTTATTAATGAATAAAGTAAAAAGTAGTTTGTTCTAGGCCACCAACTCTAACAAACTCCCACATGGACTAGATCCAACTGCTAACAACCTTTAACCCACTAGCTCTCCCATGATATTCAAGCTTTTTCTAAGATAGGCCTTTAGTCATGGGGTACACCACATTCCCTTTTGTGGACACTCTTATCACTGTAACATCACCCGTTTGACATAAATCCCTCAAGAGGTGATACTTTTGGAGAATGTTCTTTTTCCATTGGTATGAATTGGGTGCTTTTGAAAGATCCACCGTTCCAGTATTATTACAATTCAATATGATAGGATCCTTACTGCTAGGCACCACATAAAGCTCCTAGAAAAAGTTCCGAATCTAGAATACTTCTTTGGCTACATAAGAAGCCACAATATATTCAGACTCCTCTGTTGAATTGGAGATAACTGGTTTCTTTGAACTCTTCCAGCTCACAGCTCCTTCGTTGAGACAAAAAACATATCCAGATTGTGACTTCATATCATTCTTATCTATCTAAAAACTAGAATCAACATACCCAATTATGAAAAGATCCTCATCTCCTCCATACATCAGGAACATATCTTTAGTTCTTCTCGGATACTTAAGGATAGTCTTAATAGTAGTCCAATTTTTTTCTCCTGAATCTACTTAATATCTACCTACCATGCTCAGTGCATAGGAAACATTAAGCCTAGTAAATAACATGGAATACATGATGGGTCCTATAGACAAAGTGTATGGGATCTTACTCATCCTATCTTTCTCCAGTTGTGTCTGAGGACACATTTTCTTAGAAATATGTAGGCCATGTGACACTAAAACCAATACCATTTTGGATTGTTCCATACTAAATATCTTTAGTATCTGGTCAATGTATGTACCCTGACTTAGTCCAAGCAGCCTCTTGGATCTATCACGAATTATCATGATCCCTAGAATGTAGACTAATTCACCCAAGTCCTTCATAGAGAAACACTTGTTCAACTAGTCCTTAACTGACTGTAATTCTGGTATATCGTTTCTAATAAGTAATATGTCATCAATATATACTACTAGGCTAATCACCACATTCCCATTAAACCGCTTATAAACACATGGATCACATTCATTCTTAAAGAAACCAAATTCTTTTATGGATTCATCAAATCAAATGTTCCATGATCTGGATGCTTTCTTTAACCCATAAATGGATTTCTGCAACTTGCAAACCCGTTTGGATTCACCTGGTGTCACAAACCCTTTTGGTTGTGTCATATAGACATCTTCCTGAATGTTCCTGTTAAGGAATGATGTTTTGAAATCCATTTTCCAAATCTCGTAGTCATGGTAAGCTTCTATGTCAAGTATGATTCTTATGGATTTGAACATGGAAACTGGCGAGAAGGTCTCATTATAGTCAATTCCTTGACACTGTCTGAATCCTTTAGCCACTAGACTTGCTTTATAGGTGATAACATGACCTTCCATGCCTAGTTTTCTCTATAATACCCATTTTCATCCAACAGGATTTACATCATCTGGCTCATCGAACAGAATTAAAACTTGGTTCTGATACATGGAAACCATCTCAGAATTCATAGCTTCTAGCCATCTTTCATATTTTGATATTTCTACTTATTCCATGTAAGAGAGAGGTTCATCGTGGTCCAATAATAATGATTCACCATCCTTGATGACTAGAAAACCAAATCTCATGGGTTCTCTTACCTCTCTTGAGCTCCTACATAGTACTTGTGTTTCTGGAACCTCTTCCATGGGGACCTGTGGAACATTATCATGTACCAACTCTTGTGTATCTTGAGCATCAACTTCATCGAAGTCTATCTTGCTCCCACAATCCTTTTTGAGGATGTTTTCCCTTTAAAAAAATATGGCTTCTCTGGCGACATTGAATTTCTTTTCTGAAGGGTTATATAGGTAATATTCTTTCATTTCCTTGGGATATCCTATAATGATACACTTCATGAACCGGGGTTCTAGTTTATTTCCTGATTAGGCCTTAATAAATTCCTCGCATCCCCATAGACGTGTGTACGACAAATGTTATTTCATTCCATTCCATATATATGAGGGAATTCCATTTGCTGCCTTATTTGTTACTCAGTTTAATGTGTATGATTCAGTTTATAATGCATATCCTCAAAAGGATAATGGAGGATCTTTATGACTCATCATAAACCTCACCATGTCCAACAAGGTGTGATTCCTCCTTTCACTGACACCATTCCACTGTGGTGTATAATGAGGAGTGAGTTGAGATAGAATCCCAGACTCCCGTAGAAGATCGATTAAGTGTTGGTTCATATATTCTCCACCTCGACCCGATCAAAGCATCTTTATCTTCTCACCAAGCTGATTCTCAACTTCAATCTTGAATTCCTTAAATTTCTCTAAGGATTATGACTTATACCTCATTAAGTAGATATATCTATATCTAGTCAAATCATCAGTTAAAGTAATAAAGTAAGAATATCCAAATCTATCTCCTACTGAAAATGGTCTACACACATTTGTGTGCACCAATCCTCGAAGCTCTGTGGCCCTTTCACCATGTCCACTAAAAGGCATCTTTGTCATTTTACCTTGTAAAAAAGCGTGAAATATATCAAGTGGTTTTATATCAGTAGAGTATAATTAACCATCCTAGCATAGCTTTGTCAAGCTCTTCATGTTTACATGACCGAGATGGTGATGCCACAACTGAGTGATTTATGAGTCATGTGATTTTGTTTAATTATCAATTTCCAACACTTGGTTTTCATAATTTAATACATATAAAAGGTTATTTAAATGTTCTATACCATAACATATATTGTTCTTATAAAAGAAACAACATTTATTTCCAAACATGAAAATAAATCCATCCATATCCAAATGTGATATAAAAATTATGTTTTTGGTAACACTAGGCACATAATAAAATCTATGTACAACCAAAATCATCCTAGCTAGCAATGTGAGGTGGTAATCACCGATGGCTAACATAGCCAACCTCATGTCATTACCAGCTCGAAGATACACCTCTCTTATGGAAATATTTCTAAATATACTTGGTTCCTGCATTTGAATACACATGTGAGCCCCGCAAGCTGTATCTAATACCCAATGTGTAGAAATGGAAATAGTACACTCGATAAAAAATTTACCTTTCGAGTCCACACACTTCTGGGTGCAGTTCCTCTTACAGTGGTCTGGCTTACCACATGAAAAACATACTGCCTCATATTCCTTTCCCTTACTCTAGATCTTCCCCTTCTTGGAGGGATGGTGCTCAGGGGCTTCAGATCGTTTAAGAATCCTTGGACCCTTTGCCTCGTCCATTATTTTCTTATTCACCAAAAGTACTACGGGTTTGTAACACCCATGTCTTTATCTACCTGGAGAATAAAGGTCAGAAGTTCTGATATACTCTTCTCACTGTTTCTCATGTTGTAGATGACAATAAAGCTAGAAATGGTCTTGGGTAGTGATGATAGGATGACATATGTATGCAACTCATATGGGAACTTAATATGTAAGATGTCTAGCAATTCAATATAGCCAATAACCATTACTACACGAGGCTCATCTGGCATAGAATCTCCATGATTATTTGTAAACAAAGCGTTGAAGATCTCACATCTCTCCTGTCTCGCCTTCTATTGATAGAGATTATTAAAGTGAGACATCATGATATATCCTTCAATGTTTTCATGTTGCTTCAAGAGTTTAGTAAACATGGTTGATAGCATGAAACACTGGAAATATGTGGCATCATAAATATGTTTTATATATAGAGAATGTTCCTCATCACTAGCCTCTTTTCTAGGCGCAACTGGAACAGGATCTTCCAGCACATACAATTTCCTCTCATGGCGAAGGATGACGCGTAAACGCCTCTGCCATTCCTGGAAATTGGTGCTGGTGAGAAGGTTTTCCTTCTCGAGTATGGTTCACAATGATATGTTTGAAGTCATTTATCTTTCCATTTATACAAAATAATATGATCAATGGTTTATTACTTTATCATGATAAAACCGAGAAAAATAAATAAATTAATACTTATTATTCTCCCACTATTTTATCAAAATCCAATAGCCCTCACAATTGACATCGGAATAGTCTATTTCATGAATATTATAGTGGAAAAGATCCATATTACCCTTTTTATTACCCCAACTAGGGTTGTTCAATCAAATTTAAGGGTTATAGGTAGGCATTCCATATGCCAGCTTCATTAACTCATAGTTCCTTGTTCTACTGAGTGGACTCCTCAATCTTGAAATCCTTTTATTTTGGATTTCCTCAACCTTTTCCTCTTGGTCACACCACGTCCTACTATGGTAGTCATCCCTTAATATGAAACAACTCATGTAAACCCAAAACATTGAATTAGAATTCCTTGATAATTGAAAGCACCCCAACCGGGGTTGGTCAACCACTTTAAACTATGGTTCGATTATAACCAAGATTATGGAAGGCTATACCGACATAATAATTTCTTTGAGGGATTTTATCCATATATGTAAATTGTAATTTTATTATCTTTGATTACTTAGTTTTTAATATTATGTTGGATATACTTAAGTAATTAACCATTTCTAATATAATATTTACGCATAAGCCGGTCTTATTTTAGTTCCATATTGAATGCTTGTTTAATTCATTAATAATGTGATCGTGACAACACACCTACAATAAATAAACCATGAAATTTATAGAAATAAAATAAATGGTATGATACTGAGCTTTTTCTACTGGTTAGTTTATCTAGAAGTTGATAAACTAACCCAAAACCTTGGGGAGAAACACCTTGAACCTTTTGGATTTGTGTTTATAGCATTCCACTTGTTCAACTTTGTATCTCCTTGGATTGGTTTTACCTTGGCACCTAACTTGAGCCACCTCCACTAGATTGGGATCTTTATCCATTACATATGATTTTATCTCAGTCACATGTGAGGGGTAAAATGGGGTTTTATATAAATGAAACCTTGGGCACGTAGGCCCTACATATTAATGAGGAGAAGCCCTACATGCCAACAAATTTAATTTAAATAAATAAATTAAAAGAAACTATTCATATACAAAGGTCTTGGTCTATATCATTATCATCCATACATGAACTGATATTTACACATTTATTAAACTAGAATTCAATTCTTTAATCGTTTTTGTTTAAGATAAATCACGCTTGAATCAATTAATTATCTTTAATTAATCTATCCTTTTATCTTAAAAACTTTTCCGAATTTCCATGAAATTCTCATCCATCATAATTTTAAAAAAATAAATTCATTTGAAATTATCGTTGTACGTTACTTGAACCTTGGAGGTAACCCGTTGAATTCCCATTCATAACTACCCAATGAGTAGAAATTAACATTACACATATGTTTAATTTAATACACAAATATAAAACGCCTATACTGTGTTGTGCCTCAACTTTACACATGCACTGTGGTATACATCTCAAGGGTTTTCATAATATATTAACAAATTTTACTAAATCTGTGTAATTTGGATGAGTACAAAACGTGTAGTTATAACTACACGACATGTAATTCTTTTCACCATTCATCTGAGGTACACACCTGGGGACATGGAGTGTATATGTACTTCAGAAATCATCGGAGTACATGACGTGTTCAGTGGGACACATTCCATGTAGTATCCGTGTTACATAGTTTCTAGCCAGGAAATCCGTGTGTGAGGTACAAGTTCTTACCCAAACCCGATGGGACTACACGTCATGTCCATTAGACCACATGATGTGTAATCTGGAAACTGTGTGCCACCTATTCCTATTCAACTCAATGAGTCATTTAAGACATAGAAAGAATCCAAAAAATGACCTGATTTGGAAGACTGGTCTGATGCATTGAATATTGACTACACAACGTGTACTGCCGAATACACACCGTGTGTTCTGGTGTTGTATAGCCAGGAATGTTTGGAAACTCTGGGTGAGATCCTCTATTTTATTTTAATCAAAATTAAAAGAAAAAATCATTTATGTAAGATGAACAAGAAAAGAAAGAGGAGGAATAGTTCTTGAGATTCAGATTTATAGAATGATTAACATAAATTGAAACAACTAAATTATTAAATGCATAAATCACCAACGAAAAACTAAATAATTATAATCAATGATATGACCCCTCTGATACCACTTGTAGGTTCCGGGCGCAGTGGAAGCATGTTTGGTGAATGTACCCAACATTAATTTTTTCCATTAACAATGATCAATCCGAGATCCGTCATGATAATAAAATGCTGGACCTTCAGAATAAAATGAAGAATAAAAGAAAAAGGAAGGGAGTCCCAGAACCAAAGATACGATCATCATATGTTGGTTAGAATTAATTTAATTAAAAGACAAGAATTACCTTAATGGAATTCTCTCTCTGATGATGTTTGCGGTCACAATCCATTGTGATCCATCATGGCGTCGTTGAATCCAAGTGTTGGATTCCTCTAAAGATTATCCACACATGTTCCATGTATCTCTAGACATCGCTGAAGGGATCTCCAGGTTCTAGCGTGGAAGATACTTCGCTTACAATTTCCGCCTTATATCTCCTTGAGAGCCGCCTGCAAAGCGATCTCCTTGATTCAGTGGAGGAGGATCTATCTCGTAGATTAAGAGAATTCTTGGAAGAAAATAAATTTTCTCCTGGCTTGATAGATTTCTCTAGATCCGTTGTGCACTACCCAAAAAAATTTCTAGGCTAATGATAATTATATAATTGGTATTTTAATTACTTATAATAATAAAATGAATTAATTACCCAAAACCATTCATTCATTTCATTTAATTCTTAGTAAGACCCCATGCCTAATAATAACAGTTGACTATTATTATTAATTGACATGAACCCATCGAATTACACCTAATATTATTGAATTAAATAAATAATATTATTTCTCACGAATCACTAGAAAAACTACATGGAGTGTACATTAATATACACGCCGTGTACTTTTGTTTTTCCATTTTTTTTATTTCCTCCACCACATTTATTAGACCTTGAATAATGTTTATTTATTTCTCAAATAAATATCACTGCATTACTCGCTAATAAATATATTATTTTGTCTAAAATATATTCTCTCAAATAACTAGTGTCGAAATAAATGCGATCAGACATCCTTGAATAATTATTAAACCACAATTGGGGATAATATTTATTCAACTTGATAAATTAATATTTAACTATGATACTCAAACACACATAGTGTGTGACCCTCTAGGCCTCTTTCTCAGTCGAATTAGGTGGATCCTACATAAAGTACAAGGTTAGAATCTAGAAACATGCTAAGGCACCCATATAGAATGAAGTTAACGCCACAATGATGTGTCACCTCCGATGAACTCTTACTGTGTAATGTAATCCCTTTGTCTCAATATCTCGAATCAAGTAGGTTTCATGCTAGTGCCATTAACCCATGTGATCGATTTTTTTTTGAATTTCTTGAATTGAACTCGCCCATTCCTTACCATGGACATGAATTTATTTAGGATATATCAATTCCATCAAAGGGCCTGAGATATCTACTACTTCTATGGAATAGAAGGGACAAATCCTTTCTCGCATTATCTATTAATGCAGTATTACTCATGACGCACCCAACATATCCTACCTCTCTGTGAATAGTGTTTCATCATAGTTTTCTGCAATACATATAAGTGCACGAGTTTTAATACCCATTAATAATAATCTTAAATTCTAAGGACCAATACACATGTCCACAGATAGTAACATCTGATGAAACAATGAAATATGGATTTCCTACTAGTGGGTCTTGTTCTCATAATATCCTCCATGATATTACCAAGGGTGCACACCATGAGAAGGTGCCTCAAAGTTTTATGAGTCCTCACCCCTAATGTCTTATATTATTTGAGTCCTTCAAATAACATCATCCGACTATATAACATATATTCAAGAACAGTGTTATGGAACTTCTAGGTTCTCATCATAGATGGGATCCACTATGAACTTTTAATACAAAAACTATCCTTAGGAAATTATCACTTGCATTATCATGCAAAAGAACAATCAAGAACTAATAAGGTATTTATTAATGAATAAAGTACAATGTAGTTGGTTCTAGGCCACCAAATCCAACAATTTTACAATAGATTTTTCACTTTTTATGTGGTGTTATTACTTTCTAATATTTTACTCATGGATCAGTATGGAATGAGAGTTGATTATTTTTACATCATTCTAGGAACTCTGAAATTTCTGTGGCATGAATCTTATTAGGACCACACAGAAAAGAATGTTATGAGAGGGTCATGGGAAATGAAAATAATTTTACTTATTTGAGTAATTTAAAATAAATGGTTTCAAATAATGAAATTAAAATGGTTAAAATATGTTAAATATGGTAATTTGAAATGGTTAAAAAGGGGTGTCTAATGTAAATCTTATAAAAATGAAATTTTTTTTACCCAGTTCTAGCCATGGCCCAGGTTAGGGATGGTTGAGGGTAGTGATAGTATCACAGTTTTGACTGTGGGGTATTTTATGTGGGATAAATTGATGTTAATTTAAGAGAATATATATTTTGTAAACATGTTAATGATTTGTTATGTGTCTTATGATGCGTGATTAGAATTGTAATGACATGACTTCATGAATTATATTTTGGTAGGACGAATAGAGGAAATTGATGGAAATGTGCCTTTAGAAAAAGGAAAATAGGCCCCGATGGTTTTGGGTGAAGGGGAGGAAGAGCAGTTCCATGAGAACATCAATCACTTTATACAGTTTATGAAAAGTGACCCAGGGCAGGCTGTGTGGAATATGTCAGACCTGACCCGGGAGTTCCAATTATAGCACCCTCTTGCGTTCATCAGAGAGGGTGGAACTAAGTCAACTGAGTTCCATATTGAGTCTATCAAGTCAATATTTGATCATTTAGATACTCCCCCAGAGAAAAAAGTCAAGTTGGATTCTTATATGTTATGAGGACCAAAAAAGTGTTGATGGGATATTCAGGCTCGGTATGAGAAACTATATGGCATGGCATGAAAGGACATTCAAGAGAAAATTAAGGAACAGTTTTACCTCGAGACACTAAGGTAGGAAAGGGTGGAAGTGTTTATATATTTGACCAATGGATGAATTTCAATGATATACTACGATGGTCACTTCACCAACTTTTAGCACTTTGTATCAACACTAATGGGAGATGAGGAAACTATGGAAAGATGTTTTTAGGATGGACTTAAATGTGAGATTAATTCCCAAGTTAATATATTCTGATTTTAATAGTTTTCTAAGGTACTGAATCTGGATCTCATTTCTTAGGGGAACATGAAGGAGGATTCCAATGGAGTAAAGGTGGTTTATGTGGGATGACTATGAGGAATGTCTTCTGAGGGTAGGAAGCAGTTTTATGAGAAAATTCACCAAAGCAGTGGAAATCAAAGTTTCCATGGGGAAGGATCAACTACTCAAGGAAGTAATTGAGTGTTATTTTATCAGAATGGTAGTCCTAGTAAAATTTATAACCAAAGTCCTTGAAGAGTTTTGGACTACCAAACATTCATCTGGATAGGATATATATAGATGTACTGTAGGAACCATTGATTGATGGGTATTGATGGAGGAGATAGGCTGAACTAGAGCACAAGAAGGGGGTCTTCTAACCTATATCATTCATGAATTTGGTGTTATACTAATCATGCCAATTGGGGAGATAAATTTAGTAATTCATGAAATATTTCCTATATCAACAAAGTAGTGAAGCACATGGGACTCAGAATAGAGCACATGATACATGGACATGTTAGTTGCATACATATCATCATAAAATTGTTGATAACAAGGTTGTTCCATCGAAAGTAATGGGAAAATTCTTATAGATTCTATGCTTACTAGAAATTTATTTGATACATTAGCCTCACATTATTTTATATCTAATCAACTTGTGATTGTTTGAGTTTGATGGTGGAGTTTTTGTGTGGGGTTATGATGATTGAAACACTGTTGGGAGTGTAGAAAAAGTAATTAAGTCTATTTAAAGGCTGTGACCATGAGGTTAGTGAATACCTTTTTCTTTGGGATCTATAAATTCTTTATAATTTAGGTTTTTAATTTATCTTGGGTACATAATGGATGGTATCATACCAAGCCCACATAAATTGTTATCATAGGAGAGTGACCTTCACATCTACTAACACTAAAATATATATTCATTTTAGTGAATAGTATATTCAGGAAGACCATGTAGGGATAGTTAATCAGTAATTGGGGAATCTCACCACCTAGTTTTCAAGTCTTTTGTTATATGATGGGGATGTGTAGAATGTTGTATTTCCTACCACAGTGGATCAGTTTCAAGACATGCTTCCTAAAGACAACTCAAGGTTTCCACTTGAGAGATATGTCATGTTTAAAATTGATCCAATTCATGGGTTTGAAATAGTTTCCATTCCACCTTATCGAATGGAACTAGATGATCTTAAAGATATTAATAATCAATCGGAATAATTAATGTATAAGGGATTTTTTCATCTGTGTACATCACCATGGGTTTCTCTAGTCTTGTTTTCCAAGTAATTCGATGGAATGATAATCTTGAGAACTGATTACAAGAAGTTAAATATGATTAAAGTTAATAACTTTTGTCCTATTCAATGTATCGATAATATTTTTGACTAGATGAGGGGTAATTGTTTTTCTCCAAGATCGATTCAAGGTCAGGGTATCATCAGCTAAGAGTGACAACTTCTAATATACCAAGGAATTATTTCAGAAATAGGTATGTATTGTATGAGTTCCTCATGATTCTATTTGGGTTGAAAAACGATCCTAATATGTTTATTTCCTTAATTAACTAAATATTCTACCCAAAATTGATTTAGTTTGTGGTTGTTTTTATCGATGAAATCTTGGTGTACTTCTAGACTCATACTGATCATTCCAAAAATCTTGACATTATCTCGAGTACACCTAGAGAGAATAGGCTATACACTAAGCTATATAAGTGTTAATTATGGATCAAAAAGGTAAATTTATTGGGGAACATTAACTATAACAAAATTGTGTTAGTGGAACCATATAATGTTCATGAAATTTTTTATTGGGATCAGTGCAAGAATGTTTTTGATATCTGAAGTTTTTTGGGTTTAGCGGGATATTATCCATGATTTGTCCAAGTTGTTTCTCATTTGAAAACACCACTTTATGACTAAATATTAAGGGTATAATGTTTTAATATTCTAGAGAATGTGATAATTCCTTCAAAGAGTTAAATAAGACTTTAACCGCTGTACTAATTTTTATCTAACCCGAGTTGAGTGAGAAGTGTACCTTGTTTTGTGATGCATCCAGAATCAGACTTGGGGCAGTGCTGATGCAGAGAGATTTATTCATAGAATATGGATCATGAAAATTGAGTCAAGACAAATGAAATTATCCTATGCAAGATCTCGATCTGGCTACGGTGGTTTACACCTTAAGGTGGTGGTGGCATTATCTGTTGGGTTAAAGGTTTATTGTATAGACTGACCAGAAAAGTTTAAAGTACATATTTTCACATCAATAATTGAATCTCTAGAAGTGGATATGGGTTTAGTATATGAAGTCATTTCAATTGGATATGTCCTATACATCTGGATAGGTAAATAGTGTTGCTGACACTTTATTCCAAAAGACAAAAACTTAGGCAGTCTAGGAGTCTAACTTTGAGTGGAAGACGATGGATTTGTTTACTGAGATGCATATAGATGTTTTGGACATGAGAATAAGACCCTAATATCCTTTTCATATGTGTCCAAACTACTAATATGTATCATTAAAGGGCAGTATAATGATCTAGAGTGTTTTTCTTTGAGAGAAATTCAGTAACGTGGAGAGTCACCTTCCGATTAGACTATAAATGAGGATGAGATCTTCTATATCTGGGGAGATATTTTTGTTCCTATGTGTATGTGAGAGGCGTTTATGTGAGTGTTCCATGAATTTAAGTGGTATGTTAAAAAAGTTTTTATTATTATGTACCATGATCTTTAGAGACATTATTTTTGTTCAAGAATGGAAAAGTAAATTAAAGGATTAATGACACAATGTTACACCTGTCAGCAGGTGAAGGTAGAGCATCAACAACTTGGTGGTCTGTTATAGTCATTTTCGATCATGTAATCAAGTTGGTATGATGTTACCATGGATTTGGGGGACGGTATTATAAAGATACCTTAAAATAATGATGTGATATGGGTAATTTTGGATCAGTTGATAATAGTGTCCCATTTCATTCCAATCTGGGAAACTTTCAAGGTTGATCAATTGTGTGATATGTATGTTCATGAGGTAGTGAATTTACACAATGAGATGAAAAGTCTAGTTTCTAAACATGATACATATTTTACCTCATGTTTTTGGTAAGGCTTGAAAAAGGCACTTGGTACTCAGGTGGTCTAAGTACAACCATTCCCCCATAGAAAGACAAGAAATCTGAATGTATAATTCAGGTGTTAGAGGACGTGCTATGAGCATGTGTCCTAGACATTGGTGGATCATGGGATAATCACTTATAAATGTTTGATTTAACCTATAAAAAGAGTCATGAGTTGAGTATTTAGATGGAAAAATACAAGGTGATCTATAATAGGTTATACAGATCACCTTTAGATTGGATGGAATATGGTGAGTAAGAGTTGTTGGGATCGAATCTCATATAAGAGATGTCAGAAAAGGTTCGCTTATTTTGGATACATTTATATTTAGTGAAGAGTATAAATAGGTTTTATTGTAATTGAAATTTTTGACCTCTTTAGTTTACAGTTGGTGACCATGTTTTCCTTCAGGTTTCATCGAGATTCGGTCACCGTTGGATCCAGAAGCAAGGGAAGTTGGAACCCAGGTTTGTCAAACTGTTTGATATTTTATAAAAAATGAAACCATTTTCATATATATTGGAACTTTCATATAGGTATAGTGAAATGAATGATTTCTTCTATGTGTCATAGATTCAATAATATTACTTCAATTATTCTTATTTGATCGATGTTGATGATGTTGATCTTGAGGATCATGCATCCATTGAGGAGCATCTGATTCATATTGTGGATCACAGTATGAATATTTTTCCATGAAAGAACATGATGATAGTCTTCATGTTTTGAAATCATGGTCATGTTCAGGAGAAAACATGGGAGAGGTATGTAGATATACGAGTCCACTGGCCTTCCCTTTTCATCTCAGAGTCATATTGATGCATAGGAGTGTATCTCGAGGATGAGTAGTTAAAATGTGGGGAGATTGTATGATCCTGACCTTTCTTGAGATGTCTCATGTAACAAACTAAACATTCAACAATATAAATTCCCTTCCTATAATAATTTCTTAATGTATAAATCCATTAATAACACATAGATAATATGTTACCAAATTTTTAAATAAAGAATGAATGGAATAATAAGTATTTCTAGAAGTTTATAAACCTATACGAATGAAATAGTAACATGAACTTTTGAATAGTAATTTGACCAACATAAATAGTGAACTTTCCAATAGAATAGTAACCCCACCCATGAACGTATAATTAAAATTTTGGCACCTCATGAATTGAAATATGATATAATTATATCATAGTATAAGTAAATAAATGTTTTAAAAATGATAAATTAAGTGTTGGAATTTTTGTAAAACATAAATCTTTATTTACCATTTTTTAATTAATATAATGATTTAAAATAAAATATATTTTCATAAAATAGACTCATAAATTAATTTTTTTTCTTATTATTATAATATAATTTTATTAGACCTTAATTAATTTTTCAATGTGTCATAAAATCAGTTATAATTTTAAAATCAGTATTTTTATAATAATTGATTTTTAATTAAAAATTAAAATTGTCATATTTAGAAAATTATTTTCATATAATTGAGTTAATATTTTAATTCTACACATAAAAAAGTTATTATGGTGAATTTTTGGGTTTTTTTTAAAATAATTGATTTTTTTGTGAATAATGAAATATGGTAATTTACGGTAGATATACATTATATGTTAAATAAACTATTCCTTTAGTCATCACTGATGTAAGAAAAATAATCTAAAAATTCCCTTAATTATTTTAATATATTTATTGATAATTCTCAAACTATTCATATTCTTGAGCCAAAATCATAAACTAATGAATTAAATATTGATAAAACACCCCATCCCCCCTTTAAATACCTCCCCTCACTCCATCTTCTCCTAACGCCTAAAAGTACTTGATGTTTTCCAAATTCTACCCAATAATATCCGCAAGTATCTCCCCATTTCCATCATCCATTAGTCTCAATAAAAGACCAAACCTAGGTTCCTTAAGGAGGTACTCATATAGGAGAATTCAAGAGGTAAAATCGTCTTTTTTTCTTTTAATTTATTTTATATTTCATTTCTTCTGTTCTCTTCTGCTCACATTGACTTATCCAAGTGTCATGAAAAATACATTATGTTTGATTTATAGTAATCATATCATGTTAATGTAATATCCATCTTCAAACTCTTCCCAATCACTCTTTTATTATAAAAATGAAATCATCACCCGTGATGTGTCAATTTATTGAAATCCTAGATGATGCATTTTTATTTTCATTTAACACCCTCAAGGCTGGCCATAAAACCATTTTAGTGGTTTAAACATATTTTTAATTTTATATAATATAACTTTTTATGTTCTAGAACTTACTTATATAAAAAATAATAAATAATGAAACAAGACTAGTTTGTGATAAAAAAACCACCAAAATATTCTAAACGATTATCAATAACGTCTTATATAATGATTCATACTCATACCATATATCAAAAAGTTATATATAATCATTTAATATTCTCTAAGTTCATTAATAACCTATAATTTTAATTCTGTATAATAATACCCATTCCACATGAAGTTTCATACTAATATTCAAGTGAACCGATCATGAAAACCGAGAAAAGGAACACATCTAAATGATGGAATTAAACTCATTAACTCATCTAAAAGATCATAAATGAACATAATAAAATTACAATAAATAAAATACATTTTTAATAGGTTTTATATACAATAATTAATGAATCTAATTTGATTATATAATATATTAAAGTGAAGGAATCAATCTGACATAACATAATTGTAATTTTTGAACCCTACTCTCTTCCTTTGGGTTTTCCCCATTTCACCCCATTTTCAGTATGGATGTTCCATTAATGTTCCATAAATATAATTTATTCATCCTTCCCTTTTCTTTTATGGATATACATGTTTATAATCTTATTTTATGGAAAATTCAATGATTTTTCCAAAAGAACTATTCTTTCTAAAAACACATCTTTAACTTATCATGAGATTGTTTCTTCCTCGCCCATGATTCATGATTCATATACCAAGTATGTGATTCCCTTTTTATTTTGGGAACCAACGTTTATTTATGAATTTATGATTTATGAAATGAAACCCATTATTTTCTAGGGGTTATGTTATTTACAAGATTTATATTTGTTATATGTGGCATGAATGATAATGTAAAGGGAGGATAATCTTTCCCCCAAACAACAATGTGTAGTAGGAACCCCTGGCAGCTTGCAGGGCATGAAGGATGCAGATTTGGATACTCAGTTAGAACTCCTCATGCACTATGGTGAAGAACTAAAGGAGGATGTTCTGGTGATCAAGGAAGCAAGGGAATACATTGATGAGATTATGGGAAGACTGATCCAAGTGGAAGTAACTAGGGAGAAAGTTGAATGGACTAACATGTAAGATAACATACTGATCAGAGGCTTCAATAGGTGGATGATCAGTAAAGTAGAATACATGAATGCTAGGGATAATCTAGAAAGAAACTATAAAGATAACAAAGGGGAAGATCCAGACTACCAGGTAAATTCCATACCCTGGAAACTATTTAGGGAAGGAGATGCTAATCATCTTAGAATTATGTTAAATAATTCAACTATAACCTTTGATGCTTAATATGGTTTTCTGTAGGGTTATCACTCCCCCCTTAAAAGTGTTTCGAAAATAAAAAAGTTATTTTGGAGTGAGTAAATGTTATAATGTGACGGGTGCACCAAAAATTATATAGCGCATGTAAATTTTATGATGTGATGAGTTCACCTAGAATTATATAACACTTCAATACATTGTTAAATGTGATGTATCTCATGAGATAAAGTAAAGTATGTAAGGTAGTTGACCAAGAAGATATGATGTTTCATTTTTATGCATTACCACATTACTTGACTTTATCTAATTATTATTCTCATGATTATGATGATGATATTTTACTTATGTTATGATGATGATGATTATGCTCACCCACATTTCATGTCTCTTATTCATCCTCTTAAATGGATTTTAGATCACCCCTTCTTTTGATGTATATCCTCAAGTGAATACTTGTACTAAGGAGAACACAAGGTCCAATAAGAAGCTAGAGAAGAGGGAATTAAATAAAATTTTATGTTTAATTACGTAAAAGTTATGTATGGTCCTAATTTTTCCAAGACACTAAACCTTTGGATCATAGTTTTCTAACTCTATTATGTTGTTCATCTTTAAAATGATGTAATTATCATGTATGAAAAATTAGGGTCTCTATATATCATACTCATTTTAAGGTATTATTTTACCCTTGTTTTGATCATACATTGGTTTGGTCTTACAAAAGGGTCATTTCAGGTGAAATTAATAATTTTGGATGCCCATGGGGTTGTGCAAAGTCGGTGAAAGGTTATGGAAAACTATGAAGTTTACCTCAGAAAATCATGAGACCCATTTTGAGCCACTGAATGGGGGAACGTAGTTTGAACAAATGGCACAGCCACCCCCTAATCAAGCAATGATGAATAGGTGGGAATGACATGTTTGGAACATGATTTGTTTAACCGTGAAATCCAACCATGACTGGGGTTTTCAAGAGATAGTATCACCGCACAGTTTTCCAAACCGTGATGACTAACCATACAGCGTACAATTGGCAGCCTGAGAATTATATACCTAATCTGAATTAATATCTTAAGGCCTTTTTTTTCCCTAATATAAAAGATTTATGAACTCCTTCTTATATCAAGACTCTAGAGGCAATTCTCTTTGATCTGAGGGAATGTTTTAGGAGATTCAATGCCCATTCCTGATCTAGATTCATCACTAAGCCTCAGTTCTTAGCCGCACTGCATAGATCTATTATTTTTCTCTTTCTTGGAAACTTATATATAATTTATTGTGGATATATCCATGAAACTAGATGTGAATTTTGATGTTTTATTATTTGGTCTATTGAAGTAAAGGAGATCCCGACCAAAATCTTGAGGATTAGAGTGTCTTTCTCTGCTTTTATCCATTTTACCTCGAATTAAGGGCTAAGGTTGTGTGAGTGTTCTTCAATGAACCTAATGTAGGTGGTCTATATGATTATTCAAATATTCTTGATAACGATATTGTGTTTTTATTAGTATAGTTTTGTTTTCATGTTGTGAAATTTATTTTAAATTAGAAAAGTGATTTGAATCTCATGACTTTGAGAGACCCTTCTTAGACCCCATTGTATCCATTAGAGATTACAAGATTGGGCATGATAGAAACCCAGGGGGTATTCCAACATTACTTGAAATGATACTTATCTAATGAAAAAATGGAATTAAAATTTTTATGAAATTAAACAAAATTTGAATGTGTTGTCATGATAACTTCTTATAAAGATTGTTTAGATTAACCTTAAAAGGTTAATGAGTTATGATATGACTCATGGTAATTGGGTTAAATGGTTGGTTTGAAATAACATTAAAGGTTTTTATTAATAAATGAAATAAAAAATTGTGTTTTAAGTGGTTGATAAAAAGGGTTATTAATGGTGAAGCTTAATATTTATATGTGAATAATGTGATGTGGGTTTAGGATTGATGATCCTCCTCCGTGGGTGGAAAGAACAATGCTTTAGGACCCTGATGCATGAATGTTAATTGGTGCTGGAAAAAATCTCCAAGTACCTAATATTTTTATGCTAGAATGATGCCACATGTACCTATGATACTGGTCATGGACTGATGTTCCAAGTATCCATGATAATAGTACATATAATGATGCTCCAAGATACCAAAATAAAATTGGAATTAATTTGAATAATGAAATCCCATGAAAGACTAAATTGTAAAATCCCTATAGTGTATAGTCCCAACTCCAACTTGGGCCAAAGAAGGTATGATTGGTTTGGATTTCACCGTAAACACGAGGGCTAATGTGATTAATAGAAGAACAATAAATGTGAAACCTATTTACTATTTTCATTTTTTTTTCTTTTATTCTTTATACAAATTCATACATTATTATAGACTAGATATTACTTTAGACACAATTGGTGGTGACCAAATGAGTTTTACTCACACCTTACTCTGGATTCCAATTGGTATTCGAATATACTACATATATGCATCAAAAAATTAGGGTAAGAGATATATTTTTGATGAATCAGTTGAGATTTAGGATGGAGCATGGATGAGGGAACCGAACATGATGTTGGGAATCACTTGGGAGTTGTTATTTTATCTTTATTTTGGGGTTTTCATTTGTTACATGACACTTACATGGCATGACATATCTATAACATTGGTTTGTGGTCCTTTCCCTTATTTTGTGATTCATCATGTGATGTTTGGTTAACATTGTTTATTATTTATTATTATATTGGTTATTGATATATTTATTTTTTCCATTATCTTACTTTGTTGAAGAAGGTATAGTTTCATCATGATACTTATTAGACTGTTTCTACTAGTTAGAAGCCTATAGAGTATGGGGAGGCGTGCTTGAGGTTATATAAAAAATCATCTTAGGGAACCAGTATGTGGCACCTTGGTCGAGACTTCACAAATAAAGGTATCATTTATCAAAGCTTTTAGCTAGCACTGATAAACACTCCCCCTACATCTTAAATTTTTTTAGCTTTAATAAAGAGTAGTTTTGGATAAATCCCAATTTGTAGTATTGTATAATTAGTTATATAATATTATATATATTATTAAGTGTATATATAATTACCATTAATATAAATAATTACCAATAATTTATTTATATATAATAATTATTATAACATATAATTTTAATTAATTTTGGTATTAATATATATATATATACCAAAAATGTTTGGGGTTAATAAACTTATTATTAAAAATAAAGAAAAATAAACTATCAGATGAAATCTTCTTAATTTTTATTAATTTCTTTATTATTCTAAGTCTATTTATCATATTTTTTTAAATAATCATAATATTGAACTATTTATTATTATTTTTATTTAATCATAATATGTATACATATATAAAATAAAAAAAAGTAAATATATTCTATAATATATCAAACTTTGTGATGTTTTCCCCCTAACCAATTCTTAAATTTAGGTTTCCAGAAAATATAACCCCCCATAATCCCATCATTTACAATCTATGAAATAAGATTAAAATGTTATATATTAACATAAATTCAAACAAGATAGTCTGTCCCTCAGATTAGTTAATATATCTATATATATTGTTAGGACCAATAGGGGCCTATATACCCTGAGAGGGGGGGGGGGTGAATCAGGGTATGGATATTCTTTTTCAAAGTTCTTTCTGCCCCACTAGATCTTAACCTCTTTGTTACAAGGGTCAATTTGTTTGCACTTGTGAGGTTACTGTGATCACATGTCTCCTTTACCTGATGATGATTCTTTGAATGCAATGTAGGGAAGTAAGCAGGAAGACACAGAGATTTTTACTTGGTTCACCGCTAAGGGCTACATCCAAGGAGCATACGCCGACAAGTTGCCGGTTCGTACCAAATTCCACTAGACTTTACTAGCTGTGGATTACAATGTTCGGGCTAGATCACTTATATGCCCAGGCTCACTGCCTATACAATGTTTAGGATTAGCTCACTGCTTTCCCAAGGGTCACTCCCTGTTTCTCTCTCTCTGGATCACTTCCGGTGGAGAGGATCACCTTTTCCTCTTCCTAAGCTCACTACTCCAGAAGGGAATCCAATCACAGTTTATAGACTTGTAGGTCTCTTCATTTGCATGAATGAATGCATCTTCTCTTGTATGTAGATGCTCTGTTGAAGTACAACTTTCACCCGCAGATGAATCTCACTTTGCACCGGATGTACCAGGCCACCTCAATCTTTACGCGCAACCCTTACGGTGTGTCGCGCGCAATTTCTATGATTTGCGCGAAATTCCTTTTTCGCGCAACCTCCAAATATTACGCGCAGCCTGGAAACTGCCTTGCGCGCAATTCACTGCTTTTGCGCGATATCCACTTTTCGCGCAACCTTCCTTTTATGCGCCAACACCAACTTTCTGCGCAGCCTTAGCTTTTCGCGCAACAGCTGACTTTACGCGCAAACTTTATGTTTACGCGCAACACCCTTTCTAACTTCAATTTCACGCACCAGAGCTCAGGTATTTTCTCTGTCTTGAACTCTTCTGAATTGAGGAGGGTCACTTAATATTTATAGGCAAGATCGACCCCGCGCGAAAAACCCTCCTTGAGCGCGTAATCCGCTTTGATCGCGAAATACAAATCTTCCGCGCACTGCTCCATAATTTCGCGCACCACATGCCTTTGCCATTTTCAGAGCTTCGGACCTCGAAACACCTCTTGCGCGAAAAACTTCATCCCTTTATTTCACGCAATCCGCACGAATTTCACGCACCGCGTAATTATTTCGCGCAGGTCTCTAAAATTGCGCGCGCCTAATGCATTTGCCGATTTTCAAGCTTCCGGCCTTGAAACATCTTTTGCGCGAAATACTTCATCCACTATTTCGCACGCCACTTCAATTTTTCGCGCAAGCCTCCAAAATTTCGCGCGCCTCCTGCCTTTACCGATTTTCAAGCTTTCGGCCTTGAAACATCTTTTGCGCGAAATACAATTTCGCGCAACCCGCTGTTTTGCGCGCCACACTTCAAGATTTCGCGCAACCCACAAATTTTGCGCACCACGCTTAATTTTTCTGCGCACCTCTTTCATTTCTCTCTCCTAAACCTTTTCCAAAAACATATCACTCCATTTTCCATTGGCAATTTTTAGGCCCATAAATTTGGCAAACACTGGAAAACGGCGCCACCTTGTATCTGCTCTTTTTGTACCGCCTCCAGATCATCCATTCCTTTGTCAAGGTTCTTCAATCAATCATGGATTGTTGAAAGCATCCCTTGAACCTGAAAAATCACCATTTAAACCCCCTTTGTCAACACACTCATTCACCATGTTTTTCTTTGTCAACAAACACAACATAGATGTCGGCTTTGTCAACAAACACAATCACCTCAAAAATGCTTCAATGATACCTTGAGGGATTTTTTCCCAACAATCACCCCCTTTGGGTTTGTTGGCAACTCTTCTATGGAAAGATACATCATTAATTCTTCATCCACCATTCAACTCATTGCGATTCTGATAGCGATCAAGGATTTACTCAACACATACTCTAAGCCTACATGAGCAATACTCGTCATGATAAACAAGAGTAAATGAGAAGTTCATCAGTGAATCACTTCATCTCTAACATCCACTGTTGACACCACACTGATACCAATTTGTACTAAACTGATACCAATTGTCGATGGACTTGTTGGAAGACCAATGTTTGGTTTGGAAGTATTCTTACCACTTTCCAACACCTCTCTTTTGCTTTTATCACGATCCTCAGCTATCGTGATATCTATTCTTTGATCGATCACTTCTAGCATCGTCAGATTTAATACACTCCCCCTTTCTCATTGCTCCCCCTTTCTAGCTACTCCACCTGTCAGCTTCTCCCCGTATCAATTAGGATATATCAAATCTCCACACTGTCTCCCCCTTGAACAATCACTATTTTATCCTCCTTTAACAAATTAACAAACACTTTTCTCCCCCTTTGTCAACGAACCCAAAGGACACTCCTTTGTAGTCTGTAACATAGTAGAGAACACATATCAGCATATTAGGGAAAAACACATCATACTTCGGGGAGAGGGGGGGGGTTCTATATGCACACTATTTCAAGTGTGGGGAATCGACTGAACTCCCAGAACCAGTCGATGCCTCTCAAAAGATTCCTTGGGTAAGGCCTTTGTCAGAATGTCTGCAACCTGTAGCTCTGTAGGCACATACTCCAACTACACGATCCCCTGCTCAACTTTCTCCTTGATAAAATGATACTTTATCTTAATGTGCTTTGTCTAAGAGTGATGGACGGGATTTTTGCTGAGATTTATAGCACTTGAGTTATCGCACTGGATTCCGATCGGAGACTTCACTTCAACTCCCATATCTTCAAGCTGCTGCTTCATCCACAATAACTGTGTGCATGCTTGAGTGGCCGCAATATACTCAGCTTCTGCGGTGCTTAATGAAATGAAATCCTGCTTCTTGCTTAACCAAGCAATACCTAGTCCGCCAAGATAAAATGCACCACCTGACGTTGATTTTCTATCATCTGTTGAACCGGCCCAGTCTGCATCAGTATATCCCAATAACTTTGTCTGAGATTTGTCGTTGTATGTCAAGCCGAAGTCCACCGTGCCCTTGATATACCAAAGTATTCTTTTCACTGCAAGCATGTGACTTTCCTTGGGATTACTCTGATATCTCGCTGCTTGGCATGTGGTGAATTCAATTTTAGTGTCATGCTCTTGGGGCTTGTTTCACCGAATATAACGCCTTCTTCAGCCTGAAAACTTTGTTCTCATCCTCATGAATGAGAAAACCATCTGGATGCTCAATGTACACCTCTTCTTACAGAAACCCATTTAGAAATGCAGTCTTTACATCCATCTGGAACTCTTTGAACTTTCTTTTCCCTTCAATGGATAGGAATAATCTTATTGTCTACTGCCTTGCAATCGGTGAAAATCTCTCATCACCATCTATTCCCTCTATCTGGGAGTCTCCTTTGCACATCAGTCGTGCTTTTTTCTGAATCACTGTGCCATATTCATTCATCTTATCTTAAAAGACCAATTTAGTCCAGATGATGTTTTTATCTGCTGGCCTCAAAACAATCTCCCACATCTGGTCCTTCGCAATCTGATCAACCATTTTATTCATAGCATGAACCCAGTTTTCAACGTCAGCTGCATCAGCAAAGCATTTCAGCTCTACTTGAGGTAGGAAAGATGTATGCTGCAGTGACTTCATTATTCTTGTTTGAACAGGAGCTGCCTGATCACCAATGATATTTTGTCTATCAATTTCAGCTCAGCTCTTTGGCTTCCTTGTAGGCACAAACTAGACACATTCATGTTCATCATTGGTGTCTTCTTCTGAATCAGCATGAGCCACTTCTGACTCATTTTTCAGTGTATTCATTTCTTTCAGCTACGTTTCTCAGATTTTTGTTGAGACGCCTTTGATTTTCTCTTGCAGCTTCTTGGTATCCTGAAAACAGTCAGCTGATAGCATATTGTTAGAGAAAATAGATAAGCATGAAATGCATTGTTATTGCTGCTTCTCCCTGTGTTTCTTTCTTCCCTCAATAGGAAACACCTGAGCCGAATCATCCAATTATTGCATTTATGGATCTTGAATCTGATTTGGATATAGAATGCTCCCCCTGTGTTACACAACACTTCTATTTGGTAGGCCCAACAGTAGAGACCCATAACCATTCTTCTCTACGTGCACAATTTATACAAATCTGGCACTCATCATCGAGCCACTGACCAAATCTCTAAGCCTACTGAGTTGGAACTCGGTGTAGGAAACAAGAGACAAAGTTAACAACACAATCATATTCTATTGTGCTCTGTTTCTCCCTTTCTTCATCAACTCTAGTACCTGATTTGAATCAATTGAAATTCTAGAGAAAATCACTTCTCCAATTCGCATCCTTAGATTCCACTACCCCATGGATCGTATCTCCCTAAAACCTGAAACACATGAATCATCAGTTAATAGCATTTAAATATATAGGGAGAGGGGATATTCTCTTCCTGAATCCTCAAGATGAGGATTGTGGTTGATCCTGATGGGTCAACCCTTTGATTCTTTCTTGCAGAGCATCACACTCTTTCCTTGATTCTTCTAGTTGCCTTACCAACTTCAACTGCTCTGGCCATATGACTAAGCATTCTTTACCCATATTCGGAGTCTTTCTCTGATATGTAGATTTGACAGACTTATCCTTTTTCACCATTTGGGGTTTAAACCCACTAGTACACATTTCTGTCTTTGATGTTCCACCGAAATTCCATTTCCCTTGATTCCTTCTCTGGGTAGGAACCTCTCTACTTGCCATCTTCCCCTGCTTCTTCCACCATTGCAAGGATCTTGCACCTTCCTCCACTTTTCGCAGTGGAACACGACATGCAAATTTTTCAACACATTCTTTACTCATTTTTCTTTTATCAGATATCTGAGTCACCACACTCTTTTTCGCTGGTGGTGAGTCCTCCATTGAACGTTCATTCTTCTTTATCACAGCTGGAGTAGATCTCCCCTTAATCTTCCAGGTTTGTTCACATTCTCCCCTTGAGAGTGGTTGTGAGTATGACAGAGGAGGTGACTGATACACCTTTCGTTCAGCTCCATGTGATTCCCCTGAGGCTCTAAGCCTATTTTTCACCTTACCACTTTGTCTCCCAGTGTGTAATTTCTCATTGTGTACCACTGGAGTTGGTAATCTCTTTCTCGGGTCTTTTTCCTTCCCCGCTTTCTTCTTGCTGCATTGTCTGGCCAAATGCCCATGATCAGAACATATGAAACATTTTCTATTAAATGCATACGTCATTTCATCACTTCTATGCTGATATGTGGATGCAACTTGTTTTCTTCTTTTGGCATCGATCTCCTGAGCTTCCTGACACACATTCATGGTGTGTCCCATTCTCCCACAGTAATATCATTTTATAAATGCTTTCCTTTGAGAGACTATATTCTCTGATTTTTCTGGATGCTTCTTCTTATTCTGGGATTCAGCAAAGTTTCTATTTTCACAGCCTGATATGTATTCAAGAGCCTCTAAACAGAAGCATGATGTGTGGCCGTGAATCCCGCAGAAATAGCACAAGTCATCACTTCTTTTTGTAATTGTCCTTTTAGGACTACCTCCAGCACCTATAGGATTTCTTTCACATCTGGAACTGTTCGCAGCTCTCTTTCTATCATGAACGGAAGGAGATTCATCAAACTCAATACCAGCTTTTCCCAAACTATATGGTCTTTGAGCTGAGAAAATTTGTCCCTACCTCTTTTCAGAAATAGAAAATTTTCTTTTCATTTCATCATCACCAGTCGAAGGATGATCAAATAGCAAGTGCAGTGCATCCTTCAACTTGGGCTTATCTTTGGATTTAGACTTCTCTATTTCCTGCTTGACTGATTCTAGCTCTTCAACAAACTTCTGAATCTTCATATCCCTTGATTCAAGTTGGACATCAAGTTCTTCCTTGAGAAGCTTCACTCTACTCACCTCATCTTCCAGTTCATGCTTCAGCTTATCAACCATGTCATTTTGCTCCTTTACCTTCAATTTTTCTTGAGCGACAGAGTCAGAGGAACATGCATTCTCTTGTTGTAGCCTTTGATTCCTCTGAACTTCTGCAGACAATTGTGCTGCTAGATCATTATTTCTGGCTTTAATATTCTGTGCTTCATCTGACTTTTGACTCTCTTCATAATCACCAGCCTTTTGTTTTCCTTTCATTCTAGCCGTCTTCTGCAGCTCTTCAGCATGTGAATCATTCTTCTCTGTTAGGTCAGTTACTATATCAATAAGCCTTTGATTTAAGCCTTTTAGCTTGTTGACCTCAATCTCCAATCCCTTGATCCGGATATCTTTAGATTTGGCTTCTTCAGTGTTTCCAACATCACTTGGAATATTAGGTTCTTCGATGATTTTGAATTGATATTTCACTTTTCCATTCAAGCCATCGATCTCCATTTTCTGTTCTTCAATCTTAATCTTATACTCACTAACTAATTCTAAGTTCTCTCGTGTTGATAACTTGAGTTTCTCAATTTCTTTCATCAAATCAGACTTCTCTTCTTCCTGCTGCTGCATATAGAGTTTGGCATCGTGAACAACTTTGTTGGATTTCTTTGTTTTTGCTCTCCAAACATCTATCTCCTCAAGAGCAGCCTCCAACTCAGCTCGCATATCTATTCTCCCTTCAATTTCTTCTTCTGTTTCAGCATCACTTTGATGCTCATGTACTTCACTCATTCCAACATCATGATTGAGTGAATCAATCCTTTCCCTATCAGATTCATCCAGACCTTCCTTCAGTAAACTGTTTGATTCTTTTAATTGAATCACACTTTTTCCATACATACTTCCACACTGAGGAGTATCACATGACTTCTGCTTCTTCCTGGATGTTTTTCCCTTTGCCATGGCTCACCGAGACAGGAGCAGACTAATTCTTTAAACACACAAATCAACTACACCAAGTCGGAGAAAACAAATCTGATAAAAGTAACCTATCCCTCTGATACCAATTGTTAGGACCAATAGGGGCCTATATACCTTGAGAGGGGGGGGGGGGGGGTGAATCAGGGTATGGATATTCTTTTTCAATGTTCTTTCTGCCCCACTAGATCTTGACCTCTTTGTTACAAGGGTCACTTTGTTTGCACTTGTGAGGTTACTGTGATCACTTGTCTCCTTTACCTGATGATGATGCTTTGAATGCAATGTAGGGAAGTAAGCAGGAAGACATAGAGATTTTTACTTGGTTCACCGCTAAGGGCTACATCCAAGGATCATACGCCGACAAGTTGTCTGTTCGTACCAAATTCCACTAGACTTCACTAGCTGTGGATTACAATGTTCAGGCTAGATCACTTCTATGCCCAGGCTCACTGCCTATACAATGTTTAGGGTCAGCTCACTACTTTCCCAAGGGTCACTCACTTTTTCTCTCTCTCTGGCTCACTGCCGGTGGAGAGGATCACCTTTTCCTCTTCCTAAGCTCACTGCTCCAGAAGGGAATCCAATCACAGTTTATAGACCTGTAGGTCTCTTCATTTGCATGAATGAATGCATCTTCTCTTGTATGTAGATGCTCTGTTGAAGTACAACTTTCACCCGCAGATGAATCTCACTTTGCACCGGATGTACCGGGCCACCTCAATCTTTACGCGCAACCCTTACGGTGTGTCGCGCACAATTTCTATGATTTGCACGAAATTCCTTTTTCGCGCAACCTCCAAATATTACGCGCAGCCTGGAAACTGCCTTGCGCGCAATTCACTGCTTTTGCGCGATATCCACTTTTCGCGCAACCTTCCTTTTACGCGCCAACACCAACTTTCTGCGCAGCCTTAGCTTTTCGCGCAACAGCTGACTTTACGCGCAAACTTTATGTTTACGCGCAACACCCTTTCTAACTTCAATTTCGCGCACCAGAGCTCGGGTATTTTCTATGTCTTGAAATCTGCTGAATGGAGGAGGGTCACTTCATATTTATAGGCAAGATCGACCCCGCGCGAAAAACCCTCCTTGAGCGCGTAATCCGCTTTGATCGCGAAATACAAATCTTCCGCGCACATCCATTTTCCGCGCACTGCTTCATAATTTCGCGCACCTCATGCCTTTGCCATTTTCCGAGCTTCGGACCTCGAAACACCTCTTGCGCAAAAAACTTCATCCCTTTATTTCGCGCAATCCGCACGAATTTCGCGCACCGCGTAATTATTTCGCGCAGGTCTCCAAAATTGCGCGCGCCTAATGCATTTTCCGATTTTCAAGCTTCCGGCCTTGAAACATCTTTTGCGCGAAATACTTCATCCACTATTTCGCGCGCCACTTCAATTTTTCGCGCACGCCTCCAAAATTTCGCGCGCCTCCTGCCTTTACCGATTTTCAAGCTTTCGGCCTTGAAACATCTTTTGCGCGAAATACAATTTCGCGCAACCCGCTGTTTTGCGCGCCACACTTCAAGATTTCGCGCAACCCGCTAATTTTGCGCACCACGCTTAATTTTTCTGCGCACCTCTTTCATTTCTCTATCCTCAACCTTTGCCAAAAACATATCACTCCATTTTCCATTGGCGATTTTCAGGCCCATAAATTTGGCAAACACTGGAAAACGGCGCCACCTTGTATCTGCTCTTTTTGTACCACCTCCAGATCATCCATTCCTTTGTCAAGGTTCTTCAATCAATCATGGATTGTTGAAAGCATCCCTGGAACCCGACAAATCACCATTTAAACCCCCTTTGTCAACACACTCATTCACCATGTTTTTCTTTGCCAACAAACACAACATAGATGTCGGCTTTGTCAACAAACATAATCACCTCAAAAATGCTTCAATGATACCTTAAGGGATTTTTTCCCAACATATATATATATATATATTTATATATATATATTTTAAAACAAAAAAATTTGTTTCATGTTTTTGATTCAATTGAAAAGCTAGAGTAGGAGGATGCTATTATCTGCATTGGGGGCTCTCAGCTTAGGACGAGATCTCTCTTCTTCTCATTAGAGTTTTGTCCTTAGGATTTTGGATCTTTCATTTTCTTTGGCAGCGGCTCTCTTTGGACTGGACTTGATGTATCAACATAGATTCGGTGCTGGTTATCTAGTGGTGATAGTGGGTCAGCCTTTCGATGGTCCTCAAGGGCGTTGCTTCATCTCTAGTAGTGGATGTGGAGTCAGGTCCGATGGGATCCTTGAGGAGTTGATGACGAGTTTAGTGGGGACTCATCACCCATCATGATGTGTGGAGAGTCTGGACCTATAGCGGTTGTCATGGTGGTGGCACTTGGTAGTAACTATGGTGGATGGATCATCGAGTGGCAGACGGTGGCGGGTACAATCGGGTTTATTGGTCATCAATAGTGAAAGAAGCATTGGAGAGTTCTCCAATGGTGGTCCTTGGTGGTTGGTTCGGCGGAGACAACATCCATGGTGAGTAGTGATGGTGGGGTGAAACCTTAACAGAGTAGCATGGAAATTTTGAGATCTTTCTCCAGCACAGATCCAGATGGGGATGGGAGAAACCACTTATAGATTTGTTGGGATACTGGATTGGGATGATCAAGAGGGTATGACATCTACCATTGTTACTATGCCCCATGAATCTCTACATGATGTAATGATAACTATGCAGGCTTGCATGCTTGCGTACATGATCAAATATAGATATATGCTCTGTGGATCTGCTCCTTTGATTTTATCTCTTGGGATTTTAGGGTCATTTTGAGGCTAAATATGCCTGTTCAACCTACAGATCATGTAAGGATCCCCCTCAACCTATAAAATGGGATTATAATAGAATAATAAAAAATTTACAGCCTTCAGGTTTTTAGGAAAACGTTAAAGCCATACCAAGAACTGTTTTCTCAATTTTTCGACCCATTTTTTTAATATATATAATGTAAACATAATAGATAAATAAATAATTTTAAAAACTATTTTAGTATGTTTTTTTTTGTAGTTATCAATGCTTTAACCCCTGAAAAATAATTAAGTGATCATTTAGAAAAATCCACCCGAAATGGACCTCATAATTGGAGATAGTTATACCAACTATTGGTACATTGAAAAAATTAGGGTCAATTAATTCCCATATAAAAAATATTTTGGGAAAAAATATCTATAAAAAATATACCCGTGGGTTATTTAGACTTTTAAAATAATGAATATTTAATATATCGTGATAAAATGAAAACCACCATATTTTAAAAAAAAATATATTGTAATAATTGGGTTAAGCCCCTGACACATTGCAACCTTCTGATTTTTCGGGCTCCATGTAATCACCGGCTGGCACCACTGATCACCCTACACCGCATGAGGGGTGGACTAATGTATGACTAACTAGAATCCGAATTAAATTAATCACAGATTTATACAAAAATAGTTTTTAGTTAGTAAAAAATTTATTTTTTTAATAACCAACTACATATAATCAAATATAATTAAATACATTTATTCAAATATATTCACACACATATAATCTATTTATAAATTCATTTATATGATGTTTTTAAATTATAAAAAGAACACATTTTTCTTATATATTTATAGAACACCTCTGTGTGTCAGTATATATAATCATTATTATAAATACATTTATATAACCATTATTTACATACATAAATAATATATATTCACACACACATACTTAAATCAGTTCTCGATAAATGTTGGAAAAGTTATTGGCGTTTATCATCAATTTTTGTAAGAGTTGATAAATGTTCATTGTTATTAATGCTTATTTTATCCTTGAGAAAAGTTATACCATTATTATCTTTTTATTTATGATTGATAAAAGTATTTTTTATTAGTACTTGTAATAACACTTTTAAAATATTTATCTATTTATTTAAGGTAAAATATTTATATTTTGATTCCAATTAAATATTTGTAAATTTAATGTCTAAATGAATAAATTAATTGAACATTTAAAATTTCATAAAATTTCATATAATAATTTTTATATATTAATAATAATAATAATATATATATATACATGACTTATTTGTGTGTTTATATATATAAAGAGTAATTAATTTCTGTTAAATATGCAATTAAATCTATTTTAAATAAAAGTACAATAAAATTAATATTATATGAATTAATTTGTATATTTTTGGATATACACACATATGTATATGAATTGGGGTTCTTCAAACATGCGCACACATAACATACACACATATTTATATGTGAATAAAGATAAACAAATATGTAAATCATTACATGAAAAAAAATTCAACTTCAATCCTTTAAATGAATTTATAGAATGAAATTATATTTATAATTTTAGTAAATTCTATAATTAGAAATTTTTACATATCTAAATTATACTATAATTTTTAATTAACATTTAAATTAATTAATGTATGATATAAATCTATTTTTATCCATTCATATGATAATTTTATAATATAATTATATATTATTTATATAACTAATGTATATATTTTTTTAAAAAATTATTTTTATAAAAATAATAATTTAATTATAATTAATAATTTGAAAATATAATTAATTATTAATTATATTTCTTCACAAACAATCAATATAATATATACATATATATAAAAAGTAATAATAACATATCTATATATTATACCCATTGTAAATCTATTTATGTATAATTATAAATTTTATTATTATTAATTCTATGCTTTATAAATTGAAAATGTATACTGAAAAATATACTCATTAGTTAAAAACCATTATATTATTTTATTTGTAATCAATATATATATATTATTAAAATAATAATAATTTGGTATTATTTCAAATATTGAAGATTGTCAATTTAACATTAATTTGTAATATAATAAAAAAAATACTCTATTAATTAAAATATATTTATTAGCATCATGACCCAATCCCACGGGACTCGAGACACAGCACCCCAAGCCCGCATCCTTAGGCCATGGACTGGAGATAAGTGCTGAAAGACATAATGAATATGGGAGGCCTCTGCCTAATGTACTTGTACGCACACACCTGGCCCTCTCAATGCGTAAGTGCTGAGGAATAAATGAAAAGAAAAACAAATCTAGAGTAATAAAAATTCATGCATAATCTATAGGGAAATACCAAAGAGTACAAAATATAGTCTGAAATGTAAAGGGTCAAAAAACACACCCAACCAGAAAGATGTCCCAATATAACAAAACTAGAAAAATAATGTTCTTAGAGAGAGTCCAACTTGAGATCTCCAAGCCCCAACCACTGTACATGGTCTAATTCACCAGAGTATACCAATGCTCCTCTATAATCACTGCTGATCATTACATCATTTGTATAAGGCATGAAATGTGAAGGAAAATCCCTTACAGGGGTGAGTATATACATACCCAGTAGGCTGCCATAAAAGATGATGGGGGAGTAGTAAGAGACATGATAGGAATAGATATCTCAACCTCGAGTAAGAGAGTAACAATATCCAACAACATGGGTACAGATATACATATTCTCAAAAGAAGATGCCCAAACGAGAGAGAAAGGGGATCTCTATCTCACTGGTCTACCCAAAAAAGAGTTCCAACAGTTCCAAGATGTCCATCATGTCATGTGTCTTTCCATAGGAGTAACCATGTGTAGGACCCAAACCTTGCCACTATACTTCATAGTCATGGGGGAAAAAATCCACAGATAGATGATCCATTCCCGAGTGCATCAGGGGTGTTCCACTCAAATTAAGGGGCACCCATACCCTAATTGAAAAGGGGGTACCACTTAGTAGATAGAAAACTGATGCCCTAGTTTGAAGGGGGGTACCAGCTAGTAGATAGAGGATGCATGCCCTAATTATATGGTGGGGTACCACTGAGTAGATACCGGACTCATACCCTAATGTCATAGGTTGGTACCACTCAGTAGATAGAGTATCAACACCCTATTCCTTAGAGGGTAGAATTTAGTAGATAAGGGACCCACACCCTAGTCTATAGGGGTACCAATCAGTATATAGAAGTCTCATTCCCCATAAAATAGGGGGTACCTCTCTCTTAATCCTGCAAGATCACTTCCATAATTTGGGGCCACCCTAAGAAGTGTCACACTCCGAACATATCGAATCATATCTCAAAAGGCTCCAAGAAGTCTACCATTTTGTTCTACACAAAAAAACACCCAGAATAAGAAACTCATGGGCCAAAATCTGAGTCCAAACAAAGGATACATGAGAGTAAGACGATTTATCAAAATTAATAGGTACACAACATGTAAGGGCCCCCCACGACGTGTGGTTCCACCCTGCTATTTGGCAGTGTCCTTGAAAGTATGTAGCTCTCTAGCCATGTAGCATGGCACGACGTGTAAGGGGACTACATGGAATTAATCAACCACCTGGGGTCCTACCTATGCTCCTGGCCATGTCTGTGTAAACTGGACCATGCCTGTGTACTCTAGTACATAGTGTGTCCTTCCGTATGGGGTCTTACCCGTGTTCTTCTTCCACATGACCAATCTACCTGAAGAGGTTCACAATGAATGTGGCCCATCTATATGGTGTGTGATTCTTAACATTTAAAAAACCCTATAACTGCATCCATAGGGGTACTACATGGTGTGTGTTCATCCAAGTACACATCGTATAGTGAATATTTTCCTCAAAAGACAGATCTTCTTCATGATGTCTGGATATGTGAACACCACTTCGAATATCAACGATGATCCACCACAAATCAATGTAAAGATCTTTTATTCCCTGATTATGTCCCTCCATCAGCCATAAATCAGATTCCATTGATCTATGGTGGTTCTTCATATGCATCGTGTGCCTACCTTCACCGCCTTTCAGTCCTGAAACAAAAATCCAAGGGAATAATAACCCAAATCCCACAATAAATCCTCATCCATCCCTAAATCACCGATTCTGTTTGTAATACACAAATATGATGCGAATCTGAGTGTTCGATCACACTCAGTCCCGCCAAACAGTAGTCAAATTATGACCTCATGGTCCAAAAATGAGGATCACAAGGAACAGTGATGGAAAATCATATTAAAAAGGGTGAAAAAATAATTGTCCAATAATTCTTGTACAAAGAATACAATTAGTAATGATTGGGCGAGAAACAATTGAATAAAAAATTTAAATCCGATGTGCGGGCACATGAAAAGGCTCAATACAGATCAAAGAAATAATAATGATCATTCTCAATCATTTAATAATAAGGGATGAAATACACATATAAAGATTCCTAAATCAATTCATATCAATAATAGATTATGAATGCATTCTTCAAAGAAGGAGGAATGTTTGTTGCTTTTGATATAACTCAATTTGACTTGATCTGGAGGCTTATTGTCTTCTAATCTAAAATACCCAATAAAAAACATGGAATTTTCCTCTCAATAGTCCTAGGGTAATGAATCTGACCCTAGAAATCCTCTATAATGATGGTTATATAGAGGAAATTAGGTTTTTTGTGTTTAATGAATGAATAAATTAATTAAATAATTAATTCAGTGAGCACACCCACCGACAACCGCTTTATCTGAATGCCCTCTGCTGACCAAGATTAAATCATTACTAAGGCAAACCTCATGTTTTGGATTCAACTATGGCCTCAATTTTTTTATTCAAGACTCTATTAATGAGTTATCCCATTTTTCTTGAAAAACTTTCTGTACACAAGGGTCTACAACCTGGACCTGATGAACCTCGGGGAAAGCATTCCTCTTCAGTCGAATCTCTATAATCCTCATCAAGGAAAGAATCTCAAGAAAATGTTGTCTCCCTACACAAACTCCAAGGGTCTACGATATCGATCTACATAATATTTGTCCCTACTTTGAGCTATCCTTATATACGCATGGATAAACATGACCTTTTCCATCATCACCTACACCATCTATGGCCTTATAAGAGATGCCTCACTGATCTCAGCCCATCATAATGGTGTCCTATAGGGTCTCCCCTATAGGGCCTCAAAAGGTGCGAGATCGATAGTAGAGTGGTTTCTATTATTGTATGTAAACAATACCATTGGAAAGTTATCCTCCCAACTCCATCCAAATTCTTACACGCCATTCCTAAGAATCTCCATCACCTCTTGCATAGTGTGATCAGTCTTCCCATCGATCTAGGGGTTAAAGGCTATACTCATCCTCATACAGGTCTCTAATGCCTCTACAGAACTCTCCAAAACCATGAAGTGAATCACTCATCATGGTTAGAGAAAATCATTGAGGGGATAACATGAAGGTGAATGATATCCTATATGTATAACTATACCATACTCTCCATTGAACTATGCTCCTTGATATTAGGGATGTGTTTTGACATTGTGAGTTAGTCAACTATCACCCAGATGGCCTCATGGACTCCCGCTATCCACAAAATACATTTCATAAAGTCTATGTATATTATATTACTTTTCCACTCTAGGATCTCATGGGGTTTCAAAAAACCTAATGGAAACTAGTTCTTATCCTTCACCTACTAAAAGGTGAGACACCGAGAGACGAACTCAGCCATGCTCTATCTCATACCATCCCACCAAAACTGTTTCTGAAGTTCTCTACACACATACCCCACACCAGGATGTACAACCAAATGAGATGTGTAAAACTCTATCAACACCTCCTTTCGCATCGTGAATATGACCACCATTCATACTTGAAAATATATTTTGTGATTACCTCCATTGTAAATCCATCCGTTGAATCTCCTGCGGTTATCTAGTCATGTAAGACCACACAGTCGATGTCTACTAACTGGGGCTCTCTCACATGATGGAGGAGTAAAGGATTAAATACCATCAACTAAACAAAGTTTCACCCTCCTCCTCAACAAGGGAAAACTAAAACGAATCCAACTACTCTGATGACTCTTGCACCAAATGAGTCTGGGACTTCTTGCTAAGGGAATTTGGAACCACATTTCCCTTCCCCAGATTATAGATTATCTCAATGTCATATTCCTATAGGAAATCCAACCAGTGCCTATATCTTGGGTTCACGTCTCTCTACGTGAAGACATACCTAAGACTCTGATTGTATATGTAAACAACAATGTGATCCCCTAGAAGATAGTGTATGTCCATCCACAAAGTGAAGACTATTGTTGCCATCTCTAGGTCATGAGTCGTGTAGTTCGGCTCATGGGGTCTCAAATTCCTAAACCCATATGTGATAAATTCCTATCTCTGCATCAACACACATCCAAGACAATCTCTTAATGAATTATTATACACTACATAATCCATGACCTTGTGTGATTGTCTAAAAATAGGTGCACTCATCAGCCTCAACCTCAACTCCTTGAAGGACCTATGGCATTGCTTAGTCCATGTATACTGATGCCCTTTTTTACATTAGGATGAAAAAGGGGCTAAAATCCTAGATAAGTCTTCCAAAAACATATTTTAGTATCCTACCAAGCAAGGGAAACTCTGTACCTCTAACACACTCTTGGGTGGATTCCAAAAAATCATTTCATCAATATTTATCAGGTAAAAAAGCTAATCCATGCTCAGAAATTATGTTCCCCCGAAAGTGAACATCATGGATACAAAACTAGAACTTTGAGAGATTACTATAAATATGGTTCTCCTAAATAAATTTAGGACCATCTTCAAGTGCCCTTCATGGGCCTCCTCTGACACAAAGTATATGAGTATGTATTCAATGAAGACAACACAAAATCTGTCCAAGTATTGCAGGAATATCTGAATCATCAAATCGTTAAAACTAGAAGAGGAATTTTTCACACTAAAGGGAATAATATGGAACATATAGTGTCTATAGAATTATTAGAACGAAATATTCAAAATATCAGCTTCTAAAACTCCCAAATAGTTGTAGTCAGACCTAATATCGATCTTCAAGAACCAACCCACGCCTTGAAACTGATAAAAGAGGACTTCAATCATCATCTAGGTGTACTTATTTTATCATGACTTGGTTCAAGTGATAATAATCCAAAAAATCTATAATCTCCCATCTTCCTTTTTCATGAACAACATTGGAGATACCCATGGGGACACAATGTGTCTGATAAAACCCCTGTCTCGAAGGCCCTCTAATAGAAACCATAACTCTTGGAGCTTGGTAAGGACCATCCAATATTCTGAAGAAGATATAGGAGTGTAATCATGGTGAAGGACAATTAAAAACTCCATATCCCACCTCATAGAATGTACCAAAATGTAGTTGGGGAAGACTACCATAAAATCCCCCATGACTAAAGAAATCTAGATTCCCAAAGAGCCCACTATAGAAGGGATAAAACTTCCATTTGATGAGTGATGGGTTGTCATTTCCTTCTTTAGAAACCCACTTTATTTTCCATGATATATCTCTCATCCACAAATTAGAATCTCTTACCACTCAGTCCTATGGAATATGACTCATCTACAGTGATAGTCAATCTAGGATCATATTGTGAATAACTAATCCTTACCCAAGATTATGTCATAAGGTCTCATCATGACAACCTAAAGGTCCTATGAGAACCAATATACCAGAAGAAATAGATCACAATGCTAGTAATAAAATATATTGGAGAGGAGTTCCCTTCAGGAACCTCAAGACAATGTTTCTTGGCTAAATCCTCAACTAGGAGCTCCAGCTCTCGCACCAGAAGTAAATACATGAAGTAATGAATCACACCTATTTCTACTAGTACTAATGCAAGAGTAGAATAAACATGAAACATAACTCGAATAATCTTGTGTAATTTTTGGTTATACACCTCTATAGACTATAGTTACCCATGGATCCTACCGCCAGCACCCTGAAAATGACATGGGATTCTTGGTGGTGGTGGTGGAAGGAGCTCATAACAATGTCTTCCACCCATTAATCCTTCACTGGGAGCCCCAAATACTTCTCTACCATCTCCACATCACTAGGGGTCACCTTGACCTCTCATGGGAGATTGATAATCACATTGTTTCCTCTTTTGTGGGGGTCCATCTGCTATCTGGATGCCCTCCTCAGCACATTGGGTCGGGCAATCATGCGCCATGTCACCTCACCCATCACATGTATAGAACCTTACCTCTCTGATCTGCCCCGGTCCTCTGCACAGTCTCTGATCCTCATGACAATGTGTCAAAGTATAGTAATGGAGAGGTCTCTTACATCAAGATCCATCCATACGGTCCCTGTTAATTGCTGTATATGATTGAAACCCACGATTTCCATTTCTAGATCTTGCTACATGGAATCCCTCTAATAGGAATATCTCTATCATCAGTGTAATATCATGACCCATGATCCACTTAATCAGTGCCCGAACTGGTGGATCACATGGCCTCATGCGTACCTCCCTATACACCAGAGGCCAATGACTAGTAGTGATGGTGTAAGGTGGTATAGTGGGAAGACTATACCCTCATATGAGAGTGCCACAATAGATATAATAAATAAACAAAAGTATATGAAGCATAACACAGAAAATGAAAAAGAATAAATAGATATGATAAACAACTAAAAAATCATAAAAAACCTAGAAAATATAATAATAATCAAAATCCCATAGGCTAATTCAAATACAAATATGTCAAGGAATTCTTATATACAAAAATAGGGGAAACAAGAGACATACATATACAACATGCTATACAAAATATAGAAAGTGAAAAATAATTCTTCACTAGAATCATGAGCATATTTATGGTCCTCTAATCATTATCTAAGCTATATATATATTAGATCAAGCATTTGTAGGAGGGTGCTTGAACTTATCCACACTTACAAACATGAATTCTAATTGGGCACCAAAGGCATCCTGAGTTGGGGGTGGGATAAACTCAGGAGGCCACCACCAATGGTGTGTAGAATAATCCATCCAATGTACACAACATTTCATTGTTTGGGTATAATAAATATTAAAAAATTTGGAATAATAAAATAATAGATAGCTCAGGTTCCTATAGGACACCTTGTTAACCCTACCTGGTTCAACATAGTCTAGAATGAGTCTGATCAGTAACCATATATATAGTAATCACACACACATATATATTATGTATAAATGTATGCGAAAACTATATGTGAGGACTTATAAATCCATATGCATGGACACTAGGTACGAACTGGACTCGAGAAGTAACATAAGCATCCATAACTAGTTCAATGATCTAGTGTCTCTAGAAAGGGTACAAGCCCTGAATCTCTTTTAAATGAGATAGATCTTCCCTATCACTTGAGATGGTGGGGTGAATATTCATACCCAAAACCAAATGAAAGTGAACATGGAGTATCATTCCATTCTTCCAAATAACAGCATAATGGTATGAGACATCATTCCCAACACCCAATATAAGGAAGCATGAAACTCCATGCTCAACGGAACCCTTAAACATTCATCACCAAACAATAGTAATAGAATACCCATAATATTACTAATAAACATGGCAGATCACCTCCAATGTATTTATAACCATTTATCTCAAATATTTAAAGGTTTAAAATTCATATAATTTAGGTTTATAATTATAATACATGTGGTATGGCCTTGGCACCCATTTATATTAATTTAAATTAATCCATTCAATTTACAAGGTGAGGAAGATACCAATTTAGGTTCTACCCAAACACTAAGAATCAGTTTGGTTAATTAAACATTTACATTAGGGATTGAATTTATTTTATCACACCCTAAGGGGTGGCAGTCAATAAGGTTAAAAACCACTAATAATTTAACATGTTCCATGGGAGTAATTAGACATGGCATAGATATAATAATAGGTTTAACACATTTTAGGAAACACATTGAAATGTTTGGTGCGCTAAACTAAGGATAAATACTGTGATAACACTTGAACTTTTGGGAAATATTTATATACCACCTACCTTAGGTCCATGGATGTCCACTCATCTAGTGTTATCCTTTGATTTGAAGAAGAATGTAAGAAAATTACAAAATAGAAAATCCCCTAAAAATAGGGTAAATGAGATCACACAAAAATAGAACAACAAATGGGGAAATAAACTAATATAGGTAGAAATATGATTAGAGAGCTTACCCTTAACTATCTGATTCATCCAATGGTGGTTCAATTTGAGTCCAAATGTAGGACTTACCTTGATCCATAGGTGAGGAGGAGAAACAGATCACATGAGAGGGAAATGGTGCTGCACCCCAGAAATGGGAGAAGAAAATATAAGGTTAGGTTTTAATATCATTAAGGGAAAAGCTATAAATTCACCCTCGAAATTTGGGTCACATGGTTTGGCCACATGGTTGGCCAAACCATGCACCAAATGTGCTGCCGCCATTGTCCATGGACCCCCTTAGCACGAGCTAGGAGAATTGTTTTTCTCACCATGTGTAAGCCATGAAAACTAAATCTATCATAAAATTATACACTCCCAAATGGGAATGCATTCTGGATTATATAGTTATAGACAAACCTTGTGGCATCTCTTATTAAACTAGTCCCTCACATGGTTGATTCACACAATTAACAATAACTATGAACTAATCATGCGATCCACTCAGCCTGTCTAATTTTTGAAACTTCAGGATTTGAACACGCCTCATACCATACTAAAACCTTCTTTAGACCATATGGTTAATTTACCAAGATAAAATAATGGATTCAAACTGAAAAATAATCTAGCTCTACCTTTAAAAAATTTGGGTCATTACGACCACCACTCTTAATGAAACTCCTCCATGAGTAAGCCTTTAGTGGGTAAAGTGGAATCATTTGATAAAATTTCTATCCATTGGGATTGTATATCTTCTCCCCACTCCAAGTTATCATACTTTACACAGTCGTGATTCCATAGCACACATACTGAAGGAACTAACCTTCCTCAGAGTTTCTTCACACTCTGATCCACAATAAACACTGGGTGATCCTCAAAAGAAGCGTCCGTATCTCAATCAACCTCATTAGGATATAAAATAAGCATCGGGTCTCGAAAATATTGGTGAATATGAGATACATGAAATATATCATGCATATACTGATATTTATGAGGAAGTTCTATCTGGAAATACACTAATCTGATTCATTTCAAAACCAAAAAGGAGCAAGTGATTCAAGAAAAAAAGTGTACCCTTCCTTCAAATTCATCTATGGACCAACTAAGGTGAAACATACAAGAAACCTTTCCCCCCACCTCAAAATCAAGATGTAATTAATTGCAATTGGAATATGATTTCTATATATAATGAGATATCAATATCTGCTTTCAGATCAACTAGACCTACTCCTAAGTACCATAGATAAGATGCGGTCTAAGAAAAGCTACCTCACCTACCCTTAACCAAAATAGAGGATATCAACTTGGACTACCATATAAGTCCTTGTATGGATCTATCTTAATGGTATCATGAATGATTTCATTGTAAGAAAGATCTACTAGGGGTATATGTTTCTCTTAAGAACCTCTAAAGTAAAGGATACATGTTTGGAGCATGTCCTTTGACACCTGAATCATGTGCTCTATCTGTCTGTCTGTCTGAGGGTGATAGGTCATGATCAAAAGAACCTATGTATCCAAGGACTTATAGAAACCCTATCAGAACTAAAACATGAAGCGAGTATCCCTATCAGATATGATAGATCACAGAGATCCATAAATATGTACGACCTCCCAGACATGTAGCCTCCCTAGTTCATCTATTGAGAAAATATCTCTAATAGGTAAGAAGTGTGAGACCTTAATAAACAGATCAATGGCTACCCAAACCATCTCATTGTCTCAATAAGATATAGGTAAATTATTCACAAATTCCATATATACATTATCTCATTCCCACTCAGGAATGGTCAATGGTAGTAGAATCCCTACCAGTAGCTGATGTTCTTCCTTCACAATATTATAGGTGGAACACCAAGTGATAAATCCAACTATCTCCTATTACATACCAAGCCACCAATACTATAATCATAAGTATTAATTCAACTTGGTGACATTGGGATGCACCACCCAAACTGAGGCATACAATTCGCATATTAACTCCTCTCTAATGTCTTCTAAGACCCATACACACCTATGAAAGTGTAAATTATCTTCCTTATCTATAGTCCAACTTGAAGATGAATCATCCTCTAAGATACTCTCCCTTAATAATAGGCCCTCATGATCTAATAATTTCCTTATTATCACGCATTTTATAAGGGTAGAGGTCACTACTATGGTTGAGAGGACAATCTAACCATGATCCCCCTGAACCTCAACATGCACTTATGAAAACAAGGACATGATCCCTCACTCATCACTGGCCTCCTGAACTACCCATGTATGAGTCTTATGGATCAAATAATCAGCTACAACATTACCTTTCCCAGGTGTATTGGTAGGATTGACATCAAAGGATTATAGGTAATCAATACATCTTCACTTATTGAGATTCAGATTATGCTGCGTGAATATGTACTTAATGACTTTATGATCTGTGAACACTAAAAAACATTCATAAAGTAAAAAATGTCTCCAATATCATTGATCAAGAACAACAACTGCTATCCTATGATTGTGTGTTGGTTAATTCTTCTCATTAGGCATCAAATGATGAGACCCATACACTACGACTTTCTCATTTTAAATCAAAACTAATCCCATGTTGATACCGGATGCATCACATAAAATAATATATCCCATGCCTATCTATAGAAAAATTGGGATAGGTTTTAAAGTCAATATTACTTTCAACTTTTGAAAATATTCCTCATAGGCTTCTGACTATATAAATTTCCGACCTTTCCTAGTCATTCCTATATAGGCACTTCTAGGCATCATAAATGTTGGATTAAGTGTGTGTAATACCCAACTAGCCCCAATAAAATCCATATATCAAAAATATTCTTGGGATCCACCTAGGAAACAATATCTCTCACCTTATCTAGGACTACTAATACTATTTAATCCAAGATGATATGACCTAGGAAGTGTAATTTTTCTATCTAAAAGTGGAATTTGGTAAGATTTTCATAAAGCTGAATCTCTCTCAGTGTATTCAGAATGATATCAAGATGTTTGGTGTGGTTGTGGCAAGAGAAAAAATACACTATGATTTCATCCACTAAATCTACCATGTAAAAATCCATATATGGGAGGAAAATCCGATTCATTAGAGCCATTAAAAAAGTAGGTGTGTTTGTGAGACTGAATGATGTAACCAGGTATTCATAATTGCTATACCTGCTTTGGAAATCTATATGAGTTACGTCTAAAGATCTAAAATATACATAATGATATCATGAACCTAGAAAAATATTTGAAAATTCCATTTACCCTCAGAGCTGATCAAAGAGGTCGGCTATTCGATGAAGTTGATACTAGTTATTTACCATAAGCTAGTTCAAATGTTTGTAATCCACACAAAGCCTGAGGTAACCATCCACATTCATGGAAAAAAAGATTGGTGAAACCCATGAAGAGGTTCTAGGTTGGATAAAACCTTTTTGATTCTTGGTCTTTCAACTATTCCTTGAGATCTAGAAGCTCTAACAGTTCTATCATGTAAGGAGGAATGAAAATTAGTACTTCTCCTGGCACTAGTTCAGTGGTGAATTCTACCTCTCTCACTGGATGTATCCCAAATATGTCATTAGGGAATACATCTGTAAAACGATCCACTACTGGGGGGAAAAGGTCATATACCTTGATCATCCAAGAAGATACTTTTAATATGGGATGTCACTCTACCTGGGCCCTGATGCTTAAGCCATTAAGACACATGTGGACATCCCATTCTTCCTTGTGGATACATTTAATTCCCTCTAGTGATGTAAATGCCGCCCTCTAGTGATAGAAATTTATGTGGTCTTGATAGGGAACTAACCTATCCATCCCTATGATTAAATCAATCCCTATCATATAGAGAATGAATAGATTCCATACGAATAAATATTCACCTATATCAGTAGAAAAGTCCTTACAATGGTGAATTCTCTTTGATCGGACACCCAATAAAGTATCGAGTGCCCTAACACCACAATAATACTCTATCTCGAGTCCCAAAATCTCAATAATTGTATCATATATAAAAGCGTGTGATGAACCTATATCAAATAAAGTATACACTAAATTATATGATTCAAGAATAGTACTTTGAATAGTAGAAGGCATGGTGCTCTACTCCTCTAGCATAGGTCACACTACATGTAACATGTCTATACTGTGGCCCTGACTTAAAACCTAACTACCCTGAGTATGTATTATCTGCTAGAATTGCAAGACATGACTCTAAAAAAAATTATGTCAACCACTACCTTGGATAGAGTGGTGTATGGTATTCAAGCAGCATGCCTAATAAGATACTACTAGCCCTATTTCAGAATGAGAGGTATGTATGGGTCCCCTCTCACTTGGCACTGATGGAATAGTCTTACAGAAGCACTAGATATTCAACATCCTACCAAAACCTCTACATCAAATGTATCCCGCATACACTGGGGTTTCATGTGTCCCAACTTCCTACACTAGTAATATATAAGAAAGCTATTAGTATGAGTCTCCTGGCTACTACTATCACACCCCGACCAACACTTTATTTTAATTTGATTATTTTAGGTCTCAATTTTGAGCGGGAGTTTGAAGCGGCTGTTTTTTAAAATAAATTTGGGTTCATATACAGGTGCGCGACTATACACACTCCCATTTGTAGTGCCCAACCTTAATAATAGAACATATTTTTATTATTTTTATTCTTACACGGCCTCGCGTCTATGCCCACGACCATGCATGCGTCTGTGCATGGTGTCCAGACTAAATAATTGATGCAATTATTTTTAATACTGGTTTTATTAATTTAGTTTTATTATTGGTATTAGTTTTTTTATTTATTATTTATTAGGATTTGAATTTTTATTGTTTATTAGGTTTATTCTATTCTTTTTTTTTATTTTCATTTTTATCTTTATTTTATTTTCTATCTTTATTTTTTCTTTCTTCTCTCCCTCTCTCTTTCTATCCCCTCTCTCCCCATGCATCCACTTTTTTCCCCAGTAACCCTAGCCACGACCTCGCTTCCCCTTGCTCCCTCCAACCAGCCGTCCTCCTCCTTATTTGGTGAACCAGACTAGCACGACCTGCTTCTCCTGCTCCCATCTGGCACCGACCCACCCTCTTGCTTCCATCCGGCTCCAGCCCTGCTAGCTTCCTCACCAGTCGTGCTCCACCTCTCTGGCCTTCTCACTCGCACACAAGACCTCCCCTCTGGTCCACTCCTTGCTTGATCCCTCTTCTATCATGACCCATGCTAGCACAACAGGTTCCCTTTGGCCACCTCAGGCTGCACAGAAACCTCAATCCATCCTTACTATCCACATTACGCCGACCCCCCCCCCCCTAGTGCAGCTCCCTGGTTGTGACTCCCTTGGACGCAACTCATTCGGACGAGGCTCCAGCCAGCATGACACCTTCCGAAACCCTCCATCTCACTCGTCCAACTTCTCAGACCATTATCATAGGTGTGATATACTTTGATTATTCATTATTTCAATTTTGTAGAGTTTCATTTGGGGTTTCAGTTTTAATTTGGTTCGTTTACAGTGTAATTGATTTGATTGTTTGATTTTAGGACTTAGTTTTTTAGTTTGCGGTGCAATTGAAGGGAAACAATCTTTTCTCACCATGTTGTGAAGTTTTTCTACGTTGAGGTAGGTGTTTCCATGTCCAATTATTATTTGATTAATTAATTTTCATTTTTAATTAGTGTAGCATGATATTTAATTAATTTGTGTGGAAAAAATTTGATTTTATTTGACGTTTGATATGCATTGAAATTGTTTAGTAGTATGTTGACATAATTTGCGTTCTTTCTACAGAAATCTCATCTCTAGTTAATTATTAGTGATTTCTTTTAAATTGTGCGGTTAACTTAAAAATTTGTTCTTTTGGTGTGAATTTAATTTTTTTACTACAGGATTAGTATTTTTTTAAAGTGTCTATTAGTGTGTTTAGATGATATGAGTATGGTGTTGTTGTGCAAACCCATGTTGAACTGTTTACTAGTGTTTTATAAATTGTGTAGTTACTTTGTTAGGATATGAAAAGGGTGAAATTGGTGTTTTTGTGCAGCGTCTGTATGCGTTCTGTCTTAAATGAGTATTTGAGTGGATTTTTGGTATTTTAGTCATGTGGTGTATTTTTAAATGGGTTGGAATGTTTTTCTAGAAGTTTGTTTAACTTTAGTGATGGTTTTTTAACTATGCGAGCGATTTCGTTAATTAAGTGTGTGATGAATATTATGTTCCCGAGGTGGTGTTGTGTGTGTGTGGTCATGTAAGGTGGTTTGGATCAGTTTGGTGTGTAAATAAGTGTTTTTCCATTTAAAATTTATTTATGAAAATTCTAATTTTTTTATTAAATAATTATTAAGGGTGAAAAATTGTTTTTGTTGAACTGTGTAAAGGTTTTGGGGTTTTAAAGACATGTGACGTATGTTGAAATTGTTTAATAATTTTTTTAATGGTTTGTTTGACCATGAATCATTTATAGAGTTTTAGTTTTAATTTGTTGTGTAAGTAATACGTATTTAGTTTTGAAATAGTTTTAGTGTGCGTAATATTTTTAAATGGTTTAAGTGTGTGTAATGCCTGGTGAAACAGTTTGGATAATGTTTTATAAACATTTCAAATTGTTCATTAAATTATGTCAATGGTGTGAAACATGTTGGGAGAATATTTTAGTGTGAATATTCTTTCAAAATAGAATTTTTGAGAAAAAGTAGTTTTTTTGGCATGTGTAGTGTCTTGTTTTATTTCGGTGCATAAATATGACACGTGACATGAACTTGAAACTTGTTTTATAACATAGAGGGAAGCTCGGGTTATTAGGAGGGTGGACTATACTAGTGGGCTAGTGGTCTGGTGGTGGCTTTGGATCTATCTCTCCATCTAGGATTGACGACTGTAATACTAACTAAACATATGAATGACTAAGTTTTGTGGTTTCTTAGCCACGTTTTATTGAGGGTTATGGTTTCTAATCCATGGTGAATGATGTTCATGGTTTCTAAGCCACGTTTACTTAGTTTTGTGGTTTCTAAGCTACGTTTCACCCAGACAAAAAGATATAGGGCCCTAGTCTAGCTAACACCCACGAGGCCTCTCCCATATTTGGTGCTCCTTGGTTGCTTTACACTCATCGGTGTGACACTATGGTAATTATAAAAGTAAGTGTTGTGTGTGTGTTTTCATTTAAGTTTCTCAATTTGAAAATGTTTTCTTTAAAAATATTTTCTTTAATATTGTCCCAACATTTAGTTATTTTCTTTAATTAAAATTTAAAATGTATTTTTAATTTAATAATAATACATGGAATCATTTCCTTGGTGGCATCCTACTGGGCTCCTGGATCACACCCTACATACACCTTTGGGTGTATGTAGATCCTGTTTCTTTTTTACTCCAGGTTGAGGCATCGTGTATATCATTGATGGTCCAAGTGGTAGTGGGTTTTCTCATGAAGGTTGGTGGTGGTGGCTTGGGGATGTGACTCCTCATATCACATAGAGGTTTGAGTTGGAGTTTGGTTTTTCATTTTTTGTAGTCTCTTTTGGGTTTCTAGTTCAAGATGAAAACATTAAATCTGAACTTAGTTTGAGGTACTATTTGGTTGTCTGATTTTAGTTTTGATGTATTCATCTTGTTGGTTGTTTTATTATTATTTATTTGGGTAAATAGTTCCTGAGTTTTATTTTTGATACCTGGGCACGTGTGACAGCCCCGGGGGATCGGGAATGCCCCTTAGGCCTTTCCATGGACTGGGTCGGGCGTCATTTTGATGGCGAACTGATTTTTTTCGGGACAAAATGGTATCAGAGTAGGTTTTGTTCTTATTATTTGGGGTGTAAGGTTGATCGGGGATAGGACTATCGGTACTCGAGGGGTAGTTGCAGGAAGAGCATCTAAAACTCTTACTCGTTCGGATCCTCATGTAACCAGGGGTAGTTTGGGATTTATGTTTTTGGACTTGGTCTGTGTATATGGGGGATAACAGTAGGAGTAAACTAGTACTTCATGCGTTCTCACATGGAGTAGCGACCCATGTGATGTCTGAGAGTACGATTCAACACTCCTAGTGGTTGGCACTTGCCTAGGGAATGATATGATAAACCATGTAGTCGGGTTAGGCAAGGCTAGTAGTTCTCCATCTAGGTGGTTTAGTGTTTATTATGTCTCGCTTCAATTTTGGGGTGGTGCTAAAGTGTTTTTTTAGGAAAGCGGAATTTGGGGCTGCTCTTATTTTATTTTGGTGTGTGTTTGGAATGATTTTTGGGGTGTGTTTCTCTTTGAACATGTTTTTGGAATTTGGAATTTGATTTGTTGAAATTTAATTTATAAAATAATGTCTTCGGTCATTTGAAATCGAATTGTGTTATTTTTGAAATGGGAATCATTTTGAAAATATGTCTTGAATTTTCGAAATGGTTTGGAAAAGGTATTTTAAAAATATTGGGAATGTTTTGTTTTGAAATCTGAAGATCCTTTTCTCTTCTAGTGGTATTTCTATGGGTGATCGCTTGTGCATGTGTACATGATTAATAGACAGTTGGTGGATCATGTGGATGGGTGCCTGATTGGAACCAAAATGCATATTTGAAAGGTATCATGGAATATTAGTGGTGAGTGATTGATTTCTAAGGATTCTTCTTGTTTCTTGAAAAGTGGGTTTTTTCAAAAAAATTGGTTTTTGTTTTTAAATGGTTTTGGAAATTGGAAAATGGTTTTGAGCCTGGAGTGAAAGTGATGGGTTCAAAAGAGTTATTGGGATTTGTTGTAATGTTCATGGTTTTTCAAGTGGGTATTTTTCTTTAAGAAAAAATTAGTGTATTTAATTGGATTTGTTGGATTTGTGTCCGGTATGTGGATGTTTGTTTGGAGAGGTGCTTGGTTTTTTGGAAGGATATTTTTTTGTTTCTTGTTCGGGATATGCCCCCTAGAAAGGTCCCATATGTTTTGAGTAGGTCTCTCAGTTCTTGGCTCAGCCCATACTCCCAATTGAATGGAGGAGTTTGGTTCTACTTGGTTTTGTCGACTATTTGTAGACGTCAAGGTTGGTTAAATATCGTTGAGTGCTTTGGGAAAGTTGGAAGTGACTCCGGTTTTGGAGAAACTCCAAAAGTTCTGTGGGTGTATGTTGTCTCTAGTATGTCTGGTGGAGAAGGACTAGACCGGTAAACATGGATTTTTCCATTTTCGTTGTGAATAGGGATGTCTTGAGAAATCCTCAAGACTAGAATAATCACACGGTTTTACCTAAGGAAGAGAAGGTGAGGGAAAGTGGTGGATCTTATAGGTTCAGAACCAGTCAATAGGCAGTGAAGGAGGTGTGTTGACCTTTATGATGATCTAGTTTCATGTTCCCTAGAGGTTGTGTGGAACAATTAGTTTAAAGCTCGCAATAGTTATTGGTATTGTCCGTATTATGGTAATTTTAGGTTCCTCATCTGACGAGGAGTGTGATCCAAAGGGAACTATTATTGGAGTGCCCCATATGTCAGTTTGTGACATGTTTTTGACCGACCACTCAAGCGCTTATCTCTAATGTGGTTAGTTGGTCACTCTAAGTCATTCACTGCAATTATCAGTTGGTATGTTGACAGAGTGGCCACTTGGGAAACGAGGAGAAGTATGTAGATTAATTTTACAACAGAGGATGTTCTGGTTAGAGGTGGTCATCTTATGAATGCAAGGAGGTAGATGCTTCAGACATTAGTTCCCCAGCCATAGGTCTCGATATGAAGCTTGTGTGCAGTCAAAACTCATCGAACGTGGGATGATCTTAGTCTGACTTAAGTCTGAAATAATGTGACGAGGGTGACTTAAATTTTCCTATTGGGGTATCGTCTCTGAAGGCTTCATTTTTTTGTGAGGGGCCTGAAGCCCTTATTTTCATGTTATGGTCTTAATTTATGGGAGTTCCTCATGGGCCTTAAAGTGGTTCGGAGAATCCATATTCGTGTAATGTTAGTCAGGGTGCTCTGTGAACCTTCCTGTGGTCAGTTATGGATCAAAATTGTATTCATTTCATAACTGATCATGTCTTGTGGAATTAACGTGCCCCTAATTAGTTCACCTCTTGGTTAGGGATTTCTCCTGTCAAACCCCTCCAATGTGGTAGAGATTTGGCAAGTGTAGGAATATTTTGTGCAGGTTGTCCCGTGCGGGTGGGTTCTTGATGAAGAGTTTAGTCCTTATCACTCAAAGTAATCTGGGAATACCTGTGCGAGTGCTGTGGGGGTAGGAAAATTTTAAAATGGTGGGGAGACCCCGGGTGGGTCTCAACAGCATTTCCACTTGTGTTTGTTTGGTTAAACTTAGGGAATTTTAAGGATTAAGCCAGTGATAAAGGTTTTCTGGAAAACCAAAGATTGACAAGAATCCTAATATGGTTGGGATACCACCATAGGATGAACTTGTGGAAAAAAACTCTGTTTTCAAAGTGCGCTTGGTGGGGAAACCCTTAATTCTGCTCCACATGACCTTGACCATGGTAATTGGTTAGCTCGAGTAGTGGGTCACTTGATGAGTGTTCTTAGAGATCATTAGAGGACCTGGTGATACCTAAAGTAGGGGTCGGGGTGTTACATGTTGTAGTTCTGTTTGGAGGTGAATTCCTTGATGTTGGTTATTTTTCATGGTGAGTCTAGTTTTGAGATCTTTAAAGTTTCCGGTCATGGGAATTTTGAATGCTCATCTTCAGATGATTGAGGTTTTGTTTAATGTGTCTTCATAGTCTTGCTTGGAATCTCAGGTTGACCAAGTCTTTTGGGACTTTCTAGGGGTTGAATGTTTCATTGTGGGGAGAATTGTTACACCATGACTAATGCTTTATTTTAATTTAATTATTTTGGGTCTCACTTTTGAGCTGTAGTTTGAACCAGTTATATTTTAAATGAAATATTGGTTCTTATAAGGGTGCATGGCCATAAGCATGACCATTTGAAGTTCCCAACCTTAATAATAGAACGTTTTATTATAATTTTTATTATTACATGGCCATGCAACTATGTTCGCAACCATGCACGTGTCTTTGCGCTTTGGCCAGACTCAATAATTTATGTAATTATTTTCGAAACTAGTTCTATTATTTTAGTTTTATTATTGGTATTTTTTTTTTATTATTTATTAGGATTATATTTTTTATTTTTTTAGTTTTATCCTATTTTTTTAGTTTATTTTATTTTCCTTTATTTTATATTTATTTACTTTTCCCTCTTTTTTTCTTTATACTCTCCCTCTCTCTTGACCTCCCCTCTCTCCCAACACGACCCCTATTTTCCCCCTATAACCGTAGCAGCGGCCTCACTTCCCCTTATTCCCTTCAGCCGGCCATCGTCCTCCTTCTCCAGTGAACCGGACCACCACGCCTTGCTCCTCCTGCTGCCGTCCGGCACAGACCTTCCCTCCTGCTTCCATCCGATGCCGCCCCTCCTAGCTTCCTCACCAGCCGCGCTCCACCTCTCTGGCCTCTTCACATGTGCGCACGAAATCCCCTCTGGTCCGCTCCTTAACTGCTCCCTCTTCCAACATGATCCCTACCGGCACACAATGCTCCCTCCATCAACCTCTCACCGCACAGAAACCCTGATCCATCCCTGCTACCCGCCTCGCGCCGAACCCCCCCCCAGCGTTGCTCCTCGGTTGCAACTCCCTTGGCTGCACCTCCTTCCGGCAAGGATTCGACCTGCATGACACCTTCCGACACCATCCATCTCACTTAACCATCTTGTCAGACCCTTTTTGTAGGTGCAATATACCTCAGTTTTATTCTTTTAAGTTGGTAGAGTTGCGGTTGGGGTTTCAGGTTTGAGTTTGGTTCTTTTACAGTGTAATGGATTCAATTATTTGATTTTGGGTCTTAGTTGTGTTTTTTGTGGTGCGATTGAAGTGAAATGATCTTTTCACACCATGTTGTGAGGTTGGACTATAATGACGTAGGCAGTTCCACATCCAATTATTATTTGATTAATTAGTTTTCAAGTTTAATTAGTTTAGCGTGTTATTTAATTAATTTGTGTGGTGCGAAGTTGATTTTATTTGATGTTTGGTATGCATTGAAATTGATTAGTAGTGTGTCGACATAATGTGTGTGTTTTATGATGAAATATCATCTCTAGTTAATTGTTAGTGATTTTTTTAAATTGTGCGGTTAGCATACTAATTAGTTTTTTTGGAGTGAATTTAATTTTTACATGATGTTTAATATGTTTTAATGTGTTTATTAGTGTGTTTATATGATATGAGTATCTTGGTACTGTGAAACCCATGTCAAACTATTTACTAGTGTTTTATAATTTGTGATGTTAGTTTTTTAGGATGTGTAAAGGGTGCTATTGGTGTTTTGGTGTAGCATTTGTATGCGTTATGTCTTAAATGAGTATTCGAGTGGATTTTTTGTTTCTTAGTCATGCGACATATTTTTAAATGGGTTGGAATGTTTTTCTTAGAGTTTGTTTAACTTTATTAATGGTCTTTTTAACTATTTGGGTGGTTCTTTAATTGCTTGCGTTATACAAATTGTGTTCCTGAGGTTGAATTGTGTGCATGTGGTCATGTAAGGGGGTTTGGGTTGGTCTTGTGTGTAAAGCGGTTTTTTTCAATTTAAAATTTATTTATGAAAATTTTAATTATTTTATTAAATATATATTATTGTGAAAATTTGTTTTGGTTGAATTGTGTAAAGGTTTTTTGGTGTTTAAAGACACACGACATATGTTGAAATTGTTTAATAAATTATTTTAATGGTTTTTTTTACCATGAGGGTGCTTTCTTTGATCACGTCGTAGTTTTAATTGGTGGTGTAAGTAATGAAGATTTAGTTTTGAATTATTTTTAGTGTGAATAATATTTTTAAATGGTTTAAGTGTGTGTAATGCCTGGTGACACTCTTGATAATGTTTTATAAAATTTGTAAATGGTTCATTAAATTACGTCAATGGTGTGAAACGTTTTTGGAGAATGTTTTAGTGCACATATTCTTTCAAAATGGTATTTATAAGTGAAAGTAGTAGTTTTTGGCATGTGTAGTGTCTTGTTTTCTTTGGGTGCATAAATATGACATGTGACATGAACTCAAAACTTATTTGAGCACAAAGTGGGAAACCCGGGTAGCTAAGAGGGTGGACTAGACTACTGGGCTAGTGATCAGGGGGTGGATTTGACCATGTTTCACTTAGTATGATTGAAGTATACAACAATAACTATACAAATGAATGACTAAGGATCATGGTTTATAAGCCACATTTTATTAAGGGTTTTGGTTTCTAATCCACGGTGATTGAGGGTCATGGTTTCTAAGCCACATTTACTAAGTGTTGTGGTTTCTATGCTGCGTTTCACGAAGACACGAAGATCTAGAGACCCAGGATAGCTAACACCCATGAGGCCTCTCCCATATTTGGTGCTCCTTGGTTTCTTTAAACTCATTGGTGTAACAGTTTGGTTTTTTTAATAGTAAGTGTGTGTGCATTTTAATTTAAGTTGTTCTTTTTTGAAATTTTTTTCTTTAAAACTGTTCAAGCATTTAGTTATTTTCTTTAATTAAAATTGAAAATGTATTTTTCATTTAAAAATTATGCATGAAACTATTTCCTCCGTGGAATCCTACTGGGCACTTGTATCACACCCTATATACATCTTTGGGTGTATGTAGATCCTGTTTAATTTTTATTCCAGGTCAATGCATCTTTCATAGCCTTGATGGTCCAGGTGGTAGTGGTTTTTCTCATGCAGGTTGGTGGTGGTGGCTTGAGGATGTGACTCCTCATGTCGCATAGAGGTTTGAGTTGGAGTTTTTTTTCATTTATTGTAGTATCTTTTGGGTTTTTCGTAAAAGTAGTAAAATATAAATCGAAAATTTGTTTAAGGGCTTGTTTGGTTGACTGATTTTTGTTTTGACTTATTCACCATGCTTGTTTTTTTAAATTTATTTATTCGGGTAAATCATTCTCAAGTTTTATTTTAAATACTTGGGAACTTGTTCCAGATTGTGGGGATTGGTAACACCCCTTAGGTCTTGTCACGGACCGGGTCGTGTGTTGGTTTGATGGTGACCTGATTTGGTTTGTGACAAATACTACCCCCATGAGAAACCTCAAAATTCCACTTCATTTCACTTGAAGAACCAATAGCTGGTGTGGGTGCTAAAACACCCTAATTCCCACCATCTACTTCCCTTAGATTCGTCTTAGTAATGAGGACCCAGTTGAAAATCTCATAAATAGTGGTCAACTGAAACAAATTGTCCTACAATCACATGACTTATACCACCCCATCCTAAAATCACTTAGTAGTCATAAGACTACCACCAAATAGAGTCAGTAAAAATGATACAACTCAATAAATTGAGAAGAATACTCCATGAATGACATGGCTCCCTACTATAGGTTTATGAATTCGCTAGCCCAGTTATCCCCCATTGTATGTAGAAATAAGTATCCATAGAAGATCATTTGGAATTCCATCCAGATCATTTCTTGATGTCTGTCTTCTTAAGTATTGACTTCCCACCTTCTCTTTTCAGAACCATGTAGCATACAGGTAGAAAGTTTGACCCTCCACTCTGGAGGCTCCTTGAGATACTCTATTATAGAAAGAATCGCCTCTATCCATGATTCTATATCATGAGATTCACCATCCCCTGAGAATTTGGAAGTAAGTTATTTTCTAAAACTCTTGAGTCAAATATTCCATAGTTGAGGCAGGTCAAGGAACACCTTTCATAAATTGCATCATAGAGAAAAATCCCTCTCGAAATGGGCATCAATTTTCATATAAGGAATAGTAGGTGGTGCTATAGGTGGCACTATAAAAGGTATCACTGGCAACTCAAGGAACACCACCTCTAGTGTATGGTTGTCACCACCTTCCTGGAATATGACTAGAGGCTCTAATGGTGGCATGATTATTAAATTCCAAATGAATTCCTTAGAAAATAATTTTTCATATGACTTGATGCTCTCTTGGAGGCATGATTCTAAAATTCCAAATGCATTCCACAGAAAATAATTTAACTGTTAAAAGGATTATAGATAGACAATAATATAGATACATATCCCTCATTTGAAAATGACACAACCCCTATGCCTTCTCCAAAATACATATATAGGTGGTAAAGGAAAACCATAACATATCATAAGAACCCTAAGAGACAACCCCAACTACCCACTACATATGATGGGTTTGTGTCTAGGTATCATATGAGACGACAAAGGTTTCAATATATAAAGTGATAATTGAAATTTCGAGGAAAACACCCTTTACTTTTCAATTGGTATCCCAATTTACTAGTAACCATTTACTTTATAAGATTAAAATTCATTTGATATCATAGTGTTATAGATAAGTATATATTAGTCTAAATAGATGTGCCACCCATTCTAATTTATAATAGACAGACACCTTATAAATTGTAATTGTAATTTCATTTTATTGTAACCCAACCATTTCACCTAATATCAATATTTTATAGGTTATAAACAATGATTTGATTACCTATACTACCATTAAGGATTTCTAGATGTACTTTGTAATTAATTCAACTTTTGTATTCAAGTAACCCAATCCACTAGTGTTGTTTCGGTCCATAAAACTCACAGGTCCATAACCCAAAACGTGGTATAATTGTCCAATTAAGGTGTCATCACTAACATGTGTAGGAAAACATCATTTATATTGTGGTAGGAACCTTAATTAATCTAATTATTCATCGCTTCATAAGATTTAGTACATTTCAATATATAATAAGTTAGATACTATGTTATATGTAGAAGGAAAAGCACATAGAAAGTAATTGTGGCATGGAAAGATGCATTTCACATGATTTCTAACATGCTAATAATGATTCATGAGATGCTAATTACTTGCGTTACTATGCAAAGAAATGATGTTTTTATCAATACAAACAGTAGTATTAATTTCAAATAAGTATAATACAACAACAGTAAAACCCCATAAGGGTGTAATTCTAGCCCGATGAAGCCTGAGTCGGGCCTGGCCAGACTCAGGCTGACAGTTCATCGGGCTGGGCCTGGGCTTATCCAAGCAGGCCCATGGTCCGGGCTGGACCGCCACGTTTACACCTACGCCACAAGTCCATTTGAAGCCCGACCCACTGATCCATCTAAATCCCGACCTGCTGGCCCATCTAAAGCCAATTCTTCTTTAAAAAAATAGGGAAACTGCTGGCCGAGAGATTACACCCCCCTACCACTGGCTTCTAAGGCTACGCAAGGACCAACTGGTCTAGGAGGTGCACCTGAATAAAAACCACAAGACTGGATATATATATATATATATATATTTGTTAATAAAAAACACATGTAATATTTTATTTTGTGGTTACAAAAATATTAATTAAATAATTTTCATTTTATTTAATTAAATGAAGGCATTTTAATTCATTTTATTATATATCATTCACATTTCAATGTTGATAATGACCTCGACATGTTGTAAAACCCTACCAAAGACACAACATCAGAATCAAATGATTGTTTTTTTATATTTGATTTAATGTAATTTTGTAATGGAATATATATATATATATATATAAATATAATGTATTTTTTTATTAAATATATTTTATTTTTTTGTCGTTACATAGATAAATAGTTTAATTTTTTAAATTTTATTTTTTTGTAGTTTTTTCATGACAAATAATATATTTTTTTGAAAAAAAATGTTTAGTATTTTTAGGTATAACATAAATATTTATATATATAATTATATATTAATGATTTAACAGTATATTTATATATATATTATAACTCATAATATATTAACAAAAAAATAACTCTCACTAACTAATATTTGTGTCCCCCGCAACCTCATTAATTTTTTAAGTATGTTTTCATATATTATATATACTATATATATATATAAATCAATTTAGGAAAAAAAACAATTAACCCACTTACTATTGTACACCTCCTCATTAATATATTTTACAACTTTCACATTATATATATAGATTCACGTATATAAATCTATTTAGAAGAAAATAACATATCCAACAACTCTAAAATGTTAATAAAATAAACATTTAAAAAAGATGTACTTAGAAAAATCATTTAAAAAAACATTTTAAAAAATCATTGAAAAATAAATGTAAAAAACATTTTAAACAAATGTTAAAAAACATTTAAATAACATGGCTTTAAACAAACCCTTTATACTCACCCATTGCTGCGCACACCCCCAAACCTCTCATTATTTTCTTACAACTTACACATAATATATATATATATATATATATATATATATTCAAAAATATAAATCAATTTGGAAAAAATAACATAACTTCCAACTGTAAAATTTTAACAAAAAATATTAAATAAATGTATTTACCAAAAATTGTTAAAACATTTAAAAATATACTTGTAGAAATAAACATTTTAAAAAAATGTTTAAAAATAAATGTAATTTCTTTTAAAAAATGTTAAAGAAATTTAAATAACAAGGTTTTAAACGAAGGTGTTAAACCCACCCTTTAGTACGCCCCCAACCTATTTTTAGTTTTTTTATAAATTTAACATAATATGTATAAATTCATATATACAAATCAATTTAGAAAAAAATAACATAACCACCAACTGTAAAATGTTAGAAAAATAAATATTTTATTAAAAAAATTGTTAATGAATTTTAAAAAATACATGTAAAAAAATGAATTTTAAAAATACTTTCTAAAAAATCATTTAAAAATCTTAAAAATAAATTCAAAAAATACAGTTTAAAGAAATGTTAAAAAAACAATTAAATAACAAGTTTTTAAACAAATTCTTTAAAACCACCCACTTCTACGCACCCCACCCCTCATTAATTTTTTTACAACTTACACATAATATATATAGATTCACATATATAAATTTATTTATAAAAAAGTAACATATCCACCCACTGTAAAAAGTTAATAAAAACAAAAATAATTTTTTTCAAAAAATATAGTTAAACGTTTAAAAAAATATATGTAAAAAATATTCATTAAAAAATATGTTTTAATAATATTTGAAAAATTATTTATAATAACATTTTAAATTAATCCTTTAAAAATAATGTAAGAAAACGTTTTAAACAAATGTTAAAAAAATGTTTAAATAAAAACGTTTTAAACAAATGATTAAATAAAAAAATTTAAACAAACGCTTAAAAACATTTTAAAAATAGGTTATAAAAAATTATATTAAAATTTGAAAAAAATGTTAACTCATTATATATTTTATTTTTAAAATTTTAAAATCCCACCATGGTCCGGCTTGAAAAAGCATGAACTAGCTCAAAACAAACCTAACCCGACCCGATGGTTTGGGCCAGCCTGAGGTCGGGCTCAGGTTGCCTCATGGGTTGTTTAGTCTAGCTCAGGCCATCCCAAATAATGGTCTGTGATATGACTTTTTAGGGTCAGGTCCAGCCTAGCTGAGCTCGGTCTGGGCTGGTCCGGGCCTGGCGAGGCCAAAAGTACACCCTTCATCCCAGGTAATTTGGCTTTTCTCTGTACATGGGTTATCTTTTCCTAGGAACAGACTCATTACCAAATTCCATTATATCATAATCTCCTGTATAATTCCAAAATAGTAAGACAAATGGAAAAAGATGATCTAGTACCACATTGTAATGTCCCGACCTCAGATCCACTTAACTAGTTCCCCGAGTCGGTGGGTCACATGTCCTCAAAAATGAATCCCCGTACACCAGAGGCTACCAACTAGAAGATATGTTATAAGGTGGTACAATGGAGATATTATACCCTCATATCCATGTGGCACAAAAAAATAATAAATAAACAGAAGTAGTAGAAGCATTACAGAATAGATGTTATAGTGGAAACATATATGATAAATAACTTCAAGAGCATAAATAACAAGAACCCATAATAAGAATAAAAATCCCATAGGCTAAGTTAAATACAATGATTTCATGGTATGTTGATATACAAAAAGAGGGGAAAGAGGGGAAAGAGGGGAAGGGAATATACAACATGCTATAAAAAAAATACAAAAAGGTCAAAATATTTCTTCACTAGAATCACGAGTGTATAACTGATCCTTTAATCCCATGCTCAAATATATAATTAAATCAGATCATGCGTCTGTAGTATGGTGCTTGAACTTTTCCATACCTACAGGCATAAAGTCTACTCGGGAACCAAAGGCAGTCTGAGTAGGGTGTGAGATAAACTCATTAGTCCACCCCAAATGGTGTCTAGAATAGTCTAGCTAGTGTACATAGCATAATAGTGTGCAAGTATAATAAATAATAAACAATTCTAAAAAATAAATAATAGCTATCCCAGGTTACTATCAGACACATGGATAGATCTACCTGCTTCATCATATGCCAAAATGAGTATGATCAGTAACCATATATATAGTAACAATATATATATATATATATATAATATGTATACAATTATAAAAACACTATATGTGAGGACATCTAGAGCCATATGCATGGATACTAGGTGCAAGATGGACCTGGGGTGTTACTTAGGCATCTATAACTAGTCTAATGAGGTAGTGGATCCAGCAAGGGTACATGCCCTGATTCTCTAATGAATGTGAGACATATTTTCCATCACTCAAGATGGTGAGGTAAGTATTCATGCCCAAAACCCAAAGAAATGGAACATGGAGTGTCATGCCTATCATCCATATAAAAGTATAACGATGTGAGACATCATTCCAAAAAACCCAACATAAGGGAGTGTGATTCACTATGCTCAATAGAACTTGTAACCTTTTTTCACCAACCAATAGTAATGGAATACATAAAATATTTAAAATAAACCTAAGGGATTAATTCCAATGCATTTATAACCATTTAGCAAAAATATAAAAGGGTTCATAATTTATATAATTTAGCTTAATAATTAAAATATATGCAGAATAGTCTTTCCACCCATTTCTATTCATTTAAATTAAGTCATTAATTTTATAAGGTGAGGAAGATACCAATTCAGGGTCAAGACAAACACATAGAAGTTGTTTGGTCATTTAGACATTTATATTAAGTATATAATTTCATTTTTCACACCCAAAGGGATGGAAATAAAAAAATTTCAAAATATCTTAATAATTTATTATAGTATATCAGAGTAATTATACTTGGAATTGATATCAAAATAGGTTTCACATATTTTAGGCAACATGAGGAAAAGTCAGTCACACAACACTGTGGAGAAATACTATAAAAACACCTGATCTTTTGTGTAATATTTCTCAACCACCTACATTAGGTCCATGGATGTCCACTCATCTAGTGCCATTATTTGATTCAAAGAAGAATAGAATAAAATTACAAAAATAGAAAAATATCCTAAAAATATGGAAAATTAACTCACACCAAAATATCACAAGATACACGAAGATTAACTAAGATAGAAAGCTAGTGTATTATAGAGCTTACCCTTACCTTTCCAATGCTTATAATGGTGGTCCAATGGGAGTACAAATGTAGGAGTTACCTTGATCCCTATGTGAGGAGGAGGAAGATCTCATTAGAGAGGGAAATGGTAACGCATGCTAGAAATGGGAAAGGAAAAGAGGGGGTGGGGTTTTAAGATCATTAAGGAAAAAATCATAAATTCACCGTAAAAAATAGGGTCCCACCATTTGGAAACATGGTTGGCCAAACCATACAACAATCGTGCTACATCCACTGCCCAAGGACCCACTTCACATGGGCTAAGCATAAGGTTTTGCTAACCATGTGCAAGCCATGTGAAATGCCTCGGTCAGAAAAGTAATCAATCATTCACGATCATGTGGCCTAGCTTACATGATTGCATACAAACCATTTGGACTATCTTGTGAAACCAGTCCCTCTCACTGTTGAGGTGCACAGTTAGTACTAACCATGAGGTGACCATGAGGCCCTCTCTACAGGTATAATTTTCGGAACCCCGGGCTTCGAAAAAGACTCTAATTCTTATGAAACCTTATTTAGTCTACAGGGAATGTTTATCAAGATAAAACAAAGGATTAAAATAGAAAAAATTGATATATACCTATGAGAAAAGATGGTTCATTACAACCGGTTCTCACTCCAACACTTTTAAATAAGTGGGAAAGCATAGGGGTACCAAAATGGCATGGATGTATTTGTGAAGACCCTAATCAAACACCCATACACAAAAATATCTATCTAAAATCATATCAAGGGAGTACCGATTAAGGTCTATGAATCTCGTGACATACTCATCCATTATCATCCCTCCAAGTTGTAGCTCGAGAAGCTCTTAAATCAGAGTTGAGCATGATCATGAGGGGAAGTTCTCCTCATGGAACAGATGCTAGAAGTCATTCGATGAGAGTGTCAAGTCCATATACATCTATGTGACTAGACTCCACCAGTGGCTGGTTGATCCTTGAAAAATTCTGGTATCCAATGAAAACACCTGATCAGTTAGTGTTCAGATAAGCTTGAAAACTCTAATCCATGAATCTAACCAATCCCCCACTGCCTGCAGTTCTGGATCACCATGAAACCTTTACAACTTCTGGTGATGGAACTTATGGAGAATGCTAATCCATCCCACATACTCATCCTGCTCTATTGGTATTATTTTTTGATTCATAGGTGGGGGTGAAACTACCTATTTACCTAGAGGAAGGATCTCATGGGACAAACCCTGAACTAAGGTTTCACCACTCATTAACTCATTGTCACAATCCAAAATCAGTAACTTGAATTGTTTTCTTCACAGAGGAATCCAAAAAAATTTATAAGGATGTACCATAGTCAGATGACGATATATATATGGGGAGTTGACTCTAGAATGATAGTCAAAAGACTCAATCCTATATGATGCATGTACCAAAGTTACCTACAACCAATGTCTCGGTATTCCAAGTTGAAAATTAGGTAGTAAAAGTTCTAATGTATGAATACATTGGTCTCCACACTATCACTGGGTTCCCTAGCCTAAAAGTCTCACTTGAAACAATTTGACACAGTTTCCCTAAATTCCAACCAAATCATTATATGGGGAAAACTCCAAATCTATCTCAATGAATGAACTACTATGATAACGTTTAGTCATGATGCAACCATATGGGGCTCAAGAATCAACTAACTGAATACTCCCTCTATATGCCAGGGGCTAGTGATAAGTGCTGAAAGGTATAACAAATATGGAAGGCCTTTTCCTAATGTACCTATACCCACACACCCGACCATATGAATATAGAAGTGAAGTGGAATAAAATAAAATAATAATACATCTATAGTAATAAACATGTATGCATAATCTATATGGAAATACAAAAGAGTATGATAGTATAGTCTGAAATGTAAAGGGAAAAAATACACACCCAACCAGAAAGATGCCCCAACCTAAAAAAACTAGAAAACTAATATGATGAGAGAGAGCTCAAATCCAGATCTCCAAGACCCAACCACCACATGTAGTCTAATGTACAAGGGTATCCCTATGCTCCTATATAATTTCCATCAATCGGTCCATCGTCTGCATAAGACATGAAACATGCAGGCAAGGCACATGCATGGGAGAGTATATACGCACCAGTAGGATGCCCTGAAAGTTGAAGGGGTATCCATAAGAGATACGATAAGAATAGATACCCCAAGCTATATTAAGAGAGTAAAAATATTGAACAACATGGATACATATGTAAATATTCTCAACAAAAGAACCCTAAATAAGAGATAAAGGATATATCCATCCCATATCCCAGCTTGGAAAGAGTATTAATAGTTCCAAGAGTTATATCAAGGATGCCTATAATCTCATGTGTCTTTCCATAGGAGTAACAGTATGGATTACCAATACCACACAAATGTGTTTCACAGTAGAGGGGGAATAATCTCCAAATAGAGGACCCACAACCTAGTGTGTTAGGGTGCTTCCACTCAGCATATAGAGGACCCACATTCTAATACCATAAGGGTACCAATCAGTTGATAGAGGACCTACAACCTAATTCCATGGGGGGGGGGGTACCACTTAGTAGATAAGGAATCCATGCCCTAATGCCACAGAGGGGTGAAACTCAATAGATAGAGGAACTGTTCCCTAGTATGTAGGTGGGTACTATTCAGTTGATAAAGGACCCATGTTGTAATTCAATAGGGGGTACCACTCAGTTGATAAAGAAATTGCACCCTAATTCCATAGGGGGTACCACTTAGTAGATATGGGACCCGTTCCTAAGTCCATAGGAAACTACCACTCAGTAGATAGAGGACATGAAACCTAGTCTGTATGGGGTACCACTCAGTAGATAGTGGACCTGGGCCCTATCCAATAGGGGGTACCATGCTAATGATCAAGCTTAGTCACTACCATCATCGAGCGTTTCACTATGAAGCATCACACTCGAAACATCTCGAATCATATCTAAAAATATATCATGAAATCCACCATCAAGTTCTACACATAAAAAACCTTGGATAAGCTACTTGAAGGAAAAAATCTGAGTCCAATTGAAGGAGATATGAGAGGTAGACAAGTCCTCAAGAAGAGGAGGTACACGACATGTAAGGGGACCCACACAACATGTGGTCCTACCCTGCTTCATGGACATGTCCTTACCAGTACATGACTCACTAACCATGTATCCCTACACAGTATGATAGAGAACTACACGGTGGGCCCCGTCCTCTTGGGGTCCTACCTGTGCTCATGGATGTGTCTATGAAAACATTCCCATGCCAATATACTTCGGTACATGGCGTATCCTACTGCATAGTTTCCTACATGGATGATTATTCCACATAGCCTATCTACCTGGGGAGGGTCACACAGAGTGTGTCTAAGCTATATAGTGTTTGATCCTTAACTTTTCCAAAATCATAGTGCTACTTCATAGGGGTACTACATGATGTGTTTTCATCACAGTACATGATGCGTAGTTGGGTTTTTTTGTATGTAGAATGTTAGATATACTTTTTACGATATATATCATGAATTCCATTTCCAATATTTCCTTTAGGCCACCAAAACTTATAGGAAAGTGCCTATTTTTGGCCCTCTGGTGGCTGGAAATCGGATTTTGTTGATCCACGACAGTTAGTCGTATGCCTCGCGTGCCTCCCATCATCATTGTTCATAATCGAATCCCAAATCCACAATAATATTCACCCTAATCCTATAACACAACCCAATATTTACAAAAATAATTTCTTCCATTCATCACACACAAATTTAAAGTGAACACGAGGGTTCAATCACACTCATTATCGTCCGACAGTAGTCGAATCATGACCCTGTGGTCCAACGATGAAGAATGTGAAGAACGATGGGGTAAAAGAATATAAAAAAGGGTGAAACAATCATTGGAAAATAATTCTTGTCCAATTAATTTAATTGGGGAATATTGGGAGATAAACAACTAAATAAACAATTTAAAGCCAATACGTGAGCACATACAATGTCTCAATTAACACAGATTAATGGAATAGTAATGATCATATTCAATCATTTAATCGTAACGGTGGAAGTCCACATATGACGAGACCTACATTAATTCATATCTATATTTGATGAAGAACACATTTTCTAATGAAGGAGGAAGGTTTTCTGCCTTCACTTCACCTCACTTCCCCTTGATCCTGAGGCTCATTGTCATCAGATATTAAATCACTAATGAAGAATGTAGAATTATGCTCTTAATGGCTCTAGGGTTATGTGGATAACCCTAGAAATCCACCCTAAATATTCTTACATAGATGAAATTAGGTTTTAGAGGTTTAAAGAATTAATTAAAAAATAATTAATTAATTATCTGAACACACCTCCCAACAACCGCTCTATCAGAACACCCTATACCGACCAACTTTAGGTCCTGCCATGGGTAAGACATGCATTCCATATTCAGATGTGGTCTCATATTTTCAATCGAAGAATCCATTTAAGAGTTATCCAATTTTTATTGAAAAATTGTGTGCGTATAATATAAAATATATTTTATATTATTATAACATCTATTTTGGGCACCCCAAACCGTGAAATCACACTCCATCTCAGTGCCTTGCTTCGAAAAACTTTCTGGATATATTTCAAAGTCTTATAAGGAAAAAGGGTCTCTAAAATTAATATTTTTAAATTTGTGTTTACATTTTCACAATATTAAATATTTATTCATTTATATAGTTAACGAAAATATAGATTCAATAAAGGGGATTCAGCCCTAACCTTTTTTAAAAAAATATTTTAAATATTATTAGTTTTTAATGTAGTTTTTAATATTATATATATAAGTACTATATACATTTATAGTAATTTATTAGAAATATTTAGTTCTTAATAATTAATTTTAATACTCTTATATTTTTTATACATATAAAAATATATATAATATAGTTAAAAATATTTACAAATTTATATAATTAATATTATAACTTAAATAAAATTAGTCACATTGAAATATAATTATTAACAATTTTTTATATAATAAATAATATATGTATATTCTAATTATTTTTTATTGTTTTTTAATTTCTGTGAGGGATGAAATAACATTCAGAATGGTAATACAATGTTGTGACTATTGATAGTGGAGATGGTGTGGTGTAAGACTAGTGACACGGTATAATGCATACTATCCATTTGGGATTTTGGGTTATCTCCTTGAGGCGCCTTTTGGGCACATTTATCCAGTCCTTTGACTATCAAGAACTTAGGCCTCTAGGCTATTATATGTAATAAAATAGGTATAATGGGTGCTTTTAATTCATTGTGTGGGGAGGGGGCTTGACGCACATAGGCATCTGAGTGTGTTTTGTTTACAGTTTGAGATCCTCTCTACCTAATATATAAAAATTTTCCAAAAAAATTATTTATTTATATAAATAATAAATTTTTCAATGTAATTGAGAATTAATAATATTTTTATATACAATCAACATAATGTATACATCCATTAGAAATAATAATATATCTATACATTAGAAATTATAAATCTATTTAAATATAATTATTTAAATTTTTTACTTTGAATTTTATAATTTTATAATTAATATACTATTGAAAGCATTTATACATTTATAATTTTTCAAGTAGTTGATTAAAAGTATTGTAATACTATAATTTAATTTATATATATTTTCTTAAAATAATAATAATTTATTAGTAAGTATACATTTTAATTTTATTGAACATTTATTCATTTATATTGAATAATTTTTTTAAAAAAATTGTTAAACATATTACAATATAATTAATTATTATTCATATATTATTTATATAAGTAATATAATATAAATTATTAGTAAATTATAATAATTATAGTTTGTATTAAAAGGTAATATTTAATATTATTATATTCAAATATGAATTTTTATATATAATAATTTATTGTAAAAAATATTTATAAATTTATAATTTTAACAATATTTTTTAAATCTAATTAATCATAATAAAATATTATTAATAATTATAATGATTTTTATATAATTAATAATATAAAAATATTTTAGTTATATTTTTTAAAATTTGCACTAGGCTTTATCACCCCTAATATTAGCACTGAAAAAGATCCAGACTAGGAATCATTAACTCTGGTCTTCTGAATGTTGGATGAGATAAATAAAAGTTCTGTAAGGTGTACCACTTTTCTATCAATACTAATTTTGGCACTAATAAATGTAAATATCTATCCGTGCTAAAATTTTCACACATAAAATATTCCATATTTTGGATTTTTCAATTTAAAAAAGACAAATGTTTGTTTTATCGATTCCTATAGTAATAATTGATAAATGTTTCACATTGTTTTTAAAAGAACCATAGTAGTGCCACCACTTGACCCAATTCACCAAGCCTTCATGGAAGTTGCCCCCCATCAATCCAAATGTACAACATTTTAGATAATTGGAGTTCAAAAATAGAATGTATTTCAATCAAAACTTCTTTTAATAATCTATTAATCGATTGTATGCTAATTTGTTTTATTTTAATGATTTTTTCATATCCTTGCCGAATTTTTCAAGATTATCGGGGAGGTCCTATCATTGAATATTTGAAAAACTTCAATGTTTTTTATTATTGGTTGATTTATTAAAAATATAAAAACATTTGGATATATATTACATCTATCTACATCCAAGGATAAATTATTTTCTTGATATTCATATTATAAGTATTTACAGTATTTTTTTTCATTAATGAGGATTCTTTATTGCATAATTCTAAAGATGTTATAAAATTTCTTTTTCTAATTTTTATTAATATTGTATATCTAAAAATTTTAAAACTGTTTTTAGATATATGACATAGAAATTTTTGTACTTCATGTAAATTAAATATTTAAAACTTACTAAATACTAGTGAAGTGGTGAGTAAGAGTATAGAACAATAATGAAGGCTTAATTTTTGGGTGTAATAAAAAATGAGAACAAATAAAGAAAGTATGTTATGGTTGAATGCAGTGGATGAAAGTGAAGTCTAAAATGGTGTGCTATAGTGAGAATGAAAATTAGAGAGTAGAGACAAGCTATGGTAGTGATTAGGGAGATTAGACTCCCAGAAATTGATTAAGATATTTTCTATTCATACTATTGTTTAACAAAATTAAATTAGTTCTTAGAAAAATGGTGATGATTTACTAGGATCTTTCTTTATTAAATCAATAATGCTCTTTTATATTTCCCTAGGAATGATCTTCCGATAATTTCAGGAAATTTAAATTCCCTTAATAGAGTAGTGAACATTTAACTTTTCATATTTTAGTACTTTGGTTAAAATTCAATGAAAAAATTATCACTAGATTCACTTGTTTATTTCTAAATTAATAACAAAATGATGCTAATTAAGATAAGAAAAGAGATCTATGAGCAAAAAATGCATTGATGCTGTAACATAATTTAAGTGTACAACATATCAAGAATTTAAAAACATAAAAATCAAAATCACCTATGAAATTTAGCTACAAAATATAAGAATGAAAAAAATAAGAATATCCAATGAAAACAACTTAATACAATAAAATAGATGAAAGTGGGAAAGAAGAAATAAGATTCTTATGATGATTGTCTTCTTTTTCTAGGTTGAACTCCAGTATATTCATTTCGAGTATGTTGTCTTTATTTATACTCCCAATTTTGTGTTCTCTCGATTGAATGATGGATTAACTACCGATCATATGGTTCTTGAATGGGTGAATTCACCCCTATATTCTATATACCTTATCTTCTTTAATAAAAAATTCCCACCCATATCAATTGAAATCTTGTCATCACCACTTGAAGAAATCCTTCTTTGACTTTCACATGCACACCTTCACTGCACATCTTCAACATGAGATTACTTTAGTAACTATTCATAAAAGATTCCAAGACATCATGAAGCTTCAATCCCATGATCATATTTCACTCCCCTAACACTAATCAGGTGCAGTTATTCCAGATAAAAAGATAAAATAAGAGTAAGAAATTTTCAATATTTTGAATGAAATCCCCCCATCGAAAAATAGATCACGGGCCAGTTTGGAAGAATTCTGGGCCTTGCCCCACCAAGCCTACAAAACCAGATTCTTAATAATTTTTTTGGTCTCAGATGTCAGTGAAATTTGTGAATATATATATATATATATATTATATATATATATTATATTATTATTAGTACATAAAAATACACAGAAATAAATAAATATATGCTTATGTATTTTAATATTTATATACTTAATAATAATAATAATAATATATACATATTATATTTATTATTAATAATAGAGATATACAAATATTTACCAACATTAATATATTTGTAAATTTACATATAACTGTTATTATTATTATAAATAAATATATAATTATAAAAACATAAATTTATACATATTTATTTACTACTATTGTTAGTATTATATATAATTATATTAAATATATATATTGTTTTTATTATTATAATTATATATATTAATAATATTATCATATATATTATATTTATTATTATATATATTAGTATATATTATACAAATATATGAAAAACAGGGGGGCTCTTCAAAATTGGCCTTTAGTTATCATTCTACAGCAAGGGGGGATCATGGTTCTCTTCTCCAACAATTAGTACTCAGAACAACATAGGTGAAAAATTCGGTTCATTGATATCTAGCTCGAGTGGTGTGACAACACCAATGAGGGATGTGGCTCGAGCATCGCAACATGTCTTCTTCAGTGTTGGTGAGGAGATCAGGTCTTGCGATGGTTTCCTAAGGGATCTCATCCACCTTTAGAAGGGGTTCTTCATCTTTGTTCTTCACCAGTGATGTGATGTGTCTTCAATCAGTGGATTGACCTGCGTTTGGTAGATCCACAAAGACGTTTGATTTATTTGGGTTGATTCAGTTAGGGGAGCTCACAATGAGGGTTATGGATTTTGGCTTGATGGAATTGAGCGATGGAGGAGGTTCGAGTTTGAAGGTAGATGGTGATGCTACTAGTGGATTTAGAAATAAATTCTCTTATGTGAATGTTACCAACTACATTATTTAAATTCAACATGGTTTCCCATTCTAGGACTGAAAAATATTAGATAAAAATGGAAATCAAATTTTGAAAAGGGACCGTGAAATTAATCAATCTCTCCTTTGTTTTATACGTCAAAGGTCCATGTTTTATCTTCATTGGTAAAATTAAAATGATTTTTACATTTGGGTTCAAAATTATTCTCACCTAAATGATTTCATTTTTGAAGACCCTTTATTTGAATCATTTACCAAATTATATTTCTTGTGCATTGCACTATGAAAATAACTTAATGAATTTGAAAATGCAATTTATTTAAAAACAAAAACACACCAAATGTCCTTTTCTCAGAGACTCACCTTGAGATCCCATTTTCCCATTTTATTCTAGATTCAAAGGACATATATGATTATCATTTGTGTTGGATCCATAATGTGTTTGTTAAAAAAGAGAGTCTCCCATAGGTTAAAGATCAAATTTCGAGTCTTCTCAAGTTAAGAGCAAAATTCCATAGTGATCACTCCCATCACACTCACTTTCCTAGTTTCTAAAGTGAACTTCCACAAAAATTGTGGGGCATAAACACTCAGTAGTCATACCATTATAGAAATTTCAGACTCTTTAAAACCCCTCATCTATGTGTGAAACTATCACATAGGTAGGATTGAATGGTGCATTTTTTTTTCTTTTTTTTGTTTATTGTTTTATATATATTTTGACTATATTTAAAAATATAAAATGTATTTACATCTTTAAAGGGATGAAATTTAAAAAAAATTAAGTGTTTTTTATGTGTAATCAATGAAACATAGTTTATCTTAATTAAGACCCCTCCCCCCACTCAAAACTCAACAATGTACCCATTATTGTAATAAAGGTAATAGAAACAAGACAATCATTAATGTTCAAATTAGAATAAGATTATTAGTGCATAAAATGATTTTATTTTAATGGGTAGTGGATAAATTCTCACTTAACTTTTTCCACACAGCTAATAGATAATAAATTCACAAAGCACCCATACTACCACTTCGATGCAATCAATAATAGAAAATGGAATTCTAAAATTTTTCATCTATCAAATGAGTTTATGAATGATTTTCAAAGGGAAACCAAAATGTAACATGAAATTTAAAAGGGACTATAAAAAAAATCAAAAACAAGTAGCATGAAAGACAAATAATTTTTAATGAATTTAAAAAAGTGGATTAAATGAAACCAGTAGTAACACTATACAAAATTATAAAGAATTAAAATAGTTACTCCCCAGACATGTAGAATCTATTATCAATGTTAAACAACAAAATTTTAACCTCTCATTAAACCAATGAATAATTCATCTGGTTGAAAATTTGAAGCTCCTAAAAATGAACATATTGACATGAGAATTTATAATTTATTGTCCCGACCCGTCCTCGGGGCCCGTGCCATGACTACCCCAAGCCCACCTTCCATAGGCCAGGGGCTGGCAAATAGCACCAAGGCGTAAATACCGGTAAAAAGGGAAGACATTGACTTTGTAAAGTAAACAAACACCTCAGAGTAAACAAGCGGAAAAGCAAACACTAAGTAAAAAGCTGATACAACAATAAGTGCGGAAAAGTAAATGGGAAGTATACAAACCCAAACTGAATTTAAAGTACAACTCGAAAGGGAAAACAACAAATGAAAAGTAAAAGCTGCTACGCCAAGCTGTCCACTGGAAATCCCACCTGAAGGGTGGGTAGAGATAGCTCCACTACTCCTTGGGTCCCGCCGTCCGCTCCGAGTACGTCCTGCCCAGTGGTCCACCTCCTGGTACCGTCCTGCTCTGCAAGCCTTAACCATGATCAGCGCTGTCAGTCGTCTACAACCAACACAACGTAGTGCGGGTATAGCCCGTGCAGGGGTGAGTATAAGCTACTCAGTAGGGACCTCGAGACCCCCGAAGGTCTCCCAAAATCCACAAAGGATAAACTAAAAAGGAAAGATACAATCACGAAGTAACAACCGACACTGCTTAGGTATATGCCCATACATATACCTAAGTCATCAATTCCAATACGCTCCAACCTCCGAGCCCAAGTACAACTCAGTCCACATAGGAATGTAAACGTATTCCACACAGGAAAGAAAAACGTAATCCACACAGGATAGCACAACACAATCCACACAGGAAAGCAAACAGGATTCAGCTCACACAGGTATACTTCTTCGGAAGACGATAGAGATGATAACTGATCCATCTAAGTCGTCGGACCCACAAAGGATCGATAGGTACTAACCCCCGCAATGACCCACACTGGATCGGTAGGAAACTAACCCCTGCAAAGACCCACACAGGATCGGACCCACATAGGATCTGTAGGCGCTGGCTCACACAGAACCACTGAGCGCTGACCCACACAGGATCAGACCCACACATGATTGGTAGCACTGATCCACATAGGATCGCTGAGTGCTGTAGTCGTCGTCGTCGAATCCACTGAGGATCTCTGCACAGTCGTCGTCGCAGTCACAGTAGCAGTCGCAGCCAGCACTAGGGTTCCCGCACACAGCAAGCTCGTTCGGGAGGGTTCACTCCATGAGCCGAGAGGCTAATAAATCAACTGACACATATTCCAGAGTTGATGTATCAAAAAGTTCTGTATCGTCAACCGGAACTCAACGTCGCAGACGGCGCGTCAATCGGACGCCCGGTCTGAGAGTTATTGGCTTTTTCGTTTCAGGGGCCCAGTTGGTTTTTAAGCCAAAACCAACCCGACCGTACTCCAACTGTGTCCAAACCTTGGGAGGAGTAAGCCAAAAGATCCGTCTCACTAATAGGAAAACAACATAGTTGGCTGCACGTCGATCGGACGTCCGTAGCTCAAGATATGAGCGTTTCCGCTCCGAGGGCCCGGTTGGTTTCGTGTACGAACCAACCCGGCCGAACTCAAAGTAATCGGAAACCTTGAGTGCGATATATCAAAACGACTCTCTTGTTCCAAGGATCGTGTCGCCGCTGATGGCGCGTCGATCGGAGGTTCGTAGCCCGAGTTATGGGCATTTGAATCCAAACGGTCCGAAAATGGGTGTTTCGGGCCCGGACGGACCCGGCCCGGCCTGGCAGACCGGCCAGGTGCCGGTCCGGCTGGGGACAGCACGCCCAACACGCTGTCTGACTCGGCCTTTGGCCGAGCGGTTTCGGCAAAGGCGGGGGGGGGGGGGGGGGGGGGGGCTGCCCCCCTGTGTAACTGCGCCCCCCCTCATTTATGGGGGGCCATTTGAACCTGGCTGAGGGAATTTAATTCCCCCGGCTTTCCCCTTTCTGGCCGGCCCAACCTGGCCGGCCGGTTCCTTCTCAACGGGACCGGCGGTGGCCGGTCCCCTTCCGGCTCCGACACCGGCGGCCCGGTTGGCCGCCGGTCACCATGCTCCGCCGCGGCCTGGAACTGGCCGCGGCCCTTGTCGTCCGGCGCGGTGCGACGGCACCGCGCCCCTCCGCCGTGGTACCGCTCTGGCCATGGCGCCTTTGATTTTCTTCGACGCGGCGCGACGGCGTCGCGTTCTTAAACTTCTTTACACGGTGCGGCATGACGGCGTCGCGTAAAACTTTCCGTGTGATTTCCGCGTGGTGCGACGACACCACGCCATTCCGTTATATTCACAAAGTATCAAACATGAACATAGGAGGGGGTTTCGGTCGTGTTTGTGCGGTCCGACCCCCCTCTCGTTAAATGATAACATCTAATCTAATATCCACGATGATCGATAAACTAGAATCATGAACGGAAATAATTAAATAAAATAATCCCCTACCTCGGTTCAGAAACGGTGCACGTCAATCGAGCCGTGGAAGACGAGCGTCGCGGAAGTCGTGCGTCGTGGAAAACGAACGTCGACGTCGCGAAGCGAGGATTCGAAGTCATTGACGGAGATTTCGTCACGGGAAAACCGTCGCAGAAGAGACGACGCAGAAGAAGAACGTCGTGTCGCGAATACGGCTTTGCGGAAGACGAACATCGATTTCGTTGTCGTCGAGGTGTATCCGAAGAGAAAACATCGTTTGGAAGAAGACGTCGCGTTCTTCGGCGGAGGTGTTCTTCATTGAAGAACGGTGTTATTCACGTTCTTCATCGAGGTTGAAGAAGAAGAAGACCGCTTCCCCAATCCTCTCAAGGTTTCAAAACTCTAACAAAAATAAAATAAGACTAAGTCTTATTTAATTAACACAACCTAACCATTTGAATTTCAAGAGTTTGAAATTATGTAACTCACTTAATTAATTATAAAAAGTTGTCAAAAACTAAATAAAGTGAGTTAATGGGGAGTTAGGAAAGTGAGGGGTTAAGAGGGGTTAGGGAGTTTAAGGAATTTGAAAAAGTTGGGGGTTCGTGTGGACCCCACCCTTTCAATTATCCACACATGGGAAGTTGGGTGGATGTGGGCCCCACTACCAACTTCCCATGGGAGATAAATAACCACTTGAAAAAGAAATAAAATTGATTCAACAATTTTATTTACTTTTTATTTAATCCCAATTAATTAACTTCTTCTCCCACACAAACACAACTATGGTAAAGGTTCCCTTAAGCGATTACCGGCATTGCGAGTTCATCGGTGCCCTCGGAATTTGATTCCGGGTATCGGTTCAAAAGTTAGAAAAATTCCCGCTCGGTCGTTCCCTGAACGTACCCAAGCCAAACTTCGGAAATTGATTTCGGCCACACCGGGCCTCGGAATCAGGTTCCGTCAGAAACCTCGTTATTGTAAAATTCCAAAGAAAATTAAGAAAAAAATTCCCTTGAATTTTATGGGTCTTTACATTACTCCCACCTCAAGGATTTACGTCCCTGTAAAGATACATCAAAACTAGGGAAATAAATGTGGGTACTGAGCACGCATCTGAGCCTCCCGCTCCCAAGTGCTCTCCTGGAGGTTCCCGTGCTGCCATCTGATGCGCACTAGAGGAATCGACCGTCCACGTAGCACCCGCTCATGTCGATCCTTGATCTCCACCGGGACCTCCGTAAAAGTCGCCCCATCGTCAACGTCAAGCTCCCCATGGTCAATGATGTGCGTCGGGTCGTGCACATATCTCCGCAGCTGAGATACGTGGAAGACGTCGTGCACCCGGTGCAACTGTGGTGGTAGAGCCAGGCGATAAGCCACCTCGCCAATCCTGCTGAGGACCTAGAAGGGTCCGATGAAGCGCGGAGATAACTTGCCACCTCGGCCAAATCTCCGTAATCCACGTCGAGGTGAGACACGCATGAAGACGTGATCTCCATCCTCGAACTCTAGTGGACTCCGCCTCCTATCAGCATATGACTTCTGCCGGCTCTGAGCTGTCCTCATCCGCTCCTAGATGACCTGGACCTTCTCTGTCGTGGCCTGGACCATCTCCGGTCCCACAAGTGCTTACTCCCCAGGGTCTATCCAGCAAAAATGAGATCTACAAGGTCGGCCATAAAACGCCTCATATGGTGCCATCTCGATGGTGGAGTGGTAGCTGTTGTTGTACGCAAACTCCACCAAGGGTAGGTGGTCCTCCCAGCTACGACCAAAGTCGAGGACACATGCGCGGAGCATGTCCTCAAGAGTTTGAATGATCCTCTCCGTCTGACCATCCGTATGAGGGTGAAAGTCTATGCTCAGACGTAGCTGCGTCCCGAACGCCTCCTGTAATCCCTTCCATATCCGGGAAGTAAAATGAGTATCTCGATCGGAGACGTTAGATGATGGCACACCGTGAAGCCATACAATCTCGTGAACATAAATTCGTCCCAAGATCTCCACTGGCCCCTACTCTCTGATGGGTAAGAAGTGAGCCGACTTGGTGAGTCGGTCGACAATCACCCATATGGAGTCATGACCTCTGGAAGTGCGTGGAAGTCCAGTCACGAAGTCCATAAATATGACGTCCCACTTCCACTCCGGAACCTCCAAGGGCTGTACCAAGACTGATGGTACCTGGTGCTCAGCCTTCACCTGCTGGCAGGTGAGGCATTGAGAAACGAACTCTGCCAAAACCTTCTTTATGCCTGGCCACCAGTGCTGTCGTCTAAGATCCTGGTACATCTTCGCCACTCCAGGATGTACCGCCAAAGGAGAAGTGTGAAACTCTCTCAACACCTCATCCCTTAAAGCAACTGGTACCATGGTACGTCCTTTGAAAAGGATGTTGTACTCTGCTCCAAAGGAGAAACCATCAGGTGCCTATCCTGAGGATATCTGTGCACGCCGCGTCTCACAGTCAGCGTCCCCACGTTGTGCCTCTCTGACCTGCTGTAGTAGTGGAGGAGTGACTATGAGAGACTGAAGGAAGGCCGATCCATCTCTATCCACAAAGGATAGCTGCAAAGAAGCTAGCTGCTCTGTCGCCTCCTCAAGTAGCCGAATGCCCGTCCTCCTGTTGAGAGCATCGGCTAATACGTTCCCCATCCCAGGATTATAGACTATCTCAAAGTCATAGTCCTGAAGAAACTCGAGCCATTGCCACTGTCTCAGATTCAGATCCTTCTGAGAGAAGATGTACCTGAGACTTTGGTGGTCAGAAAAGAATGTGAAGCGCTCACCCATCAGATAGTGTCGCCACGTCTTCAGGGCAAAGACCACTGCTGCTAACTCCCAGTCATGGGTAGCGTAGTTCTGCTCATGCGGCCTCAACTGTCGTGATCCATAGGCGATCACTGCCCGCTCCTACATCAGGAAACAACCGAGTCCGGTCCCTGATGCATCGCAGTAGACTACGTACCCTACTCCCTCCTCAGGCAACCTCAAGATAGGTGCGCTGGTCAATCTCTGTCTCAGCTCCTGGAAGATCTGCTGACATCTGTTTGACCACACGAAGGGTTTCCCCTTCTTCATCAAATCTGAGAGTGGTGCCATAACTCTGGAGAAGTCTGGCACGAACCTCCGGTATTATCCAGCTAGTCCCAAGAAACTCCGCACCTCCGTCACGCTCCTGGGTGGCTCCCAAGCTAACACTGCCTCGATCTTCGCAGGATGCACTGCAACTCCCGCCTCAGAGAAGACGTGCCCCAAGAAGTGGACCTCACGTATCAAGAACTGACACTTCGAGAGCTTACCATAAAGCTGGTGCTCTCGGAGTGTGTCTAGTATAACCCGTAAGTGGTAGGTGTGCTCCTCCTCAGTCGTCGAGTAAATCAAAATGTCGTCGATGAAGACCACGACAAATCGATCAAGGTATGGCTGAAAGATCCTATTCATGAGGGCCATGAACACTGCTAGAGCATTGTTTATGCCAAAGGGAATAACCAAGAACTCATAGTGGCCATACCGACATCTGAAGGCCGTCTTTTGCACGTCCTCGTCTCGAACTCTGAGCTGATGATAGCCTGAAATGAGGTCTATCTTTGAGAACCACCGTGATCCCTTGATCTGATCAAAGAGGTCATCAATCCTCGGTAGTAGATACTTGTTCCTCACTGTCACCTGGTTCAGGCGACGATAATCGACACAAAGTTTCAAGCTCCCGTCCGCCTTCTTGGCGAACAATATCGGGGAAGCCCAGGGTGAAACACTGGGTCGGATGAACCCCTTGCCCTGCAAGTCCTCCAACTATACCCGTAGCTCTCTAAGATCTGCAGGGGCCATCCGATATGCTGGGGTGGATATCAGGGCTATCTCGAGGTACATGTCAATATAAAAGTCTACCTCTCTACGAGGAGGTAACACTGGAACATCATCGGGAAAAACGTCCGCAAACTGATCCACCACTGCAGGAAAACCAGGACTCCGCACGTCAACTGCTCCTAGGATGAGGCTAGACAACTGATGAGTGATGGGATGTCCTCTCCTCTGCGAGAGTCCATCCTGTGCTGCAAAGGCTCCCTTCTCAACGGTGAAGGTGAACCTGCTCCCGTCGGTGCGTACACATCGCATCTTGCGCCTAAAATAGTCAATCTGTGCATGGACCGTAGACAACCAATCCATGCCCAAGATGACGTCGTAAGGCCTCGACTCCGCTACAAGAAGATCCTAGCCGAAGCTCTCGCCTCCTAGAGTAAGCTCACACTGCCAGCACCAGTGCGTAATCTTCGAGTCTGCTCCCGTAGGGGTCTCTAGTCGTAAGGATCGAGCCAACGGCTCTGTCGGAATCTCCGAGATCTGAACAAGGGCAGTGGCTATGAAAAATTGACTCGCTCTTGTGTCTATAAGTACTGAAGCAAGGGTGGAATAGACACAGATAGTACCTCAAATCATCTCGGGCGTGCCGTGGTCGTAGGCTTCTACTGCCTGGAGTTGTGCCTGTCTCTGCCCGCCAGCTCCCTGTAGTCGGGGTGGACCCCCTGGTGGTGGTGGTAGATCCTCAAAGCGTCGCCCACCACCTGGTGCTCGGCTAGCTCCTCTGCCTCATCCTCCTCCTCCCTGAAGACAGCCACTGTCGACCCTCTGCCTATGCCTCGGTGGTCCCTCAACTGTCTGCTGCTCCTCGGCACGGCGGGTCGGGCAGTCACGAGCCATGTGGCCCTGCCCGCCGCACGAGTAACACTGCCTTCCTCTCGAAAGGCTGGCTCCATGCTGTGTGCCCCGCACTGCTGAGCCAGTGTCCTGAGGTTGTCTACCTGAGGGTCTGGTCTTCCTAGACCCCTGAGTCATCCGTCGACTGCCTGCTGTAGAAGACTCTGCTACGTGCCGCCTTGCAGTGGGTCTCGGTGTTGGTGTAGACTCAGTAAAAAAAAATCTCGATCAAAAGGGACCGCTCCAGTACTCCTGTCTGAGTCGGAATGCTAAGGGAGATTAGCGATACCCTTATCTCGTGTCTCAATCCCTGCTCAAAGGTCCGGGCCCGGAAGAATGGGTCCCGTACCATGTCGGTCGAGTAGCGCGAGAGATCGGTAAATCTCACCGAGTACTGAGCGACCGTCATGCTACCCTGCCGCAGCTGAAGAAGCTCCTGAATGCGCACCGCACGGAGGGTGGCTGGGATGAAATCTGAGCAGAAAAGGCTCTCAAAGTCTGACCAAAGTAGAGATGCCTCATTGTGCACCTGGAGCATCAAGCTCCACCATCGGCCCGCTGCTGCGTGCAGTAGGCTTGCAGCGAGGATCACCATGAGGTCTGCTGGTGTCCTCACGAGCCTGAAAACTCGAACGACTACCTCCAGCCAGTCCTTGACTGCCTGGGGGTCCGTCTCCCCACAGAACCTGGGTGGTCGCTGGTGATGGAACTCATGCAGTGCGCTAAGGCGACGTGCATCGTCAGCGGATTGGGCTGGAAGCATCGGTGGCTCGGCGGGTAGAGCTACCGCCGGTGCCACTGCTGACAAAGGGCCCTGTACTGAGGCCTCGTAGCTCAGTGGGCTGTCGTTACGCTCGACTCTCGGAACCCTAGCTGGATGCCGTCGTGGGGCCATCCTAAAAAGGAAACAGGTGCACCACGGTCAGAACAGTATACCTGGTGAGCTGATACAAATTAAATACAAATAAAACATGAAACATACATGCAATAAATGTTTTCATGCATTAAGTCGGAAATCAGAAGTCAGGGTCCTGGTGTACGGATACGTCGGCCGCCGCACCAACACTGGACTCCCTAGACTGATAACCACACTCAATATGCTAAAAACTATTGCTTCACATAAAAAAAATCAGAGTTCGCGGTAGAACCGAACTCCTCTGATACCAATTTATCACGACCCGTCCTCGGGGCCCGTGCCGTGACTACCCCAAGCCCGCCTTCCATAGGCCAGGGGTTGGCGACTAGCACCAAGGAGTAAATCCCGGTAAAAAGGGAAGGCATTGCCTTTATAAAGTAAACAAGCACTTCAAAGTAAACAAGGGGAAAAGTAAACACTAAGTAAAAAAGCTGATACCACAGTAAGTGCGGAAAAGTAAATGGGCCAGTATACAAACCCAAACTAAAAGTAAAGTACAACTCGAAAGGGAAAACAACAACTGAAAAGTAAAAGATGCTACGCTGAGCTGTCCACTGGAAATCCCACCTGAAGGGTGGGTACAGATATCTCCACTGCTCCTCGAGTCCCACCGTCCGCTCCGAGTACGTCCCGCCCAGTGGTCCACCTCCAGGTACCGTCCTGCTCTGCAAGCCTTAACCATGATCAACGATGTACGTCGTCTGCAACCAACACAACGTAGTGCAGGTATAGCCCGTGCAGGGGTGAGTATAAGCTACTCAGTAGGGACCCCGAGACCCCGAAGGTCTCCCAAAATCCACAAAGGATAAACCACAATGGAAAGATACAATCACGAAGTAACAACCGACACTGCTTAGGTATATGCCCATACATATACCTAAGTCATCAATTCCAATACGCTCCAACCTCCGAGCCCATGTACAACTCAGTCCACAAAGGAATGTAAACGTATTCCACACAGGAAAGAAAAACGTAATCCACACAGGATAGCACAACACAATCCACACAGGAAAGCAAATTGGATTCAGCTCACACAGGTATACTTCTTCGGAAGATGATAGAGATGATCACTAATCCATCTAAGTCGTCAGATCCACAAAGGATCGATAGGTACTAACCCCCGCAATGTCCCACACAGGATCGGACCCACACAGGATCTGTAGGCGCTGGCTCACACAGAACCGCTGAGCGCTAACCCACATAGGATCAGACCCACACATGATCGGTAGCACTGATCCACATAGGATATCTGAGTGCTGTAGTCGTCGTCGTCGAATCCACTGAGGATCTCTGCACAGTCGTCGTCACAGTCATAGTAGCAGTTGCAGCCAGCACTAGGGTTCCCGCACACAGCAAGCTTGTTCGGGAGGGTCCGCTCCACAAGCCGAGAGGCTGATACATCAACTGACACATAGTCCAGAGTTCATGTATGCAAAAGTTCCGTATCGTCAACAGGAACTCAACGTCGCAGACGACGCGTCAATCAGACGCCCGGTGTAAGAGTTATTGGCTTTTTCGTTCCAAGGGCCCGGTTGGTTTTTAAGGAAAAACCAACATGACTGTACTCCACCTGCGTCCAAACCTCGGGCGGAGTAAGCCAAAAGATCCGTCTCACTAAGAGGAAAAAAATGTAGTTGACGGCACGTCGATCAGACGTCCGTAGCTCAAGATATGAGCATTTCCGCTCCGAGGGCCCGGTTGGTTTCGTGTACGAACCAACCCGGCCGAACTCAAAGTAATCCGAAACCTTGAGTGTGATATACCGAAACGACCGTCTCGTTTCAAGGATCATGTTTCTGCTGACGGCCCATCGATCGGAGGTCCGTAGCCCGAGTTAGGGGCATTTGAATCCAAATGGTCCGAAAACGGGGGTTTCAGGCCCGGACCGACCCGGCCCGAGACCCCCAGGTCGGCCCGAACCGGGTCGGCCCGGCCTGGTACGACCGGGCCCGGATAGGCGCGGCGCGACCCGGCGCAGCCCGGCCCAGCGGGGCTCGGCCTTTGGCCGAGCCGTTTCGGCATGGGGGGGGGGGGGGCGCCTGCCCCCTTCTGTAACCGCGACCCCCCTCATTTATGGGGGGCCGTTTGAAGATGGACGGGGGAATTTAATTCCCCCGGCTTTCCCCTTTCCAGCCGGCCTGACCTGGCCGGCCGGTTCCTTCTCAACGGGACCGGCTTGGCCGGTCCCCTTCCGCCTCCGACATCGGCGGCCCGACTGGCCGCCGATCACCATGCTCTGCTGCGGCCCAGAGCCGGCCGTGGCCCTTGTCGTCCGGCGTGGTGCGACGACACCGCGCCCCTCTGCCGTGGCTCCGCTCCGACCGTAGCACCTTTGATTTTCTTCGACGCGACGCGACGGCGTCGCGTTCTTAAACTTCTTTCCACGACGCGGCGTGACAGCGTCGCGTAATACTTGCCGTGTGATTTCCGCGTGGTGCGACGGCACCACGCCATTCCGTTCCATTCACAATGAATCAAACATGAACATAGGAGGGGGTTTCGGCCGTGTTTGTGCGGTCCGACCCCCCTCTCGTTAAATGATAACATCTAGTTGAATATCCACAATGATCGATAAACTAGAATCATGAATGGAAATAATTAAATAAAATAATCCCCTAACTCAGTTCAGAAACAGTGCACGTCAATCGAGCCACAGAAGACAAGCGTCGCGGAAGTCGGGCGTCGTGGAAAACGAACGTCGACGTCGTGAAGCGAGGATTCGAAGTCGTTGACGGAGATTTCATCGCGGGAAAACCGTCGCGGAAGAGACGACGCAGAAGAAGAATGTCGCGTCGCAGATACGGCGTCACGGAAGACGAACATCGATTTCGTTGTCGTCGAGGTGCGTCCGAAGAGAAAACGTCGTTTGGAAGAAGACGTCGCGTTCTTCGGCGGAGGTGTTCTTCGTTGAAGAACGATGTTCTTCACGTTCTTTGTTGAGGTTGAAGAAGAAGAAGACCGCTTCCTCAATCCTCTCAAGGTTCCAAAACTCTAACAAAAATAAAATAAGACTAAGTCTCATTTTATTAACACAACCTAACCATTTGAATTTCAAGAGTTTGAAATTTTGTAACTCACTTAATTAATTATAACAAGTTGTCAAAAATTAAAGAAAGTGAGTTAATGGGGAGTTAGTAAAGTGAGGGGTTAAGAGGGGTTAGGGAGTTTAAAGAATTTGAAAAGGTGGGGGGTTTGTGTGGACCCCACCCTTTCAATTATCCACATATGGGAAGTTGGGTGGATGTGGGCCCCACCACCAACTTCCCATGGGAGATAAATAACCACTTGAAAAAGAAATAAAATTGATTCAACAATTTTATTTACTTTTTAATTAAACCCCATTAATTAACTTCTTCTCCCGCACAAACGCAACTACAGTAAAGGTTCCCTTAAGTGATTACCGACGTTGCGAGTTCATCGGTACCCTCAGAATTCGATTCCGGGTACCGGTTCAAAAGTTAGAAAAATTCCCGCTCGTTCGTTCACTGAACGTACCCGAGCCAAACTTCAGAAATTGATTCCGGGCACACCGGGCCTCAGAATCAGGTGCCGTCAAGAAACCGCATTCCTGTAAAATTCCAAAGAAAATTAATAAAAAAATTTCCTTGAATTTTACGGGTCTTTACATTTATACTCGAATTTGAATAGGACCAATGTTTGAGTTAATGGGAGTTTTATACGATTTTCTCTAACTAACAGCTTCATTTTTCATTGATGTTCCAAATGAGTCTTCCAATTGTAAAATTTCTCACAACCAACCATGATTACTTCTCACGATTACTATACTAAACACATACCATATGAACCTAAAATAGAAAGAAATAATACATGAAAAAAACATTTCAATTAAAATTTCCATAAAAATGGTTCACCAATCCAGGGAGACACACAACCGAGTAAGAAGCATTTATTCAAATATTAACTTAATGATCAAAACAACAGGACCATGGGTTACCTCTCACGAAGCACTAGTTTTAAAGTCCCCATTCAGACTCAATACACTAATGTGTTTTAACCAAGGTAATTTATTAGGTAAGAATCATTATTACATGATCCATCAGAATTTCCTTTTTAAAATTTAGAAATTTTACACAAAGTCTCATCTAACATAGCAGTTTAGATAATTCTAAAAAACATCAAAAATTAGGGAGTTATACTCCTTCTATAAAAATATTCATAATCCATATTATCCTTCAAGTATTCTATAATATTTTAACACAACTCAGTACCACCCTCAGAATGACCAGTCTTACATTTCAATTTCTCACCTTTACTCTTCCCTACACATGTGAAATTAATAGGTTCAGAAATTATACTAGTAGTGAAAATAAAAAACTCAATTTGATTTATAAAATTATTAATAATTTATGATTCCTTAGTTTCATAAGGGTAAGAGTCCTCATGTTCTTATAATATCTTATAAAATTAATGGACATAAACTTCATTATCTAGGTGGTGCAAAGAAACAGGGGCATTCCTACTGTCAACATTTTGTAAAATGTACAAAAATTCATCTAACTCACTTTTAAAAGCTCATGAAAAATCAACTTAAACATCAATATGAACATAAGATACTCCATACTTATTCCCAGCTCTTAAACATTCACTCTCAGTAGAAAGAGCACCATGACTAGAATTACTTCCCTCGAGTTTTATAGAAGAGGAAGCGACAGTAGTGTTGGGAACTTGGGAGGGTTGTAAACCATTAATAGGTTTAGAAACATTTTCACTAATATAACTTGGTATAAGAAGTAACACTTTATATTACTTAGTAATGGTTCACTTAATATGGTTCTCAATTGTCCCAATCTTTCGAGATCAAGGGTGGATTTAGATTCAACAATTTTTTTTTTCAAAATGTTCACTGACAGAATCAGTGATAAAATCATTAAAGGGATTATTATTTTCCTTCATAATATCATATTTAACCACCTCATAAGAAAAATATATCAAATTACATCTAAACTCAAGTGGAGTCTCTTTGAAACATTAAATTAATCTTGGCCCTCAACAAATTGGAGGGTAAGTTTTCCCGTTGATACATCGATGATAGCTCATAAAGTATCTAAGAATGGCCTACCAAAAATAATTTGAAATGTGTTGTCACACTACAAGTGTAGAATAAATAATTATGTGGGAAAAGATAGATTACCTACATCAACTAATAGGTAATCTTTCCTCAAATAAGGGTAGTAAAGTGACCTATCATATAGCTATAGTGAAACTAAAGTTGGTTTCATATCCTTGAGTCCAAAGGTTTTTAATAGGGAGTTGCGAATATGGTTGATGCAAGATCCTATATCAAACAATAACCTAATATCCTCACTTCATCAAATTTTACATGAAATTAAAAAACATACAGGGTCTTTAAATTTTGGGCAGATGTTCTTTTTTAATATGGAACTATACACTTGATTCAAATTTACTATTGATCTCCTTACCTAATACCTCTTATTTTCTAAGATCATCTTTATAAATTTCAATTAAAAGGGTTATTTTAAATCTTTAATAGTGGGTATGTTGAAATTGAATCTCCAAAACATATGAAGTAATTGGAGATAATTAGGTTCATTTTTCATTTTCATCCTTTGTGGAAAAGGGATGGTAAGGGGATAATTCTTCAAAATTGGCGGTTTATTCTCCTCATCCTCATACATCAACTTATTATTTCCTTTTTTTTATCAATTTCCATTTTCAATTTTTATTGGTCTTTTCCATTTTAATTTTCAATAATTTTACCAATTTCTTCAAATATACTTATATTTTAATATTGGGGATTTTATAGATTTTTAGTACCAGTTTCAGTTTGAACCTCAATCTTATCATTACTATATTGATCCCTAAGTGGTTCTTGAATTTTCCGGCCTGAGATGGATGTTACTTCCCTCACATTCTATCTTGGGTTTGATTCTATTATGTTGGGAAGTTTCCATTTATCTCTCCTTCTGAGGTCTCTATCCATCTAACCCATTTGAATTTCCAGACTATAAATTCTAGAATATGTATCATTTTTAGATAACTAATTTCACATAACACATGTTGTAGAATTCCATTAAGTTACCCTCTGGAATTTATATATTTAGACCCATGTTGATTTGAATTAAATTTTCTTGGTTGATTTTGGTAATTTGGGTAATATGGTTGTTTAATTACACATTATTCTTTCCATGAAATTTTGGGGTGATTTTTGTATCTTGAATTATACTTATTTGAGAATAGATATTGGGAACCCTAATTCCAAGCCCTATAATCCAAAAACTGGGAAATCTCCTCGAATTGGATAGGGATTCCATTATTGGGAGAACACCTCCAAGTTCAAATAAACAACCCATTGTGAAGTCACCACAACCTAAGAACATGTTCATTAACAACATCATCTCAGGGAATAGTTTAATCACTATGAATGGTTCTTTTCCTAGTGTACTAGTGTTGAGAATTTTGGGACAATCTATTAAATATTTTCTTAAGCGGACTAGCATTGGAATCAGAGAAATCACCCCCACAATATTTCTTAACAAGATTCTAGTTATATGGTGTGTGATTCTTATAAAAAGTACCCAGGAGTATGTGGGGTGATAACTAGTAACTGAGACTTTACCTAAGAATACTTCTAATCCTATCCCATTCCACATAAAATAACTCTCCCTTATTCTAGAAAAACCTATTGATCTTATGCCTCACTTTTATGGTGGTGTTCCTGTGGTAGAACTTGGATACAAAGGCTTTTAAATCCTCATCCTAGGTTTAAAATATTTCACTATATATGTTCTAAAACCATTTGTTAGACTTACCATTAATATAGAATGGAAACACCCTCAACCTCAACACCTCCTCACTCAAATATCATAGAGGCAATTGTTGGACTGAACCAGAAAAATCTTTTATAAACTCCAATGTGTCCTCTGTTAGTAAAATATTTAATAAAGTAAGCTGAGATAGATGAGACTATTTGATCTCATAGTTCCTAGACCTGGGGTATAACCTTATGCAAGAAGTATTTCTCAAAAAAATTGGAATTTGGAACTCTCTATGTCTAGGTTTCTTAGGGGAAGGAACTAAAGGATGTGGAACATTATTGCTCTAAATTTCATATCATCCTAAATCTATATTTTCCAAATTTATTAGTTCAATTTTATTTTGTTTTCTATGAATATAACACTTTTTTTTATTTTGTATATTAGAGTTTCAAGATTTGACTTAGAAGTTCATGTGCGTATACTGTTTCAAAAGAAATATATTTTAGAATATTTTTGTAATGTTTTTCTAGATTTACAAATTGTTTATTTTGTCATTTTTTATTATATAATTCGTTTTCTGATTTTTTTTAACTTGGTCTCACATGCCCTCCCTAATAACAGGGCCAAAATTTGACACAAAAATCATTGAACTTCATGGAAATTAATTATTTAAAACTTATTAACTACTAGTGAAGTGGTGAGAAAGTGTATCAAACCATATAGGATAATTTATTTGTGTTTGTAAATAAATAAATAAAAAGAACAAGAAAATAAAGAGGTGATAATGGAATCTTGTGGAAGAAAGTGAAGTTTGAAATAGTGTGGTGCAATGAGAAGAAAAATCAAAGAGTAGAGCTAATTAGTGGTAGAGATTTGGGAGATTATAATGTCATGAATTGATTAAGATATTTTCAATTCATACTCTAGTTAACCAAAGTTGAATTAGTCCGGAGAAAATGGTGATGACTCATTGAGATCTCACTTCATTGAATCATGATAGCACATTGATCTTTCCCTATAAATGATCTTTTGATCATTACTAGGGAATTTAAATGATCTTAATGAAGAATATAATGTCAAAATTTTATGTTTTTATTACTTCAATTAAAATACAAAGGAAAAATTATCACTATCATACTTTATTGATCTATAGAATAGTGAAAAAATAGTGCTCATTAAGAGATGAAATGAGACCATTAAGCATAAAATGAACCAATGAAATTAGAAAATTTAAGAGTAGAACATATTAATAATTTCAAAACATATTAATCTAATTCCCAAATGAAAATTTTCTACACATGATAAGAATGAAAACAATGAGAATATATAAGGAGCACATCTGAACACAATAAAATAGAGGAAAGCGAGAAAGAAGAAAAAATATTCTCTTGACAATTTTCTTCTTGATCTAGATAAAAGCTGACTGCCTTCAGTCTGATTCCATGGTTCTAATATCTAATATCTATTGTGTGTTCTCTCTTTTGAATAATAGATTTATCTTTGATCAGATGGTTCTCGAATCGGTGGATGCATCCCCATATCCTGTGTATATTGTTCTATTTAATAGAGAATTCATAGCCATCTCAATTTCAAACTCATCATCACAGCTTGAAAACCTCATTCTATAACTAATACAGGGAACACCTTCAGTATGAATCTTCAACCTCATCTTACTTTAGAAACACTCCTTAAGAGATTCGAAGACTTCATGAAGTTCCAAGACCAAAATAGTCATTCAATCCCTTGACACTGATCATGTGAAATTCTTCCAAATAATAAAAATAAACTAAGAGTTTGGTATTTTAAATATTTAAGAAGAAACCCCTCCTTTTAAAAATAGATTACAGTCCAGTTTGAATGAATAATGGTCCTTGCACCGCCAATCTCACACACCCAGATTCTTAACCATTTTTTGGGATCAAATGTCAATGAAATCCAAGCATTTATATATACAATGAGTATATATTATATTATTATTACTACTTAAGAATAAGAAAACACAGATATATATATGTATATGAATTTTATTATTTATATACTAATTATTATTAATATATATATATATATATATATTATATTTATTACTACTATTAAAAATATACAAAAATTTAGAAACATAAATATATATTTATATTTGCATATACCTATTATTATTATCATTATTAATATTTTTATTATAAATAAATATATAAGTTAAAAAAATTAAATTTATACAGATATATTAGTTATTATTGTTATTATTGTATATAAGTATATTAAATATATATATCTATTATTATTATTATTATATATATATGTCAATTTTATTATTGTATTTGTTATATTTATTATTATATTTATTATTATATTTATTTTATATATTATAAAAATATAATAAGAATTAGGGGGTAAGAGTTTCTTCGATTGGAGGAAGGGGGATTGGACTTGGTGTCTCCTACTATAACATGGGGTGCTCGCGGTTATCTTCTCCATAAGCAGATCATGACACAACTATTGCATTCGTTTCAGTTCACCAAAAGTGACCTAGAACAGTGTGGCAGCGACAATGAGGGATACAGATCGAGCATTGCAGTGAGCATTATTTAGTTCCAGTGAGGAACTAGGGTCTTGTGGAAATTTCTATAAGGATATCATCTTCCTTAGGTAGGGGTTATTCATCTTTGTTTAGCATAGTCGATGACATGGGTCTTCAATTGGTGGCTTAGCCTTTGGTCGGTAGATTTGCAGTTGTGTTAAATTTGTTTGGGTGGATTCTTCTAAGGAAATTCATGACAAAATATGGTGGTAGATTCTCTATTAATGATGATAACAAAGGGCTGACAGTATCTTATTCACAAGAAACAATATAATTAATAAATAAATTTTAAAATTTCAATATAAATAAAAACAAAATAAATTAAAATTAAAATGAAAAAAGTTAAATTATTTATTATCAAATTAAAATAATTAATTAATTGAATTAATGAAAACAAAAAACATAATAAAAACTAAATAGATTACAAAAACAATGGTTGGGGTTTTTCTTGGGTTGTTTTGGGGAAATATGGAGAATTTTAGAAGTTTTATGGGATGTTCTTGTTTGGCGCATGATTTAGGAAAACCGTTCACCACACATAGTGAAAACTATGAAAACTTGGATAATCATGGTTTTTATGGTTGGTACGTTGTTTAAAAAACCATGCACCCACCTAGGAGAAACTTTGTTCCTTGGACAATGAGTCTAGTGGATTCATATGGTTAGGGAGCACAGTTTGTCTAAGAATGTGGCCCTCCCTAGGAAACGGTGCATGTTGAAATTTTTAATTCTGAAAATTTATTTTTAAAATATTGAACCCACCGGGTTAACCTCATGTCTGAGCCCACTTAAACCTATATGAATTCCTTGTCTTTGGAGTCTCTCAAGAAGCAGTTTTGACTCTTCCAAACCCCTTCCTTGGTGGATCGAAGTGTGTCAGATCTCATTTGATCTTCACTATATAAGTAAATCTCCTCCCATGTGTTCTCTCATGATCTATCCTTCCTTCCTCCTTGGATTTTGATGAATCATCAAGTATTTTATGGATCTAAATTCCATTTTAATGGATCTTTATTCTCAGTTTGATTTTTTGATCTCTAACACCTTCGTTCTTCATTGGTGGATCCCATTGAGTGTGTTGTTTCTTGATTCCGTGTCTAATTTTTGGTTGTTTCATATAATAATTACCATATAATTGCAACATTGGTTTTCTTTACTCACATTAAAAAGATTTAAATTGATTTATAATACCATTATTTGTTGTGATTTGATTATGGAATTTGAAATGGAATGCATCTTGGGGAAAACCCCCAATTCTAATAGAATTGGAACTTGGGGTGTATTTTTAAAATTATGGAATTAATGAAATATTTTATATTTGATGTGATAAAATGAATTAAATTTAAATTATAGAAACCTATGATTGGTTTTTTATTGGAAATGCATGAATTGATGAAAACCCATGTTTTGGTCTTGAAATTGAATTGGCATATTGAAACAGCAATTTGGAAAATTGAATTGTAAGTGATGATTGGATTTGAAATGAAATGATTTTACCTTCTTCTATTATTTGACTCACCACATGAATTCCTGGGAAGTTAATGGGATATTTAAGACAAACAATCTGGGACGTTTATCCCTAGAAATAGAATGATTATGACAACAATAACAAAAACCTAGTTCGACATATCTTATCCTCGATGGTATGTTGATGAGTCATAATAATACATAGCCTCATGAAAATGAATACACATATTTAGCCCTGATAACTGATATGAGAAGTGTGAGGATCCTATAACTAGAAACAAACATACTATAGAGTAGAATATTATGGTTCTTATTCTAATTGTTTTGATATATATTCCATTGATTATAGAACTATTTTACTAATTCCAAATGATTTATATAAATGATTTTATATAAAATGTTTATTTAATACATGTTTGAAATGATATCAATCCTTTGAGAAGAATCATGTTTTATTTTAAATATGAAAATGATATATTATTGTATGGCCATTTTTATTAAAATTGAAAGATTGTATTGGTTTATTATTATGGAGTATGTTATGGAATAATTGGTGAGACCCTACTGGTATTTATATCTTACACCCTTCCTTTTCCTTCAGGAATTTTTAGATTTTATTATGCCTTGTACGAGTAAAGGGAAAGCACCAGTTGGAGGTGGTGGATGTTCTTGATCTTTTGGATTGAGGGTTGTTCTTTTTGTCTTGGAATTTTTGTCTTTCTACTGAGTACTTTGATGATGTACTATTTTGGGTTTTGTTATACATATTTGACTTTTGGTTCATTCTCCCTTTGGATTTTTCACCATACTAACTTGTAAACTTTGTATTTTTTATATTTTATGGAAAATGTATTCCCTATTTTATCATGTATGATGTTAAGTGATAGTCTCCATCCCATATGGATTAGGAAATCCTTTCAAGATATGTTAGTGCAAGCTTAGGTATCATGGAACCAGGGTATCTGGGATGGTTTATGAGAAAGTGGCATTAGAGGTGGAAGATAAGCATAATTCCTTGATGTAAGTATATAGTTTGGGTTATTTTGTTAGGAATTTGGAGGTAGATTCTAGTGAGTTCATGGATAGATATCATCGTAATGATCATTAAGTCACCATGGATGGTTTTAGAAATCCATCTTGAGGAATAATTTTATTTTATTCTATTATTTTCTTTTCTCTTGATCAGGATAGGTTGATATTAAAATCGTGATATCTTACCTGATGGGATTGATTTTCCCATTACTCTTTTTTACTAGTTAATATGAGTAAACTTTTTATATTTTTATGGTTGTTTACTGATGTTATGTAGCATCGTTTATCTGAGAAGACAAGTGAATAGGTTCTAGGAGGAAGCTTATCATGCACTATAGTGAGAAAATACTCTTATGGACTATAATCTCATTGATATTATAGTGTGTGTTGGATAAGATCTTGGATAGGCACATTCACCCATTCCCATCTAGGCTGTAGTAGTGGAACTTCATAGGGATGAATCTCAAAATCATTCCCAGGAGTTCCTTTTCCAAAATCCACCAACGTTCCAAGGCTCTAATGATCTTCAAGAATCCAAGGACTGGTTGAGGAAGATTGAGATTTTTTTTGATTTCTTAGAAGTGCCTGGTTCGATTAATGTGAAATATTACACCTTCAAGATAGAGGGACCTATCTGGAGATGGTGGGATTTTATTCTTATGAAAAATAAGCATTAGGGTTTAGAGTGTAAGTACTTCAGTGTTCTTTTCATTGATCAGCTCTATCCAGAGTTTGTGGTGATGTGTAATGCCATGACCCTAGTTACCCAGAGTTGGCGCTTTATAACATAGAATTGGCATGATACAAGGAAATCATGTCCCAAAAGACTGATTAGTTTAGTATTATTGGAATCAAGATACATACATAAGTTCAATCATTACAACTTGAAAATAAATACAACACTAATTTATTCCATTAGAAACATCCAAGCCTCATAGATTATGCCTGCATGTCAATCATAACTAACTTCTTCATATCCTGGTAAAATGAAACACAAGAAAGGGGTGATCTCAAATTCTTAGTAAGAGTAAGCAATACAGCGGAAGATAACATTCACATTAGGAATGGTGAATAATTGAGAACAAATGCCTTTACAAATAATGAAAACATTATGGTAAAAATATGAGATGAGTAAATAGTGACATAATAAAGAATAATCATGGGTATTCTACTAGTAACATAACCACATGAACCATCAATATTATTTTCATAATGAGGGAATGTATAATGCTAGACATTCAGAAACATTTTGTTAAGGCCTCAACCAATAAGTCTAAAAATGATTTAGGTCTTGACCAAAACCATATATCAAATTGGGAAAGGCATCAGTAAATTCCACATCTAACTGTCTCATGAGACCTACCGATTCATCAAGGAGCTATAGCGGGCTTCACCCATCACTTACTAAGTCCAATAAATTCCTCATATGAAAAGGATGAAATATGCCATAAAAATTCGTATTAAAACTAGCATAAAAAATGTCAATACTTTAAGCATAAACCATGAATGGTATAAAATAACACATCCACTGTCAAACATATCACAAAAACATGAATACAATATGGGATATTTGTATCAGAATAAACCAACATCAAACAAATGTAAATCATATCAAATGTTGTTGACATAGATGAAATAAAAACTATTTGAGAGAAATCTCTCTCTATATTTTGAAATCATGTAAGAGTAACATAATTATAAAATAATATTGTTTAAAATATTCTTATAATCTTGTAAGTAAAGCTTCGATGATGTTATAATGGCAAAAAATAGTAGCACCAGTTGTATAAGTTAAAAAGACATTCTAACCATAATTTTATTGAAAAGGTCAAAAAGTACCTTGTTTAGAAAACAATGGAAAGATTCCTTTAAAAACATATAAGGTCAAATAAGGGTATAAATGAATTTAAACCATAGTCTATTAAATATTAAAAATGTATTGAAATACATTTTTACGAAAACATGGATGTAGATGATAAAGAGGTCCCAGTAGATACGTAAAAACAACCTCAGATAATAATGAGATTGTGAAATTAACCCTTACCTTGTACTTTTCCTTGGATGAGGGTACGTTAACCTCTTATATAATAGTTAAATCATTGTTATAAAACTATATAAAAATCATATACATTAATATGATATCATATATGATCTTATAATATTTCTTTAGTAATAATATTATAGTATTATCGTCATTTTGGGTGTTAACAGATTCGTTTTCTTTTATATGTTTTGTTACATAAGCCATGTATGTTATGGAGAGGATGTATTTGATTCATATACATAATGATAATAAGTTCTTAAACATTATTTTTAATCATAAAATGAAAATTATTATTGAATGGTTTCAATGTGGAAGTGAATCTAATCGCGTTCTTGGAGACGGTAACCCGTACGTACGCACGAGCAACAATGTCATTCTTTTGATATTAAAATCATATGTAAATAGATGGTATATCATATATAAAAAATCATTAACATGTTATATTTATTATTTAAATCAATTATACTCATTATTATACCAATTCAAATAGTTAAGTGTTGAATGACAAAGTACACCACGATGTGGAGACAGTAAGCCGTACGTACGCACGTATGGTGACTTTGTCATTAATGTGATAGATAAAATAAAGGATATGGTTGTACCATTTTTATAGTAACAGCAAAGTATATAGAATATATTGGAGTTATTATTTTAGAATGAAAACAACAAATAAAGACTAATTTGAAGAAGAACCAAACTTGATAGTGGAAGTGGAAGAAGAAAAGAACACGAAAGAGGGTGGTGAAATTATTACCTCTTCTTCTGGGGTTTCCTTTTGAGTTGATCAAAAGGGATCCTTAGGTTGGATTTATGATAAAAGTAAGGACTCTAGGATTAATGGAGGGAATTTGGGGGGATATATGGCCAGGGGTAGGCCGATCCAATTGGCTTTGGATGTTATAATTTGAGAGAAGGGGAAGTGCCCATTTATAAGAGGGGTGAAAGGCACCTTAGGAAAAGATTGAAATATTATTTTATAATAAATTAATATTTGGTTTCTAATGGCTAAAAAATGATTTATTTCGAGTATAAGGTGAGTATGGGTCAAAATAATCTCTCAAAAAATAGTTTTTAGACATGTTTAGGTCACCATATTAACCTTATCTTTTAGATTTAACTCTTAGTTGAATAGTTTGACATTTACCATGTCTTTTTTTATTTTTATATTATATGGTAATAAACATAATATAAACTTACAAGATAACCATAAGTGGTTCATTATTGATATATATAACCTTATATAAGTCCTTTTTCAAAATATTATATTTTTATTGATTTTATATCAAGTATTAAAATAGTATTGGTTTTAAAAACTCATTTATGTCAATTTTGACACTATTTAGTAATTGATTTTTGATAAAGTCATAAAAACATGACTACTTAGAAATAAAATTATTCAATAAACACTAACATGTCATATTAACCGAGAAAATTAGTAGAAGTCCTAAAAAGTCTCAAATTACATTTATTTGGGTATTATAATATCCATTATTTTAATAGTTCATTAATAAGGTAATTACTGCATCATCATTGTGTCATAAATAAATTAAATTATTTAATGTCTAAAAATTATAAATAAAATACCATTATGTAGGAAATAGTTTTATATTTCTAATGAATATTTATACTCTAATTTTTCATATGTATAACCCAATATTAAAAATGGTTTAGTTATTAAACATCAAATTTAACACTTTGAACTATTATTTAAATAAAATAATAATAAATTTCCTAATCTAATCCATGTGGACCTAAAGGATCATAAATTATTCCTAAGGTTGTTTTTGGTCGAAATACATTTATCCAATATAATTAGGACATGTGTTAGGGTAATAATTATATCATTTTTACCTTTAATTACCCCATTTAGTTTTAACTGTGGTAAAGAAAAGTCAAAAGTTACTATTCAGAAAAAATTATTTTCATCTTGTTGAACCAAATTTTACTTACTAATATCATCCATGTATCTCTTATTATCAAAAGTCAACTCATAGGTGTAGTAAAATTATGTTTTCTGCATATTTTCAGAAGCTTCTAGAAGGTGGGTAAAAGATGGTAAAAAGTTCAATAAAAGTTATATATATATATATATAAACTTCTTATAAAATGATTCTAATGAATTACATTGAAATTATATAGGTATTATGTATCTATTGTAACAAAAAATAAATTTAAATAAAATAAATAATTATTTAAATAAAAAGTCAGTTTTAAACAATAACGCAGTGTTTTTCACTATTCATCAAAAATTGAATGTTTTCCAAAAAATACAAAATATTCACACTAAGCTAATTTCGATATTGTGAATCCAAAAATGAAGTCAATTTTAAAAGATACAATTTATAAAATTTTAATAAGTGGGTATTTCTATTCATAACTTCTAGTTTGATTGGTTGTGGTGTGTTTGAACTCGAAGTAGCATACAACACAAGCTATTTGTATTATTCAAAGAGAAGCATACCGTGGAAGCTTGGGGTGTTATATTCTTCCCTCCTTCAAATAATTTCATCCTCGAAATTTATAGAATATTAGTACATAAAAATATTTGGGTGGTTCTTCATCATAAGTTCTTTGGGTTCCCACATTGCCTCTTCCCTCTTATTGTTTCTCCATAGAAATTTTACCAGAGGAGTCATCCGGTTTCTCAACACTTGTTCTCTTGTATCAAGAATCATGACAGGCTCTTCAAAATAAGATAGATCATGTTCCAATTCTAATTCCTTATAGGTGAGTACATTCTTTGGGTCAGGCATGTATTTTCCCAACAGTGATACGTGGGACACATCATGAACTTTGGAGATACTTGATGGTATTTTCAAATGATAAGATACAACCCCAATTCGTTATAGAATTTCAAAAGGTACGATGTACCTGGGAATTAATTTATCATTCTTACTGAATCGTATAGCTCCTTTCTCTGGAGAAACCTTTATGAGAACTTGATATACTACCTAAAATTCAAAATCCTTTTTTTGGTTATCGACATAGGTCTTTTGCCTATTTTGTGCTGCTTTGATATGGGTTTGGATAACCTTCACCTTTTCTATCATTTCCTCAACAAGTTCTAGGCCTACGAGTTTTCTTTACCAACATCATCCCAACAAGTTGGTGTGAAACATCTCTTTTCATATAACACTTCATATAGTGACATATGAATAATTTTGATGGAAGCTATTGTTATAAGAAAATTCCACCAGAGGTAAATATTGATCCAAAATAGCTTGAAAGTCAAGTGATCAAGATATCAACATTTATTCTAAGGATTGAATAGTTTGTTTTGATTGTTCATTAGTTTGAGGGTGGTAGGCTGTGCTCAAATGAAGTTCAGTATCGAGGGCTTTCAGAATACTTTTTTAGAATCTTGATGTAAAAGAGGGATCATGATCATAAACAATTGATAGGGGTACTCCATGAAGTCTTAAAACATAATTAATATATAGTCTTACTGGATGTTCAAGTGGTAATTCTTCTCTTATAGAAAGAAAATGTGCTGACTTGGTAAGACGATCAACAATGACCCATATTGAATCATTCTTTCTATGAGTCATTGGTAGCCCCAAGACAATTTCCATCATAATATCATCCCATATCCACTCAGGTATGGGAAGAGGTTGAATGACACCTTTAGGATGTTGTCTTCCATCTCTAACTTTTTGAAAAACCATACATCTTGACACAAAATCAGCAATCTCCCTCTTAAAGTTGTCCCACCAAAAATTTTACATCAAATCTCTATACATCTTAGTGCTACCAAGGTTTATAGAGAAATTGGAGCGATGCGAATTATCTAACAATTCCCTTTTCTGATCAGGTATATCAGGAACACAAAGTCTCTTCCCAAATTTCAAAATACCACCTTCATATATGAAGTCGATCAATCTCCCATCATTTACAACATTAATTTCCATTTGAAACTCCTCATCCATAGTATGAGAACTTTTTATTCTTTCTAGTAAAGATGGTTTCGAAACTATTTGAAAAATCATTGATGTTTCACCTTCCATGGTTATTACCATATCTGTCTTTACTAGATCCATGTATATAGGACCCTTTATCAACTCTCGTCTTGTTTAAAACTCCATGAAACTTTTGGTCAAAGCATATACCACCTTATTTGCCTTCCCTAGGTGGTAGTGTATAGTGAAATAATAATCCTTGAGTAGTTCAGGCCATCACCTTTGCCTCAGGATGAGTTCTTTTTGTGAGAAAATATACTTCAAACAGTTGTGATCTGTATAAATCTCACATTTTTTACCAAATAGATAGTGTCTCCATATCATCAGAGCAAATATTATAGATGATAACTCAATATCATGAGTGGGATAGTTTTTTTCATAAATTTTTAGCAATCATGATGCATATTCCATAAATTTATCATTCTTTATAAGGACACAACCAAGTCCTTTCTTTGAAGCATCACTATAAATAAAAAACCCATCATTCTGTGATGGTAGAGTTAAGATAGTAGCATTGACTAATCTTCTCTTCAGTTCTCAAAAACATTCTTCACACTCATTTGTCCAAACAAATTTAACCCCTTTACATGTGAGCTTGGTTAATGGGTTTTCCAATCGGGAAAAATTCTTGACAAAATGTCAATAATAACCTGCTAAACCAATAAAACTGTGTACCATAGTTATAATCGTCAGTTTTGACCACTATTCAATTTCTCTTCTCTTAGAAGGTTCAATGGAGATTTCATCCTTGGGGACAATTTGGCCAAGAAAGGAAATCTCCTGAATCCAGAATTCACCCTTGCTAAACTTCCCATATAATTCATTTCTTCTGAGGGTTTTTAGAATGGTACGCATGTGATTTTAATGATCTTTGTTTCTTTTGGAGTATACCATGATTTCATCAAAAAATACCACTACAAGGTCATCAAGATATTCCTTGAAAACTCTGTTCATTAGATCTATGAAAACAGAGGGTGCATTAGTCAGTCCAAAAGGCATTACTGTAAACTTGCAATGCCCATACCTGGTTCAAAATGATGTTTTTGGAATGTCTTCCTTCTTCACACACAACTGATGATATCCAGATTGAAGGTCAATCTCTGAAAAATATTGAGCTCCCAAAAGTTGGTCGAATAAACATCAATGCGAGGTAGGGGATACTTGTTCTTTATTGTTATAGCAATGATCAACTTATAGTCAATGCACAACCTCATAGATCCATCTTTCTTCGTGACAATAAGAACAGGGGCTCCCCATGGAGGAACACTAGGGCGAATAAATCCTTTATTACTCAACACTTCAAGTTGTTGATTTAGTTACACTAATTACATATTGTCCATTCTATAAGGGGTATTCAATATGGGCCATGAACAAAGAATTAAGTCAATGGAAAACTCAATTACTAATTCTGGAGGATGTCCAGGTAAATCCTCTGGAAACACATTAACATATTCTTGCACAATAGGTACATAATCTACTTGAACCTTCCTTTCCTCACCCATAGTTATTTCAATATATTCCTCCCCAATACTTGAATTTAGTTGGGCTATTGGGGGTGGATCTAGATAAGAATATGGTGGTGATGTTTCTGCATTAGAGATAAGGTAACCCTTATCGTCATCAAAAATATTTACATCCTTCTTCTTACAATAAATTTTCACATCATGGTCCAAAAGCCAATCAATACCAAGGATTATATCAAATAAAATCATGGTTATGATGATGATATCTTCAGATAAATAATGTTTATATGCCTTAATGGGGACTAATTCACAAAACTTTGTTGCAATGATACTCCCCTTAGGAGTTTTGAATGAAAACTCTCTCATTAAATCAAATTGGAAATATCTAATTTTATTAGCAAACTGGGAATATATGAAATAATGTGAGGATCCATAATCAAATAAAGCATTGTCTAACCATGAAGAATCCATTAAATTACCTGCCCCACATCTTTCAGTGCTTCAACATCAGTAGTAGTGATCGCATAAGCTTGTCCTTGATCCCTTGGCCTTTTCTGAGGTATGTTTACCTGATGCTTAAGAAATTCATTTTTCATAATGTCCCATCTCCCTGCAATTATTGCATTGAACATCGGTAACTTATTTCTTCCCCTTACAATCACCTGTAAGATGGACTTTCTATCCACATTTGTAGCACACTCCTTTTCCTTTTAGATAGGCACTAGGGTGATTCCTTCCACAATTATCATAGGGTGGAAATTGAACTCTTCTTCTCTTCCCTGTTTCCTTATTTGCTTTCCCAGAGTGTTCAGTAGAACTCTTCTTCTCTTGCTTTTCTTTAAATTCATAAGAATAAGAGAATTAATTTTCTATCTTGATAGCACATGACACAATATCTTCGCATGATGAGAAGGATTGTGAGACTAATTCTCAATGGAGAAATGGTTTTAACCCATCAAAGAAGATATCAATCTTAAATCCTGGGTTACGTATATAATCTGCAACATGCCTTGCTAACCCTGTAAAGTTAGCTTCATACTTTGCGATATTATTATCCTTATTTTGCCTCAGACTCAGAAATTTCCTTCCCATATCTGCTCTATGGTCATGAGGAACGTATTTTTATATGAAAATATCTTTAAAATCACTCCATTCCATACTTGATAATTCATCACCCTCCTTTGTGTTTTGAATTAATGACAACCATTGATCTGCATCTCCCATGAGGTATTAAACTTCCATGACAACTTTTTCCCTTTCACTACTACCCAAAGCATCAAATATTTTCTCTAAAAAACATATCCATTGCTCAGAAAAAAATGGGATTGTATACCCATTGAATGTTAGTGGTTTTTTCCTCATGAAGTGGTCTAACATTAATCCTCCGTGTTTTGGATCAGGGTGCTCCATACGAGTAAGGTTATTATTCGTAACCCGAGTGAGTTGTCCTAGTATGGTGATAAGAGAATCAACAACAGTTGCATCACCATATCCACTATAATTATCTTGAGTAGGAGGGAAATCTCTACAAGGATTACGTGTATTGATACGGTTTCCATTTCTTCCCCTAGGAACCATTTTTAAACAATGGTATACACTAGATTAGTTTTTGAATCACAACACATAATTCCAAACTTGTAAAACAATTAACATAAATTGAGAAGTTTATGGATATAATCAATAATCATAAAAAAATTTTCTTAGAGGGACTATATACTCATAAATCCTTAATAATGATTTCTAAGGAATATATGATTTATCCTAAGCATATCCCCTGGGAGTGTCGTAACCAATAGTGCAGCAAGGCCCGTTGTCATGTACCAGGATACCCTGGGTCATGCTCGAAACTCCTTGTTAAAGATTTCACTCCTAGTTACATCTATGCCAGAGCTTCCCCTACTTAATCGTATCTAGATACGGATGTATTTCTTGAAAAACACACAAAATATCTACATTACCAAAATTCTAAAAAGTTCTTCTATATTAATCCACAATGTCTATCTTAGGGTAATGGTCTCTAATCAGAGGTTTTCTAAGTATAGTTTCCAAGGATTGTACTAAACATCCTATGATACCTGCTGTAACGCCCCGACCCCAGTTACCTAGAGTTAGTGCTTCATTACATTGCATTGGCATGATACAAGGAAATCATGTCTCAAAAGACCGATTAGTTTAGTATTATTGGTAACAAGATACATACATAAGTTCAATCATTACAACTTGAAAAGAAATATTACACTAATTTATTTTATTAGATACATCCAAGACTCCTAGATTATTCCTGCATGTCACTCATAACTAACTTCTTCACATCCTAGGAAAATGAAACATAAGAAATGGGTGAGCTCAAATGCTCAGTAAGAGTAAGTAATACATCGGAAGATAATATAAACATTAGACATGGTGAATAATTGAGAACACATGCCTTTACAAATAATGAATACTTTTTGGTAATAATATGAGCTGAGTAAATAATTCCATAATAAAACATAATCAGGGGTATTTTACTAGTTAAATATCCACATGAACCATTAATATTATTTTCATAATTTTGGAGTGTATAATGTCGGACATTCTAAAACATTTTGTCAAGGCCTTGGACAAGACGTCTAAAAATGATTTAGGCCATGACCAAAAACATATATCAAATAGGTAAAGGCCCCAGCCAATTCCACATCTAATTGTCTCATGAGACCTACCAATGCATCTAGGATCAGTAGCGAGCTCCACCTGTCACTTACTAAGTCCAATACATTCCTCATATGAAAATGTTGAAATATAACATAAAAATTCATATTAAATCTAGCATATGAAATTTCAATAATTTAACCATAAACCATGAATGGTATAAAATAACACATACATAGTAAAAAATATCACAAAAACTGAAATACAATAAGGGATATTTTTATCTGAATAAATAAACATCAAACAAGTATAAAATTTATCAAAGGGTGTTGACATAGATGAAATCAAAACTATTTGAGAGAAATATTTATTTCTATTTTGAAATCATTTAAGGGTCACAGATTTATAAAAGAAAACATTTATTTTGAAAATAATCTTATAATCTTGTAATGGAAGCTTTGATGATGTTATAACGGTGGAAAATAGCTGCACTTGCCGGATAAGTTAAAAAGACATTCTTACCTTAATTTTATCAAAAATTTCATAAAGTACCTTATTGAAAAATGACGAAATGATTCATTTCAAAACATATAAGGTAAAATAAGGGTATAAATGGCTTTAACCCAAAGTCTTGTAAAAAGTAAAAGTGTTTTGAAATAAATTTAAAAAAAAACACGGATGCAGATGATAAAGAGGTCCTAGTAGACACTTACGTAAAAAAAACCTCAGATAAGAAATATATTGTGAAATTAACCCTTACCTTTTACTTTTCCTAGGTCTAGGGTACGTTATACTTCTATATAATGGTTAAATAATTGTTATTAAATTATACAATAATCATATACATAAATATGATATCATATATGATCTTATAATATTTCTTTTTTAATAATATTTCAGTATTATTGTCATTTCGGGTGTTAACTTATTCATTTTACATTATATGTTTTGTTGCATAAGTCATGTATGTTAGTAATAGGATGTATTTTATTCATATCTAGAATGATATTAAGTTCTTAAACATTTTTTTATCATCAAATGAAAATTATTCTTGAATGGTTTTGATGGGGAAATGAATCTCATCGAGTTCGTGGAGACGAAAATCTATAATTACGCACGGGTGACAATATCATTATTTTGATATTAAAATAATATGTAAATAGATGGAATGTCATATATAAAGAAGAATTAGCATTTTAAATTTATTATTTACATCAATTATACTCATTATTATACCCATCCAAATAGTGAAGTGTTGAATGGAAAACTACACCACGATGTGGAGACGGTAAGTTGTACGTACACACATATGGTTACTTTTTCATTCATATGATGTATATGGTTGTATCATTTTTATAATAAAATAATAGTAGATATAAGATACTGGAGTTATTATTTTATAATGGAAACAACAAGGAAAGAGGATGTGGAAGAAGAAAATAACTTGAAAGAGGATGGTGAAATTATTACCTCTTCTTCGGGTGTTTCCTTTTGAGTTGATCAAAAAAGCTCATTAGGTTGGCTTTCTGATCAAATAAATGACTATAGGTTGAATTTATGGATGTTGGTAGAATATTTTGGAAGGTTTTGGCCAAGCCAAATGGCATTGGAGGTGTGAATTTGAGAGAAGGGGAAATTCCCTTTTATAAGAGGGGTGAGGGGTACCTTAGGAAAAGATTGAAATATAATTTTATAATAAATTCATATTCAGATTATAATGCCCAAAAATGATTTATTTAGAGTATTAGGTCGGGATGGGTTGAAATAATCTCACCAAAAATGTTTTGGACATGTTTTGGTCACCATACTAGCATTATATTTTAGATTTAACTCTTAGTTAAATAGTTTAACATTTACCATGTCTCTTTGTATTTTTATATTATATGGTTAATAAAAAAACTATAAACATACAAAAGAACCCCAAGTGGTTCATTATTGATATATCTAACTTTATATAAGTCCTTATTCCAGACATTATATTTTTAGGAATATTATATTAATTGATAATATAGTATTGGTTTTAAAAACTCATTTATGTCAATTTTGACACTATTTAGTAATTGATTTTGATTAAAGTCATAAAAGCATGATTACTACGGAAAAAAGTTATTCAATCAACCCTAACATGTCATATTATCCTATAAAATTAGTTTAATTCATCAAAAGTCTCAAATTACCTTTATTTGGATATTTATAATATCAATTATTTTAATATTTCATTAATAAGGTAATTACTACATCATCATTGTGTCACAAATAAAATAAATTATTTAATTTCTAAAAATTACAAATAAAAAACCATTATGTAGGAAATCTTTTTATCTTTCTAATTAATATTTATTATCTAATTTATCTTATGTATAATCCTATATTAAAAATGGTATAGTTATTAAAGATTGAATTTAATACTTTTACCTCTTCTTTAAATAAAATAATAATAAATGTACTAATCTAATCCATGTGGACCTAAAGGATAATAGTTTATTCCTAAGTTTGTTTTTTGTCAAAATACACTTACTCAATAGAATTAGGAAATGTGTTAGGGTAATAATAATACCATTTTTATCTTTAATTACCATATTTACTTTTAATCGTGGTAAATAAAAGTCAAAATTTACTATTCACCTAAAATTATTTTCATCTTGTTGAACCGTGTCTCTCATATTTTTGAAATCCAACTCACAGAAGCGGTAAAATTATGTTTTATGCAAATTTTCAAAATCTCTTAGAAGGTTGGTAAAAGAGGATAAAAAGTTTGATAAAATTTTTATATATCTAAACTTATTATAAAATGATTCCAGGGAATTAAATTGAAATTATATAGGTATTATGTATCTATTTTTACCTAAAATAAATTTAAATAATATAAAAAATTATTTAAATAAAAAGTCGGTTTTAAACAACAATGCAGTGTTTTTCACTATTCATCAAAAATTAAAAGTTTTCAGAAAAATAGAAAAAATTCACCCTAATATAGTTTCGATATTCCAAATCCAAAAATAAAGCACATTTTTAAAGATAAAATTTATAAAATTTCAAAAGGTGGGTATTAATATTCATAACGCCTAGTTTGATTAGTTGTGGTGTGTTTGAACTTGAAGCTGCGTACAACAAAAGCTATTTGTATTATTCCAAGAGAAGCGTACTGTGGAAGCTTGGGATGTTACATGATGTCTATGCCTACCTAGTTTCTCAAACTCTAACAAGAGGATAAGACTGTGATATAATATAAGAATAGCTTTACTGAGCTTGTGTAGTTTTTACCCTAGATTATATCAATTGAGAAGATAAATACCTGATGTTTTGAGATAATTCTTTGACATGATATTTTTTATCACTTTTTCTTGACGAAGCTCGTTTCTTATACTAACATGATGGATAGGGCTATGATCATTGAGCTTAACATGGTTGGTAATTAAGGATTGAAGGGAGTTCCATTCTCACAATGTGGTAGTTCTATGAGTTTGTTTAAAGTAAATAGGAGGCGTGATTATTCTCATAAGGGATTTTGAATACAGATTTATTCCATAACTGTTGAAGTTCTTGGTAGAGGACCTTTGAAATGCTTACAATGTGGGAATACATGGATTCAAAGAGGGTTTTCACCGAGGTACCCAAGATTTTTAGTTCTAACAGATTCTCCAGGCACATAAATAAATTATTTTATATATTTTTTACCCCACAAAGTGGCATGGTCTCATCATCACATAAAAGTACATTTATTACGAACTACCCTAGATGACTTGGTACCCTAATGCTTAATCTAGCAGTAATAGAGATGGAAGGTAATTCATAATCCCCATAGGTTGATGACTAGCACCTGACGTCATACATGATAAAAGAGGGAATGATTTTTTCACAAAAACAATAAAAGATAAAGGTTACAAATTAGTATGATCAACACTCCGAAGGGAGAAATTACTAGAAATCAAACATGTATAAAAAACCCTAAAAATTTATATCATAAAATTAATTACTAGAAATATAGACATCCCAAGACAACAACAACAAGGCACAGTCTAAAGGACCAAGAACATCCACTACCTCTATGAGTTTCATTCCCTTAGCTCAAACCTGGCATAATAAAATCAATAAACACCCGAAGGAAAGTTTAGGGTGTAATATATAAAGCTATGTAGGGTCTCACCATGGGCTTTATACGAGATGCGATAATAATAAATCAAATCATGCTTTCAATATTAATAAAATAGTGCATGGAATAATATATCATTTTCATATTTAAAATAAAACAAGCTTATTTTCAAAATATGTAAAAATTATAAAAATGGATTAAATAAACTTTTTATATAAAATAATTTCTATAAATAATTTTTCATGAGTAAAGAGTTATATAATAAATAGAATAAAAATAAAAATAATCACAATTATCACCATGGTCATCTTCCCCAAATTATTTTAGTTTCTATTTATAGGATCCTCACGCCTCTCATATCAGTGGTCATAACTAAATATATGCACATATGTCCCTCCAACTTAGTCAAAATAAGCCTCATCAACATCCTATCAGGGATATGATATGATGAATTAGTTTTTTTAGAGTCTTCATCATCAATCCATTGCTAAGGAATCAAAATCCCAAGATTCTTATCCCAAATAACCAACTAACTACCCAAGATTGCATGTCTTCAATGAATCAATATAAAAATGAAAGATCATCCCATCCAAATTAAATAATCTCTTACAATTCAATTTCCCAACATTAAAATCCAATATTCCAATTAAATTTTAAGACCAAAACATGGGTGCTTCATTAATTCATGCTTGTTCAATAAAAAACCAATCATAGGATTTCATCATTTCAATTTAATCCATTTTATCAAACCAATTATAAAACAATTTAATCAATTCCATCATTTTTTACAATACACCCCAAATTACAATTCCATTGGAATTTAGTATTTTCCCCAAAATTCATACCATTTCAAATTCCATAATCAAATAACTTCAAAAAATGATTTATAAATCAATTGAATTCTAATTAAAATAATTCAATAAAATCAAGGTTTCAATAATATTAATAACCTTAAATGAAACTATATTCCTTTAATCATGGAATCGTAAATCTACACCTGCAATAGGATCTAGTAATAAATAATGAAGGTGTAAAATATCAAGAAATAAAGCCTTTAATAAAGATATAATCAAATGGGGTTTAGATCCATATAATATGTGATGATCCATCAAACTCCAATTGGGGTAATGAAGGATAGATTGGGAGAGAACACGTGAAAGGAGATTTGTTTCTCCGAAAGATATCAATCGTGATCTGAAGCACTTCAATTACTAAGGAAAGGGTTTGGAGGAGTCAAAATTAATTTTTGAGAGCCTCTAAAAAAAGGAAATAATATAGGGTCAAATGGGGATTGACTTAATGTTAAACTGTGGGGTTTGGTATTTTAAAATAATTTTTTTGAATTAAAAATTACTACTCGTATGATTTCCTGGGGAGGGCTGCACGGTTAGACAAATTGTGATCCCTAATTGTGAACCCCCTCTAGAATCACTGTCCAAGGTGAACCGTTTCTCCTAGATGGGTGCATGGTTTATTAAATTTTACCCCAACCATTGAAAACCTCATTGATCAGAGTTTCATGGTTTGCAATGGGGGGGTATATGATTTGTAAAAACTATACGCCAACCATGCACAGCCAAGAAAACCTCCTAAATTCTCCAAAATTCACCAGAAACTACCCAAGAAAAACCCAAACCAAATAATGATCAAAAGAAAGATTGAGAAGTACCTAAAAACTAATTTGATATTACAAATATCCCACCAAAGAAACTCCCCAAAAAAAGAATGTTAAGAAGTTTCCATATCAAAGAGATGAGGACAATGCTCTCTCATCAGTGCCTCACATTCCAAAGTCTTTTCAGAATCAGAACCATGGTTTTATAGCACACAGAATAAAGGTATCGTCCTCCCACAACGTACCTTTCTCTCAAAATCAACTATCTTGACTCGGTGCTCAGTCATGGATAATTCAATCTCAACAACAAGATCCTCCTAGCTCAAGAAATGGGAAGGGTCAGAAAAATACTTTTGTAGCTGAGATAAATGGAATAAATTATGTATCGACATCAACCATGGGGAATGTGATAAACGTTAAGCTGATTTCAATACCTTATCAACAACCTCAAAAGGCCCCACATAACAAGGATACATATTTCCTTGCCTCCCAATATATAAATGAACTAACCATGGTGATCCTTTAAAGAACACATAGTCTCCAATAAAAAACTCCAATGGTCTATTATGATGATTAGTATAGGATTTATACCCACTCTATACTATCAATATTCTCTGACGAATCAACTAAATCATTGTAATCATCTATTGGACCTCAATCATTCCAACCAGGTTTGTTTCTCCATCATCTAACCAACAAAATAGTGATTTATATAGCCTGCCTTACAAGGCCTCAAAATGATCTATCCCAATCATAGACTAGTAATAATTGTAAGAGTCAAACTAAAACCGTCCTAAATGGTCATCCCATGCCCTACAAAAATCAAGGACTCATGCACGAAGCATATCCTCAAGTATCTATATATCCTGATCTATATGGCCATCCATATATGGATATTATGCTGTACTCAAATGAACCTAAGACACCATATCCTCCAACAGGACTTTCCAAAAATGAGAAGAGAAATATGGATCTATATTAAAGACTATAATAGATATCTCTTTCACAAAGAGATTCCCTAACTCCTCAACATTGGTTGTATCATGAATGGATATAATGTCAGTTGACTCGATCAGATGATCAATTAGAACCCACATCACATTATTCTTTATAAGGGTATACCAAAATCCCAATAACAAAGTCTATAGAAATCTCATCTCACTTCCAAGTCGACACTAGAAGTGCCTGATGTAATCTCAAAGGTCTGTGGTGCTCTTCTTTAACCTATTGTAAATTATAGTAGCATGAACCAAAGTCAAAAATCTCTAATCTCATACATGGAAACCAGAATCATTCCCACATGTCATAGATCATCTTTGTGGTTCCTTGGTGCACAACCCACTTGGAATTATGGAATTCCCTAATCATAGATTTTATAACCAGAAGAGGTAAATCATACTAGTTTTAAAATCTTAGTATACCCTCCACGAAAAAAACACTCATAAATGGTCTCCCCACCATGAAGAGAGTCCCTAATGACATAGAAATAATTATCAAGATGATATTCCTAAAGAATCATCTCGAGAAGAGTATAGGTCAACTAAACACTAACCAATACAACCTCGACCATTATTTCCCTAAATCTTATATCAAACTAGGAAAAAAGGGCTATCAATTTACACTATTTTGATGATTCATTCGCGGACTGGGTTAGAAGTTTCCTACTAATGGAATCAGAAAAAACATTCCATTTCCCCAGGGTATAGATAACTATAAAATCAAAATACTTTTGGTACTCTACCCAATGCTTCTGGTGGAGGTTCAAATATTTTTAAGAGAATATATACCTTAAGATTTTGTGGTTAGAAATCATGGTAAACCTTTCTTCGAATAGGTAATGCCTCCAACTCTTATGTGAATGCATCACGACTGTATGTTCATGTTAATGGGTTGGATAATTTTTCTCATGTGTTCTAAGCTACTGAGATCTATAGGATATGATGTAATCACCCTACATAAGAACACAACCCAAACCTGAACCCGATGAATCACATATGACCACATAGTCCTGTCGGGCCTCTAGAAGAGTCAAAAATGGAATAGATATCAAATTATGTTTCAACTCAACAAAATAACTATAATTTTTATCATTCTATGTTAAATTCACCCCATTTAGAGTGAAATCATTCATCGAAGAATCCAACCTTGAGAAATCCTTTACAAACTGGAGATAATACCCTACTGGACCTAATAAGCTTTGAATCTAGAAAACATTACGTGGTTTCTACCATGATATAAAAACTTTACCTTCTCAAGATCAACTAAAATGTCATGTTTTGAGACCATGTGTCCCAAGAACTTCACTTCCTGAATCATGAAATAACATTTTGATAGCTTGGTATAAAGTATGCAATTTCTTAATAATTTCATAATTTCTCTCAGAAGACATACATGATTTCCTCAGACTGAGAGTAAACTGGGATGTCATCCACAAAGGCTGCTACAAAAATATCAAGATACTCATGGAATATCTTGTTCAATAAATCCATAAAGTATATAATAGTATTGGTTAGACCAAACAGCATGAAAATATACTCATAATGGTTATAACTACTTTAGCAGGTGGTTTTATGAATGTCATGTTCTTTTATTCTCAACTGATGATAACCTGATCAAAGATCAATCTTAAAGAACCACTATAACCCTTTAAACTAGTCAAAAAAATCACCAATCTATGGCAATAGATACTAGTTTTTAATTAAAAATTGGTTGATTTTTCGATAATCACCACTTAGGAAAAGTGTTCTAAAATATTTATTAGAAAAGATAATAGACACTGTCCATGGTGACACACTCAGGCATATAAATAATTTCTCTAATAGATTATTAAATTGTGTCTTCAACTCATTCATTTACATTGGTTCCATGTTGTAAGAAATAATAGACACTGGTTGAGTACTAAGAACTAAATCAATAGAAAACTATACATCTCTTGCTGGTGAAAAACTAGAGAAATTAGAAGGAAAAATATCAGGAAACTCAATGAAAATTGGAGGGAGATCATCTCTAAAAATCTATCACTCAAGATCAAAAGAAAATAATGATGATATTTTTTCCAACTCTAGATAAAAAGGCCCATCCCTACTCAAACTTAGGTCCCATTCTCCCAAAAAGATATAGAAAACCCCATCAAGAGTAGTAAAGGAGACACATCGAAGATAGAATTAAATTTGGGCCTTATTAGAAATGAATCAATCCATCTTGAAAATTACATCAAGAGGTTTCATGTTGATAACTAGAAAATTCAAGGTAAGCTCAAAATTTGATATAGATATAGCATAAGCAAGAAAATGGGGACCCTACTCTCTCCTCATTCTAAGGGGTGTATTAATATCCACCACATAATAAAAAATCTCTGTAGGAAGATTTAGTAGGTTCAAAATATGAGTTGACTTAATGAAGTGATATGAACCATTGTAAAATAATGATAAAAAGAGTCACTAAATATGAATCTATAGTGATGATTCCTCTCATAGTCATAGGATCCATATCAGCTTCCATTTGAGACTCTTCAATTATGTGAAGAAGCTTGATTTTTGATTCATGTGGTTAGAACCTCTATGTTCATGATGCATATGATTGCACTGTATTATTTTTTAGTGATGATGAGCTCTTGGATCTGCACGAGGTATAAAATATATTACATAATTTATGTAGGTGACCCAATCATTCATAGGAACTACATATCATGGGTGCCTTAGTGAAAACCCATTTTGAATGCCCATGATTTCCTCATTATAAGCAAGCCAGAAGGACTTTTCTAGGAACTACAGGAGGTCTAAAAGAACCCTTATATTGAAACTCACCATGAGACTCATCATTATTTCTATTTAATTTAAAGGAACTCATAGAACTTCTATTGGGAGAAAAAGGAACTCCCGTCAACATGTACTTACCAAACATGTGAAGATCAACCATAAAATACCTATCCAAATGCCATCATAATAAGTGATATTAAAAAATAAAACCTAAAAAATTATTCTAGTTTAAATATCCATCTCAAACAATTAGGTCTTCTTCTTCTCACATGATACAATATTATGTGAAAACTACACAAGTTTGGTAAAGCGGTTTTCATATTACTTCACGGTCTTGTTAGCTAATTCATGTTTGAAAAACTCTATATTCTTAGCTAGCACCATAGAATCTAGAAAGAATCATTTAGTGAAAATAAAACTGAGGTTAATTCACTATAAAACCTCATGATTATTCAACATAACCATAGAATCCCACAGTCTCCTACTAGGCCCCTATATATTGAAGGTGACATATTTCACCTTAATCAAATCAGGTGTTTCCATTAATTCAAAAAGAATTTATATCTTCCTCAACCAATCCTTAACCTCTTTAGGATAATAAGTTCCTTTTAATAATGATGGATTCTGGTGGATTAGATTATATGAAATATTCCAATATTCTTCCATATAAGGCTCCACATTTGGATCCTAAATGGAAATGGGTGCAGGTGACTATCCGAGAGCTTGGATGGCATGTACAATAATATCAATGATATTTTGGACCATAGGAGGATTAAATCAATCTGGTTCATCAACATCTTCCTCTTATAGACTATTCAAATGTATTCTTAGAGGAATGATGCTACAAAACATCATCAAACAACATTGAATACACCAGAAGGTTACTCATATTAACAACTCAAATTGGATAAATGGGGAAATAAATCCCATCAGGAAAGATATTAAGGTTTTATTTCAACCTATCAAAATCAAATGTATGGAAAATAATATATTTGGATAAAATTATTCCTCAAGATTCCTTTCCCAAACCACTTTTGGCGACTTAGGACTCATTACAATGATATTTGTCCATGAACATTCTCATAACTACCTCTTAAGTCCCGATAAATTACCCAAACTGCATACTAAGATAAACATAAGATAATTTAACTACACCATTGATACCAATTTGTCTTGAAACATCCTGGATACCCTGGTACCCTGATACCCAAGCCTACCCCAACATAGACCAAAGGCTATTCACGATTCACATGAGTATGCAACTAGAACCTAAAATCAAACATGATAAAATATGGAAATAATTTTCCATAAAAACAAGAAAATATTAAGGATACAAATTAGGATGATCAATAGTAAAAACGGGAAAATTACCAAAAACCAAATATGTATAAAAAACCAAAATAGCACATCATCAAATTATTCAAAAAAAAAATAAAAACATCCCAAGATAACATAAAAAACCCACATTCCAAAGGATTAAGAACATTCACCATCTCTATGTAGCACATTATCTTTTCTTAGACATGGTATAAGAAAATTTACAAACACCTGAAGGAAAAGGTATGGTGTGATGTATGAACCTTAGTAGGGTCTCAAAAAGTGTTCCATAACATATTACATAAAAATAAACCAAATAATTCATCCATTTAAAAAAAAAGAAGACATGAAATAATATATATTTTTATATTTAAAATAAAACATGCTACATTTCATAGAATGTAAAACATTTTAAACAAATATTAAATAAATATTTTTTTATAAAATAATTTATATAAATCATTTGGAATGTGTAACATAGTTCTATAATCAATGTAATATATACCAAAAAAATAAAAACAAGAACCATGGTCAAATATTCTGATCTATGTTAGTTTCTAGTTATATGATCCTAACACTTCTCATAACAGTGATCATGATTAAATATCTATACAAACATCCCTTAGGATGAGGTTCAAGAAGACTCAAACATATCTCATTGGGGATAAGATTTACTGAACTAGGTTTTTGTTAGAGTTTTCATCATCAATCTATTGCTAGGTAATCAACATTCTAGAATGATTTTCCCAAATAAACAACTAACTACCCATGATCACATATGCTACATCATTCAATAGAATAAGATAACGTCATCTCATTTCAAATCAAATAATCACTTGAAATTTAATTTCCCAAATTTCAGTTTCAATATGCAAATTCAATTTCAAAAACAAAACATTTTTTTTCATCAATTCATGCCTTTTCAATGAAAACTCAATAATAGGTTTTAATTATTTCAATTTAATAAATTTTCTCAAATCTAATATCAAATAATTTCATCGATTCCATAATTTTCAAAATACACCCCAAATTCTGATTCCTTTAGAATTGGGTTTTTTCCCAAAATCGATTCCATTTAAAATTAAATAATAAAATAACATCAAATAAAGGTATTCTAAATCAATGATAATATATTTCAAACAAGTTAAGAAAATAATGGTTTCAATCATATTGAAAATATCAAATGGAACTACTTAACTTTAATCACAGAATAAAAAATGAACACCTACAATGGGATCTACCAACAAATAATGAAGGCATTGAAGATCAAGAAATAAAACATAGAATCAAGATCCTATAAAATAGAATTTAGATCCGTACAATATGTGATGATCCTCCAATCTCTAAGTAGGAATGATGGATAAATCGGGATAGAACATATGAGAGAAGATTCACTTACTCGGAGGAGATCAAACAAAATCCTCCATGATTCGATCCACCAAAGAAAGTGTTTGGATGATTCAAAAATACTTCATGAGATCCTCGAAATCTAAGGAAATAATATAGAGTTGATTTGGGGTAGACCTATTATAATATTGGGGTGTAGTATTTTAAAAATTATTTTTTGGATTTAAAAATTACCGCATGAACAGTTTCCTAGGAAGGGTCGTATGGTTAGAAAATCTGTACGCCCAGACCATATACCCCCTATGGACTCTTTTTCTAATGTAAAAATTGTAGGATAAAAATTGTATATATAGATGCTCAATTACAATAGAGGGTGAAATTTAAGTTTAAAAACCTATTGTAGGATTGAAATAGTATATGTAGATGCTCAATTACACGAGGGGGGCAGGGTGAATTGTATGTTTAAAAACTTTCATTTTTATCCTTAAAGAAAACTATATTTAACAACGTTAAACAAAGTAAATTCACAAACCCTAAAATAGTTCTATAATACAAACTTTCTAGGTTCCAAAAATATAGTTCTGAAAATAAAACTTAAAGAAATTTCACATGGAAAATATTATACCTTAAAGCGTATAGAATCTTACTTATTAGAGTATGGAAAAGTACAAGAAAGTATAAGAAATTATAATTTCATCCTTTATCAAAATTTAGTGGAAATAAACTTGAAAAAAAACAATTATAAAGTATAAAATCTATTAACATATAGAGTAGGATATCCAGCACCCTTGGATAAAGGTCCCTTGATTTATACTTTCATGAAAGTCTGTTTTACCCACACCAGGGTAAGCCCTCGATAGGAATATCAGAATCTATCTTGCGATCCCTACAAGCCCTTGATCTTTAAGGTAACTAGAACCTCTATATTTCTATCCCCCAAAGCCCTCGAACTTCAAGGTAGTCGATACCTATGTCTTCCTATCCTCAAAATCCCACAATTGTACTCAACAACAATCAGTGTCACACAAAGCAAGCTGAACAAGATGTTCAGATCCAGACAAAGCATGATAGTTTCTATCTCTAGAAATCACTTTACATCATGTAATCTTTATATTGATGGATCCATGATGAGATCTTTTAAATGAGCACTTATTTATAGGCACAACTCCAATGGTAAGATCCCTCCTCCAAAAGTCATATTTTCCTTGAATTTTGGAGGGACCTGTACATGTGTCACTCATCTAACAGTTAGTTAGAAAAAAATTTCACGAAATCATTTCATAATAATAGTAAGTGTAAAGAAAATGAAATTAATTTACCAAATATATTTTTCAAAGTCTATAAAAAATAGAATTATTAGTCTAACAAAATAAACATTCAGAATTTTTAAGACATGGATATTTGGTTTTTGTTTTAAAAAGAATTCAGAATCTAAAATCTAAAGATTCCAAGTTCTGAATTCCTATGAATTAGGAGTTCAGAGGAATTTAAAGTATGAATTATGAGGAATTCATAGTATGAATTATAAGGAATTCAGAGTCATAATTTATAGTCGGAATTATGCATAATTCAGAGTCTGAATTCAGAGGTATTCCGAGTCAGCATTCTGCAGAATTTGGAGTTTGAATTCTGAGGAATTCCGATTGTGAATTCTGAAGGAATTCAGAGTCTAAATTTTAAGGAATTAGGAGTTTGAATTCTGAAAAATTCGGAATCTGAATTATAGATAATTTGGAATCCAAATTTCATATAATTTTGAATCTGAATTTCAGAGAATTCGGAATCATAATTTCAGAGAATTCGGAATATGAATTTCAAGGAATTCAGAATCTGAATTTTAGATAATTCAGAATATGAATTTTAGAGAATTTAGAATATGAAAATAGAATAATCTATATCAACAGAATTATATGATTCCTCAGTTTTAGATATGAATCCAAATTTTAGTCTTAGAAATAAAAAGAGTTTGACTTAGAGAAATTGTAAAATGAATAGTGAGAACAAGGGTAAGGATAAAAATTTTCGTAGAGATGGGAAATTTTCCTTAAGGAAATAATCCTCAGGGAAATTTTTTTTCCTTAAGATAAAGTGTTTGTGATTTTCAAAACATATAGGAATGTAAAATTCATAAAGAAACCTTATTGACTCAACAATATTTTCCTTTTTTGAAATCACAAACATCCTTATGAAAAAGAATATTAGGACTAAGAAATTTTCTTTATGAACTGAAAAAAAACATATCTTCCTTTACTTATGAGTCATGGGGAATAAGACTAACTCTCCCTTAGATTTTGAAATATATTTGAATCGTATTCTTTAATTCCCTTAAAAATATTTTATTTTTTATTTCATAAGGAACTCTTCTTTGAGTAAACTCCCCATTAGATAGAATCCCCCTTGATTAGGGCATTCTCTTCGTTACTTTGTATTTTTTTAACATTCCTTTCTCCCCCTTTGTGATTTTAAAAAAGTAATAAAGAGAATGGAAAAAATATTTTATATGAAAGATTATAACTATATACAATAAACAAAATGAAGTAAAATAAGAATTTTTATTATGATTAGAAATATAAATACACGGTAACTACAACAATAGATCAGATTTTCAAGGAAAAAATATTCATCCCTCTTTTTACCTTCGGCATGAAATTCTTCGCGATGGACTTCATATTATTAATATCCATATGATCTTCTTCAAATCCCTTGAAAAAATATTCCTGATCCTCATTTTTCATCTCCAGAGCTTTGATATTTTCATCTTGAGACTTTAAGATTTATTCCTGGGACATAAAAAGATCTTCTTTCTTACTAAAATTTTCCTCAAACTCTACTATGAGATCTCTTTCCCTATTCAAATTCAAAGCAACTGAATTGAGCTTCCCATTCAGATATTTTTCTTATTACTTCCAGGTTTCTTGTTCTAGATTTAGATTTTCTGAAAAACTTTTCATAATCTCTTTCATCCTCACATCTTCTCTATCAAAGGCATATTTCATAGAGTCTTTAAAGTCATCATGAATTATGAGATCTTAAATCATATTCTTGGACCACTTTTTTATTTCCATATAAGACCTTCTATGAGCATCATACTCAATATAGAATGTTTTGAAATCAACATCAAGATTAATGAATTTTTCCATAAGCATGCTAACAGAATCCGATTTCTGATCAATTGAATGCTGAAGCATCTGACACCTCGAGTCAATACTCAAAATCCAAGGAATGGTGTCAGCTAATTTCTTCATTGATTGAACCTCAATTTCCTCACCCAAGGAGAACTATTCCAAACCAGAATCCCTTTCTGGTGAAAATTCATTCTCTAACTCATACGAATTTATTTTTAATGAACCAACAACATCTTTCATAGCTACCACAACTTTCTTAGGTGTATAAAATATCACACTGTTTCCTTTGTCATCTCCAGTAATGGTCTCTGCTTCTTTTGGGGATTCATGTTCACTATCTATTACTTAAAATATTTTGTCCTCATAAACCTTTTAATTATCAGCATATAACACAAGATCATCTAATTGAACAAGATCATGATTACTACATTCATCATCAGGAGGTTTATTTTCTTTTTCCTAAACTTCATCACCTTCTCTTGGGGAAGAAAGTTTTGTTGATTCTGCATGAGAAGTGAAGATTCAAAACTTTTTATAAGGTCTTTACTTCTCATGATATTCTTCAAGTTACCTTATAATATAATCAGTTCCATAACTTACTTCCTATTATTCTTCTTCTACTTCCTCTTCTTGAACAATCACTTCCTCTTTTTCTGGTTTTGGAATTACCATCTTCTTTATGAGAGTCACAAGTACTGATTCTTATAGAAAGGATTCTGGTACATGGATTTTTTTTTGGAAGCTTTCTTAGTATATTTTAAAAGGGATTTAACTATTTCATCCATGAACATATTCTTCTTTAGCTTTTTTTTATTTTATTGCTTCTAATATTCCTCAGAATCCTTAATCTTTAAATATATTGGCACAGCAAGATCCAAGACAAATCTAGGATCTACTTCCTTCCTATTCTTCATCCCTTATTTACACTTATCAACCACTTCATCAGGGTATGTTTTTTTCTTCTTAGGCTTTGGGGGCACTGATTGAGTATCCTAAACTATAGGAGTTTTCCTTTGACTTACTGTTCCTTCAGCTTTCTCTTCTTCCCACCCCTGTTGGATATATCAGCTACTTCCGATTTATTAGATAAGGCTTCAATTTAAATTTTTGTTAATACATAGAATTATTCAGATTATCTTTTAAATCCATCCTTCAACCTCCTCAGGGTATCATCACTCAGCAGCGAAACCTTGAAATTTCATGGCTTAGAACTACATGGGATTTTGGACGAATCTAGGAAAAGGAAAATGATTTTGGAAAGAACTGCCAGATACATGATAATTTGATATTTTAGGGTCCCTTTCTTGATATTAGTAATATTCAGAAAGATATATTTCACCAAATTTGTCTTTCTCAAGTTTATCAGAAAATAAATAACATAGATATCACTTTTCATCAAGGTGTCCTTATCACCTTTTCTTGGAATGAGAAATCCATGAACCCATAATGCTAAGATCTTGAAATTCATAGAGAGACGATTGATTTTCGGTGTCTTAACTCCTAATAAACCAAGACACTATATATCCTTGTCTATGTCAAAACTACCTATCTTATCTGGTAATTTATGAGTACAAGAAACATCTTCACCCTGATACATAATTCCAATGATGTTTGCAACCATACTAAAGGGAAGGTAATAGGTTTTCCCATAACACTTGAAAGAAAAATTCTCTCTCCCAACTTCATTGAAAAAACTTACAGTCTTATAAAACTCTACAAGAAACTCTGGATGAATTAGATCTCATCATTTCGATTTTCCTACACAGAGACTCTCCCAACCATCCAATTTGATATTTTTCGTAATGAGAGAATCATACATGGAAAAGAACTTCAGTTCTAATAAACATTCTCTGTAGATTTTCCATTATAAAATTTCATTAAATGATGAAATTTTCTTCTGAGGAGATACTTCTAAAGACATTCAATGTTAAGAAATCCAAAAATTCGGAACAACCCTTAAGTAGAGAGGCAAAGCTTTGACACACAAATGCATGAATGTTGACATGGGACAAAGAATAGGGGGCCTTTATATAGGTGTTGAAGCGACATTTCATATTCCCATATTGATCCAATGGTTAAAACAAGCTCAATATGATCTGACGGTTGAGCAGAAAGCCAAAGAAGGATTTGGAAGGTTCCAATCATTTGAGATTTTTAAGGTAAAAATTACGATTTAAGGAATGTGAATCCAATTTTTTTTCTTAAATGAAGATAAAAATTACAAAAAGTAAAACATTCCATTATGGAAATTTAAGTAAGGAAACATGACTTTTGGATTTCTAGGAAAATTCTCATTAATGTGGAATATTATTCTTGAAGAAATTTTAGTTTCCAAAATATTTTAAGTAAGGTAAATTTTAGAGAATAGAAAATTTTATCAAGTAAACATAAATTAGGTTCTCGAATTTGGAGTTTCGAATAAAACTTATTTAAAAACAAAATAAAAAATTTGGTTATAAAAAATTTGATTGAAAAAAAAATTATAATTAAGAAAAATTTAGATTACGGAATATTTTATTACGAAAAAATTTGATTAATCTAGAAAATATACCCCCTATGAAAAAGAGTTTCTTAATGTAATGAGATACATTTCAACACAAAGTTTATATGCAAGATTAACTTATAGTGACCATTCCTAACTTTTTTTAATGTGTCCAAATCTCTTAGAGGGTAATGATTTTGTGAAAATATCATCAAGTTGATCTTGAGTTTTGATAAACCGAGGAATGATATCTCCTTTTAGTTTGTGATCCCTAAGAAAGTGATTCCTAATATCTATGTGTTTTGTACAGGAGTGATGTGTCGGGTTTTTTCCTAGGTCAATGGAACTATTATTATCACACATTATCAATGTTTTGTTAAAACATATACCATAGTCTGTGAGTGTGTGTTGCATCCACAACACTTGGGAACAATAACTTCGAGCTACTACATATTCATCTCCAACAGTGGGAAGAGATGCTAAGTGTTTCTTTTTTCATGACCAAGAAACTAATGAATCTCCTCATAAATGAAAATTTCCAAATGTAATTTTCTTATACATTTTACATCCACCAAAATCAACATCAGAAAATATTTTAAAAATAACATCATTTCCTAAAGTATAGAAAAGTCTTAAATCAATAGATCCCTTTAAATAGAAAAAAATTCTTTGCACTACCTTTAAATGAGATTCCTTTCGATTACATTGATATCTTTCACATAAGAAAACTAAAAACATTATGTCTGGATGACTAGCCTTCAAGTATAGTAAACTTCCTATCATAACTCTAAATGATTTTTGATCTACTGGTTTCCAAGATTCATTTAGATCAAGCTCATTTTAGTTACCGATTGGAGTGATTATACTTTTAGTGTCTTCATATATATAATTTTTAAGAAGATATTTAATATACTTATGTTGAGATATATAAGTTCCTTTTGGTTTTTGAGAAATTTGAAAACCTCGTAAAAATGTTAACTCACCCATCATTTTCATTTCAAACTCAGATTTCATTATATTTAAAAATGAATCTGTTAACGATTACTGAGTTGAACCAAAGATAATTTCATTAGCATAAATTTTAACAATCAAAACATTTTTCTTATCTTTATTTATAAAAAGTGTTGGATTAACTGTTCCCTTAACATAATTGTTTTGCAACAAAAATCATGTAATTTTATCATACTAAGCTCTAGGGCCTTATTTAAGTCCATATAAAGCTTTGGTATGTTTGAAAACATATTCAGGATGTGTTGTGTTTTCGAAACTAGGATATTGTTCAAAATAAACTTCCTATTGAACATATCTGTTAAGTAAATCACATTTTACATCCATTTAAAAAAGTTTGAAATTAAAGAATGCGGTAAAGGAAAGTAAAATACAAATAGATTCTAGTCTAGATAAAAGATAATATGTTTCTTCATAGTCTATTCCTTCTTGTTGATTATAGCCTTTAGCAACTAATCTAGATTTATTTTTTACTATGATCCCATTTTAATAACACTTATTTCTGAAAACCCATTTTACTCTAATTATAGAATTTTCCTTAGGTCTTGTAACCAAGGTCCTGACTTTATTCCTTTCAAATTCATTTAGCTCATCTTGAATGGATTTAATCCAATCGTCATCACCTAAAGTTTCATCTATTTTTTTGGTTCTAATTGGGAAATAAATTCTAGATGTTCTACTTTATTTATTAAGGATCCTATAGTCTTTCTAGGTTGGTTTACCTCACAAATCATACTATCACTGGGATGATTCTTAAGAAATGACTGATTTTGGTTTTTTAAAACTTGTTCATCAATATATGGTAGGAAATATTCTGGGGTAAATGATTCAAAAATATTTTCGTGAAAATTTTCCTTATTAAATAGATCTTCTATCAAGGGTTGATAATATATTTTTGAAAACACATCTTAAAATGTTAGTTTTTGTGGTTTAAAAGGAAAAGGATAAATTATATCAAATTTAACATGCACTGATTTTTCAATAATAAAGGTATTTTATTAAAAAATCTATAAGCCTTAGATGTAGTGGAGTATCATAGGAAAACTCCTACATCATATTTGGGTGTAAATTTATGTAAAATATCTTTAGTATTCAGGATGAATACTTTGTAACCAAAAACATTGAAGTAAGAAAGTCTAGGTTTTCTACAATTTCATAATTCATAAAGAGTATTATTAAGAAAAGTTCTGATTAGAACTCGATTTATAGTATGACGAGCAGTACTTATGGATTCATCCCAAAAGTGTTTATCAATAGAATATTGACTCAACACAGTTCTAGTTATCCCTTGAAGAATTTGATTTCTTCTTTCATCAAAACTATTCTGTTGAGGAGTTCTTATAGTTGAGAAGTTATGAGTAATGCCTTATTTACTACAAAATTTTTCAAAATATTAATTTTTAAACTCCCCTCCATGATCACTATGAATAGTTACTAATGAAAGTTTTTTTTCCCATTTTTAACATGGTCTCTAAATTTTTTGAAATAAGAAAATGCTATAGATATATTTTCTAGAAAATAGACTCATGTAAATCTAGTGTAATCATCAACTAGGAAAAATACATAATATTTTCCTCCAATACATCCAGTTTGAGTTGGACCAAAAATATCCATATGCACTAACTATAATCTATCAGATGTTGAGACTTCATCGATTGATTTAAAACTTGATTTAAGTTTCTTTCCATATTGATAAGGAGTACAGATTTTTTAAGAATCAAATCTATGCTCTAGTATATCCTTAAAAAGAATTTTCTTTGGGAGTTTTCATAGGTTCATAAGGTTATAGTGTACTAAAATTCTATGACATAACCACGATTTATCTTCTATTTCTCTAAGACAAGGTATATCTTGGCTCCTAAGATCTTCTAAATTTAGTGTGCATATATTATCTTGCATATGGGCAGAAATAATAAACTCTTCCATAGAATTGTGTACATGGAATATATCATTCCTAAAATTCACAAGGTATCCTTAATCGCATAATTGACTTATGCTAATGAGGTTGTTCTTGAGACCCTTAACAAATAAAACATTTGAAATCAGTTTTTTTTCAAGAAGAACAATGTTACTTATACCAACAATTTCTCCCTGAACATTATCTCTGAAAGTTACTTTTCTTCATTTCATCTTGATAATTTTATAAAAGATGTTTTTGTTACCAGTAATATGTTGGGAACATCCACTATCGATGTACCATGTATTTTTATTGGTACTGTTCTTATTTTTCTGAAAATAAACGGGTTAGACTTTTAGAATCCAAATTTTTTTGGATCCAGAAATATCAGAAAGTAATATTTTTGGAATCCACATTTTCATAGAAAAATAAGCCTTATGAAATCCTAAATATTGGGTTTTTGTAACGAAAAATATTTCTCCCAATGTACACCACACTAACATTTAGTACAAAATAGAGCACTTTGGGGAAGAAAATAGTTATTAATAAAAATATGTTTTGAATGAGTATAACCAAATCCAGAACTATTTCTTAAAGGAAGAATTTGGGAATACATCTTGTAAAAGTTTTCCTTACTAAAGGTAATGTTTGATAGACATTTCCATAAAGAAAATATTTCTGAATTTATTTTAATAATCAAATTTTTATCCAAAAAAACAATATTTTTTGAACTAGATTTAGCCTCTCTAATATTTTTCTTAGAAATAACATTTTCAAGGTCATTAGATGGTTTATCCATATCAGAATTTACATTCTTATGGTTTTTAGAAATACTTTCAAAATAAAAAGTTTACATATCAAGATCATTAGAAAGGTCTGATACTTCTTTTTTTAAAACCAAAATTCAAGAATATATTTCTGTAACTTCTTTTTTATCATACAATTTTAAATTTGAAGTAGTTTAGAAAATCTAGAAACTTCATAATATAAATGTAAGGTATTATCATATAATGAGAAAGATTCATTATATAAAGATTCATAATATTATTTATTAGAAAAATTTGCGTTTAAAGACATATTTGTTAAGGATTCCGCATTGTGTACCTTAGCTATAAGATAATGATTTTCAATAGGTACTCTGGCTATAAGACTAATATTCTTCTGATAAAAAGATTCATAATATAATGATTCATCTGAAGAGTCACCACCACTGGCACTCCATGTATCATTATTATTCAATACCATTTTAGCCTTATCCATGAAATACATATTTCTATTTCTTTCATAATGCTTTTTCTTCTTGTATTTTCTCTTAAGCATAGGACAATATGGCCTGATGTGTCTAGCTCCTTTTCATTCATTGAAAGTGAATCCTAAATATTTCTTGTCTTGTCTGTCTTTCTTCTTATATTTATACTGAAAGTCTTTATTTCTCACTATCTTTTTCATCCTTCAAGCACGTTTAGCAAATTAATTATGAGAATTTTCACTTTCACTAGACTTACATAAAATAATGACTTTTTTAAAATTATATCTTAAAACCATTTCTAGAGTTTTAACTATAGTAGTAGTAAAGGCTACACTTCCATTTCCATTTTTCTTCTTATTCATATCATCATCTCTTTTCATTCTTGTGTGATATTGAAGAAGAGTTCCAAAAAATTCATTAAGAGTAATATTGGAAACATTCCTATTCTCATCAACAGAATTCATTTTTTATTCCCACTCATTTAGCATATTATCAATTATCTTTTCCACAAGCGCTTCATCATGAAGACCATTCTATCCAATAGATTTTCGACTATTGACAATGGTTATAAATATTTGTTGCACTTTGAAAATAGGTTATCTATAATGAAATTGAAATCCATGATATTATGCTCTTAACATACCTCTTTTAGTCACTATTACTTTTGATGTCCCAAAATGAGTAACCTCAAGATTCTTCTAGATGCAGTTTGTAGCTTCACAATAAGAAATTTCACTATATGTATTCCTGGTCATAGAACACAACAAAGTATTTCATACCCTATAATTTAGTTGATATTCTATTTTTTCTTGCTTGGTGAAGGTTTTGACTTCCTTTTCTGGAATTTTGTAATCTCCAGTAAGCATGACATAATTTTCTACTCCAGTATTAATGACAAAAGTATTCATTAGATCTCTCCAATACTCATAATGATTACCATAAAAAATAGGGGGTCTAGTAGGATTTATATTTTCAATAGAAACAGTATCTATTCCTTCCATTCTATAAGAAAATATCATTGCAAAAAAACTTGTATGTTGTAAAAGATAATAAACAAAGATAAAAATCTTTAAGCAAAACATAAGAAAGAAAAGTTATGAAAGAAAATTTATAACAAGGAAAAATTCAAAAAGAAAACTTATATATTAGTATATGTATTTTAAAGACCTCCTCTCATAATAATTGTAGGATCAAAATTGTATATGTAGATGCTCAATTACAAGTGGGGGTGAATTGCACATTTAAAAAATTTCATTTTTAACCTTAAGGAAAATTGTGTTTAGAAAATCTAAACAAGGTAAATTCCCAAACCCTAAAACAGTTCTATAAGCCAAACAGGCTAGGTTCCAGAAATATGGTTTCGGAAAAGAAACTTAAGGAATGTTTACAAGGAAAAGATTCTACCTTAAAGAATGTAGAATCTTACTTATTAGAGTATGAAAAAGTACAAGAAAGTATATGAAAATTATACTTTCTTTTTTTTATCAAAATGTAGTTGAAATAAAATTGAAACAAAACAAGAAACATGTATAACATATTTTAACCCAAAGAGTAGGGTATCCAACAATCTTGGATAAAGGTCCCTTAATTTATAATTTCAATAAAGTCTGTCTTACCCACACAATGGTAAGCCCTCGAAAGGAATATTGAAATCTATCTTGCTATCCCCGGAAGCCCTCCATATATAAGGTAATTGGAACCTCTATCTTCTTATCCCCAGAAGCCCTCAAACATTAATGTAATCGACACCTCTATCTACCTATCCTCATAATCCCTCAATTGTACTCAACTATAATCAGAGTCGCACAAAACATGATGGATAAGATGTTCATATCCACACAAAGAATGGGAGTTTCTCTCTCTAGAAATCACTTCACAATATATAATCTCTATATTTATGTATTAGTGTTGATCTCTTTAAAACGAGATACCATTTATAGGAATAACTCAAAGGGTCAACTCCCTCCTCCAATGGTCATATTTTTCCTGGAATTTCAGAGGGACCTGGACACATGTCACTCAACCAACAATTAGTTAGAAATATATTGTACGACATCATTTTATAATAATAGTAAGTTTATTGAAAATGAAATTACATAACCAAATCTATTTTTAGGATTCTAGGAAAAATTATAGTTCAGAGTCTAACAAAATGAAAATTCAGAATCTATAAGGCATGAATATTCAGATTCTGTTTTACAAAGAATTGGGAATCTGAAATCTGAAGATTCAAGATTATGAATTCCAATGAATTCAATGTCTGAATTCTATGGAATTTGGATTTTGAATTTTGAGGAATTCAGAGTCCGAATGATGAGGAATTGAGAGTCGTAATTCTAAGGAATTTGAAGTCTGAAATCTGAGGATTTTAGATTTGGAATTTTGTGGAATTTGGGGTCTGAATTCTCATGAATTTGGAGTCCTAATTATAAGTAATTCGGAGTCTAAATTCTGAGGAATTCACATTCGAGATTCCGTGGAATTCAGTGTCTGAATTTTGAGTTATTTGAAGTCTGAATTCTGAGGAATTCAGAGTCAGAATTCTGGGGAATTCATAGTCTAAATTTTAAGGAATTTTGAATCCAAATTATGAGGAATTCGGAGTTGGAATTATAATGAATTTGGAATATGAATTTTACAGAATTCGAAATCATAATTTTAGATAATTCGGAATCTGAATTTCAGAGAATTCATAATTTGAATTTCAGAGCATTTAGAATCTGAATTTTAGAGAATTCGGAATATGAATTTCCAAGAATTCAGAATCTGAATATCAGAGAATTTGGAATATGAAAATAGAATACTCTATATTCGAGGAATTATAAGATTTCGCAGTTTTAGATATGAATCTGAATTTTATACTTAGAAATAAAATGATCATGACTTAGAGAAATTGTACAATGAACAGTGAAGACAAAGGTAAGAATACAAATTTTCTTATAGAAGGAAAAATTTCCTTAAGGAAATAATCCTTATGGAAAAATATTTTTCTATAAGATAAAGTGATTGTGATTTTCAAAACATAGAGTAATGAAAAATTGATAAGGAAACCTTATTTACTCAACACAAAGTTCCTCCGAGGTGGGCATATGTTTTTTCAAAACATGCACCAACCATGAAAACCCTCACTGTACATGGTTTCTTATTTTACACTGGGGGGTGGGACATGATTTTCCGAAACTATTCTCCAAATGAGTAAAACCTAGAAAACCTAAAAAATTCTCCAAATTTCACTAGAAACCATCTGATACAAGCCCCAACAAAATAATGATAAAAATAAGGGTTGAGGAGTACCTAAAAAAAGTAACAAGATGTTACAACTATGGTAAAATTAGATGCTTCATGAATGATGGGGTTCTAGCCATAGGCATCCTAAATGAGGCTTCTTCATGTAATGGATGATTCTCCAGAGGATGCTATGACTGTGAGAGGTACCATTACAATAAATTCATCTTTGGTTCATCTCAATCATATATTTCAAATCATATTGTGAACCTTCTAAATATTCATATGGAGATTTTGTCTTATGTGGTTGATGTTACTATGCTGCTTAGAATGAAGTGAGAGTAGGGTCTCCATATTTTTTATAATTCTATTTCTTTATAAAAATTTGAAATTACTTGGTATTTTATATTTCTTGACATGAAACATCTTGATGTCATTTTTGGGCTGGATTATATCATTGCTAATAAGGCCCGAATTGACTGTTATCTTTCGTGGGTCTCCTTTACTATTCCAGATGGGGTGTTCCATATATTTTAGGGATAATGGGACCCAAGGTTGAGTTGAGTCAGACCTTCTTATATGGAGTTGTGTAATGTAATATTATTGTTTACAATTAATCTCAAGTAAGATACCTTGAGTGATGATATCCCTCCAATTGTCATCGAGTTTCCTGATGTTTTTCCTTCCAATTTCTCTAGTTTTTCACTAGTAAGATAAGTAGAGTTTTCTATTGATTTAATTCATGGAACTCAACCAGTTTCTATTCCTTATTACTAAATGGATATTGCTAAAATGAATGAGTTTAAGACTCAGTTGGATGATCTATTAGAGAAAGGATTTATATTCCCAAGTGTGTCACATTGGGAAACACATCTTCTCCTTTCTAAGAATGTTAATGTAAAAATTAATCGTTGTGTTAATTACCAAACATGTAATTGAGATACAATAGATAATAAGTATACATTTCCATAGACTGATGATTTTTTTGACCAGTTTAAAGGGGAGAAGTGGTTCTTGAAAGTTGATCCTCAATTATGTTATCCCCAGTTGTGAATAAAAGAATGTGACATTTAGAGAACTGCCTTCTAGAGTAGGTATGTGCATTATGAGTATCTTTTCATTCCATTTTTTCAAACCAATTAACCTATAGTAATTATGGATTTGATGAAAATAATCTTACATGAGTATATTGATATGTTCTTAGTGGTATTTGTGGATGACATCCTTGTATACTCTTAGTCCAAGGAGGATTATGTGCACTATTTGAGAGTAGTTTTGGAATAATTGAGAAATTAGTGACTTTATTCCAAGCTATAAAAATGTGATTTCTCGATTTGGGTAGTGATTTTCTTTGGACATATGGTCTTAGAACATTTTATTTCAGTTGATCCTAAAAAGGTGAAATATATTATGACATGGGAGTAATCACACAATGTTTTTGAGATTCAGATCTTCTTGAGTCTAGAGGGGTATTATCATCAGTTCGTAAAGGATTTCTAAAAGTTGGTTTCTTCAATTAATACTATCAACAAGAAGGGGGTGATGTTATCTTTGTATAATAAATGTTATATTTATTATGTTGATATAAAACATCTTTTGACCGATATGTTAGTGTTGAATCTTCTAATGGTCAAGAAGGGCTATGTGGTCATATGTGATGCATCAGAAATGGGTTTTGGGATGTGTGCTTATGCATGGTGATCACTTGTTATCCTATGGATCTCATAACCTTAGGCCACATGAGAATAATTATCTATCCATTGACCTTTAAATCACAACTATGATGCATGGACTTAAGAGGCGACAACATTAATTTTTTAGAGAGAGGTTTACCATGTATTAAAACTAAACAATCATGAGTTATATCTTCTCTAAAAAATAATTGAACCTGCTATAGAGGCATTGGGTGTAGTACCTATAGTATTTTTATTTTTAAATTTACTATACCATAGGTAAAGAGAATGATATTGATGATGCCTTGAGTAGGAAATTTCTAACTGAGTATGTTAAAGAATCATTGGAAGAGTGGAACTTGATGAATATTTTTTCCCAGTTTCTTATAAGAGTTTGTAAAATAATGGAATTTGTTTTCTTTAATATTTTTAAGTTCAAATAAACTCTTCTAGAGATGATTTTTTAGGAAAATAATCTTCAAAACAATTTGTAGTGAATTTGGGACTCTCTTTATAGTGGGGATATCTTTGTTGAGTGGTCAATCTCCAGGGAGGGTATCCTATGTTTCTTGAACCAGTATGTTTTATCTTTTCCAATAAAAAAATCTATGATTGGGTATTTCCATAATTCCTAGTTTGAAGTGATCCTAAGAAACAAAAAAATGTTTTGTGACATGTGACAATGATTCTAGTGTCCAGGCATGAGATGAGACATTACTAACTTTGTTTTGGGTTGTTATACTTGCCAATAGGTCAAGGAGAAGCACTAGATACCATTAGGTATTCTTCATCCACATTAATATCTGACCTCGAAGTGGGATGAGATTCATATGGACATTTTTGGGTTTCCACGTACCACTAAAAAGAAGAATGTATTATTGGTTTTAATTGATCGGCAGACCAAATCAGATCACTTTATACCCTGTTATGATACAACCAAAGTTGAGTAGTTGGGAAATATCTATGTGAAATATATTGTTCATTTAAATGGAGTTCCATATACTTTACTCTAGAATAAAGATACCTTGTATTTGGCTAGGCCTTTAGGAGGAGATGGGATCTCAGGTTCATTTGGGTACAACATACCATTTTTAGATAGATGGACATACATGGAGGGATATACCAATTCGTGAGGATATTCATTGTTCCTACATGTATGATTTTGGTGGAGCTTGTGATGAAAATTTAACACCAGTTGTGTTTCCCTATAACAATTGTTACCAGTCTGCGATCGGGATGGCTATTTTTGAGGCCTTTTATGACATTCCCTATAAATATCTGCTGTGTTGGTCAAATATTGGTGAAAATTATTTCTCTAGACAGAGTTTGTTCCAGGAGACAAGGAAAAATATTTAGTTTATTGTTTCCCTCGAAATCCGGGGATGACTGCCATGATGGGAAGTTCAAACATTCTGATTGGTTTCTAATGGGTTTGTTTATAGAACCAGAAACATCCAATGATTTCACATCCATTCGGACCTACTTTCCAAAGTTAGGTGCTCATTAGTTTGTGGACTAATGAGGCTTAGGAATTTTCATTGGTCAAGAGGATGGGAGGTCGGACTCATCACACCTTTTTAGGGGTATTATTGTCTACATCGGGACTCTCTTTATAGATTTAAGTTATGTTTGTGAATCCTTATTACATTACCAAGTATAAAATGTGATTTCCTTCAGATCTAACAATCAATGATTAAATATGTAGGAAATTTAGAGAATATTTTGTATGTATTCGAGGTTCTTCATCGATAGAGAATCATCTGTATTTATTAGATATTCTTGGTCAATGTTACCCTTCGACACATTTATATAGAAGTATATTGGTCATTATGATGATCGTGCTGGTTTTAAAGCCACTCAGTGGGGCACTTGAAGTTTATTGTCATTCATAAGGACATGAATTATTTTAGAGTTGGGATCTAACCCGTAGACGGGCTACCTACGTATCCTTTGTTTAGAAAAGGAATCAGAACCCACGTAGTTTGAGTAAGGGAGTATGATGTTTATGATTGATGGCTCAAAGAAGGATGTCACAATTACTTTTATACTCTAAGCTCATGTGAGTCATGATTGATGTGAGAAACAAGAGGTATTGGTAAAAATTAGACAATTGTGCCATGAAATATGCAATCATAAGAAATAATATGGGGCTTATATATGTATGACTGCCCAGATAAATGAAGGTTAGGATTTACTTTAGGGAAGAAATCCAGGAACAGGGTCCATAAATGTATATGTTCTTCATGGAGATTTTGAATACTCTATCTTGGGGATTACTCCTGAAAAGGAGGCCCAAATTAGGAGAAGACTTATGATTGGGTTTTACTCCTGAAAAGGAATCCCAGATCAGAGGTAAATTAGAACTAGTTAAGAGAAATTAAGACTGGGGATTATTCTTGAAAAGGAGGCCCAGGTTAAAAGATTTGAAAAATTAAGGGACTTGGGGTTTACTCTTGAAGAGGATGCCCATATTTGAGACTAGGGCTTACTCCAGAAAAGGAGGTCCAAGTCAAGGATCATGACTGGGGATTATTCCTGAAAAGGAGGCCCAGGTTAATGGAATTAAGGTTTGGGGCTTACTCCTGAGGAGGATGCCCGAATAAGGGGACTGAGGCTTACTCCTAAGGAGGATGACCAGATTTGGGAACTTTAAGAATTGGGGCTTACTCCTAAAGAGGATGCCCAAGTTAAGAATTATGACTGGGACATACTCCTAAGGGGGATGCCCATATTTGAGACTGGGGCTTATTCCGGAGAAGGAAGCCCATGTTAGGGTATCCAGGGCTTACTCCTAAAGAGGATGCCCAAATTAGAGGACTTATGAATGAGGATTATTCACGAAAAGGAGACCTAGGTTAAGGATTCTCTCATATTAAAGGATGAGTTTAAATGATTGAAATCTCAATCTTTAGTGAAATAAAGATGTGTAAATCACTTGGTTATGAGTGATATTCCACAGAATTCCTTTCAGATAAGGAATTCAAATCAAGAAATCATGCAGTAAATCGATTTAAAGAGTGTCTTGAAGACTGAATCTTGAATAGGAAAGGTAGAATGGATTAAGAGAGGTGAAATGGGCAAGAAGGGAACCCAAAAAGGCATGGGCGCGCAAGTCCTAGCAGGCGCGCAGGTACTACGTTGGCGCGCAAGTTTTGGTCACGTAGGTATGCCTGCGCGACACATGGTGTACTTGCGCGACGGTTAACCAGCAGGGCAATACTTGAGCGACTCTTGATTAAAGCCTTTAGAATCCTCTTGAGGTTCTTCCAGAAGAGGGGAGCACAAGTTCTATTGAAGGATCAAGGCGGCGTGCAAGTGTGGAATTTTCCATTATGGGCTGGCTACTCAGGCGCGCAAGTGTTGATGAGTTTCAACACCTAGGCCTTCCTCCCCCTCTTTAGATCATCGGTTCTAGGTAAGAAATTACCTTAGAAATGTTTCAGAAGCTTTGAGAAGAGACTAGGGCGCCAGGAGATCAAATCTGAGTTTCTAGAAAAAATCCTCCTCGAATGGGGGGCCCACAGGGTCTATTTATAGGAAGGAGAAGACCTCGGGTGGTTACCACTTAGGTCGTGCAAGTCACTTGCGTGACCACTAGGCATCACACACGTGGACTTGCACGACGGTGATAGAACTTTCACGGCACATGTGCTTTTGATCCCTTGTTCATGCCTTTGTCTATTTTTGATATTTTCTTCAAAGGATGGATCAATTTGGGCTAAGTCATTTCCCTTTACATTCCTTTGGACTCTGTGATGAAAAAGGAGCGTCAAGAAAAGTCCCCCCCTCAGAGTGGGATCCAAAAGAAATGCGGATTTGACTCTGAGGAAAAGAAGAAAACCAATGGAAAGGTGGCATGCAAGTTTGGGAGTGCAAATGAGCTTCAGGTGCTCAGAGTCCGGCGCACAGTGGATGACCAGTAGTCACCCAGGGTACGACATTCAGGGTCCTGGCCATGTCTATAAATATAGTGACTCACTTCCATACAAAGCATCCAGATTTTCGGACTTCATACCTTCGAGCTCTCGCTGCACAGGCTGCTCTGTTTTCCGGTGTTTTCATTGATGTCACGCTACTGTCAAGGTATTTGGGCCTACACGGTGATACTTGCACATCAAATACTTGCGCGGCACATCAACACTTGCGCGCCAAGTTTTAAACTTGCATGCCTTAATGCCTTTTCCATTTTTCTGAATTTTATTCAAAAATTTTATGAAAAATAAACCCATTTAAGAGTTAGTTTATTAAAAAAAATTTGTGTAGATTCAATGGCTCCCAGGAGAATCGAAATGGTTGATGAACTGGCTAGCAAGCGGATTGATGACATGATGAACATTTTTGGCCATGATTACTTTGATATCTGTGACAACACTTTCCCAGATTTGGCTAAGTACTTGAAGAAATATCATCTTAATTTTCCACAGAGAATAAACATGTCCCTGTCTGGTCATGGTCATCTGCAAGGAGTCAATGTTCCAAATTCAAAGCACTATAGACCTGAAATGTAGCTGCACTGCTACTCCTCTATTTTGGTTATGCTGTGCATTAAGAGCAACAACAATGGCGTGATCTTTCAAATTCTCCATCCATGCCATTTCCTTGCAGATATGAAAATGGAAAACCCATGGGCTGAAATTTTTTCCATTGCCGGTTGGTGGAGAGAAGACAAACATAGTATTAGAGCAATATCTGAAAAGAGTACTCTCTCCAAATGTCTCTTTACTTCCAATGCACTATTATCAAATCCATGTATCCATCTTCCAAGTCTCTTGGACAGAAACAGACTCACTGTTTGATTAGTAGAAAATTTTCCCAAACCGCACTCAAGATTATTCTTTTACAATTGTTCCAAGAAGAGCTGGTATCACTGCATCTCTTATGGTATTCAGTTGAATGAATGAATTCCAAGTGGTTGCTGATGAATCTCGGGATTCCGTAAATCAAATGAAGAGTTATGTTGAAATCCTCTTGTAATTCTTTAAAAATAGAAGAGACTCCAGTGTGTGGATGTCCTTATAACTCTAGTGCATCAATGAAAAACACTTTCACCTTCACTCATTTGTACCTGCATTCTATTTTGCTAAATTCATTAGATTTTACCTAAGCCAATGGGCCTAGTAAGCATAGAATGATTTTTACTAGGATTAATGTAAATAACCCTACAAACTTCAAACCTTTTAATTGCTCAATGTTACCTAAATCATTAAAAATGTATGTTTAGTGAGCTGGGAACTTGACTTTTATTCAGAGTTTCCTTGTCTTTTGTGGGTAGTTTAACGTCATGCACGTCAGACATAAAAATGGCTAATGTTTAAGGTTGAAATATCTTTGACCGAAACGGATTATAATTGACTCAATTCCTTGAAAATTCATCTGAAAACATATTACCATACTCAAGTATGAGGGAAAATATGTAAGCTATGACTTAAGAATATTTGAATCTGAGGAATGATATGAAAAAGAGCTAAAAGGCATTAAAAGAAGTAGTTTCCATGAATAATGTTACCATTATTTAACAAACCCGTTAGGGGGTTGAATTATGTAGGGCCACCTAAGGGCATTGGCTGCATAGTTAAATAAAATAGTATCTTTTTGCTAACAAGTCTGTTTTTTAGAATGTTTATGCAAGGTCGCCTATGGGAACGTGCTGCATAGTCAGGCAAAAGAACTCTCAGAAATTTACTTTCCTAGTGCTAAAAGCTAGTGAAAGTTTATGGAGATTCAATTCTTCCAAAGTATAGAGTTTTCTATATGGAAAGAGGTACTTGAATAAGGAGAAGATATTTCAAAAAAATATTTATCGAAGAACTAGATGAATTTCACTCCTACAAAGGTCTGACCCAAACGTAGGGAAGGATAATATAAACCATAGACTTGAATACTTCCAGATCATGAAAAAGGATATGGGACAGATACGTTAAGGATGGCTATTTTTTCGGATCCTTACATACTGTCGTTTAAGAAAAATAAGGACAAAAGAGGCATTCTTCCCATGAATGAAGTTACCACTATCCGACAAACTGGTTAGGGGGTTGAATTATGCAGGGCCACCTAAGGTTATTGGATTCATAGTCAAATAATAGTATCTTTTGGCTAACAAGTATGTTATGTAGACTGTTTATGCAAGGCCGCCTATGGGCACGTGCTGCATAGTCAGGAAAAAGAACTCTCAGAAGTTTGACATTTTTGTGACTAGAAGTCATGAAAAGGGTTATGTGGATATGAAAATATTTATGTTTAGGATTATGACACATAAAGATGGATATTGTTCAATGTATACAGAGATACACAGATCAATTCTAACCATAATCATGTTGTGGCTGGGTCTTGAATTGAAATGTTGGACTTCACTACGTATCCCATAAGGATGAGAATCAAGCCATACGTAGTTCTTAAACTATAGTTTAACATTGTGTGGGACAAAAGGATTAGATATCTTAGTTTAGGGTCATAGATCTTGGACCATTGTAAGAAATACACATTGTGTGTTTTGATGGGGACTTTTCAGCCAGGGGACTGAAAGTGGAATTTGGGGTTAGGCCCAAAGACTTGGGGCTAGATTTGAGGGACACTCGAACGTTCTTACGTATCCCATAAGGATGGGAATCAAGCCCACGTAGTTCAAGAAATACCCTTTGTACAAATTTGGTTCGTACATGTGAAGGGTGGAAAGAGACTTTAGTGCAATGATGGTTTAACCCAAGATAAAAGGTTCGGGCATTGCCATGTATGCACATAGTCTTTGAAATGAAACATGATTGAAAAATCAATGAAAATAATGGTTCAATCTCAGGTGAGGGTATCAAAGAAATTTATAGTTTATTGTCATACTGGAAAAAAGCATTGTATAGTTTAACGTCATATAACAAGGACGAAAGTGAACCAATGTAAAGATATTGATTCTAAGGGAGGTTTCATGAATTAACATCGTATGAGATGGAGATGAACCGATGTGAATAGATTGGTTTTGGGCTTGAACCTTGGGAGGTTGCCTACGTACCCAGCCTCGAAGGTAAGGATCAAAGTCCACATAGTTCAATTACATAATGAATTAATGATCAAGTTGTTCTTGGGAACAACGACCTAAAAAAATGTTGGGACTTACACATGGTTCGTGGCCCAGAGAGAGTGTTATGGTTGAGGTTTTCTCTAATCTCACGTGAGTCATACTCAGTGTGAGAAACAAGAGGTAACAAAAACCTTAACAATGCATATTTTAATGTCAAGTAGGACATATAAAGGGACTATGCAGTTTAAAGTCTTGGAGTTAGGACTATTGGTGCTGCACAGTTTAGTGTAATATAGCCGGGACAAAATATAGTTTAATGTCATGTAGGACATATCATGGACATTCTGTACAGTTTAGCGTCATGTAGTTAGGACGATGGGGACAATAGAGTTTAACGTCATGTTGGACAAAAAGAAGACTATGTAGTTTAATGTCATGTAGGGAGGACAAAAGAGTACACCATTTAACGTCATGTTGGACGTATTAGGGGATTTTTCACAGTTTAACATCATGTTGGATGAAAAAGGGACGATATAGTTTATTGTCATGTTGGGCGAAAGTGCGAATAGTTTAAGGTCATATGCATGGACCGTGGATGGTGCAGTTTAATTTCATGCTGGACGGTGGTGTAGTTTAAGGGCATACAGGACCTTTGATGATTATGTAGTTTAACGTCTTTTCGGACGTAATGGACTTTTATATAGTTTAGCATCATGTAGTTAGGACGTCACAGTTTAATGTCTAGCTGGACGTAAGGGACTTGAAAATAGTTTAGGGTCATATGCGTGGACCGTTGATGATGCTGTTTAAGGTCATACAGGACCTAGTTGCATTTTAAAGTCATATTGGACCATTTATAGAACTTTTTCATAGTTTAACATCATGTAGGACGAAAGTAAAAATAGTTTAAGGCCATATGTATAGACCGTTGCTGTATAGTTTAACGTCATATAGAAATGACGAAAAAGGTAATTTGCAGTTTATAAAAAATACTTCTTCAAAAATTTGGCATTGGTTGGAGTAGTGATGAGTTCTCAATCCATTGAGATTAATGAATATGCTTCAATGGAGTAGACCCTATGTATTGAATAAGGTCCTTCCCATTTTAGCTCAAGCTTGGGAGGTTTCTTTCCTAGTATCATTGGAGTCCTGAGAACTAATGCCAATTCTCCCTGAGTGAATGAACGAAGAAGAACTTTTTTGTTAAAAGCTCGTGCTATTCGATTCTGATAGACTTCCAAGTGGTGCAAAGTGCACAATCATTTCTCATCTAACCATTCCAATTCATTCTATCACTTTTGAGATTGTTCATCTGTAGATGATTGATCACAAATGGAAACTCTGAGTGAGGGTAGTTGAACTTCAATGTGCAAGACGACTTCCGTTCCATATACCAATTAATATGGAGTTGACCGAGTTGCAGTGTAGGTGGTAGTCTGATAAGCCCATAAAGCATGAAAGAGTTTATCAGGCCATGACCTCTTATCGTTATCCACCATCTTTTGCAGTATATTTGAAAGAGTCTTGTTAAAGGCTTCTATCTGGCCATTGGCCGCTACATGATACCGAGATGAATGGTTGGATTTGATGTTGTATTCTTGATACAACTTCTTCACCTCAGATGAACAGAAATTGGTGCCATTGTCCGTCAATATGGTATGAGGGACCCCAAATATGGTAATGATGTTAGACTTGATGAAGCTAACAAAGAATTTAAAATTGACTTCCTTCAAAGGTATTGACTCTGCCCATTTGGAAAAGAAGTTAGTAGCAGCGAGAATGTACTTAAACTGCTTGGTCGTAGCCGAAGGGTAAGGTACCACTACATCCATTCCCCATGTGGCAAATGGCCATTAGTATTTAGCTGTATGAAGCAACTCCGGAGGTTGATGAATGATGTTGGTTTGTACTTGTCATGAATGACACTTCTTTGTGAAATCGACACAATCTCGTATCATTGAAGGCCAAAATTATCCAAGAATTTGAATCTAATCAGACAGTCTATGTCCAGACTGGTGGGTACCTCAAACTCCTACATGAACTTCTTTCGTGGTAGCCATTGTCTCTTCACCATCAATGCATCTAAAGAGAACTCCATCAAAACCACGTTTGTAGATAATTTTCTCTAAGTGATCTGGGCTATCATAAAGACTAAAATTAACCACACGTCGGCGAATTTGTTCTTTCTCAGCTCTATCAGGTGGAAGTGTTCCATTTTCAAGGTATTCCCTGATAGGTGACATCCATCCTGTAGTATGACCATACGGTTCAGGAATAGGACAAATTTCTTTAATTTCCTCTGTTCTGATTCGAACATAAGGTGAAATTGCACGACGGTGGGCAATACTGATGGTTGTCTCGTCTCAATTTGGATCTACCAGAGCTGTGGCTATATTAGCCAATGCATCAGCTTGAGCATTTTTTGATCTTGGGACATAAGAAAATGTCGGTTCTAAAGGGAATTCCGCCATTAACTCTCTGAAGTAATCATACAAAGGGATTAGTTCTTCTTTTCGGATGGCATAATCCCCATTGACTTGATTGATTACCAGGTCTGAATCACCTTTCACATTTAAGTGATTCACTTGTGCTTGAAGTGCTAATTCCAAACCTACGATGAGAGCTTGGTATTCTGCTTCATTATTGGTACCACCATCCCAAAATAAGAAGGAATAAGGTAACACTGCCTTTTCTGGAGATATGAGCACAATTCCTAAGCCAACTTTTTTGAATTTAGGATTTTCCTTTTTTCTCCCTGTTGTACTTCTGGAAGCACCATCAAAATACATTTCCCATGCCTGAGGACTTTCTTGAATAGAGAAGACTTCCTCATCAGGGAGTTCCATATCTGAAGATGTGTCTTCCACTGAAGGGTGTTCAGCTAGGAAATCATCCAGAGCATGGCCTTTTATCGCCTTTTGAGACACATACTGAATGCCGAATTGCTGCAAAATAACTGCCCACCTTGCCAGACATCTTGTAAGCATTGGACGACTTAGGATAAATTTGAGAGGTTTATTGCGTGATACCAATTGGACCTCGTAATGTTGCAGGTAGTGTCTCAACTCTTGAACTGCAAAGATTAATGCCAGGAAGCACTTATCAATACTTTAATACTAGGTTTCTACTTCAAGCATGGTTCGACTGAGATAGTTGAGGCTGTTTGCATTCCCAGCATCATTCTTTTGAGCAAGAAAGGCACCCAATGATCGCTCTAGAGCTGTCACGTAGAGGATAAGTGGTCTTCCTTCAACAGGTGGCATGAGTACCAGTGGACTCAAGAGGTATTTCTGGAGAATATCAAATGCTTCTTGACATTCTTCAGTCCACTGGTAAGTGACTCCCTTCTTCATCAATTTGGTGAAGGGTAAACTTTTGCCTGCTAAATTTGTGATGAAACGCCGAATATAGGATAAGTGTCCTGGAAGTCCTCTTAATTCTTTCAAATTTTGAGGAGGTGACATACCAAGGATTGACTTGGTCTTCTCAGGATCGAATTCAAAACCACGATGGCATACAACAAAGCTGAGAAATTTTCCGGAGGTTACCCCAAAAGCACATTTTAAGGGGTTCATATTCAAATTTTGTTGTCGAAGCTTGCAGAATATGACTTCCAAATCATCCAAGTGATTAGAAATTTTTTTGGATATAACTACCAAATCATCTACATAGCATTGAACAAACTCCCATAAGAAGGGCTTGAAGATACGATGCATGGCATGCTGATAAGTTACACCTTCATTCTTTAAGCTGAAGGGAATTAACCGATAGCAAAACACACCCTGAGGGGCTCTGAAGGCTGTAGATTCCTCGTCTTCTAGGGCCATTCAGTTATGATTATATCCGGAATATCCATCCATGAAGGAAAGTGCTTCATATCCAGCTGTTGCATCAATTAGAAGTTCTGTAATCGGAACTGGGAAATCATCCTTAAGACAATGCTGATTAAGATCTCTGAAATCGATGCAAACTCTAATTTGTCCATTCTTTTACATTACAGGGACAATATTAGCCAACCAGTTGGGATATTGAACTTTTCTGACAAAGTTATCTTTGATAAGCTTATCCACTTCAGCTTCAATTTTGAAAGGATATGTTGGGTGGGTTCTTCTCGCGACTTGATTAAATCCTCGATGTTCTTCTGGTAAACCCAAATGATGAGTAGCAACATCAGGATCAAGCCCGGGCATTCTTGTATAGTTCCAGACAAATATATATCTATTTTGCTTTAGAAAAGAAATATACATCTCTTGCTCTTCAAGAGTCATGGCTGCACTGATTAAAGTGGGGCATGGATCTCCTTTTGTACCTAGATTTATTTCTCTGAGTTCATCTACAGTGGTAGAGATAACCTCTTCAAATGATCGAGGAGCATCTCTGAGTTCTTCCTCTTCTTCTTTATCATGTGTTATTTCTTCTGTTTCTACTTTCATAGTAGATGATAAAGTAGAATTCTCATTATCCAAAAAGATGTCAAAATTTGAAAATCTTGAAGAAGAAGCTTTCATTTCCGACCCGATTGATGATGAAGGGTCTTCTTTGGGTAATAAAGGGGAGATGATGGATTTAGAATCGACATCATTTTTCACCTCATATGTTTCTATAACTTCTTCTGGCCTAATTGGTGAAACATATACTTGTTGGATTTCAGCAGATGAAATGAAGACATCACCATTTGTGCTTTCATCACTTCTTGGTAGATTACCAATTTCTCCCATGTTGTCTGGCTCGATTGCCATAATTGACATTATGGATCCTTCCATAAGAGTATTTCTATTTGGGTCTATCTTGTCAGTTTGACTGATAAGCAACACATAATCTGTACTCACATTTGTAAATGAATTTACTGGAATTTTTTCCAAACCATATAGAGAATTAACTTTGGTAATCTCCTTTGTTATGGATTTCTCCCTTTTCTTCTTGTGATAGAATTCCGCCTCAATGTATTGAGACTCACATGTCTTGAATGGGGCCTTATCACCATACAATGTCCCAACTTGACCATCAAAACAATGTTTGAGACATTTATGGTATGATGAAGGGATAGCCTCATGTTGATGTAGCCAGGGTCTTCCAAGCAAGATGTTGAAGGCTGAGTCTTGATCAACAACCATGAAATCTGAATTGGGTACAAGATCTCCAAACTGAGTTCTGAGTGTAGCTTCACCCAGTAGTTCTTGTTAATTTTTATCATATCCCTATATCATCATGGGGGAAGGAGATAAATTAGATTTTTTGAGGCCCAATTGACGAAGTGTACGAATGGGCATGAGGTTGACTCCCGAACCATTTTCAATGAAAGCTCTTCGAACATCCATGCCATTGACCTTTCTAGACAAGTACAATGGTCTAATATGTCCATGCACAACATCATCTTCATCTTCATCAGTAAAGGATATTATTTCATGGAATTCTGCAGGATTATTCTCTATATGATAGAATTCAGCTGCAGCAATTTCAATTTCAATCTCCTGAGGACTTGACAAAGCCTCGATGAGTGCTTCCCAAAGATCATTTGATAGATTCAGAGCATCCAGAATTGTTAAATTGGATGGTACTTGGGCCATGTGTTTCAATATATCATACTTTTGATCTAGAGGTCTGCGTTTCCCAATAGGAATATGTGGTTTAGTAGGTACCTTGTAACCAGATGCTTTGGAAGTTGATGCATCTTGTATTGGGATAGGAGTTGGCAATATTCTTGGTTTTGGAAGATTAGACCGATTAGATCCATTTACTTGCTGAGAGGAAGAAGATGGAACCTTCAACTGGTCTTCCAAAATAACTGTGCCAGGAATGAATTTGCTATTGGTATAAGAACATTCTTGTTCTTTGTGAGCTTGCTGAAGGGCTCTACCACGAGTTTCTACTGTGTACACAGTTCTAGCCGGGGTAGAATTGGAATAGTGGATTATGAAAGATCAACGTCTTCCCCTGTATCCTGAGCCCCTAGAACTTCCTTTGATTCCTCTATTTGATACAGGGAATTCAGGACCATTGAAATCAAAACTTTGACTGGCATATGGATCTGTTAATTGAATCATATTAATAGAACCATAGATTAACTCTTCATCTGATGAAGACTCTGCCTGATTAACCTGTTTAGGCTGTGCCGTTTGGTGGGGCGATGCCCGTGGCTTTGAAGTAGATGGCATGAAGTCCGCCAAAGTCAAAGAAAACTTAAGCTTTGACACATACTCATCTTCTTCGGATTATTTTTCTTTATTTGAATCATGCCGTTTCTTTGAGGACTTTCCCTCTGACGAAGAGGGTTTTTCCACAACATTCATGGCAGAAGACACAATTGGTTTCTTTAATTGTGTTCTAAAATAGCATGATTTCGATTGATTGTCTTTCTGACCATCCAATCATCATAATTCTGTGCAATTTTGCTTTTGACTTCTTTCCATTCACCTTTCTCCTCTGGAACTGTAGTAGTGACACATGCTACCTGGGCTGAGGAGCCTTTCAATGCGACTTGTCCCGAGTCGACCATATTTTGCAAGAGGTCTTTGAAGACAAAAAACCCCTGGATGGGATGCCCCAACATTTTATGAAAAGGGAAATAATTGCGACGGTATTCATCTCCTTTCTTGTATGGCCTCTTGGGCATTGGAAATTGAACAAAATTGTTTTCCAGAGCCGAAATGATATAACCAGGAACTTGTTCATTTCGGAAAGAGTATGTTTTTCTCTTCAGATCCTCAAATTGTTTTCTCCTTTGATCTTTTTGATTGTATGGATGAAAAGGCCATTGTTGTTGGCGCTCAGAAGGAGGAGCCCTTCGAGAAGATGAAGGTTTTGAGGTAGAGATAGGTACAGGTGCTTGTTTAAGCATAACTGTAGCAGTTTCTGCTTTACCCATTCTCCTTCCTGGAGCTGATGGAATTACACGAGATTTAGCCTTAGCCTGTATAAGGGAATCTTCAATCTGCTGAGTGATTGAAGTAAGGTCTTGAAACCCTCCTGTGTATTTCACAGGGATTAACGGCGTGCGTAATTCGTCATGCAGATTTTCGACACAGATTGGCAATAATTCTTCTTTAGGGAGTGCTATACTCAAGGAATATGTTAATCCCTTCCATCGAGCAGCGAAATCAGAGACCCATTCATTCTCCCCTTGCTTACAGTTTGTAAGATCGAAAACTGTTGTCTTTGGAAAAGTTTAGCTGAAGTGAAGGAGGAATTTTTGGCGAAGATCCTCCCATCTGGTAAATGACCGGGATTGCAAGCTTGTATACCAAACAAAAGCTGATCCTTGCAAGGTTCGCACGAATCATATGAGTTTCACTACTTCTTGCTGCTCCGGAGTTCCCATAATAGGATTGAAACAAGAAACGTAATGCGTCAAATGTTGTTCAGGATTGCCTGATACATTGAAAATAGGGAATACAAGGTTCCCAAAACTGGATGGAGGATAAATTGAATCTACCCATTCAGGGAAAACTTTCTCTTCTGCTTGAACTTGCGCACGCTTCCCTTCCATAGTTTCTAACCGAGCTGTTAATAACTCAATAGTAGTTATTAACTTTTGAGAAACATCTGGTTGAACTTAGACTTGGGTAGGTGCAATGACTGGATCTTGGAAAAATGTGGCGATTGGTGCTGCAACTGATGGTAGTACTTCCAACTGTTGTTGCACTTGAACCGTATGATTAGACCTGTGAGGGTGTACTGATAGAGGAGGATATTCTTGATCCATCTCAGTAGCTGCAACAAATTCCTTTGGCTGACTGACTCTAGAATGCTTAAGAAGAAGACTACTCTAAAGTAGTTCGGCATCCAACCTTCTTAATTCCTTCATTTCTTTCTCCTATTGTGAAAACCTCTGCTCTAGTGAGAGAGATTGACCTTCTCCAGAGGAAGGATATGTAACCTGGTTCTTTCCCTTCCCTTTGTTGGATCCTTTTCAGAGAGGGGGAAGTGGGTTACTCGAAGGATTACCTAAGTTCTGAGTAATCCTTTGACTTCATGTATGCAGACCTTCTTCATTGGTGTCAGTGCGTACATATTCTTGAGCAGGAACCTCTTCATCTGAGTCCCCAGAGTGAGCCTCATCTAGTGGATCAGCAACAACGACATTGATGACATTGATTGATGCATAACTCATCGCATCCCTTCTATCAGCATTTTTGTGATATTTTCTTCTTCTATGTCTTTGATGAGACATTGCCTTTTGTTGATTTGATCCCTCAGGAACTTCTTGATGAACCGTAATTTGGAGGGAATCTCCTGATAATTTGGCTCTTCGTTCCTCTTGAGGTTTCTTCCCCAATCGAGAAAAGACCTACTTTCTTTGAGGAGGGGATTAATGATTTGAAAAAGTCCCCAGTCCAGTGGACTGGGGCTGTTCCTGCTGTTCTCGATCAACTCCCTGAATCCTTTTTGTTGATTCCGAGGGTTGGTTTAAAAGAGTCCCCAGTCTGGCGAGCTGGGGTGGTTCTTGACATGCTATGTCTGAGACTTTCTTGAAATTCCTCCTGATCTTGCGAACCGTCATTCGGAAATTAGCTGGATGCATTGTCCTGTATCCGCTTTTATCACCCGGTTCAAAAGACCATTGGATGATTTCTGACACTCCTGTCACTTGGTGACGTGCTTGCTCCAAACGATAGGAATTTTTCAATATTCTCGTTTTCTTGATTCCAGAGTAATTCAACAACTTGTTCTATGTATTCTTGATTTTTAGAAGAACTAGTTGAAGCCTGTTCTTGGGAAAGATTTTGATTACAAACAAAGCCCATTGACTATAACCGGCCATGGGCAATAACATTGCATGGGACCATTTTCGGCGGGCTTTGTTGACTAGAGAGCACCGTGAAATGCAGTGCTCCATGAACACCACATCCTCTAACACAAATACCAGATTTGGAATTGGCAATTAACTGACGCAATCTTCTTAGTGCGCCAAGGCTTGAACGTTGAAGGGATCTCTGCTTCTTTTCAGTCTTCGGATATCGAGATACTGATAGAGATTCCGAATCAATCTGACATTGTAACCCTTTTATTATCATAAGATGATTTTCATATTCATCATAAGATAATACTTTCTTTTTCAACTGACTAAGAGTTTTCCATATGTTGAGATGAATATCATGAATTTCATCTTTCGTCAACAATTCTGGAATATTATACTGAGAGTCAGCCAGAGGCCAAAACATGACTGGCACTTCACCATTTGCCAGTTGTTTTCTCAAGATCAGCGTTTCCTCTTTATCATTTGATGAAGATTCTTCTACTTGATTTGACCAGAGTTGGTGTTTCCTGGTTGCTTCATTGGATTCAACAGGATTGGTAGAGAAATCATTGATCAAACTAGAAGATGCATGACTGAGGGGTGGTTCGGAGAATGACCTACACCATAGGATATCTTCTGATTGAGAAAGTATTTCACCTGCTACCAATGAAGTTTCAAAAATGACTAGTTTTGCATTTGCAAGTGCCTCAAGATAAGGGGGCTTTCTCGGCACTACATTGTCCACTGGAGCATTTTCCGTGCAATGTGCATCACTACTGCGGAGAGGTCTTTCGCAGCAAAATTCATCATCATGGGGAGGACCACCATAATGGGTTATAGCAAAAGATGAGATCTCTTGCTCCTTGTTCTTCTGACCACACAGAGGGTTCATGTGGCTCTCATCCGAAGATGAAACTTCGAGATCGACCAAATTGTCATGAAGCAAGCCTTCATGAGGAAGTTTTATTTGAAGACCTTCGGAATTAATGATCCCACTACTGGGAAATGAGGGAGTAGAATCTTGAATTTCAACAGATAATTGTCTGAGGGCTTCAAGAACTCCAACATCGAGCAAGGCCTTGTTACAGATTTGCTCTTGATATCTTGACTGTGCTGGGCGGGTCTTTTTCTTAGACGCCTTATTACTCGCCTTGGAAACCACTTGTTGACGAAAGTGGCTGCTCTTAGCAGGTGTATATGCCTGATCAGGAAAGATGGCCAGGTTAGGCTGATGATCTCTTCTCAAATCAGGTGTATGTGCCTGACTTGGTTGTCTGTATGCTATGGGGGAGTATGCCCCACAACCCTCTTGGACTGGAACAGATGTGTGTGTCTGTTCCGGAGTGAATTGTTGATGTATCACTCCACTAGTAGGGATAGATTTATGTGTCTTTCCCTAAGATGCCGCTGAAGTTGTTATAATATCCTGGCAGGCATCTAGAATATGAGCAGGGATTTGCTTCTTCTATTTCACCATTGATAGAATATTCTTGGTGACTTCAGCTACCGGAACGAGAATATATGTCCATTCTGGGCTTGGAGTAGGTGTATGTGCCTGCTCGTGTCCTCCTTTTCCTGTCAGTGAATCTTGACAGTACTCAAGTATGGTGGAAGAGAGTTGAGTCTCCCTCCTATTTGTTGTCGGGGATTTCCGATTAACTTCTCCGAATGCTACCAAGCGAGACTATTGGTAGGTTTGATTAATACTAGCAGGTGTATGTTCCTGTTGATTACACTTCGTGAAACGTGGTTGACGAGATCCATAATATGTAGTCAGATGAGCCTGCTGACTAGCTGATGATGTATAAACAAGTGTATGTTCCTTCCCATAGTACTTCGCCGGAATTGCCTGGAGGGATTGGCGTGATGCTGTCAGACGAGTCTGCTGGACAATGGAATTAAAACGGGCAGGTGTATGTCCATGATCATTGCTTGCCACCATGTTAGGTTGGTGGACTTCTCCAGAAATGGTAGAGATGAGAACCAGATCACTGTTGACCGGATTCCACCTCTGATAGTTTGTCTTGCTTGCTCGGGTTCGAGGAACCTGAGCCGAACGCCTGGAGTTGGTACCCTCAACATGTTGAGGGCCCACTACCGCACGAGTCTGGCGGCGATTGTTGGTGGGAGCCCTGAGGAAGGACTCCTGTCTGTTTGAATTAAGGCCCTGAGGGACCTACTCATTCACCTCTCCAAAATAATGGAGCGAATGGTGATTGCATTCCCGGGATAATGACCTGAAACGGTTGGAGATGGTAGTCAGCACCGCTAGCTTCTTTATCACTGGTCTTCATTGTCCGGACAACCGATGTGAGTTGTTTACTTGGAGGGCTTGTCGGGCAGCCACCAGAGTTGGGATGGTACCGTGTTGACGGTACTCCTTGACCAGTGCGTTTGATACCCAACATTGAAGATGCTTAGTATGTGATATATTCCTAAGAGCGGACGACGATCCAGCAGGAGTATCAGCAGTGGCATTTGCAGCAGAAGTATTCAAAGTTGTGAACTTGAGAGCAGCCATTCTAGAAATGCATATGATCTTGGGAAAAGAGTGCATGTTTGATATAACTCACATAATCAAGATAAATTCAGCCACTACATATTTTGGATGAGCTAATATGTCAATGATTGTTTTTGTTGGCCCTATCATTGAGTTTTAAATAGGGGCCTAACAAATGGGTAAAACATTATTTTAACTTGGTTAAGGATTCACGTCAGGTTCACCATTTTTTTCCCTCAGAATTCGGGGATGACCACCTTGATGGGAGGTTCAAACATTACGATCGGTTTCTAACGGGTTTGTTCACAGAACCGGAAACATCCAATGATTCCACATCCATTCGGACCTACTTTCCAAAGGTAGGTGCTCATTAGTTTGTGGACAGACGAGCCTTAGAAATTTGCATTGGTCGAGAGGATGGGAGGTTGGACTCATCACACCTTTTTGAGGGGAATTATTGTCTACTCCGAGACTCTCTTTATAGATTTAAGTTATGTTCGTGAATCCTTATTACATTACCATGTATAAAATGAGCTTTCCTTCAGATCTGACAATCAATGATTAAATATGTAGTAAATTTAGAGAATCTTTTGTATGTATTCGAGGTTCTTCATCGATAGAGAATCATCTGTATTTATTAGAGATTCTTGGTCAATGGTACCCTTAGAAACATTTATATAGAAGTCTCTTGGTCATTATAATGACCATGCTGGTTTTAAATCCACTCAGTGGGGCACTTGAAGTTTATTTTCATTCAGAAGGACATGGATTATTTTAGAGTTGGGATCGAACCCGTAGACGGGCTACCTACGTATCCTTTGTTTAGAAAAGGAATTATAACCCAAGTAGTTCGAGTAAGGGAGTATGATGTTTATGATTAATGGCTCAAAGAAGGATGTCACAATTACTTTTACACTCTAAGCTCACGTGAGTCATCCTCGGTGTGAGAAACAAGAGGTATTGGTAAAAATTAGACAATTGTGCCATGAAAGATGCAATCATAAGAAATAATGTGGGGCTTATGTATGTATGACTGCCCAGATAAATGAAGGTTAGGATTTAATTTAGGGAAGAAATCCAGGAACAGGGTCCATAAAGGTATATGTGTTTCATGGAGATTCTGAATAGTCTAACTTGGGGCTTACTACTGAAAAAGAGGCCCAAATTAGGATAAGACTTATGATTGGTTTTTACTCCTGAAAAGGAATCCCAGATCAAAGGTAAATTAGGACTGCTTAAGAGAAATTAAGACTGGGGATTATTCTTGAAAATGAGGCACATGTTAAGAGATTTGAAAAATTAAGGGACTTGGGGTTTACTCTTGATGAGGATGCCCATATTTGAGACTAGGGCTTACTCCTAAAAAGGAGGCCCAGTTCAAGGATTATGACTGGGGATTATTCCTGAAAAGGAGGCCCAGGTTAATGGAATTAAGCTTTGGGGCTTAATCCTGAGGAGGATGCCCAAATTAGGGGACTGGGGCTTACTCCTAAGGAGGATGCCCAAATTTGGGAGCATTAAGAATAGGGGCTTACTCCTAAAGAGGATGCCCAAGTTAAGAATTATTATTGGGACTTACTCCTAAGGAGGATTCCCATATTTGAGACTAGGGATTATTCCTGAAATGGAAGCCCAAGTTAGGGGATCTGGGGATTACTCCTAAAGAGGATGCCCAAATTAGAGGACTTATGACTAGGGATTATTCCTTAAAAGGAGACCCAGGTTAAGGATTCTCTCATATTAAATTATGAGGTTGAATGAATGAAATCCCAATCTTTAGTGACATAAATATGTGTAAATCACTAGGTTTTGACAGATATTCCACAGAATTCCTTTCAGATAAGGAAGTCAAATCAAGAAATCATGCCATAAATGGCTTTGAAGAGTGTCCTGAAGACTGAATCTTGAATAGGAAAGGTGGAATGGCTTAAAAGGGGTGAAATGGGCAAGAAGGGCACCCAAAAAGGCAAGGGCGCGCAAGTCCTGGCAGGCGCGCAGGTACTGAGTGGGCGCGCAGGTATGCCTGCGCGACACATGGTGTACTTGCACGATGGTTAACCACCAGGGAAATACTTGAGAGACTCTTGATTAATGCCTTTAGAATCCTCTTGAGGTTCTTCCAGAAGAGGGGAACGCAATATGATGGAGCAAGGCGGCACACAAGTGTGGCCTTTTCCCTTAAGGGATGGCCACTCAGGTGCACAAGTGTTGATGAGTTTCAACACTTAGGCCTTCCTCCCCCTCTTTAGATCTTCCGTTCTAGGTAAGAAATTATCTTAGAAATGTTTTGGAAGCTTTGATAAGAGACTAGGGCGCCGAGAGCTCAAATCTGTGTTTCTGGAAAAAATCCTCCTCTAATGGGGGGCCCACAGGGTCTATTTAAAGGCAGGAGAATACCCTGGGTGGTTACAACTTAGGTCGCGCAAGTCACTTGCGTGGCCACTAGGCGTCGCGCAAGTGGACTTGCGCGACAGTGATAGAACTAGTGCGGAACATGTGCTTTTGATCCCTTGTTCATGCCTTTGTCTATTTTTGATATTTTCTTCAAAGGATGGATCAATTTGTGCTAAGTCATTTCGCTTCACATTCCTTTGGTCTCTGTGATGAAAAAGGAGCGTCAAAATTTATTTTTAAAATAATTTTGATGGAATCGAGCTAGTATAAATCCTACAATTATCTTCATCATAGAATGTTGGAGTTTTCTTTTAGTGACTAGGTGTTCTTGAAATATTTATATTGGATAGGTCATCGACATCTTGGGAGGCAAGGTAAGTTTGATCCTCATTATGTGGGGCCTTTTAAGGTTGTTAAGAAGGTGGGTAAAGTGGATTACCTTTTATCACATCCACATAGTTTAAATCGATAAATAATGTTTTCCATGTATCACAACCATGAAAGTATATTTCTGACCCATATGATGTCTTGATCTTAGAGGATCTTAATATTGAGACTAATTTATTTGTAACTGAGCATCCAGTCAAGATATTAGATTATTAGACAAAGGAACTTCATATGAGGATGATAAATTTGGTCCATGTGCTATGAAAGCGTGGTTCTAGTTCTCATGAGACTTGTGAATGTGAGTATGTTATGAGAGAGTTGTTTCATTATCTCATTGATAAGGAAACTTTCTGAAAATCAATTTGGGGAAAAAAAATTCTATCATGGGGACGCTGTAACATCCATTTACATTTGTAAGGAATCCTAAACCCCTATTTAGATCATGATTTAGTTGGGGTTTATATTAGGTTATTTTTTGGTAAAATTTGGTGAATTTTGGAGTCTTTTTGGGATATGAACCGTTAGCACATGGTTTTCCCAAATCATGCACCCCCAGTGAAAACCATGAAACCCTAGATAGTGAGGGTTTTCACAATTGGTGCATGGATTGACAGACCATTTTACCACCTAGGAGAAACCCTGAACCTTGGATAGTCAGTCGAAATGGGGAACATGGTTAGGGTTTATAGTTTGTCTAATCATCTGGCCCTCCCTAGGAAACCATGCATGCTGTAATTTTTAATTCCATTTTTTTAAAATCTAAAACCCCTTGGATTAACATTAGGTCAACCCCCACTAGACCCCATATGATTTCCTTGGATTTGAAGGCTCTCAAGAAGCGATTTTTTCTCCTCCAAACCCTTTCCTTGGTGTATTGATGTCTGGAAGATCTCATCTAGTCTCCTTTGAGTAAGTGAATCTCCTCTCATGTGTTCTCTCCCAATATATCCTTCCATTATCGTTGGAGTTTTATGGATAACCACATATTGGATGGATCTAAACTCTATTTTATTGGGTCTTGATTATAGGTTTGATTTCTCGATCATCAATTCCTTTTTTCTTCATTATTGGATCCTGTTATGTGTGTTGATTTTTGATTTTGTGATTAAAGGTGGGTGGTTCTATTTGAGATTTTTCATATAATCAAAAACTTTATTTTCTTTAGTTTTTTAAAATAAATTTTAATTTATTTAAAAAAACTTGATTTGATGTTATTTGATTATGGAATTTGAAATGGAATGGAATTTGGAATAAAATTCAATTCCATTGGAATTAGAATTTTGTTTGTATTTTGAAGACGACGGAATTGATGACATGATTTGATATATGATTTAAGAAAATTTCATAAATTGAAATGATGAAAACCAATGATTGGTTTTTTATTGAAAAGACATGAATTGATGAAAAATCGATGTTTTCGTTTTGAAATTGAATTGGCATATTAAAATTGAAAATTGGGAAACTAAATTGTGAATAATGATTTGATTTGAAATGAGATGAATTTAAACTTTTCTAGTGATTTATTAAGAACATGGGAGCCTGGGTAGTTAGTGGGTTATTTTGGACAGGCACACTAGCATGATGATTCCATAACAATGGAGTGACGATTAAAAGTATAACAAAACCCTAGTTATTCATATATTACCCCTGATGGGATATTGATGAGTCCTATGCAGCTTGATCCTAAGGGATGTGGGAATATATATTTTGTCATGATCACTGATATATGAGAAGTGTGAGTATCTTATAACTAGTAACTAACATATCACAAGGAATATGACTATGGTTTTTATTGTGACTATTTTGATATACATTCCATTGATTATATAACTTTTTTACTCAGGAAAATTATTTATATAAATTATTTTATATGAAATGTTTATTTAATCTAGGTTTTAAATGTTCTCTATCCTTTGAAAAGAATCATGTTTTATTTTATATATGAAAATGATATATTATGATATTCTTTAATTTATTAAAATTAAAGAATGATTTGGTTTATTATTATGGAATCTGTAATGGAACACTTGGGGAGACCATTCCAGGATTTATATCTCACACCCTACCGTTACCTTTAAGCAATTCTATATTTTCTTATGATAGGTCTAAGAAAAGGGAAATCACCAGTTAGAGGTCGTGAATGTTCTTGATCCTTTGGACCATGGGTTGTTTTGGTTTTCTTGGGATGTTTGTCTTTTGGTTGAATAATTTTATGGTGTACAATTATAGGTTTTGTTATAAATATTTGATTTATGATACTTTCTCCCTCTGGAGTTTTGGGTATACTAACATGTAACATTTATCTTTAGGAGTTTTTGTGACAAATTTGATCCCTCTTTTATCATGTATGATGCCAGGTGATTGTCAACAACCCATGAGTACCTAGAACACCCTTCAACCTATGTTAGTGCCGGATTTTGGATTAGGTTACTATGGTATCTCATATTTCTTCTAACAAAAATTAAATATATAACTAAAAAAAATAAAATAATAACTTTAAATGAATGAAATTATTATTTTAAAAAAAAAATGAACAAAATGAATGTATTAAATAATGGAAATAAAAAATTATAATTTAAACAAAAACAAAGGATTAAAACATGATAGTTAATACAAAACAACTTATTTATCTTCAAATTATTCAAACACACTAAAGCAAACATTTAAATACACACTTTAACATACAATAATAGTTTTAATAATTGAATAAAAATGTGAAAAAATTGATAATTATTCAACCCAATACAATATTTTAATAATAAAAAGACAATTAATAATATAAAATGATGTGAAAAAAATTTAATAAATTACACGTCAATATATATTTAGATATAAACCATTTAGTTGATGATATATCCATTTGTCATCATACATAATGGTTTTAAATTTTTTCAAAGTGGTCAAAACATTTTTTTTAAAATAAATTAGTAATAAAAAAATATGAAAACATTTTTCTAAAATTAATTTATATATATTAAAAATTTATTTTATTTTAGTTTGTATATAGAAATGTGTTTGATCTATTATTTTTAAGTGATAACATTATTTTTTTTATTTATGTTTTGATAAAATAATACTGATAATCACGATCCATTGAAAAATAAAAAGTTAATATTTTTCTAATAATCAATTCTAGATATAAAAAATAAAAAATTATTAAAGAAGAACACCTAATAAACTATTCATAAAAAATATGAAACAAATGCATGGAATATAAAAACAATGTTGAAAAATTAACATCCTAAGACACTATCAATTTTTTTTGAACTATTTTAGGGTCAAGACCCCTATAAGAAGCTTGTTATTCCTTTGAAGTAAATATCTATTCTTTTCATGTTGTAATTAAGAATGAGGAAAAAGAGGTTGATGTCTAGGCTACAGGCTTGTTACATGACATGATTGGGGTTACATGCCGTATAATCCAAGTAAACACCATGTAATGGTCTGGCCAGGGAAGTCTATGGAAAGTTGAGAGAAAAGGGGGACTAAGAAATTACACAATGTGTATTTTGTAGTACACTCCATGTATTTGTTTTTCCACAAAACGAGTTATCTTTTTTTAGACAGACAGACATGACCTCCCCTGGTTTGCGAACTACAACACACGATGACCTGAGGTAAGGGTTGGCTCCTGATTCTTCATCCAAACTCTATTTCAATCACTATCAATTGGGTTGGAACCCCATTATAGAGTTCTTGATTCCTCTTGAGCCATTATAAATTTCTTCTCCTCTCCCCCTAATTATTGAGGTTTGGTAAATTATGCGGGTTTTTTAGATCTACTCCATTCTAGGTCGAATTAGAGGCCGATGTTGGATGAGGTGAGTTATATGATTTTGAGGTAGGAGGTCTCGTGCCTTATCCTAATTTTCAAGACGTATATATATGCCAAAATGTCACACGCCAATTTTTTGGGCATATCATTTATTTAACATTGACACTTTTTGTTTCCTATTGATGTTCAGGTAATTGAATAAGTTTTTTAAAGAATGTTTTAGGTTGTATTCCCTGATTAAGGGCCACCCCATGAGTGAGTTCCCTTAGATGACCATTTATGGATGTTTGGACTAGGATGCCTATGAGGTATTCCTTTGTTTCCCTTTCACAGGTTGTTAAAAATAATTTTATATGGATAATAAATCAAAAGGATATTAAATAATAATTGAATTTATTATGGTATGGGATGATTGGTTTTCCCATTGTCCTTTGTTTTCCTTTTCTTGTTTAAGCAAAATTGGAATGTTTTCCTCCAACTCTAAAATTTACCATGTGAGGTATTTGATGTTATAGCCATGTAATAGTTTAATTTTCATGTGTTTCTTCTTATAAAAAATGGGCCCATTTGAGTTGTTCAATATTATATCCATGTAATAGTTTACTTTACATGTGTTTCTTCTTATAAAAATGGTTTCCATGTGAGATGTTTAATGTATGTAATAGATTAATTTACATGTGTTGCTTCTTATTTGAAATGTTTAATTAAATATTCAAAATTTAATGGGTAAAAAACAATGGGTCAAAAATGGAATCTGTTAAAATACCATGGACATGCTCATATGACTATTTCACCTTATACCTTGTCTGAACCATGGATTCAGATTAGAATGCCATAGACGGACTCAAAGAGTGTATTATTATGTTATGCTATGAGAGATCCATGGATGTAGTGGTCTGGATCATAGTGAAATTATTTAAATGTCGAGTGAACCATGGATCAAATGAGGTATTCCATTGATTAGATCTATTGGCAGAGTTTATATGTCACAAGTTGACTTTTACTTATACCACACCTAGAGTGATGCCAGGTTCCTAATAGGTTTTCCAGAATAGGCTCATAGGATGTTGATAGAATTTCACCTAGAGTGATACTTGAATTACAACTTGGGAATTTCAAGGATGGGCTCAGGTTATAAATTGAATATTGAAATGGATGGTCTTATGGAGCGTTTTACAAGACAAATCATAAGCTTGGATTCGATATTCACTTTTGTTTATTGAACTGGTCTTCTAAGACATCTGTTGTGTTTAATTTTATATAGGGGTTTCCTAGCCAATTTCAGATCTTGAGACTTATATAATTCAATTTTAATTGAGTATTTAATTGAATATAAAGAATGTAAATGAAATCTAGCTCTTGTAGGACTGTTTAATTTTGAGTACTTCCTAGCTTACTTCTTTCATTAATTTGCACTACCTGTTATATATATATATTCACTGATAGATTGGAACAGACCATTGGTGGTTACCTACTGGGATTTAGTCTCACACCATATTTGGGTCGTGTTTTGGGCACAAATAGATTATGTGGTTGTGGGTGTCGATAAGGGATAGAACCCTTCTAAATGTACATGATTTTCTACATAGGAGCAGGAGATCATGGGACCAAGCCGAGGTTTGCAATGATTCTGAATTTATTTTGTCCATTATGTACTTTGGGTAAATATATCCTGTATTACTATAGTGTAACATGTTTTGGCTATTTTCCTAGAACATTTAACATGGAACATCATATTTGGTATGATATGACATTTGGTTATTTATATTATCATTATTTCACTATTTACTACAATAGTATGGTATTAAGGCTTCTTCTACTGTTCTTCTATTGTGTTCCATTGTGTTAAACTCTGATAATGAGGGAATAGTCTCCCCACTATCACTCCTAGGCCCTCGCTACTAGTTGGAAGCATCTAGCATTGGGGGGGATACAATTGAGGCCATGTGGCCAACTAGGTCTGAGGAACCTTTGAGTGTCATCCAGATCAAGGACATTACAAAGTGGTATCAAAGGATTATTTTATGGTTTTCATTCTTATTTGTTCACGATTGGAAGAGATATAAGTGCAATGGGATTTGGTAATAATCTGTACCAAGGATTATCTACCCCACATATAGGGAAAAACCAAATTACCTCGAATTCAATTGTGATTTTTGGATTTTGAGCTATTACAATTGATTCGATTTCACTGTTGGGAGAAAAACTTGTATCATGTTTTTATTATTGATATTATTGTGGTTATATTTTGTTGAAAACTGATGAGATGAGGGTATTCCATATCATGCATCATATAGACACTTTATAAAAATCACATGCCATGCATTCTTTCCATGCCATTTATGAGCATTATTGATTACATGCTGTTGTGATAGGTACCATGATAGATATCACTATTGTTATGATAATTATATTGGTACATGTTATGGTTTAATTGAATGGATTCCAATCTTTAGACCCTAAGGTGTATGGGCCCGCTTTGATCGAAATTTGGTGGATAATGTTGCTGTCATAAATTTAATTTTGTTACGATGTGCTTCAGGTGGTTTCCAAGATTTGATTTGAGGGGATTATGGCCCCCCATGGATCAGAATTCAGCACAACATTCAAGACATGAATGTGAACTTAGTTTTGGATCACAGGGGTTTTGGGTAATAATAGTGTTGTCCCATCTGGAAACCCAGAATACATGGCATGTGGTATAGGGGAACATTCCATGTGTTATTTCTATTCAGGGAGGATTAAGTTTAAGAGGATACATGTTGTGTATGGGGTATACACGCCGTGTACTGGTACTTGTCCATATAGTTGAGTTACCGGGAATGTCTAACCATGTATGGGTACATGGTCATGTAGAGTACATGGCCATACCCCGTGTAGGTAGCACGCCATGTACAAGTACATAGCTTGACCAGGTAAACGACCAAGCCGGTTGATGACACATCCATATACCCTGTGTTGGGTACACACCATGTACAAGTCTAACATGTCGTGTTCCAGGGGTGTTTACACACCGAGGATGGCATAAGTACATGTCTATGTGGGAGAATGAGGGTACATGTTGTTTATGGTTTTTACATGATGTGTAATATTATTTTGTACCATTTTAGGGTTTTCTTCTCTTATTTTGTTTTTTCTCTCTTGAACTGTGAACCTTGACAATGAAATTGAACTAAAATGTGTGATTTATCTTGTAGAGTCATGCCACCATGATGACCTCCAGTTGTAAACCAGGAGGGTAGTGACAATCGTACCCTAAAGGTGGTAGCCCATGGGCTAACAGTGGATACTCTAGTCATTCCAGTTGATGAACTAGATATTAAACTTGATGCATGTATTGATGCATAGTCTTGTGAGTAATTTATGTGGTTCATATAAACATTTTAGGGAGAAACGCACCCTGCCACATCTATGGAAGAGTTGACGCGAGTGTTCTGGTAGAAGCATTTCCCCACATTTTTTCAGGGATGGAGGACCAAAGGTTGTGGAGTCATGGATAGAGTCCATGCATTAGATATTTGAGAATTTAGATATTCCTCTTGAAAGGAGGGTAAAGTTCATGACATATATTCTATGTGATTCCTCCCAGATATGGTGGGATGTTATAACTCAGGAAGAGCATCATCGATATATGGCATGGGGAGATTTTTTGATAGTCTTCTATGATTATTATTTCCCCAAGATAATGAGGTCCAATAGATCATGGGAGTTAATGCATCTAGAGAAGGTAACACTGTAAGTTATGGAATATTCTACCCATTTTACTAAGCTTCAGTGTTTCAAACCTATTCTGATGGTTGATTATGTATTGAAGGCTAGGAATTTTGAGGATGGTCTCATGTATGATTTCTGATCAAAGGTAAATGTTTTGAGGTTGAATAATATATCTTCTATAGTGAATTAGGCATTGATTACCACACATAACCTGAGGGAATATGGATGTGTGATCCAGGGAGGTTAGACACTGAGATCAGATACTATCATGACTAGTAGTAGGAAGTATCATTTGAATCCTCCTGTTAGTGATTTTTGTAGTCAGAACATATTTTCATGTAGCCTAGTGAGGTTCTATACGTGCGGTTGGATTGAGAATAAAAGACCACAATGTTCGATGGACCCAGTCAAATGATGATATTACCATAGGATGGGCCATCTACAACACTTCTCCAAGATGTTTCCACCAAGAACTTGTGGGATAGGGTCTGCACTGACTCCACCTTCAGGATCAGTGCTTGTAGCTTCTCTTCAGATAGGTATATGGGGTACATCAGGCCGTTCAGGCCAAGGTGGTGGTCATGGCCTTAGTATCCAGGCTCCATGTTCTCAGTGAAAATAGGGTGGATCAGATCAGGGTATCAAGAAGTATCATAGGGACACAGTACATGCCAGACTTATGTAGTGCAACAGACCTAGCTGAAGCAAGATCCATAACCTTCTAATATTAGAGATGCTATTATAGTAGCCTTCCTTTTAGGTTCTACACTTTTGATATAGGGGATTCACATAAATTCATATCATTGCCCATTGTGGAGAGCCTTGGGATCCGTGTTTTAACTTATGATGATTTTATGATTCTAAACACTCTAATAGGGATTAGAAGGTTAGGTGTATGTCATTTACAATGAGTTCCCCCTTGAGTTTGGTGGGTGTCACATCATATTGGGCCTTTATGTGTTAGAGATGACATGATTTGATGTCATGCTCATAATTGAATGGTTGTATCCTTTTGAGGCTTTATTGATTGATATCACCATGAGTTTCACATCACTAGAGGGTGGATAGTTTTTACATAGTGGTGAATGGGGAGTCCAGGTGAGCCAAGCTCGACTCGAGCATCGTGGGATGGGAAGGATGGTATCCAAAATTGAGTGTTTTTATCTGGATGAATAGGAAACACATCAAATGGATTTCCCTCTAGTAGTTGATAGTTTCAAGGAAATCTTCCTGAATGAATTTTTAGGTTTACCGTTGATGAGAGAGGTATATTTATCTATTTATCTAGTTCCAAGAGCTATACCAGTATCCATTCCTCCTTATAGGATGGATACAATGGAGTGATAAGAGCTCATGAAATTACTAGAGGACTTAAAGGCAAAGGGTTTCATCCAACCCACTACTTCTTCATGGTTTTAGTTCGTCCTTTTTGGGAAAAAGGTGGGTTTTAACCTCAGTCTATGTGTGGATTATTATAAATTGAACCAGTTGATGGTTTCAAATCGGTATCCTTTACCGAGGATATATGATATCTTCATCCATCTTTGAGGATATTGGGTTCTCTCAAAGATTGATTTGAGATTCTATTATCATCAGGTGTGTGTTAGATCATCAGACATACCTCTCATATCCTTTTGAAGCAAGTATGGTCTGTATGATTATTAGGTTACGCTATTCAGTCTCACGAACATACTGGCAGTTTTTATGGAACTAAGGAACCGAGTGTTCCATCCTTATCTTGATTCATTTTGTGTGGTTTTCATGGATGATGTCTTGGTGTATTATGATAATCGACACGACCATTCCACACATCATGATATCATTTTGAGTACACTATGAGAGAATTAATTATATGATAATCTCACAAAGTTCCACTTCTAGATGGATTAGATTCACTTCTAGGGTCACATCATCTATGATATTGGAGTATTAGTGGACATAGAGAAGGTGAGAGTAGTAGTTTCCTAGGAGAAGCCGAAGAACATATTATATTTGAGGTGTTTTTAGGGTTGGATGGTTACTATAGGTTATTCATACAGGACATATCACATTCATCAATTCCATTGAAGGGTCTGACTAAAAAGGGTACGAAGTATGCATGGATAGATTCCTGAGAGAGGACCATTTAAGAGCTGTAAGGGAGATTGACTTCAGAACCGATAATGATTTTTCTAGAGCTGCGAAATAGTTACACTATGTACTGTGATGCATCAGGTGTCAGGATAGGAGTAGTTCTTATGAAATGGGATCATATTATTGTGTATGAGTCTTAGTAGTTGGGGCCACATGAGAGGAATCACTCGACACACGATCTCAAGTTAGCAGCGGTTGTTCATGCTTTATCCTGTTGGAGGAAATACTTACTAGGAGATCATTTTGTGGTGTAAACAGACCAAAAAAGCCTCAAGTGTATATTTAATTAGCATGATATCAATCTAAGACAATGATGGTGGGTATAATACCTTCAGTATTTTGAATTCGATCTTACCTACACACCTGGTAAAGACAATGCAGTAGAAGATGCTTTGTGCAGGAGGACTCAGATGAAAGTAGTGTCATAGGCCAGTATGATGTGGTAGCTTAGGGATTTGTTCTATGAGATGAATTTGGAGGTGAACGATAGTCAGGGACAAATGTTTATTTCATCTTTTGTTGTTACCTCTACCCTACTAGACAAAGTGAGGATGAGGCAACTATCATATTTTGAATGCCTAGTTCTATGGGAGAGTGCATAAGGTGAGGAACCTCCTCCCAGTTGGACCATATGTAGGGATGAGATCCTATGTTTATAGGTTTTGTATAGGTTTCTCTAGATACATTTGAGGAGTTTATCCAGGATTTTCATGCCTCTATATGGGTAGTGCATCTTGGGGTCACCATGATGTATCTGGATTTACTTCTTCAGTATTGGTGGCCAGGCATGAAAATAGATTTATATGGTTTTTTCCTATAGTGATCCACCTATTAGAAGGTGAAGATATAACACAAATGAAAAACTATAATTTTATAGCATCTACCAATTCTTGAGTAAAAATTGAATGATGTCATGATGGATTTTGTGATGGGTTTACCGAGGTCTCCTCAAGGTAATGATGTTGAATGAGTTATTATTGATAGGATCACAAAGGTTTCACATTTAATTCTGATAAAAGAAACCTTCACTGTTGATGATCTTGGGAGGTCATATATCCATGAGATTGTACGACTGCATGTGGTCTCGCATTATATCATTTTAGATAGGGATGACCAGTTTGCTTCTTGTTTCTAGAAAGGGATATAGAGGGAAATGGGTACATAGGTTCTCCTAAGAACAACATACCACCAAAGACAGATGGCTAGTTAGAGTGCATGATTTTTGTGATGGAGGACATGCTTCGTACATGCATCCTAGATTTCAGGGGTTTTTGGGAGAAAAACATACCCTTGATCAATTTCACCTATAACAATTGATTTTAGGATACTATTGAGATGGTTTTATATGAATATTTTTATCATAGGCCATGATGATCAACCATGTGTTGGCTAGAGGTATGAGATGAAGCTATGTTGGGACCTCATCTGGTACAAGAGACCACTGAGCAGGTGAAATTGATTTAAAAGTGGATGGGTACTATGTAGTCTCATTAGAAATTTTATGCTGGTCGTGGCATACAAACATTGGAGTTCTAGGTTGGGAATCAGGTTTTCCTACGTGTTGCACTGAGGTTGGGACATAATAGGATCATGAGACAGGGTAATCTTTCCCTGAGACATGTTGGTCCATTCGAGATTCTTGAGAGGGTTGAGCAGGTTGCCTATCGGTTGTAGTTACCTCAGAGGTACTAGTTTATGAATGACGTCTTCTACATTTCTCAGTTGCGACATTACTTTTTTGACCCATCTCATGATTTTCAATATTAGGAATTGGAGTTAAAGGTAGATGCATCCTTTGAAGAGAATCATATATGAATTTTGTATCATATAATGAAGGTTCTCCGCGGTTAGTCTATTCCTTTAGTACGGGTTCTATAGAGGCACAGACGAGTGCAGGATGAAACCTGGGAGAGGGTGGCCGATGTATGATTACTGTTGTTGGGGTTGTTCTTATATTTTTCTTCAACACCCTTGGAAAGGAAATTCAGGGACAAATTGATTTAAGGAGGGAATTTTTTACGATCCCAGTTCTTCCTTTGAGTTAAAAAAACTTTCTTTTCGATATTCACATAAGAAAGTGAAAAAAGAGGATGAGGTCTAGGATATAGGCATATTACACAACATGATTGGGGGTTACATGATGTGTAATTCCAGTACACACCATGTAATGGTCTAGCTAGGGAAGTCTAAGATAGTTTTATTGAAAAGGGGGTCTAAGAAAGTAAAAAACATGTATTTTCTAGTACATGACATGTTTTTCCCAAAACGGGTAGTAGCCTAATTTTTTTAGATGGACAGACCTCACCACACCTAGTTTGAGAACCGTAGTGCAAGATGCCTCGAGGTAAGGGTTGGCTCCCAATTATTTATCTGAACTCCATTTCGATCATCATCACTTTCATTGGAACCACTTCACTGAGTTCTTGATTCCTCTTAAGTCCCTTACATGGTCCTTGGGGATGCCCTTAGGCTGCATTTCTGTAGTCCCCTGTAGTTTTCCTTGTCTCATCCCTTGTAGGGCCATGTTAATAAAATAAATACTGAATGGTGATTAGTTATTGATTCCTCTTGATTCATTCATCATCTCTTCTCATCCCGACCTAATTATCAAGGTTTGGGAATTTATGCTTGTTTTTTCAGATCTACTCCATTATAGGTTGAATTAGAGTCCGACACTAGACGAGTAGACTCATATGAGTACGAGGTAGGTGGTCTTGTGCCTTTCTCTAATATTCAAGTAGTTTATATATGCCGGCATTCCAGATGCCCATTTTTTGGGGGTGTTTCCATGATTTATAATTTAACCTTATTGTTTCATATTGATGTTTAGGTAATTAAATATGTTTTTAAAGCATGTTTTAGGTTGTATGAAAAGATTAATGTCCACTCCATGGGTGAGTTCCCTTGTATGACTGTTTGGGACCGTTTGGCCTATGATTCCTATTAGGATTGAATTTTTTTCTTTTTCTTGGGTTCTTAAAATTGATTTGATATGGATAATAAATCACAAGGTTGTTAAATTATAATTCAATTGGTTTGGGTATGGGATGATTGTTTTGACCCTTCAATTTTTTTTTTCCTTTTCTTGTTTAATCATTTTTGGAATGTTTTTATCCAACTATTGACCTACCCACATGAGTTATTAAATGTTATAACAATGTAATTGTTTAATTTTTATGTGTTTATTATTTTATGAAATGTGACCACATGAGTTTTTTAATGTTATATCCATGTAATAATTTAATTTACACGTGTTTATCCTTTTATAAAATGTACCCACATGAGTTATTTAATGTTAAAGCCATGTAATAGTTTAATTTACACCTTTTTATTCTTATATGAAATGTTTAATTAAATGTTAAACATTGAAGGGGTAAATAGAAATAAAAAAACCATGGCCTCAATTAAAAGACCATGGATGGGCTCCTATGACTATTGCACCTTATTCCTTGGGTGAACCATGAATTCAGGTTATAATTCCAAGGATGGAGTCAAAGAGGGTATTATTATGTTAAGACATGAACGAGCCATAGATGTATTGGTCAATCTCATGGAGGATTTATTTAAATGCCGAGAAAACCATGGATCCAATGAGGGATTCCATGGAAAGGCTCTATCGGTAGTGTTTATATGTCACAAGTGGACTTTTACTTATAACACACCTCTAGTGATGCTAGGTTTGTGAGAGTTTCCCTAGAATGATCTCATATGATGTTTGTAGAATTTCAATTGGAGTGATACTTAAATTCCAACTTAGGAATGTCAAGGATAGGCTCAGGTTATAAATTAAATATTGAAATAGAAGGTCTTATGATTCATTTTCAAAGACACAGAACAAGCTTGGATTTGGTCTTCAATTTGTTTTTGTCTAGATGGTCTTCAAAGACATCTATTGTGCTTAGTTTTATATGGGGAATGCTAAGCCGATGCCAAATCTCAAGACTTATATAATTCAATTGTAATTGAGTAATTGATTGAATATAATGGATGTAAATGGAATCCAATAATTTTAAGAATGTTTACTTTTGAGTACTTACTAGAATATTATTTTAATTATTATACACCATATGTTATATATATATATTCAATGATAGATTGCCATATACATTGGGTGGTTTCCTATTAGTATTTAGTCTCACACTCTATTTGGGTCATGTTTTTGGGTCCAAACAGATTATGTGGTCAGATGTGTTGATAAGTGCAAGAACCGTTCTAGAGGTAATTGATTTGCTGCTTAGGAGAAGGAGAGAATGAGACCAAGATAAGGCTTGTGATGATTCTATTTTTCTTTTGTCCCTTATGTAGTTTTGGTACTTATATCTTGTGTTACTGAAGTGTAACTTTTTTTTATGTCTTCCTAAAAAATGTAACTTTCAACATCATCTTTGGTATGATATGACATTTGGTTATTTATATTACCACTCTTCCACTATTTACTACTGTTGTATGGTATTACTACTTCTCCAATTGTTCTGCTATTGTATTCCACTGTGTCACACTCTACTAATGAGGTAATAGTCTCCCCTATATCACTCCGAGTACCTAGCTTCTTGTCCGTAGCCTCTGGCATTTGGGGAGATGTGCTTGAGGCCATGTGGCCAATAGGGCATAAGGCACTATTGTGTGGCATCCAGATCCGGGATGTTACACCCTCTTTATCGAATAAAAAACAGAATAACCACTTTTGAAAAATGGGAAAAGAGGATACCCATTACAATAAATGAGGAAAAAAATGAAATAATGAAACCTGAACAGAATGATTCACAATTATCCTGAGTTTTTAATGGGAATTAGAAATAATGATAATAAATGGAGATTCTTTCATCTCACCCCCCAAAAGACAACGTAGTAGTGAAATCAGTCAATGTTGTGTTTCCCTAGTTCTTAAGAAGTTGTGTCATGATGGTCCAATACAATATAGAATATAACCCCTCCAACTCTCACTGACATGTTGAGGGAGGATCAGATGATAGGTGTTAGCACACCTATCTCTCTTACAAGATTCCCACCCAAAAATGATTGTGACGAATTGAATGTAATGTCAACCAGATGATACCCAAAATAAAACAAAACACACTATACAAAATTTAATTTTACTGCCAATATATCCAAGGATAATGAGGAAAAATGGATTAATAATGGGTGTCAGCACACCCATCCATCATTCGATGCCACAGACACAATAGTAACTGTAATAAGTTTCACCACTAACCAAATGCAATGAAACCAATTCAAATTCCCACAAAGATAACTGCATACCACACAAATAGATAGTCCAAAAATTAGAATAGGTCCAACTATACCTTTCGGAAATATCAAACACCATCATTTTCCCACACTCAATCATCCACTCGAACCCTCTACCATTTCCATCATGCTCACAAAAACACCAACCTCCATCCATTGTACAAAACCAACATTCTCGCACCAACAACCTCACATTAATTTTTAAAGAACCAAGCCACCACCTGATGCTTGATAAAGATTTCGTATAACCACCTCCAATTGAGCCAGACCAACAATAGTCACCCAGAAGAGATGACAGACAACCAATACCCATAAAACAATCACCACATTGACACTGAATCACCGCCACTTGAAGGAAAATCTAATTCACACAAGGTGTGAAAAGATATGAAACCACATATAGGAGTAAGGGTGGTTCGGAAGGGCAAACCACAAGGGGGAATCTGATGATGATGATGATGATAGGAATAATAAAATATGATAGTGAGATAAGTATTTAGTAAAGATCCATTGAAGACACCTCCAAAATATCAATTGACTAGGATATAGAGAAAAAATCCTCAACTAACCTCATATGATGAACCCATGCCTTGGATAAAGACACCTTAAATGGGATTAGAGAACCCTAGAAGAAGGAATCGCCGCACCTAGAGACTGAGGATCCACCACCTAAGAAACTATCAGTAAAATTGAATAAAATTATCAATGAATAAACTAAAAACATTCAAGAATTAAACATATATAATTATAATTTTAATAGTTAGAAATGGAGTTTAGGAAACATATTCATTGTTATTTACATAAATAATTTAAAAAATAAAAAGAATAAATAAATATTTTTTGAATATGCTTTAAATGATCAGTGATAACGATTACTTAATAAAAAATCAATCAAAATCTAAAAATTCTTATTCATGTATTTAATTACATTTAAAATAAATATAAACTAATAATGAAATCAAATATAAAGAAAAACCAAATTTGAAAAATTGATTGATTACCTAAATTCATAACATGTATTGCTAGAGGGAGGGAATAAGATTAATATTGAAATAAATATGATTAATGGATTAATTAAATTTCATGTATTTATTTTTTTGTTAAATATTAATATTATTGAACCAAATAAGATGAATATTAATTTAAATTGGATGAATGTTGATCAAATGATAAAATATTATTAGGATGGGGTTAAAGATTTTAAGAAGTTGGTAATAGAGTGTGGAAATGACCCTTCCCAAATCATTTCACCTTGTTTTCATTATTATTGAAGATGAATTTTCCTAGTTTATTTGGAAAAACACTTGACCAATCAAAAAATAGAAGAATGTTATAAATGTTAAAATAAATAAGGGGAATAATTGAATTTAGATAGTGTATGGGATAACACTGTGGTTTATGGGATATCTTATACAAGTTTAACTATAAATAATGATAAAGATCATATTAAGTAAGTGTTAATGATATTGGATGATGGTATTTTTGATTTTTCAAAGGTATTTAATAAGTTAAATAGCTATTAAACCATTCCATTATATATTGATTGTAATAAATATATAGCAATTTCGGTTGTACTAATTTATATAATTTGAAAGATGGAAATGGATAGAGCGATAATAGCATTTCAAATTTAATTTTTCGCTTTAATGATATATAACGAGAATATAATGAGCTTCCCTTTTAAGAATATAATATAAATTAATGTTAGTTCAATGGGTATGATGTATGGAAGAAAAAATTCATGTATAAATGATTGTATATTGTTTTCTAAGCACCATATTCACTTAAAGAAGCTTTTAGTGTGGTGAGTCTTGATAAAACATGGATGATTAAAGTCTTTTGAAAGTTATATGGTACTATACAATCATTACCAGCTGTAAACGACTATCAAAATGAGGAGGTGTTAGGTAATTTACTTCTAATGTCAATATAAGTATTCAATTTGAGAATATTTATCACCTAGAAGACACTCTTCAATAGAATATAATTGATCATGAGTATCCTAAATTTAGGAATGATCTAAGAAACCTCCACCTTTTACTATATACATATGAAATGAATCCTTTTGGTCTACAAAGTTGAACTCATAGTACAAGGTTAGTTATGTTTTAAAATTATAACTTACCACCATGGTGATTCATGAAGAAAAAGTACATTATGTTTTCTCTACTAATATTAGGATAAAAATAACATAGTATTGATATTGATATTTATTTGCATTCACAGTTTGAAGATTGAAATTAATGTAGTATTTTGGTGTAAATTTGTATGATTCTCATAGAAAAGATGAGTTCACTTTAAGATCCACATTGTTTATTATGATTAATGAATTTACATCTTATGTAAAAAAAAGTAGGATATAAAATTAAAGGAATGTTAGGGTGTCCCATTTATAAATAATAAATAAAATTAGTTAGAGTAAATCATTCCAAGAATACCTTGTTTATAGGATATCATTAATTTTCACTCCAATGACATTATAGTGATCTTAGAAAAGACATTATATGGGAATTATGATGATGTTACAACACCTTCTCTAATAATATGTGATGAATGGTTTGAGATATTAATGTAAATTTTTACTACTTATGGTAAAATATTCTTCAAAAACCTTGTGGAAATGGGCAAGAAAAAGTGATTTGTTTATTTAAGTTACCATATTGGAAATTTATGTAAATCAGATATTTTCTTAATGACATGTACATAGGAAAACAATTATGGGATAATTTAATAAGAATTTTACTAAATGAACATATAAAAACAAAATATAACATTATGAATTGGTATCACATGATTAATATCGGTACTAGGGAAGTGTTATCACTAGTGAAGCATCAACGAATTTTTTTTCTTCCTCTAACAATTGAAACTCTTTCTAGGCAATAGATACATCAATTTTAAAACATTATTAGTGGTATAATTATTTCAGGTGGATATTTATAAATTATTAAGAATGTCGTTTCGATGAATGGTTTGAAGTTAAATAGATCAAAATCACATAAATATCATGTTTTAATGTAATGTTTAATGAATGTGTGTTTATATTTTATTCTACCTAAAAATTATTGACATGAATTGACAACATTTTTTTGAAGATATTTATAGTAAGTTATAGGACTGATGATGTTTACATCAATGGAAAAGGAAATTATTTTCATATTATACGAATTGAAGATTTCTATTCCACTTCCATTCAAAAATATAATGGTTTAATTGGTTAGCTATATTTGACTATGTGGTTATATACAATACATATGGATGTATCCCATTAAATGGTATATAAATATTTTGAAAGGGTAAATAAAAAAAGAAGTTACCTATAATATTTTATTATAGAGAGATATATTATTATGGAATTAATTTAATTCTATACCATCTACTTTTTCAATGTGTAAAACATTTTTCTCCCAAAATATCATCACATCGGGAACCTTTTGGGTGATGGAATTTTCGATAGAGATGCTAACAAAATTATTATTAGACAGTGGGAGAAATATAAACATTAAAGTTTATATAATAGTATTTATGATTGATCATAAATTGAAACTCACAATGTATTTATTAGGTATATTAATCCATCAAGATATGAAAGATCGTTATAAAATACACAAAATAAACTATTTATAGGACGATTTCAATAAATTTTTTTAAGGATTTATCTACAAAAACGAATTCAATTTTTGAATGAAATCGATGGATATCCAGAGGAAAAAGTGTGCATGTATTATCATACAATTATTATGTAATAATTATTTATACATTCTGCATAAATGGAATAAAATTAATGTGATAAGATTACAAATAATAAAGTCACTCTTGTTGAAGAAATGATGAATATATTTGTTACCAATAATATAAATCCAATTTACACAAATTTTTGGGAATAAAAGGAGTATATTAACACATAATTATTGTAATGGACGTGATTAAATTCTAATCCCAATATCATAAAATGTAAGAAAATTGAAATAAATTCATTAAAAATGATGAAAATTATTAAACCACATACCATTCACCAAAGATCATCAGAAATTGTATTCCATAATTGATGATAATCATTAATACAATGATCAAACGACCCTTACCTCTATATTGTATTCACATGTCAAGATAAAAATTTCATAATATGATAGGTATCCTCTATCCATCATGGGGTTATATCCCCTCAGATGTAAAGAAGGAAGGAGATTAAAGGCTTCAGGGTCCGGTAGAGTCACCCTAGTATCCACACACCCTAAAATCACATGGAAGAGGGTTATTATGGGTATCTAAAATATATTCATCAGACCTATAAAATTTAAACATGAATTATAACACGTGTTTGATTATTACTTTATCCAACTCATTCATCTCATGCATGAGTGAATCTCTCGCATGTTACTGTAATAGCCTCAGGCCCTCACAGCTTGATATGATGCAAAAAATATAAAATTCACATTTATAGATTTGATACAAAAAATTGTGAACCAATTTTTCCCATCCAAAATGTTCAAAATAAAAAAGAAAATATTGAATCACTTATATACCCAAGGACCTTTTAGGTTTAGAATTTTAGAGAAATAGGCCAAACTCTTAACAACATGGGTTCATAAACACTTGGTTTATAAAGATAAACTTCATCTCCCACTATACCAAGATTCAAATATTCCATGTTATGTCTTAAACAACTCCCTTAAAATTTCATACATATGAAACCATTCTAAACAAAAATCATTTTTCATCATTATTTATAAATCGAGAAAAGAAAACATTACATGATTCCTATGAATGAGAAATCACCATAACTCAATCATGAAACATATGTTGATGTCATAAATGTGAGAGGCATAATTATAAGTCTAAAAAACATTTCATATGTCAATGTTAACTATAAATTCTATTGGATATAGAATAAACACTTTTTTCCCATTTTATATCAAGAACATATACTTGTTTCCCATAATAGATCTAGAACACAGACTTGTTTCCCATTATAGATCAAACACTTCGACTTGTTTCCCATAACTATCTCTTGAGATATGATACTTTACCAAATGAATTGGAGGGAGATATAGGTCCCACCAATCATATAATGTAAAGGATTAATTATTTCTTATACAATCATAAATCATTCATATTATCAAAACATGTGAAATAAATGGGTTTCAAAACCATTTCACCGTAGAATAACCCATGGAAAAGAAATGGGTTACATAAAAATTTATATTTTAATCATAAACATAAACTATCCAGAATATGAATAAGAATTGTATCCTTAAATTATATCCTTATAAAATCTTATGTAACATAAAATAATTTCATGTTAGATAGAAAATGATTTTAAAAGTTCACTTGGAATAATTCTTGAGGAAAATAACTTTTCCATTTTAAAATCACTCCCTTTTTAAAAAGCTTCCCACTTATAAATGAAAAAAATTTTCTTCTAAAATAAAAATTTCAAATTGTAAATTATGATTCCAATAATTTAGTCTCTATAATGGTGGGAAGATACACTAATTCTATTCATGTTAAAAAAAACATTCCATCCATATTTTGGTTGGAAAAGTCACAAAGTACATCATTTGAAAAATGAAAAAAAGATTCCTTTAAAACTATTTTTTAAAATTCCCTACACGAGTAAAAATAAATTTAAAAAATTTTATGATAATAATAAAAAAAATTATGAAAACCTATTTAGAAAACCTGGTCCTAGAATTGAAATATTCTTTAGTGTATACTTAATCATAAACAATCCCGAATAATGATGGGATTGTGAAATAAACCCTCACCAATATGGTAACTTCTGAATCATAAGACCTATAAAAGAAAAAACTTATGATGCATATTTATATAAAATAATTTTTATTATAATAATCATAATGTTTATTAATGTGTAGTATATACACCACAAAAAAGAAACAATAGTGTATATGGCATGTGCCCCACATAAATATTAGTGAGATGAAAATCCATTACCTTGAGCCCCACTTGTCATGTATATTATGTATCTTCTTGAATAAAAAAAATTATGTTAATTATTTACTTTATTAAGAAAATTTTTCATGATTATTATTATTTTTCTATCACTTATTACCATGTTATAACAATTACTTAATCAATTATGTTCACGTCAGACGTTTTAGTGATATTTGGTACATAAGTCCAAAATGAACTTAGTAGATTGACTATGGTCAATGTGGTAATTATTCCATAATATACTAAATAATAATTATTAAATAATTATAATTTTTATACAACAATAATAATTCTATATCCAACCATTAAATATTTTTATGAAAAATGAACTATGTTACAATCATGGAGATGGTTGGTCATACGTACCCATGATTAACATTTCCATTTTTCAATGATCATTATGGAAAGAAGGTAATTATTATGATATATTTATAAAATGATCATGATATAATATATATAATATTACTTCCATAAATATACTTATATATATCATCCATGTGATGTGGTGATGAAAAATGAATCACATTGCTTCGTGTTGGTGATAGTCCACACGTACGGAAAAAAGACATTATTGATTTCTAGTGCATGGAAGGGTAGGAAGCTAAATGATATATTATATTTTTATAATGATATATATTTCATTAATATAGTATATAAATAATAATTATGTCAATATATCCTATCATCAGAGATGGTTATGGAGAATAAATTACATCAGTTCACGAAGTGGTAGTCTATCATACACATGAATGATGAATTCCTTTAAAATTTGTTGGATCTTGGAGATGGATATAATTTATTAAATTTAAATATATTAAATAATTATATTCAGGATGCTGGTGTTATTATTTTATCATTTTTGAGTAATATTTTAAGGAGGTCGATGAATAAATAAAATAGCAACGCTTGATTTAAAATGATAACTCTTCTTTAGACAACCTCCTTTTCTTATCACCTTAAGACCACTAAGGTTTGTGTTAGGAATATATAAAAACCTCTATAATTAGGTGATTTATTATAAGAAGGTATTATAATAGGAATTATCCAAAAAATCGGTTTTTAGTGTGCATTAATATGAAGAATATGTTCCCATTTATATGAGAGCAGAGGGGGTACTCATTGAATTCCCGAAAATATTAAATTAATATTCTATTAAAAATGTATAAAATCTCATTTATTTATAATATATGATGAGAATGGGTTGATATAAAATTATAAAATAATTTTTGGATATGTTTAGATCCAATTTGTACCCTTTTCATTTTTTTAACCCCTCATTAACCCATTTTAATCTTACCATGATGACATGGTTTTCTACTTGTTTAGGGTTAATATAGTTATAATAAATAGAAGATAGATTCATAAATGGACTATGGGTTGTATTATAAATAATATAATAATAAAATGGACGAATATTTTATTTTTAAGTATTTTATATCATTTAATAAGTTATTATTTATTTTAAAATATCTATAATGTCAATTTTTAAAACTATTCATTACATTGACTTTAATAATATCATTAGAAAACTAATAATCCAAAATATATTTTTAATACATACATAACATGTCAAGGTAATCTTTAAAATTAATGTATTACATTAAATATCTAAAATTATAATACTTTTATTATTTCTAATATCATTTACTTAATTTTACCATTATTAAATAATTACCGCATTAGCATTGCACAACCATTTAAGCTAATTATTTATTCACTAAAAATTAAAAATAAATTTCCATGATAAATATAAATCATTTATATTTATAAAATATTATTTATATGTAAACATATCATATGGATAGCTCTAAATTAAAATCTTATAGTTATTAAAAGTAAGAGTGTGACATGTTTGACTTTTCTTGAAATAAAATACTATAATGGTTGTAAACTCATCGAAATAGCCAAAAAAATTTCATATAAATGAATCATGGATGAATATGAACAAATGGACTCATCCAATAAAATTAATGTAGATTTTAGGGTAATTTTATAATCGTTATCATCTTATTTTTATCTTTAATTACCAGATTTACTTTTTACTATGGTAATAAAATTTACAAAGTTTACAATTAACATTGAAAAAAAATAAAAGTGTACAATTTAATAAATCTTGGATGAATATGAAAAAATGGACTCAGTATTTTTCATTATTAATAGAAAAAATTATCCCTTTAAAAAATTCAAAAAATTCAATCCTATGAGAATTTTATCATGGTGAATTCAAAAATGAAATTAATTTTTGAAAAATAATTTTTCTATAACTTCTAGAAATTAATTATAATATTCAGTCATGAAATGGAAGAAAGATCACTTTGGAAGAAAACATATTTTTTAAAGAATAAATGGAATTTAATAAAAATATGCGATTATTTTCTAATATTTTTTTGAATAGATTTATAATTATTTAGACCTTTATATTTATTTCATAAATCCATTAATCCTATCTATACCCACCATTTTAATGGATTGGTAATAAAGATCAAATTTAAAAAATAATATTTCATTGTTTCTTTAAGCTCAATATTGAGTATCTAATATATTATATTATTTATTTTTAAAATACCGAGATATTATATTCTCTCTCGTTATTAAATTTCAATCTCACAATTTTATCTAGGAATTGTTAAACATGAGTTTAATTTTTAAAATAATTTTTTTTTGAAATCCCACTTCATAAAAAGGTTTAATAATACTTCCACCTAAAAATATTGAAAGGGATGTATAAACGTAATCTAGAGAAACACATACTAGGTTTCCAGGTAGGAAAGCCTTAGAAGTAAGTAAAAAAGTGATATGGAAGAGAAAACTAATTCCCAAGTACTGATAGAGAGTAATAGAGAAAATAGTCAAGATAAAATTAACAATCACAATACTATAAATCTGTGATTGGGTAAAAGTCCATTGATTTCTCAGAAAGAAAAGTAAACATATAACATTTCTATTTCAAGATCCTTTTATTATATTCCTATAATTAAATTAATATATAGTATAAAAACATGAGGTAATATACTTACATGATTAACAGAGTTTCATCCTTTAATAAGTTTTCACCACAATCACATAATTTACTCTAAAGAATGAATATTTAAGATGATTTTTTAATGCCTGATGCACTAAAGTAAAATTATAATGGATCTCATAATCCAAAAAGAATAAAAATATATTCCTTATATAATTAGATATAAAAAAACCAAAAATGGTTAAAACATGATAAGATGACTCCCATAAAGAATAAACCTTCATATGAGGAAAACTACTTTAATATCCAAAATTAAATAGTAATACCCAAAAGATCAACATAGATAATTCAATAAATTAATATCCTTAAAATTTCCCATAATATTCTATACTATGATTAAAACCCAAATATCATAAGGATTTGATGACATAGTCTTCCAAGATAAATTTAGTAATTACCTCCCCAAATGTACACACCCTGTAACATCTCATTACCGATATGCCAGGTACGTCTTTAAACTTGTCATGGTTTTTCCTTTTTTTTATCTAGAAAAGTTTGAGAATGTTTTGGGAGGATACTTGAAATAGAGAAGTTAGAGATTTTTTGGGATCTAATATTTAACTGTCCTTTCTTGCATGCTGCCAAAGGGTTACATGTTGTGTAACAGGGTTACACAATGTGTAATTATTACTGGGTTGATGACATGAATGGTTCACAATATGAAGGGTACATGACATGATGCAATGTTAGATATCATGAATGAGTTATAAGTTATTTTTTAATTTTCAGCATTGGTTTTTAATTCGAGGTGATTCATTTTTTTTGCAGTTACAGATTTTAATCATTTCACAACGTGAAATGGGATTAAACATCATGTAATGAACCAACCGTGGTTTTAATGTAGCCAGAATGGTTAATCTATCCCTTTTGGATCTTCTCCCAAATCAACTCCTTTGACCCAAATACTTTTTAAGTCAATCTTGAAGCTCTCCATATAACGACCCACACTTTACATACATTGTTAATACTTCAAAATTGAAGCACTCTTATTACAACATATGACAAAACCACAAAGGACCGTATAGGTATAGTGTCTTTAGAAACTGGGGAAACATAAACAACTGGTTCATAAATCTTCTACAGTGTCTCCCATTTATTTCATCATATCTAGGGTCCCTTTTAGCATATTCTACTTAATATCCATCTTCCTGACCTGGGGAAAAGAAAACATAAAAGGGTGAGCTCAAATTCTCAGCAAGGGCAAATAAAGGAAATAAAAATCATATCATATCTTTATGAAAATCAAAACCTGCAAAAGAGATCATAATATCTTAACATGGAATAAATCATAGAAGTGAAAATGAGATCCCCATAATCATAACATAAAACTTGAATCTTTGTGGCATGCACACATAATCATGGAAAATCATTTCTTGTTAGTCATGACTCATTGCCAAGACTATCTTAGTGGACAAAGTCCCTTTCTGAACCGAGTTCACTCCTCGTTTCAGTCCTGTATCACTGAACCGAAATAACCTTCCGTTCCAGCCATGTCTATCTCATGAGATATAAAATCATTACCCAATGCATTGGAGGGAGATATAGGTCCCACCCATCTTATAATGAATCCTTTCTTATGTGTGCCACATAATCATAAAACATGCATCATCGCATAACACATGTAACAAAAATGGGATTCTTGAAACATCATGACATCATAAATCAATTCATATATGATAAAGGAATTCATAAACATAATTCCATCACAACATATTCAAACCAATGTAAAAATATGGATAGAAACAGAACCCTTTATTATCTTAGATGGAAAATAATTTTGATAAAACACTTGAATTGAATTCTTGAGGAAAATATCCTTTCTTCTTCAAAAACATTTTTCCTTTCATAACATGTCATACAACTTTAAAATAAAAGAAGTTGATTAAAAATAAACTTGAAAACTTGTAAAGGAAGCTTCTTTGAAGTAATGTTTTAAAAATCCATTCATGCCGTATAAGTTAAAAAAAACATTCTTCGTACTTTTGTCGGAAAAGTCAAAAAGTACCTCGTACGGAAAAATGACAAAAGATTCCTTTCATATTCTTTACTAAAAACACACCTAAGGGTAAAATTGGATTTAAACTATTTCAAGTGGATGGAAACAATATTACATATTGAGGGAACATGGATGTGGATGATAAAATACACCCCAGTAAATACTTACGAATAAACAATCTCGGATAAAAATGAGATTGTGATATTTCCCTTACCTTAGGTCCGATTTGCTTTGTACGTGTCCGAAGCTCCTGTATAATGGTTTAAATAATGTTATTGACTTATTCCAGAATCATACATATTGATATGAGATCATATATGGTCATATTATTAGCTTCTTGTTAGTAATATTTCATTGTTACTTGTTACTCGGGTCTTTATAACTTTTTGTTCTTATGCGTGTTTTGTCGAATAAATTCTTATTATTATCTTTAGGTTATAGATAATTCATTTCCAGAATGGTATTAGTGTAGTATATACCATATTCATTCATTCAATTCATTTATATAATCATTATGAAATGAAGATCATGTAGAACGAGTCGCATCACATCGTGGAGACGGTATTCCGTACGTACGCACGAGTGATGATATCGTTCCTATGATCGTGGAATTGTATTGGAGTATATATATATATATATTATTTCAGTATCAATATTACTTAATAATAATCATATATAGTTACTCATTACACCATTATACCCATCCTTGTAAGGTGATGGTGGAAAATAGATTACACCACGGCGTGGAGACGGTATTCCGTACGTACGCACGCGCGGTGATTTCATTTTTCCGTAGGATGGATAGAAGTTGAATTAGGGTTGTTTCATATTTATAATAACATATCAGTATGTAAGTAATACTGATGTTATTACTTTATCATGAAACAACTAAAGAAGAAGAAGTTGAAGAAGAAAGAAATTGAAAAGATCGGTAATGGATATTACCTCTTCTTTGGAACGCCTCTTTGAATCCTCCACTTAAGGAACTAAGATTGGTCTTTGGAGAAGACCAGGACCTCTAGGATTATTCTAGGGAAGTGGAGAGGAGAAAATGGCAGGGGTTGGCCGAGCTTGAGTGCTCAATTTGGTGTGAGGAGGAGGGGGAGGAGGTGCCCTTTTATAAGGGAGGAGAGGGGCACCTTAGGAATATCTCAAGATATTATTTTATATTAAAGTCAAAATCGGTTTATAATGGTTCAAAAGGGTCTTATTTCGAAGCTAAAGTGGGGATGGGTCGAAATCCTATCAACCAATATGATTTAGACAAGTTTAGGGTATTATTTTAACCTTATCAATTAGATTTAACTCTAAGTTAATTAATTTAACTTTTACCGTGTCTTTTTGTTTTCTTTCACTATATGGTTAATACACTTACTATAACATGCCAAACGAACCCCAAATTGTTTATTATTAATATATATATCCTTATCTAAGTCATTTGGCCGAACCTTAGATTTTTAGGAATAAAATAACAATTAATAATATAATATTGTATTTAAAAACTATTTTGTGTCAATTTTGACACTATTTGATATATGATTTTTGTGAAAGTCATAACAGAATTATATGTTCGAACAAAGTTGATTAAATCAACAATAATATATCATAGTAACCTATAAAATTAGTGGAATTCATAAAAAGTCTCAAATTACATTTATTTTGGTATTTATATTATCAATTTTGTCAATATTTCATTAATAAGATAATTACTGCATCAACTTTGTGTCATAAATAAATTAAATTATTTGATGTCTAAAAATTACAAATAAAATACCATCATGTAGGAAATCTTTTTAGCTTTCTAATTAATATTTACAATCGAATTTATCTTATGTATTACCCTATATTAAAAATGATTTACTTATTAAACTTTGATTTTAACTATTTTAACCCTTCTTTAAATAAATTAATAATAAATGTCCTAATCTAATCCAAGTGGGCCTAAATGGTCATATTTTATTCCTAAGTTTGTTTTTGGTCGAATTACACTTGTCCAATAGAATTAGGACATGTGTTAGGGTAATATTAATATCATATTTACCCTTAGTTACCCTATTTACTATTAACCGCGGTAAAAATAGTAAAAAGTTACTATTCACCAAAAAATTATTTTCATCTCATTGAACCACATTTTAGTCCTTGATATTAACCGTGTCTCTCGGATTTTTGAAATTCCATTCACAGAAGCGATCAAATTAAGTTTTATGCAAAATTCGGTTTTTAACCTACCACTTAGTGGTTTCACTATTCATCAAAAATTGAAAGTTTTCAGAAAAATACCAAAATTTCACCCTAGGCTAATTTCGATATTCTAAGTCCAAAAATGAAGTCCATTTTGAAAAATAAAATTTATAAAATTTTAAAAAGTGGTTATTACTATTCATAACGGCTAGTTTTAATAGCATATTGTTGTTTAGTGAAACTCGGTATTGCGTACGACGCAAGCTATCGAGGAAGGTCGCGATTGCGTGTAAAGCAAGCCAAGCAAGTGTTGTGTAGAAAAAGATTCCTTTGATGATTTATATAACATAAAAGTCTCGGGTGTTACATTCTACCCCCCTTAAAAAGAATTTCGCCCTCGAAATTCGTCACTTTGCAACAAACAAATGAGGATACTTCTCCCTCATCATATCCTCAAGCTCCCATGTAGCTTCTTCAAGTTGGTGGTTTCTCCATAAAACTTTTACCAAGCGAGTGGTCTTGTTTCGTAGGACTTTTTCGCTACGATCCAGTATCTCTATCGGCTGTTCTTCATAAGAAAGATCTTTCTCCAGCGGTACAACTTCTGAGATGAGTACATGTGAAGGATCTGGTATGTACTTTCTCAGGAGAGATACATGGAACACATCGTGAACTTGAGAGAGATTCGGTGGAAGCGCCAATCGGTAAGATACCTTCCCAACACGATCCAGTATTTCGAAAGGACCGATATATCTAGGGCTCAACTTCCTCTTCTTTCCAAATCTCATAACCCTCTTCCAGGGAGATATTCGTAAGAACACTTTATCACCCACTTCAAACTCTAGGTCTTTTTTTCGGTTGTCGGCATAACTTTTCTGTCGACTCTGAGCTGCTCTTATGTGTTGTTGAATAGATCTAACCTTTTCTGCCATTTCATCAACGAGATCAGGTCCTAATAGGTTTCTTTCCCCAACTTCATCCCAGCAAGTTGGAGTCCTGCATTTCTTTCCATAGAGAGCTTCATAAGGAGCCATCTGAATACTGGAGTGAAAGCTATTATTATAAGAAAATTCTACCAAAGGTAGGTGTTGATCCCAACCTCCTTTGAAATCCATAGAGCAAGCTCTCAACATATCTTCTAGGGTTTGAATTGTTCTCTCAGACTGACCGTCTGTCTGGGGATGATAAGCAGTGCTGAAACTCAACTCTGTATCCAGAGTATGCTGAAGACTTCGCCAGAACTTCGAGGTAAATCTCGGATCCCGATCAGATATAATAGAAAGTGGTACTCCATGCAATCTTACCACTTCCTTTACATATATCCTGGCAAGCTGATCTAGAGAGAAATCCTCTCTAATAGCAATGAAGTGTGCAGACTTTGTAAGACGATCAACTATGACCCAGATAGCATTATTGCCTTTGGATGTTTTAGGAAGTCCTGTGACAAAGTCCATAGTGATGTTTTCCCATTTCCATTCGGGTATGGGTAATGGTTGTAACATCCCCTTATACTTCTGTCTCTCAGCTTTAACTTGTTGACAAACCAAGCATCGAGAGACATATTCAGCAACATCTCTTTTCATGCCATCCCACCAGAAGTACTCTTTCAGGTCCCTATACATCTTCGTGCTTCCAGGATGAATAGAGAATGAAGAACTATGAGCCTCATCCAGCAGCTCTTTCTTTAATTCAGGGATGGGAGGAACACAAACCCGATTCCTGAACTTTATTATCCCATCACAATCAAGGTTGAATTCAGGAACATTTCTCACCTTCTTTTGTAACTCGACATCTTCTTTCTGTGCCTCTTTAATCTTCACATGTATAGATGGTTGAACATTCATTTGAGAAAGATAAGATTTTTCCCCTTCCATTATAATTCCAAGATCCATCCTTTGTAAATCCATAAATATTGGATCTTTTGTGATCCTCATCATGGATAAACTAGCATGGTCTTGTCGACTTAATGCATCTGCCACCTTGTTTGCTTTCCCAGGGTGGTAATGGATTGAGCAGTCATAATCCTTAATCAGCTCCAACCATCTTCTTTGACGCATATTCAACTCCTTTTGTGTGAAAATATACTTTAAACTTTTATGATCAGTATAAATATCACACCTTTCACCATAAAGGTAATGCCTCCAAATCTTTAATGCAAAGATTACCGCAGCCAACTCCAAATCATGTGTTGGGTAATTTTGCTCATGGATTTTCAACTGTCGTGAGGCATAAGCTATCACCATATCATTTTGCATAAGAACACACCCCAATCCCTTCTTGGATGCATCACTATAGATCACAAACCTTTCTCCACTACAAGGCAGTGTGAGCACAGGTGCACTGGATAACCTTCTTTTCAACTCCTTGAAATTCTCTTCACATTCCTCTGTCCAGACAAACTTAACTCCCTTCCGAGTCAACTTGGTGATTGGATTAGATAATCGTGAAAAATCTTTTACAAAACGTCGATAATATCCAGCCAAACCAAGAAAACTTCGGATCTCAGTTACTGTTGTTGGTCTTGACCATCTTTCGATAACCTCTGTTTTTGCTGGATCCACAGATATCCCCTCTTTTGAGATTATATGACCCAAAAATGCAACTTTTTGAAGCCAAAATTCACACTTGGTAAATTTGGCATAAAGCTTCTCCTTTCTCAGGGTCTTCAATATAATTCTCAAGTGATCTTCATGCTCTTCCTTGCTCTTTGAATAGACAAGAATATCATCTATAAAGACTACCACAAATTGATCAAGATAGTCTCTAAAGACTCTATTCATTAGATCCATGAAGATAGCAGGGGCATTAGTAAGACCAAATGGCATCACTATAAATTCATAGTGTCCATACCTTGTACGGAAAGCCGTCTTTGGTATATCCTCCCTTTTGACCCTTAATTGATGATACCCTGAACGAAGATCAATCTTGGAAAAGTATTGAGCTCCGCGTAGTTGGTCAAATAAGTCATCAATGCGTGGGAGAGGATATTTGTTCTTGATAGTGATCTTGTTAAGTTCTCGATAATCAATACAGAGTCTCATTGATCCATCTTTCTTCTTAACAAATAGAACAGGTGCTCCCCAAGGTGACGCACTAGGGCGTATGAATCCCTTATCAAGATTCTCTTGGAGTTGCTTCTTCAATTCCTGCAACTCAATTGGGGCCATTCTATAAGGTGTCTTTGAAATAGGCAAAGCACCCGGTACGAGTTCTATTGAAAACTCAACTTCACGATTTGGTGGAAGACCCGGCAATTCATCCGGAAAGACATCATCAAACTCCCGTACAATGGGCATATTCTTAATCGTGAGTTTCTCACCAACCATTTGAGATAAATAACCTTCATTTAGTGGAATCAATACCCATAAGATGGAAGAAATTTCCACTGGAAGGTTATGTTCATCCTTGCATTGATATACGATCGTAGATTGATCTGGAATATGAAATGTGACTTCCCTTCTTTGGCAATTGATATGAGCTCCATGTAGAGAAAGCCAATCCATGCCAAGAATCACATCAAATTCCACTAAAGGAAGGATCACAAGATTTGCAGGAAGCACTTTCCCACAAACTTCGATCGGAGAAGAATTATAAACTTCTGATGCGATTGATGTGCCATTAGGTGTTGTCACAGCTAACTCAACATCTAATTGTTGAGGTAATACGGTGATACCCTTAGAAAATTTTTCAGAAATAAAAGAGTGGGTGGATCCAGAATCAAATAAAACATTTTCTACTTTAGAGTGGATGGTAAGTGTACCTTTCACCACATCGTTATCGTACTCCACCTCGCTGATAGAAATTGCATGTGACTTTCCTTTGTCTTTAGCCTTAAGAGTTTGTTGACGTCGACCATCATCATCAACCCTTGGATTTGGGAATTGATTGGCATAATGCCCCATCTCCTTGCACTTGAAACATTGAAGTGTAGCAGGTTCATTCTGTGTATCCCTTCCTTTGTTTGCATCATTAGACATCTTCTTCCCATTATCACGGCATTCAAATGCCCGATGACCTTCCTTTCCACATTTAAAACATTTACTTGTCCCTTTAAGACAACTCCCTCCATGTTTCTTTCCACACTTTGAGCATAAGGGAAAGTTCATCTTCTTTTCTGTGTGCTCTTTAGATTTTTCTTTGAATTCCATCTTCCTCTTCTTATCAAACCCATGTGACTGATGGGTTACTCCAATCTCCATCTCGACTTTGAGAGCACATCGAACGATTTCCTCGTAGCTATTGAAGTCCCTTATGGCTAACGCCCTTCGAAGACTTGGTTTTAAGCCACTAAAGAATCGATCGATCTTACTCTCAGGTTGGATAATAATACCAGAAGCGTACCTTGCAAGTCTTGTAAAATTTGCTTCATAGGTACTAACAGATTCATCATCCCTTTGCTTCAGTTCAAGGAACTCTTTCTCCATCTTTGTTCGGAGAATACGAGGGAAGTACTTATTGAAAAATAAGTTCTTGAACTCGTCCCATTCCATAGACTCAATTTCATCCCTTTGCCTCGTATTCTTAACAAGATTCCACCATTGATCCGCATCTCCTTCCAAACGATACACTGCTAGGATGACTTTATCATGCTCAGAACATTGAAGAACTGAAAATATCTTTTCAGTAGTACTAATCCATTGTTCATCAACTAATGGATCAGTAGACCCGCTGAAAGATGGTGGACGCTGCCTCATGAAGGATTCAACAGAATGTTGCTCCCTCCTTTGTTCGTTTGGAAATCCTGCATGATTCATAGCTTGAGAAAGTTGTGTGAGCATGGCTACAAGATTTTGCATTCCAGCTCCCATATCGTTTGGTTGCTTAGGGGGACAATCATTGCATTTCCCATCGCATTCCGCATTAACACGGTTCCTTCGGGTTCCAGCCATTGACTAAAACCAAGAAGAATAGTGTGAGCAACACTAATTATAATAGGAAACCACATAATTCAAGAATAAAATTTTCATGCTTAAGGTCTTATCCTAGGTTATTCAAGGCCATTTCTAAAACACTAAGATTGTGTTATATGCTTAGACTTATCCTTAGGGTTCTTACTAAGGCTTTCACATCCTAGTTTCCAAAGGTTGACTATACCTTTCCTCTGATACCAACTATAACGACCCACACTTTACATACATTGTTAATACTTCAAAATTGAAGCACTCTTATTACAACATATGACAAAACCACAAAGGACCGTATAGGTATAGTGTCTTTAGAAACTGGGGAAACATAAACAACTGGTTCATAAATCTTCTACAGTGTCTCCCATTTATTTCATCATATCTAGGGTCCCTTTTAGCATATTCTACTTAATATCCATCTTCCTGACCTGGGGAAAAGAAAACATAAAAGGGTGAGCTCAAATGCTCAGCAAGGGCAAATAAAGGAAATAAAAATCATATCATATCTTTATGAAAATCAAAACCTGCAAAAGAGATCATAATATCTTAACATGGAATAAATCATAGAAGTGAAAATGAGATCCCCATAATCATAACATAAAACTTGAATCTTTGTGGCATGCACACATAATCATGGAAAATCATTTCTTGTTAGTCATGACTCATTGCCAAGACTATCTTAGTGGACAAAGTCCCTTTCTGAACCGAGTTCACTCCTCGTTTCAGTCCTGTATCACTGAACCGAAATAACCTTCCGTTCCAGCCATGTCTATCTCATGAGATATAAAATCATTACCCAATGCATTGGAGGGAGATATAGGTCCCACCCATCTTATAATGAATCCTTTCTTATGTGTGCCACATAATCATAAAACATGCATCATCGCATAACACATGTAACAAAAATGGGATTCTTGAAACATCATGACATCATAAATCAATTCATATATGATAAAGGAATTCATAAACATAATTCCATCACAACATAGTCAAACCAATGTAAAAATATGGATAGAAACAGAACCCTTTATTATCTTAGATGGAAAATAATTTTGATAAAACACTTGAATTGAATTCTTGAGGAAAATATCCTTTCTTCTTCAAAAACATTTTTCCTTTCATAACATGTCATACAACTTTAAAATAAAAGAATTTGATTAAAAATAAACTTGAAAACTTGTAAAGGAAGCTTCTTTGAAGTAATGTTTTAAAAATCCATTCATGCCGTATAAGTTAAAAAAAACATTCTTCGTACTTTTGTCGGAAAAGTCAAAAAGTACCTCGTACGGAAAAACGACAAAAGATTCCTTTCATATTCTTTACTAAAAACTCACCTAAGGGTAAAATTGGATTTAAACTATTTCAAGTGGATGGAAACAATATTACATATTGAGGGAACATGGATGTGGATGATAAAATACACCCCAGTAAATACTTACGAATAAACAATCTCGGATAAAAATGAGATTGTGATATTTCCCTTACCTTAGGTCCGATTTGCTTTGTACGTGTCCGAAGCTCCTGTATAATGGTTTAAATATTGTTATTGACTTATTCCAGAATCATACATATTGATATGAGATCATATATGGTCATATTATTAGCTGCTTGTTAGTAATATTTCATTGTTACTTGTTACTCGGGTCTTTATAACTTTTTGTTCTTATGCGTGTTTTGTCGAATAAATTCTTATTATTATCTTTAGGTTATATATAATTCATTTCCAGAATGGTATTAGTGTAGTATATACCATATTCATTCATTCAATTCATTTATATAATCATTATGAAATGAAGATCATGTAGAACGAGTCGCATCACATCGTGGAGACGGTATTCCGTACGTACGCACGAGTGATGATATCGTTCCTATGATCGTGGAATTGTATTGGAGTATATATATATATATATTATTTCATTATAAATATTACTTAATAATAATCATATATAGTTACTCATTACACCATTATACCCATCCTTGTAAGGTGATGGTGGCAAATAGATTACACCACGGCGTGGAGACGGTATTCCGTACGTACGCACGCGCGGTGATTTCATTTTTCCGTAGGATGGATAGAAGGTGAATTAGGGTTGTTTCATATTTATAATAACATATCAGTATGTAAGTAATACTGATGTTATTACTTTATCATGAAACAACTAAAGAAGAAGAAGTTGAAGAAGAAAGAAATTGAAAAGATCGGTAATGGATATTACCTCTTCTTTGGAACGCCTCTTTGAATCCTCCACTTAAGGAACTAAGATTGGTCTTTGGAGAAGACCAGGACCTCTAGGATTATTCTAGGGAAGTGGAGAGGAGAAAATGTCAGGGGTTGGCCGAGCTTGAGTGCTCAATTTGGTGTGAGGAGGAGGGGGAGGAGGTGCCCTTTTATAAGGGAGGAGAGGGGCACCTTAGGAATATCTCAAAATATTATTTTATATTAAAGTCAAAATCGGTTTATAATGGTTCAAAAGGGTCTTATTTCGAAGCTAAAGTGGGGATGGGTCGAAATCCTATCAACCAATAGGATTTAGACAAGTTTAGGGTATTATTTTAACCTTATCAATTAGATTTAACTCTAAGTTAATTAATTTAACTTTTACCGTGTCTTTTTGTTTTCTTTCACTATATGGTTAATACACTTACTATAACATGCCAAACGAACCCCAAATTGTTTATTATTAATATATATATCCTTATCTAAGTCATTTGGCCGAACCTTAGATTTTTAGGAATAAAATAACAATTAATAATATTTTATTTTATTTAAAAACTATTTTGTGTCAATTTTGACACTATTTGATATATGATTTTTGTGAAAGTCATAACAGAATTATATGTTCGAACCAAGTTGATTAAATCAACAATAATATATCATAGTAACCTATAAAATTAGTGGAATTCATAAAAAGTCTCAAATTACATTTATTTTGGTATTTATATTATCAATTTTGTCAATATTTCATTAATAAGATAATTACTCCATCATCTTTGTGTCATAAATAAATTAAATTATTTGATGTCTAAAAATTACAAATAAAATACCATCATGTAGGAAATCTTTTTAGCTTTCTAATGAATATTTACAATCGAATTTATCTTATGTATAACCCTATATTAAAAATGATTTACTTATTAAACTTTGATTTTAACTATTTTAACCCTTCTTTAAATAAATTAATAATAAATGTCCTAATATAATCCAAGTGGGCCTAAATGGTCATATTTTATTCCTAAGTTTGTTTTTGGTCGAATTAAACTTGTCCAATAGAATTAGGACATGTGTTAGGGTAATATTAATATCATATTTACCCTTAGTTACCCTATTTACTATTAACCGCGGTAAAAATAGTAAAAAGTTACTATTCACCAAAAAATTATTTTCATCTCATTGAACCACATTTTAGTCCTTGATATTAACCGTGTCTCTCGGATTTTTGAAATTCCATTCACAGAAGCGATCAAATTAAGTTTTATGCAAAATTCGGTTTTTAACCTACCACTTAGTGGTTTCACTATTCATCAAAAATTGAAAGTTTTCAGAAAAATACCAAAATTTCACCCTAGGCTAATTTCGATATTCTAAGTCCAAAAATGAAGTCCATTTTGAAAAATAAAATTTATAAAATTTTAAAAAGTGTTTATTACTATTCATAACGGCTAGTTTTAATAGCATATTGTTGTTTAGTGAAACTCGGTATTGCGTACGACGCAAGCTATCGAGGAAGGTCGCGATTGCGTGTAAAGCAAGCCAAGCAAGTGTTGTGTAGAAAAAGATTCCTTTGATGATTTATATAACATAAAAGTCTCGGGTGTTACACTCCAACTCTCCTAGATCCTTTCATCTAGCGTTCGATCATCATTGCGATTGTGGAATGATTCCCATGTAAGCGTTATCCTTTGTTATTTATCTTTACCTTTTTCTCCTCCTTTGTGATTTCATTAGATCATCCTGAAATTGATGGATCTATTCTCTATGGTGTTTTTATCATTCATAGGTTGAGTTTCTAGGTCTTCCACACCTCTGTTCTTGTTGGTGGGTTTTGTTGCGAGCTTTGTGTTCTTGAAAAAGGTTGGTGGTTCTATCCTTGATTTCCAAATCAATTAACCTTAAATTTATTGGTTTAAATTCAACTATTTGATTTAAATAAAATTTCTTTATTTGAATAAACAGATTTTAATTGATTTTATGTAAAATCAAATCTAGTGAATTGGGAGATTTGGAATGGGTTTTTATATTGAATTTTGGAAAAACCACAAATCCCATTGTATTGGATGTGCTTGTTTAAAATTGTTTCAATTTAAATGGTTTGATTTAAATTGTGAAATGAATTTGATGGATAAATTGTGAAAAACTAAATTTCTAGATAATTGCGGGTTTTTTTGAAAATGATGGAAATTGTTTTAAATTGATTTCAAACATGTGAAAATGGCATAAAATGATTTTTGATAGAAACCTAGTGGGTTTAACTTGGTAAAAAAGAATTTTTTGATTAAAAATAAATTTTAGTTTGTAAATGGAAAATTGGAATTTGAATATGGGGGAATGGGATTAATTTTATTTTAAGGAGTCTTAAAATAAATTTTTTATAATGTAAGAGAACATGAAATCCTTAGGTAGTTTGTAAGTTATTTGGACACACTTTATGATGCTATGTCATTCTAAAACAAATGCATCAGGTTATATCCCTGATAGAATGGAAAAGAGTCCTCTATGACCAGTTTCCAGAGGATGTGTTTACAAATATTATTGTTATTACTTAGAGAGTGTAGAGTCCTATATCATGGAACATGTGTACCTATTTGGAATATGACCATGTTCCTCCATTGTTTATATATGAGATATAAATGTATGCCAATGTTTGTAAACTATATTCCATATCTTCTGATTTATATAAACTATTTTATATAAAATGATTATTTAATACATTGTATTATATATATATATATATTAAATCATTGAAAATGTGAAGCATGAATTGCTAAATTATTTCAATCTCTCAACATAATTAACCTTAATTCACTAGGGGTGGCTTGGGAAATAAATCTTAAGGAATGGTTCTAGTATTATCCTTTATTTAGATTTGGATAGGTTGAAATCCAAATCTCATTTCCATATGTTGGGATTTATTTACCTTATTGCACTATTTGAGTGTTTATGTGATGCCTTCTATGTGTCTGTTGATTTGTATAGCATCATTCCTCTGAGAAGACATGCAAATAGGATCCATGAGGAAGCTGTTGCTAGACCTCAGTTAGTGAATCCTCCCATGGACCCGAGTTTGGTTGAGGTGATAGTGAAGACTATCAAATCTCTAGGATATGCACCACCCCTATTTCCCATTCAGGCTCTAACTGTGGGACCTCAAAGGGATGCTCTTCGATGTCATTCTCAAGTTTTTCCTAACTAGAATACATTAATATTCAAGGGATATATTGATCCTCAACATGATGAGGAATGGTTAGACATGATAGAACATTTGGTTGAGCTCTGGGAGCAACCGAGTGAGGTCAAGGTGAAGTGTTCCACCTTCGTGCTGAAAGAAACGAGCATGATATGGTGGATCAAGATGGTGATAAAATATAAATGTGAAGGCTTAGAGTGGAAGGAATTCAAAGTTATTTTCACTTACTAGTTCTATGCAAATTCAATGGCATTGGCCATGTTTGTAGGTATTTTCACGCCTTAATAGGATGACAGAACCATAACTGTGTATTCAATTATCTTTGCTGAGCTTATGAATCTTTCTAATGGAAATGTTTCTATTGATAGGATGAAGGATCGAAGGTTCAAGTTGGGACTTCGATCAGATATCCATTATCATGTTTTCATGAGAATGTTGCCCACTTATATTGATGTTTTGGATAGGGAAATTATGGTTGAGTTTGACCATCCTTATAAGTAAGGGTTGATGAGAGTTCTTTTTCTCCTAGTGTTAGCATGAGTTCCATCAAAGGAAAGAGGAATTATGATGACTCTCACAGTGGTCATCAACCGTAGGGTCATTCCAGACCTCCAATAGTGCCTAGAAGAGGCCCATTATTATGATACCAGTGTGGTTAACTAGGGAATTCAAGGAGGGTTTGCACTGAGGCACCCAAGAAATGTAGCTATTGTGGATTCTCAGGTCACTTGAAAATGTTCTGCTGTAAATTATCCACTCTGTATAGTGGAATAGAATCATCATCACCTCCAAAAACTATAAGTAAATCAGATTCTACACATACAAAAGGGTTCCAATCATATGCATCCAGAATAAATCTTTTTTATGTATTGGAAGAGTCACCAGAGGAATCATATATATGGGTCCAATTACTATTATAGGTACCATTACTACAGTTTCTTCATTAGTGACTGCTCTATATGATACTGGTGCATAACATTTGTTTATTTCAACCCTTAATATTAATATATTAAATCTTTATATGGAGCTTTTATCTTGTGTAATGGATATTACTACACCCCTTGGTATGAAGAGAGAGCAGGGTCTCCATTGTCTTACTTGTGCTTTATCTCTTTTAGATGTCGAGATTATATGTTGTTTTCTTGTTCTTGACATTAAACCAATTGAAATCATTTTTGGGATGGATTTTCTGATTTCCAATAAATCTAGGATTTATTATTATATTTGATGGGTCTACTTCACTACACCTGATAGTGCACACCATATCATTCAAGGAGAATGGGACCCAAGGTTGAGTAGAGTTAGACCTTATTATCCGGATATGGTTAAAGTGATATCTATGTTTTCGTTTGATTTGGAGCGGTAATCATTAGAATGCAATCTCCCACTATTCATTGTCTTGTTTCCCAATGTGTTTCCCTTTTATTACGCTAGTTTTCCAGCTGTAAGGGAGGTGGAGTATCCTATTGATTTAGTGACTGGAACTCAACCTATTTTTATTCCCTCTTTCCAAATGGATCCAGCTAAAATGAAATAACTAAGGTCCCAATCAGATGATATTTTAGAGAAAGGATTCATATGCCCGAGTGTGTCACCATGAAAAGCTCTGGTTCTCTTTGCAAAGAAATATAATGGTTCAATTCACCATTTCTTTGATTACTAAAAACTCATCCAGGTTATGGTAAAGAACAAATATTTGTTTCCATGGATTGATGATCTATTGTTAAGTTGACAGTGGAAAAGTGGTTCTTGAAGATTGACCTTCGATCTGGTTACCATTAGTTGAGGATAAAAGAATATGATATTCAAAATATATTCTTTCAAATCAGGTATGGTCATCATGAGTACATTCTTATTCCCTTTGGTCTAACAAATACTCCTTCAGTGTTCATGGCTTTGATGAACATTATTTTCTATGAGTATTTCAATACCTATGTTTTGGTCTTTATGGATGACATCCTAGTTTAATCTAAAACCAGGAAGGATCATGTGGGTCATCTGAGAGAAATTTTGAGTTTTCTATGAAATCATTGGCTTTATGAAAATATATTGAAATGGGATTTCTTGATTTGGGAAGTAATGTTCTAGGGGAATGTGGTGTTAGAACACGGTATATATGTTTATCCTGAGAAGGTGAAGGTTGCTATGACATGGTAGTAACCACAGAATTTCATTGATATTCAGAGATTCTTGGGATTATCTGAGTAATATCACCATTTTATGAAGGAATTCTCGATGTTGGCATCTACGATGATTGATTTAACTTGAAAGTAAGTAAAGTTTTCTTTGAATGAAAATTTGTACATTTCATTTGTTGAGATGAAATGACTTTCAAAAACTACATGGGTATTAACTCTTCAAGAGACCAGAAAGGGCTATGTGGTCTTCTGTGATACATCAGGTTCAAGACTAGGCTTTATTCTTATATAAGGTGACTATGATATTTCTTATGGTTCTAATCAGCTTAGGACACATGCTAAGAATTATCAAACCCATGACCTTAAACTTGTAGCGGTGATGAATGAACATAAAATTTTGTGGAATTAACTTTACATATAAAGGTTAACTGTGTTTTTGACCACAATAGTTTAAGTTATTTCTTATCGCAAAAAGATTGAAATCTCTAGCAGAGGCATTGTGTGGAATACTTGCAGTCTTTTTATTTCGACATCGCCTACACCCTGGGGAAAGGGAATGTCATCATAGATTCTCTATGAAAGAAACTTATAACCCTTGTAGTTAAGGAATCTTAAGAAGAGTGTATCTTGATGGATCATTTGGAATAATTTCATATTGGAGTCTAGGAATCATGGGTTGAGGATTCCTTGGCTAGTGTTCAGTTGAAATCTTCCCTTATTGAGTTGATTCTTCAGTATCAACAACTTAATGATATGTTCCATTGAATAAGAGATTCTCTTTATGTTGGGAAGAGAATTCTTGAATGGTTATTCTCCAAAGAAAAAAATCCATGCATTCAGATCCATTTTGTGGTACTATCTTCGATGAGGAAAGTTGTTATGGTGGATTTCCATAGTTCCCAATGGGGAATGCACCCATGAACCACAAATATCTTCTACATTATATGGCGATAGTTTTGGTGGATGGGAATGAGATGAGACACTACTGAGTTTATGTCTAATTTTTATACATTCCAACATGTTAAGTATGAGATTCAAAAACCTTTAGGTTTTCTTTAGCCACTACCAGTCCCTACATGGAAGTGGGATGAGATCTCAATGGAATTTTTGGCCAAGTTACCATGTATCCAAATGAAAATGAACATGATTTGGTTTGTGATCAATATGCTGACTAATTAATCTCACTTTTTACCCATTCGTGATACTACCAATGTTAAGGAATTGGGAAATCTATATGTGAAATATATTTTTCTTTTTCATGGAGTTCCTTCTTCTATAGTCTTTCATAGAAATCCTTGATTCACTTCTCAGTTTTGGAGATGCCTTTAAGGGGATTTTGGATCTGAGTTCCATTTGAGGATCACCTACCATCCGCAGTCAAATGGCCAGATAGAAAGATCTATAAAGATTCTTGAGGATATACTTCACACCTATGTTCTCAACATTGCTGGGGCTCAGAATTTTCACTTGGGGTTGTTTGAGTTTTCTTATAACAATAGTTACCAACCCATGATCATAATAAACCCTTTTAAGGCCTTGTTAGGATGGCCTTATAAATCTCTATTTTCTTGGTTGGAGATTGGTGAATGTTCATTGGTTGGAAAAGACTTAGTCTAACAGATGACAAAAAATAATCAATTGATTCATTAGAGGATGTTGACAACATATGGCCGATATAAGTCTTATGATGATCGCTACTATAGACTGTTGGGATTCTCAATTTGTGATCATGTTTTCTTAAAAGTTTCAACACGTTTGGGTAATCAGAAGCTTTAGAGGCAAGAGAACCTTTCTCCTCAATTTGGGGACATTTTGAGGTTTATGAGTAAGAGGGTAAGGTGTCTTATCATTTATCACTTCCATCATAGATGACGTTGATAAATAACATGTTTTATGTATCTTAACTTTGAATGTATCTATCCGACCAATCTAATGTTCTCAGATGGCATGATCTTGAATTTGATCATGATTTATCTTTAAATAAACATCCAGTTAAGATAGTTGATCCTAAAAGTAAGGGCTTCGTGGGATAATGACACCATTGGTTAAAGTGATATGGTATAATGGTTATTATATTAATGAGATATTGGAATGTGAGGCTCTAATGAGAGAGTAGTGGCCTCATATTTTCGACAAGGAGGATTTTTCCTAGTATTTTTGTGGACAAAAAGTTTTTAAAGTAGGGAGGTCATACCATCATGTTTCTGATTTTACAGGTACATCTTTAACCTTGTCGGGGTTTTTCCTTTTCATTAACACGGGAAGGGTTGAGAAAGTTTTTAGAGGATACTAGTAATAGTGATCTTAGAGATTTGTTGGACTCATAGCTTTAACCAGCCTTTTCTACTTTCTACTAAATGTTTCCATTTCTTGTAACAAGGTTATATGTTATGTAATTATTACTGGGTGCACGTTGTGAAAGGTTCACACTGTGAAGAGTATTTGATGTGATACACTGTTACACATTGAAAATGAATTAAATGTTGGTTTTTTAATTCGGATCGTTAGTTTTTTAATTCGAGGCGATGATTTTTTTGAAGATTATCTAATTTAACCATTTCACGATGTGAAATGTTATTACACATCATATAATACCTCCGCAACGGTTTTAAAGTATCCAATGTGAGAGATCTCTCTCTTTTGAATCTTCTCCCAAATCCTTCCAAAGGCAATCTTGAATCTCTCTAACCCTTTAGAATCCTTCCTTTCAGCGTTCGATCATAGTTGCACTAAAAATGTAATTATTGGGTAATGGATATCCTTTTTCTTCATATATATCTCTTTCTCCTCCTTTGGTATTTCAATAGATCATCTTAAAATTGATGTATATATGCTCTTTGGAGTTGGATATCATTCCTAGGTTGAGTTTCGAGGTTTTCTACACCTTCTTTCTCATTGGAGAGTTTCGTTGTGAGTGTTTTGTTATTGAAAAAGATCAGGGGTTTTATACATTATTTCTAAATCAATTAACCTCAAATTACTTGGTTTAAATTCATCTTTTTAATTTAAATACAATTTCATGATTTGAATAAATGACTTTCAATTAATATAATGAAAAAAAATTCTAGTGATTTGGGATATTTGGAATGGGTTTTGGATTGATTTTTGGAAAAACCTCCAACCCCATTAGATTGGATATTCTTATAGAAATTTATTTCAATTTAAATGGGTTTATTTATGTTGTCAAATAGATTTGATGAAAAAATTGTGAAAAAACCCCAATTCCATTGAATTGGTGGTTTGTTGAAAAATGATGGAATTTGTATTGAATTTATTCCAAACTTTTGAAAATGGATTAAAACAATTTCTTATAGAAACCCACTGGGTTTATTTTGGTAAAAAAATGTATTTATTAAAAAACTATTTTGGTATTTAAATGGAATTTTTTTATTTGAATTTGGGGGAATGAGATTTAATTGTATTTTAAGCCATCCTAAAATCAATTTCCCATAATATAAGTTCACATTCAAGACTTAGGTAGTTTGTAAGTTATTTGGACACACTCTATGATACTAAAATGCTCTAAACAAATGTAGTTGGTTACATTCTCAATGATATTGTAATCGGTCCTCTATGTCTAGTGTCCTAAGGATGTGTGTACACATATTTAAATGATCACTTAAAGAGTGAGAATTAATATATCCTAGAAGATACATACCTATTTGGTAGATGACCATGTTGCTCACTTGTTTATATATGAGATATAAATGTACGCCAATGTTTGTAAACTATTATTCATGCATTCTGATTTATATAAACTATTTTATATAAAATGTTTATTTAAGCCATTATTTTAGAAAAATTCCATCATTTAAAATGTGAAGTATGAATTTATAATGTATTTCCATCTATGAACTATAAATCATGATTAGTTGTAAATATTATTTTGAACTTCCAAACTGGATTTATTTATAAATTGAAAGCTTTCATTTTATTAATTTTCTATAGGAATCTATTATAGAATCTTTGGGTGAAAACCTACCGGGATCTGGATCACACCCTACTTGTTCCTTATAATGTTTGTAGACTATCTTTTTTGAGGATCAAGCAAGGGTAAATGATTTTTTGGAAGTGGTTCTAGAAATTGATTATGGGTCTTAGTGACTTTCATTTGTTGGGACTTAGATAAGTTTTTCTATTTTTTGGTACTTTTTTGTAGTACTTTGGGTTTTTATACCCATTTGTTTCATGTAAACTTCTCCCAGTGGGGAATTCCTTTGTATGCATATTGACTTGTTTATCTGCTTCCATTATTCTTGTGGAAAAAAATCATTCCTACTTTTACATTGTATGATGTTAGGTGCTTTTCACCAACCCTAGAAAACTAGGAACACCCTTTAGTGCGTGTCAGTGATGACTCAGTTATTGGGTTACCAGGGTACTCGGGATGGTTCATGACACACCCTAATCATATAATCTCCAAGATACGATATCTATTTCCAAAAATAACCCAAATCACCCTAAATATTCAATAAAATCATATATTAATCTAAAATACAATTCAATATTTATTCCTCAAATAATATTCCATAATATTCTATTTAACTTAATCATTTAGGGTCCCCAAAAATTGTGGGCATCTACCAAAATAACATTAATCACTTAACACTAAATCAATTTCCAATCCCATGGTTATCTATATGTTAAAACATATGTTCCCAAAATTATCATAATATTTATCTATCAAATAGTTTAGACATTGAAAAACAAAGTTATACTAACTTGGACATCACCTTGGCTAGTGGTAGGTGATGAAACCTTTTCACCCTTTAGCTGTGGGTCAAGATTCACAACCTTTCCATACGTGATAGGTTGTCACCCAACCCATGGTTTGAATTTTTTTCTTATGAAACTATATTTATATTATCTAGATAAAATTCCCAAAAATTTGATAAAAATCATAAAAAATAACGTTAATGTATTCAACATTAAAGAAATAGATTTCATTTGTCACCCGAAAAATGTAATAACTCATAATTAACTCAAAATAAAAGTACATATGAATGCTAAATTTTATAAATAACTTTCAAAATTATGTCCATAAAATGTAAACACATTATTACTTAGATAATATTTCTTATTAAAACTATGGGATACATATACCTATTCGAAAATATCATTAGCCTACTTAATATTCCATCACTTAAAACTTCCGAAGGGGTGTCTAAGACTCTAAAAATATGTTCAATCACAATCATATATACCCATTATGGTATCTATAACTAGTAATATAACATAAAAAAGAAAGCATAAAAATCTCCAATTCTATCTAAACCCACTATGATACCCACATTAGTAGCCTAAGACTCGATCTACCAGATCCGATACTAAAAACAGAGACATTACATTTCTGGATTTGATACCGATAAATGTGAATAAAATTTTCACATAAAAAACATACGACATAAAAAGGAAATATTGGATCACTTACATACCCAAGGTCCTTTTTTAGGAATATAGTTTTGAAGAACTAGTTCAAACTCTTAACAAATTGGGTTAACAAACAACTAGTTCATAAATATCAACATCATCTCCCACTGTACCATGTTTTTAGTATTCCATGTTAAGTATTAAATATCTCCAATAAAATCCCTCACATAAAAAACTTTTCTAAAAATAAATCATTTAGCATCAATCCTAAAAAATTGAGAAAAGGAAACATATTAAATGGGGAGCTTAGATACTCAGTAAGAAAAAACATGAGATATATCAATCAATTATCATATGAAATCATAAGATAATAATAAAGGTATAATATTATTAAAATGACATAAAAAGTTTATAAACAATTTTACAAATATCATAAAAATGATCTATGGTATAAAACATTATCATTTCAAAAGGAACGAATCATAATAATGAGAAAACATCAGAACTCAATCATGAAACATAAGTTAATTTCATAAATATGTGTGGCATAATTATAAGTATAGAAACCAAATAATATGTCATGGATAAATACTAATACCTTTTTATCAGGTAACAACACCTATTTCCCATTGTAGATCAAGAACATCCACTAGTTTCCTAAATCAGATCGATCACACTATCTTGTTTCCCACAATAGATAAAGCACTTTGACTTGTTTCTCCTAAATATCTCATGAGATATAATATTTTACCAAATTGTTTTGTGGTAGATATAGGTCCCACTAATCATATAATAAGAAAAATCATACATATAGGTTTCAAAAGATCATAAATCATTAGTCATATTAGAATACATGAATGAAACAGGTTTCATAAAAATTTCATCATATCATAACCCGTTGAAAAGAAATGAGTTTCATAAAGTTTTTATCTTTTAATAATTGAAATAAAAAATCTAGAAAAAGATTAAGGATGGAATCCTTAGTTCACATACCTAATAATTCTTAAGTAGAATCATGGGTTTTCATCTTAGATGGAAGAGTATTTTGAAATATCACTTAGAATAATTATTGATGAAAAAATTTCAATTTTAAAATCACTGTTATTTTTAATAAGTTGTTCAATTATAAATGAAAATATTTTTTTTGAAAACAATATTGTAAAATTTTAAATTAAAAATTAAATAATTGGGGAATATTTAATGAGGGAAAATATTTTCAAATTTTATAAGTTAGAAAAACACTTCTTCTATGTTTTTTTGGAAAAGTCACAAAGTACGTCATTTGGAGAAAAAAGGATAACTTTCAAAACATTGTGAAAAAATTAAAACATGTGTAAACATGATTTTAGAAAATTATAGTAGAATATTAAAAACCTTTTTGAAATTATTTTTATAAAACTCAGACATGGAAGAGAAATATTCCCCATTGGAGACTTAAACATAAAAAATCCTAAATAGTGATGAGATTATGAAATAAACTCTAATGGATTTGGTAACTTTTGAATCAAATTACTAAAGAAATAAATAACATTATATGGATATAAATATCCAATAATTTTCATTATAGTAATCATAAAATATATTCATGTGTATTATATATACCATATAAAATAAACAAGTAGTGTATAAGGCATGTGTCCCATAGAAATAAAAGTGAGAGGAAAATCAATTACCTTCAGTCTGAATCACCATGTATGTTTTTTATATTCCCGAATAATAAACATATGTTAAATATTTACTTTATTTGGAAAATTTTTAATGTATATTATTCGTTTTACATCTCTTATTACAATGTTATAACAATTAATTAAACATGTATGTTCACATTGGATGTTTTAGTGATATTTGGTACAAAAATCCAAAATGACTTTGTTAGGTTGACTATGGTCAAAGTGGTCATTATTCCATCATCTAAAATATAATAATCATGAAATAATTATAATTCTTATCAATAAATTACACATTTAGATACAATCATTACATAATCTTATGAAATATGAACTATGTTACAATCATGGAGACTATAAGACGTATGCACATATGAGTAACATTTCCCTTTTTCGACGATAGTTATGGAAATAAGCTAAGTTTTATTTTATAATTATATAATGTTAAAAATAATATATATATATATATCACATTAATTCTTTAAATATACTTATATATACAATCCATGTGATGTGGTGATAAAAAATGAGTCACATCACTTTGTGGAGGTGGTAGTGCACACGTCCACCTGAACTCTGTTATCATTTTTCAGTACATGGAATTTTAATAAGGTAAATGATATATTATATTTATAAAATGATAATTATTTAATTAATTTAATATATAAATATTAATTACATAATTATAACCATTCACTTGAGACGATGATGGAAAACAAATTACATCGGTTCACGAGGTGGTAGTCTTCCATACACATGAATGATGAATTACTTTCCAATTTGATGAATGTCGTAGAAGGATATATGTTATGAAATCTAAATTATAAAATATTAGTATATGTAATATACATTTTTTATTATTTTTTCATAGTTTAGGAATATTTGAAGGTGGTTGAAGAAGAAATAAAACAGAAATGCTTCATTAAAAACGCCACACTTCTTTGGAAAACATTTTTTTCTTATCACCTTAGGACAACTAAGGTTAGTGATTTACCAAATAAATACCTCTAAAATGATGTGATAGATTATATTAAGGGATTTGCAATGGGATTGGATGAACAAAATGGGTATTTAATTGTGAAATAATGTTAATAAGTGGTGCCATTTTATACGGGATGGGAGTGGTACTCATGGAATTTCTCAAAATATTAAATTAATATAAATTAATATATAATTAAAAATGGATAAAATATCATTTATTTGAAAGATATGATGATTAATGGTAGAAATAATCTCATTCAATAATTTTTAGACAAGTTTAAATAACCTATTTACCCATATCATTTGGTTTTAACCCCTCGTTAACCCTTTTTAAACATATCGTGACAATAAGGATTTTTACTCTTTGATTGTCAATACAGTTACAGTAAATTTGAAAAAATGACCATAAATGGACCCTGTATGATATTATAAACTATATGATAATATATTTTCAGAATATAATATTTATAGGAATTTTATGTCATTAATTAAATATTATTTATTTTCAAATATCAATAATGTCAATTTTTAGAACTATTCATTAGTTTGATATTAATAATATCATGATAACACCTAGAATTAGAAAAATATATTTTTATAAATAATTAAAATTAAAAGTTATTTTATAAAATTCATGGAAGAAATTAATTATCTAAAATTATTATACTTTTAATTTTTTTAAATTATTTATTTAATTTTTCCATTAATTAAAGAATTACTGCATCAACATTGTGAAAATATTTAAGTTAATTATTTCTCTACTAAAAATTTAAAATGAATTACCATGATTAATATAAATATATTATATTTCAAAATAATATTTTTAGAATAACATATTCTTAAGATTACCCCATATTAAAATATTATAGTTATTAAAAACTATAGTGTGACTTGTTTGACTTTTCATGAAATAAAATACAATAAAGGTAAAATTCTCATCTAAATGGATAGAAATATTCATATAAAAAAATAATGGATTACTATAGATGGAATAAAGTCATAAAATAAAATATTGCTATGTTTTGGGGTTATTTTATAATTCTTATCATTTATTTTTTTCCTTTAATTATCAGATTTACCGTTTACCATGCCAACAAAATTTTCTAATGATACTATTCATATTGATAAAAAATAAAATAGAAATATTTAATAAATTTGGACCTCAAAATTAAAAATATTTAATCCATTTTTTAAAATTAAAAATTTATAATTGTTAGAATTTAATTTAAAATTAAACCAGTAAAATTTGATGAAAAACAGTTTTCATAAAAATTCCCTTTTTAAATATAAAATTTATTTATATGATATTCAATTATAGAATACATTTTAAAAACCAGTTTGAAATTAAAAATAAAATAATTAAATTTAAAAAAAATTCAAAACATAATTTTAATTGTTTAAATATTTTAAAATAAAATACAGTTTTGAATAAAAATTAGTATTTATCACTATTCCTTGAAAACCTGATCTCATTAGAAAATTATCAAAAAGTCATCCATTTATTTTGACTTTATGAATTAAAAAATGAAATTAATTTTTCCAAATAATGTTTCTTGTATATTATAGAAATTAATTGTAATATTTTCTCATAAAAAGGAATAAAACTCATTTTTAAAGAAAACATAATTTTTTCAAGATTAAAGTGACTATTAAATATTGTGTGATTACTTAATAAGGATTTTTTAATAGATTTATATTGATTTGTAACTTTATATTTATTTCATAAACCAATTTATCATATTCATAATCTCTAATTTAATGGCTAGAATGTAACAATCACATTTAAATAATAATATTTTGTTGTTTCTTTCAGTTTGGTTTTTTGTATCTTGTACGTTATGGAATTTCTTTTTCAAATCTTGTGATATTACAGTTTGAACTCCTATAATACCTATCTTAGTGATAACATCATATAATATTTATGTCTATCCACCCATATAATCGAAGCCAGTGGCATACTCATTTCTATACTATATAACTAGTTCTATTCTTGGCTACATGGATATGGTATCCATATGACATAAATAGTCATGAATAATAATTGATTGCATGAAATATTGTTCCATTCATGATATATCATTACTTAACATTTTTACCAATCTTAAAATATAGTCAAAAATTTATTTTGTAATCACCTTTAAAATATTGTTGCATTTATGAGCACTAGAAAAAGGGATGATAAAGGGACACTTCACCAATGCTGAAAAGAGAATTGAGAAAGGGGGAATTTATCAGTGGTTTTTTTAAATGCTGATAAAGGTTCCTTTATCATTCATATTTTTATCAACACTTTTTTAGCACTAATAAACACACCGTTTATCAGTGAAAAAAATAAATTATAAAACAAGGGTTTATCGGTGTTAATTTTTTTATCAATGCTCTAACCTTTCTCACTCAAAACACCCAAAACCCTTTATCTGTACTCGAATACCCACAAACAACCCCTACATTTATCAGATCTCTCCATCCCCTTCTCCCCACACTAGCACATGCCTATTCCTAGATTCGAACTTGTTACCTCTAACGTGAAAAACAAATTCCCTTAGCACCAATCCATATTATTTTCATTTATTTTTTATGATATATATCATTATAAATATTTAGATACATATTTTTATTCATATTTATATTCGTATATTTTTATATATTTAAATAATTATTTTTAAATACATTTAGAAAATATGATATTTTGTGCATGTATTTATGTGTGTGTGTGTTTATACGTTTGTATACATATATATGTGTGTTTGTGTATATATATATATATATTTACATATATTATTTATATATATTTACTTATACATATATTATAAAAAATATATAAATTGAAATGTGTTTATTAATACAGACATACACATAGATATATTAATATATAAAAATTATATATACATTTTTATAGGTATATAAACCTTCATTTTTTATATTAAATAAAATAGATAATTATTTTAATTTACATTTTGTCTATATATTTAAAAATATATTTTATTTGTGAATTTTTTTAAATATTTATTTATACAATTTAATTTCTATTTGTAAATAGATAAAAATATATATATATATGTGTGTGTGTATATATATATATACATATAATTTAAATATAATAATATAGTATAAAAATGATAAAATTTCCAAACCATAAAATCCATATTTTTTTGAGGGGTAAAGAGAGATTTAATAAATTGATCAATGATTGGGAAATACAAGAATGTTTAGGAAAATAAGAAACTCATCCAACCAATTATGTGAACCAATAGAGAGAGAACATGTCACCAACCAGTGCACAACTATATTCCTCTCTTTTTTGATGAAAGAGAAAGATCATGGGGAAAGGTGGAGGCTAAAAGAGTGAATATTCATAATGAGAAAACCAAATTCTTAGAGACCCAACTCTGGTGAATATATAATATTGATAATTATAAGGCAATAGAACTCCATGATGATAAGGCTTTATCCTCTTTCAGTAGAGAGATCCAATCCAGTACTAATTTCATGGGCCTCCATAACAGGTGGCACCCAATTTGTAGTAAAATAATTCTGAAATGCTGCCAGAACCGATCCAAAATGATTAAGAGTGACCAATATAGTGTCGATAATGACACCCCCACAAATAGACGCATCCACAATAATTTTCAAGACTCCCATGGGAGGAGGAATCCAAAAACCTGGAACAACTGGTTCCTCTTTTTTTCATATTACACGTCACTATAGTTCCATGTGGATAGCCAAAGAGTGGCCCAATAAATCTACAAGGCACATGGTTTTGCAAGTTAATTGAAGAAAAAGTTATTACTTTTAACCCAAATAATACATGCCATTATACACATGGAACTTGTAGTCTTCACCAAAAGAGATGAATCCCATTTTCACAATAATGCTGAAAAATTGGATGCCTCATCCTGCTATATATTTTTATTTTCATTCCATTCATGCTACATAGCCCTAGCCCCAGGGAAAATAAATATGGTATGCATAGATGATTTATCTATGGCAAAATAAATCAGACAAATCGGATCATCCGATACATGTAAGAAAATAAGAAACTCAATTGAAGGGAAGAACTCAGAGAAATCATTCCACTAGAAAAACTAAAAATTTGGTGGGATCGGGAGTTCCCATATAAATTTTTAAAGCTCTTGCACCCTTAGGGATAGAAAGGCAAGAACCTTATTATAACCATACTTGAATGAGTAAGCACTAGAATACTCTTTTCTCCAACAAATATGGTACAACATAAGGTTTTTCATGCATGGGAGACTCATGAATGATATTCATATACCTATCATTAAATAGGGACATTATTTTATCAGCACAAAAATCATTATCAAAATAATTAAACAAGGAAAGGACTGTAGCATCATCAAGGCTAGTTACCACAAGTGATGTCACTACAGATTGACCAATATCAACCCACATGGGTCTTTATAGATTTTAACCATTACCCCATTTCCAATCCTCTAATAACGACCATGAAAAATAATCTAAAAAAATCCCCAAAGAATTATCTAGAAAAATATGGGGTGGGGGACCATAGAAGCTTCCTATAAATCATCATGAACGAAATATTTAGTATGAAGGACCTTTTCACTCAAAGAATATAGCTGTTTAATAACCTGAAAACACATCTTATAAAGAAATATCATTGTTGAAAATGAACATATCCCAAAATCTCATTCCACCACATGATTTTGGGATACTAATCATATCCAAATAAATCTAGTGGATTTTATTCTTTAAATTATTTCTTCCCCACTATAAATTAGTTTGATAGGGGTTATGTTGATCAATAATGAAACCATAAATTTTAAACTGAGACATAAAATATAATGGGAAATACTGGGATATATATTTAATAAGAGTTTTTTTCTCTCCTTAGAAATTTTTTAAAGGTCCGTCCTTATATTTTTTTTTCTACCCTATCTAAAATTCATGATACCACTTATTTTTTTGAATGGTCAAAGATAGTGGGGAGCCTAAAATATTTGTGATTTTTATCAACAAACTGAATACCATAGGCCTTGCGGAGGTCATCATTCCTACACATAAGCATAGTTATACTAAAAGAATATTAAAATATAGAGATATTTACAAACTACCCAGGATCAATCTCATAGGTGTTAATAAGGCTTCATGTAGAGACCCATTATTTCAAGTATATCCTCAAAAAAATTAATCTATCATCATCAATGAAAAGGTGAGAAATAGGTGGTCTTTTTCTATAATATTTATCACTACGAAAAAGGTTTTCCCTGGAATCCATGAAAATAAGATTAGAGAAAATGAAATCCACCCAAATAAAAATGAATATAAAGGGTTCATCCTCTAAGAGGAGTCCCCAAGAGGGGGAAAATCATTGATAATGGCTTCCATTAATCTACATCCTAAAGAAAGTTTAGGTAACACAATTCATCAAAAATATCGATCTATTTGGAACAAAATCCCATCTTACCCTACATAAATTATAGGAAATATCATTCCACCATATAATATGATATTTTTTTCATATCAAGTTTCCATTCCATGAAACAACTTTTGGATACATATCGTGTTTTCATAGAGTGAAAAATTTCCTGAGAAACAATAACATTATCATAAATACATCTCCTGGGAACAAAATCACTATGATTCTCAGAAATAATAGAGGTCATAAAAATACATATATGGTTAACCAATATATTGGAGAACAATTTATACATCACATTTCATAGACTTATGGGATTGGATTCCAAAACCAAAGAATTTTTTTCAACATTTGGAATGAGGGTAAAATGAGTTTCATTAATATAATTGATGATATATTTACCCATTTAAAGATATCTCATGAGACCCATGTTATGAAGTCTGATAATGTGCCAATAATTTTTGATAAAAAATTGATTGTAATATATTAGGGCTTAGTGATTTTGTAGATTTTATTTTTTTGAGGTCCAAGAGAATTTAAATATCTATGATGTCAAGAGTAAGTTGTTAGTTCATCATGTTTGTAAACATAGGTTTATGATAGGATGAAATATCCAAAGAGATTATGGAATCTTTTTCCACATAATGATCTTGGAAAAAACATAGAATCATGTCATGCATATCATTTTCATTCAGAAGTGATCTACCATTAGTGGTAGCGAGGCTGGATATATGGTTTTTGAAACATCCCATAGATTAATTTTGATGAAATTGTAGGGTATTGGATTAACTTAAATTGATATTGTAATAACACACAAGCATAGACTAGAAGGTTTAATTTCTTTATAGATTTGTCTCCAAATAATATTATAGAGACATGATTTTTTTAAAATCACATTTGATTGGGGAGAGAATAAATATCATCTAACCTCTTTTCAATAGCATCACATTGATCATCCGGCTGGTGGATTTTTTTTACTTGAAAACATAAACTTAGAGGCCATATGCTAATTATATTTTTAAAATCAAAACCCTCATCATCCAGCCAGATCCAATCACCAACTCACATTACATATCCCTTAACCAAATACTTTTTAATCTAAACATACTATTATATATTGGTATTCTTCAATTGAGAGATAATATTATGAGGGTGTGGTAGTGGTCCAACATGGCATGGGCAATGTGAGGAAACTGGAATAGGTCAAATATGTCAACCCATTCATTCAATACCATGAAATTATAAAACCACTCATCAATGAATGAAATTTTATATTTCCTAATAAACTTTGTAAATGGGTTACCCAAAATACATAGGTCCAAAATCTCTATCATATGGACAACCTATAAAAATTCACACATCAAGTTGTAAGGCCTTCTAAATCCCAATCATCTCTCATGCTGAAACTTGATTTAATTAAATTATCCTATCATAAGAAGGTCCCCCATAATAATCTTACATAAAGAACTAACTCCATTTATCATTCTATGTAGACCATCCATATAAACCCAAAAATACCCAAGTAGGAGGATCAGGCTATTGAATGAAAGTAGAAATGTGATTTTAAGAAAAAATCTCCACTCATACATCCTTGTTCTCCTTCCAGAGGAGGTAGAGCCTACTAGTGTGACCTTGATTGTAAAACTAAAGGAAACAATGAAATCACACCATCTTCATAACAACATGGATGCCCTTTTAATCCAAAATCGTTTCAGATAGGGAAAAAATATTGGTGCCACTTTTAGTGCTCTATTGATAGAGAATTTGAACTATACATGGGATTTCAAGCCCACGATAGTTATATATTAAGTATATCATTAGGATAGGTGGGGATAATTGATTCTATCCTCTACCTATGAGTATTAAAGAAAGGAGCTACCTCCCTCCACTTTCCACTATTTAGAATATCAATAACTCGGTTGTGTGGAATCATTACTTCTCTTGGATATGATAGTTTCTGTAACAAAAAGATCAATACCATTGTCTCTTCTACTTATCCTTTTACAATCCTTGTGTTTTTTAGAACCTTCCATTATAGACTCATATAGTTCCTCATCAACCCGGGGGAGTTCACAGATAAATCGTCACCTAGGGAGGGAACTTGATCATATGGATCAGATTAGATCTGTACTAGACTGGTCGAAAAAGGATGATTTCCATTAGTTGTAGCATGAGGGAATTTTTAAGATGTGGCCTTCACCATAAGAGGTGTGTCTATCACCATATTATGTGCACCCATCAGCATAGGATGTCTAACCAACTCAACATAAAATATCCTTAGGACCCCACATTGGATTTAGAAAATTAATTTCCACCACCGTTGATTGTGTGTAAGAGTCGTAGTCTAATAAAAAAGTGGTGGCCATGAAATTATGAATTTGTTTTGATAAAAATAAGATTTCATGTTTAGGTCCTTTGAAATTTCATCACCATGTTTTTTATTTTCCAAAGCTAAAACAAAGGAAAGAACATAGTTTTTTTTTGTATTCATGATCCATATTTCATCATAGAATTTCCTTCTCTCTCTGCTACCTTTTGGGTGAATTAATTATCCTTGTGTCTAATGAAAGTAAATATAATCAGAAGGCAAGAAACTTTTTATATTCCAAAAAGATCCAAAATACGGATCCCACAATGGTTAGAAACCTAAACATTATCAGTGGTTACACGTCATCGATCAGAGCCCCAATACACACAAAAAACCCCCAGTGGATAGGATTAGAATGATCACACTAGAAAAAATCTCCGATGTAGCCACTAATATCATTCATAATTTTGAATGATCTTCTATAGAAAAGGATGCATTTAAGTTGAAAATTAAATGGTGTTTTGTAAAGAAAGTATTTTGAATATCCCTACTGCTAACCAGATACTCCATCAGTATAAGGTGGTTATTGAAGGACCAATGTGTCCCAAGGAACACCTTTTTTTATCCTTCTCATTGAATAATTTTATGATCAGATGCCTCAATCCATTATTTTTTGTATTTCCATACCTTCTTATAGATGTAAAATATATTTTAGAGTATTATTAACGGAAGTAATCATGAATGGTCAATAGGTAATAAATTTTTCCTATAGTGAGAGGCACTATTCGACTTTTCGGATGAGAATATTTATACTTCTTGGCCACAGAAAATGGATTCTCTTTACCTATAAGCATAAGGTTATTCCATAGATTCATCATATTGTTGTCTCTAGAAAATCACATTGGTAAGTTCAACATTGGGGAGAAGGAGTACTGTTTGAGGGAAATGGTATGATCAGGGTGTTTACTAACGGATCGAATGGAAAAAGTGAAGGGGAGAAAATTGAAAATCTGTCACGATCCCAACACCTCAACCAAAACACCGCTAATCCCAGGATACCCTAAGAATGAAAAACCTTTAGATATCCTATGAAATAGATATTAGTGGTCGAGAGAATACCATGAATTATAATATTTATATGAATGTAATTCCCAGGAATAAATTCATTCTCCATCGAAAAAAAGAATGAATACCATCTTAAATAATGCTTAAATTCCATAGAATGTTCAAAGATTAGTGTATCCTGACTAAAAATTGGGATTAAATGAATTTGAAACCTTTTTGACCAATAAATAATAAGGTGTTGTGTCTTCACATGATTAATAAATATATAAATCGTCGAAAACCTTTATTTGACATCTCATGGGGTCACGAACCGTCCTCGGAGCCCGTGTCGTGACTGCCCCAAGCCTGCCTTCCATAGGCCAGAAGCTAGCGACTAGCATTAAAGGCGTAAATCCTGATGGAAGGGAAGGAATTGCCTTTATATAAGAAAACAAACACCACAGAGTACACAAGATAAAGTAAACAATAAGTAAACTGAGTACAAAAGTAAGTGCTGGAAAGTAAATGTGCCAGTATACAAACCCAATTGAAAGTACAGTACAACTGAGAAAAGAAAGTACAACAACTAAAAAGTAGTGCAGAAACCACCAAGTCGTCCTCTGGAAACCCCACTTAAAGGGTGGGTACAGATGGTCTCCTCTGCTCCTCGAATCTGTCTGTCCGCACTGTGTACATCCCACCTGATAGTCCACCTCGCATACCATCCCACTCCTCAGGCCTCAACCACGATCAGCACTGTCCGTCGTCTGCAGCCCACGCAATGTAGTATGGGCATAGCCCGTGCAGGGGTGAGTATATGATACTCAGTAGGGACCCCGAGACCCCCGAAGGTCTCCCAAAATCCAAAAAGTATGAACCACAAAGGGAATATACAAATACAAAGTATCAACCAACTCTACTTAGGTATATTCCCATACATATACCTAAGTCATCAATTCTAGTTTGGCTCTAACTTTTTAGCCCAAGTAAAACCCAATCCATACATGAAAGCACAACCCAGTCGACACAGGAAAGTACAACTCAATCCACATAGGAAATCAAGTCAATCATATTGAGGATAATTATTGAAAGTCAAGACCCAACTCACACATGTATACTACTCACGAAGACGGGTGGAGATGATTACATATATCCTCAGAATCATCTCCTCTTCCGAACCCACGTAGGATCCAAGTACAGTAGTCGTCACTGTCGAACCCACGTAGGATCCAAGTACAGTAACCATCGCTGTCGAACCCACGTAGGATCCAAGTACAGTCTTCATCTCTTCCAAACCCACAAGGGATCCAAGTACAGTCGTCCTCACTACCGAACCCACGCAGGATCCATGTACAGTCATCATCGTCATCGTAGTCGCAGCCAGCTCTAGGGTTCCCGCACACAGCACGCTCGATTTCCAGAGGGTCCGCTCCTCGAGTCAAAGATCGATACATCAACTGTCACGAAGTCCAAATTTGATATATCCCACAATTCTGTCCCACTACATAGGGTATAAACCAAGAAAAACGTGCCCAAGTCATGGAGAAAAAGACGACCAAGCAATTTTCCAAAAGTACACGTCATGTAGGTAAGCGATACATGCCATGTCATCAGACACCGGGTACTGCCTGTGTGATACGGCCCGTGTCATAGGGCTGGTCGTGTAGATATGTAAATACATGGTGTGTAGTATAGTTACACACTGTGTCCAGACCTCTAGGGACAATTCCATGTGTGTTGGCCATGCCTGGCCGTGTGGTGGAGTACATGCCTGTATACTCCACCCTGTGTCCGTGTATTTCCGAAATATACGCCGAGTCATCACGATGCCACTTCTTCCATGGTGAAGGTAGTACACGTCGTGCCTCTTGTCGTGGGTTTTCTGCCCATGTCTGTGTATCTCCCAGATTACAAGCCAAGCCTCGAGATGCCACTTCTGTCATGGTGGTGGTAGTACACGCCATGCCTCGTGGCCCTGTGGTTCTGCCCGTGTCCGTGTATCTCTTGGATTACATGCCGAGCCTCGCGAAGCCGCTTCTTCCTTTCTAAGAAGATAAGACACGCCATGCCTCATGGCCGTGTATTTATGTCAATGTCCATGTATTTTCCATAAATACATGCCATGTCCATTGAAGTCTCATCAGTCAAACTGTGTGGAAAGTACACGCCGTGTGACCGGTGTAACACGCCGTGTGTCACTTCTTCAGTTGTCTGTTACTTCTGCTGCCGAACGCTTGTACTACAATGCATGTGCTTTGGAAGGACATGTCGTGTATTCTTGAATTTTACAGAAATGACGACTCTAGCCAACACGCCTCCCAAGGCGTCCATTCTTTGTTTCGATGATCCGTTTGTTACAAAACTTCTTCTCCAAGGTCGTTCCAATGTTCCGAGGACATTTCCGATGTTTTAGAGACTTCGATCGGCTCTGAAAACATTCCATGATTCACCGCTCAAGAATGGTAGGAGAACCCCATACTACAAGAATGACGGAGAAATCAGACCGTGTTAGTTTGGTCCGGTTCCTTCCGCATTAGTTGATAGCAAACATTTTAGACAAAACCAATAACAAGGAAGAAAAAACAATGTTGCTCATTCATAAACACACCCCTACCTCAAAGGAAGTTCACAATTGACAAGCACTGTGGATGATGGTGTCGATTCTGTCGTCGTCAGTGTCTCCTCCCTTGTCGCAGAGGAAGAAGAGGAGAAAGAAACCCAGGCTGCATAATCAATGTTCTTCGTCGGAGATTTCGCATCCTTCATTGAAGAGGGAGTTCTACAAATGAAACTAAAGCCCTCTCTTCAAAATCTCAACATAACCAGCCAACCGCAAATAAAATAAGTCTCCTCTTATTTTATTAAAACATTCCATGAATTGAAAACTCAAAATTCAAACACCAAATTCATTTAATTGAAGAGGTTCAATTAATTAAATTAATGTGGGTTGGCATTATTTAAGTGGGATAGGAGGAGTCACCAAATTAAATACAAGGGATTTATCAACTTTAAAGGGCAGAGTTAGGGAGATAGGGAATGTGAAGGGTTGGGGATCGTGTGGGCCCCACCTCAAATTTATCCTCACATGGGTAGTTAGTAACTAGTGGGTCCCACCCCAACTCCCACACTTAGGATATAACCACTTAGAATAAAAGAATAAAATTTTTCCACAATTTTATTCACTTCTTATTTAATCCACATCATTTTAACACCTCCTCCTGTGAAAATGAATCTTTGATAAAAGTCCTCTTATGCAATTACCGGCGTTGCGGTTCCATCGATTCCCTCTTATTTCAATTCCGAGCACCGGTTCAAAAGATAGAAAAACCCGCTCGTTCGTTCACTGAACGTACCCAAGCTAAACATCGGAAAATGATTCTGGGCACACCGGGCCTTGGAATTAGGTGCTATCAGAAACTGTGTACTCGTAAAATCCCAAATAATTTTAAGAAAAACATTTCCTTGAAATTTATAGGTCTCTACATTACTCACACCTCATGTATTTACGTCCCTGTAAAGATAAATCATAAAATAGGGAAACAAATGAGGGTACTATGCACACATTTGAGCCTCCCCATCCCATGTGCTCTCCTAGAGATTCCCGTGCTGCCACCTGATGCACACTAGAGGAATCGACCATCCACATAGGACCCGCTCCTATCGATCCTTGATCTCCACCGGGACCTCCGCAAATGTTGCCCTGTCATCGATGTCCAGCTCCCCGTGATAAATGATATGCATCGGGTCGTGCAAGTATCTCCTCAGCTGAGATACGTGGAAAACATTGTGCACCCAGTGCAAATGAGGTGAAAGATCCAGGTGATAAGCCACCTTGCCTATCCTACAATGAACCTAGAATGGTCTGATGAAGCATGAAGATAAATTTCTGCCCCTACTGAATCTCCGTAATCCACATCAAGGAGATAATCGTATGAAAACGTGGTCGCCATCCTCGAACTATAGTGGTCTTCACCTGCTGTCAGCATAGGATTTCTGTCAGCTCTGAGCAGTCCTCATCCACTCATGGATGATCTGTACCTTCTTCGTCGTGGCCTGGACCATCTCTGGTCCAACAAGTACTGACTCCCCAGGGTCTGTCCAGCGCAGAGGTGATCTGCAAGGTTGGATGTACAGTGCCTCATATGGTGCCATCATGATTGTGGAGTGGTAGCTATTGTTGTACACAAACTCCACCAAGGGTAGGTGATCCTCCCAGCTACAACCAAAGTCAATGACACATGCACAGAGCATGTCCTCGAGAGTCTGAATGGTCCTATCCATCAGACCATCCGTCTGAGGGTGAAAGGCGGTGCTCAGGCGTAGCTACATCCCAAATGCCTCCTGCAACCCCTTCCACAACCAGGAATTAAAGCGAGGGTCTCGATCTGAGACAATAGATGATGGTACACCATGAATTCATACGATCTTTTGAATGTGGAGGTGTCCCATGCTCTCAACTGAACCCTGATCTCTAATTGGTAGGAAGTGGACCGACTTGGTGAGTCAGTCGACAATCACCCAAATGGAGTCGTGTCCTCTGGAAGTACGTGGAAGTCCCATCACAAAATCCATAGATATACCATCCCACTTCCACTCCGGGACCTCTATGGGTTGTACCAAGCCTGCTAGTACCTGGTGATCCGCCTTCACCTACTGGCAGGTGAGGCATCATGAAACAAACTCTGACACAACCTTCTTCATATCTGGCCACCAGTGCTGTCGTCTGAGATCCTGGTACCACTTCGCTACACCTGGATGTACCGCCAATGGGGAAGTGTGAAACTCTATCAGAACCTCCTTATGTAATGCGACTGGTACCATGGTACGTCCCCTAAAAAAGGATGACATGCTCTCCTCCTACAGAAAATCCATCAGTTGTCTGTCTTGTGGATATCTATGCACGTCAGGTCTCACAGTCAATGTCCCCACACTCTGCCTCTCTGACACGCTGAAGTAGTGGAGGAGTGACTGTGAGAAACTATAGAAAGGCTTCTCCATCTCTATCCATGAAGGATATATGAAATGCGACTAGCTGCTATGTCACCTCTCCAAGTAGCCGAATACCTGATCTACTACTGATAGCATCAGATACTACGTTCCCCTTCCTAGGAGTATAGACTATCTCAAAGTCATAGTCCTGGAGGAGCTCGATCCATCATCGCTATCTCAAGTTCATGTTCATATGTGAGAAGATGTACCTGAGACTCTGGTGGTCTGAGTAGACTGTAAAGCGCTCACCCATTAGATACTACAGCCACATCTTCAAGGCGAAGACCATTGCTGCTAACTCCAGGTCATGAGTAGCGTAGTTATACTCATGCTACCTCAACTTTTGTGATCCATAGGCAATCACTACCCTCTCCTGCATCAGGACACACCCGAGTCCGGTCCCTGATGAACCTAAGTAAACTATGTACCATACGCCCTCCTCCGACATCCTCAAGATGGGTGCACTGGTCAATCTCTGTCTCATCTCTTAGAAGCTCTACTGACATCTATATCACCACACGAAGGATTTCCCCTTCTTCGACAAATCTGAAAGCGGTGCTGAAGCTCTGGAGAATTCTGGCACAAAACTCTGATAGTACCCAGCCAGACCTAGGAAACTCCACACCTCCATCACGGTCCTGGGTGGCTCCCAAGCTAGCACTGCCTCGATCTTCACATGATCCACTGGAACTCCCGCCTCAGAGATGACGTATCCCAAGAAGTGGGACTCCCGAATCCAGAACGGACACTTTTGGAGCTTACCATAAAGCTGGTTCTGTCGAAGTGTATCCAGTACAACCCACAAGTGGTAGGCGTGCTCCTCCTCGGTAGTCGAGTAATTGAATATGTCGTCGATGAAGACTATGAAAAATCGATTGAGGTAAGGCTGGAAGATCCTGTTCATGAGACTCATGAACACCGCTAGAGTGCTGGTTATGCCGAAAGGCATAACCAAGAACTCATAATGGCCATACCGACACCTGAAGGCCATCTTCTACACCTCCTCGTCTCGAACTCTGAGCTAATGATAGCCTGACCTGAGGTCTATCTTCGAGAACCATCGTGCTCCCTTGAGCTGATCGAAGAGGTCGTCAATCCTCGGAAGTGGATACTAGTTCTTTACGGTCACCTAATTCAGGTGTTGGTAATCGACACATAGTCGCAAGCTCTCGTCCGCCTTCTTGGCGAACAAAATCGGGGAAGCCCAGGGAGAAAAACTGGGTCAGATGAATCCCTTGCCCTGAAAGTCCTCCAGCAGTACCCATTTCTCTCAAAGCTCAGCGAGAGCCATCCGATATGCTGGAGTAGATATTGGGTTTGTCCCGGGGTACAGGTCAATATCGAAGTCTACCTCCCTATGAGGAGGCAGTCCTGGAACGTTGTCAGGGAAAACGTCCGCATACTAATCCACCACAACAAGAAAACTCGGACTCCGCACATCAACTTCTCCTAGGATGAGACTAGACAACTGATGAGTGATCAGCTGTCTTCTCCTCTGTGTGAGTCCAACTAGCACTGGAAAGGCTCCATTCTCTCCAGTGAAGGTTAAAATGCTCCCATCTGTGCGGACACACTACACTTTGCGCCTAATACAGTGGATCTAAGCATGGGCCGTAGATAACCAACACATGCCCAAGATGACATCGTAAGGCCTCGACGCCGCTATAAGAAGATCCCAGTCGAAGCTCTCGCCTCCTAGAGTAAGCTCACACTACCGGCACCAGAGTGTAATCGTCGAGTCTGCTCCCGCAGGAGTCTCTAGCTGTAAGGATCGAGCCAACGGCTCTGTCAGAATCTTCGAGCTCCGAACAAGGGTAGCAGATATGAATGAATGACTCGATCATGTGTCTATAAAAACTGCAGAAAGGGTAGATTAGACACAGATAGTACCTCAAATCATCTAAGGTGTGCCATGGTCATAGGCCTCCACTACCTGAAGCTGAGCCTGTCTCTGAACTCTTGCAGCATATGGTCAGGGTGGAACTCCTTGTGGTGGTGGTGGTAGAGCCCCGAAGCGCCTTCCACCACCTTCTGCTTGGCCAGCTCCTCTACCTCGTCCGCCTGCTCCCTGCGGACTGCCACGGTCAAACCTCTGCCTCTAGCTGGGTAGTCCCTCAACCATCGACTACTCTTCTGCATGGCAGGTCGGGCACTCATGAGCCATGTGGCCCTGCCTGCCACATTCATAGCACCGTCTTCCTCTCGTATGACGGGCTCTGATACGTGTTCCCCGCACTTCTAAACCAGTATCCTGAGGTCTCCCACATGATGGTCGGGTTCGCTTGGACCCCTGTGACATCTGTCGACTGCCAGCTGCAGAAGAATCCTCTACGTGCCGCCATGCGGTAGGTCTTGCTGCTGGTGTAGGCTCAGCAAGAAAGCTCTCCACAAGTAGGGCTCGCTCCAGTACTCCTGCCTACTTTGGAATGCTGAGGGAGATCATCGAAGCCTTGATCTCATGCGTCAGTCCCTACTCGAAGGTCTGCGCCCAGAATAATGGGTCCCGTACCATGTCCGTGGAGTAGCGCGAGAGATCAGTAAATCTCACCAAGTACTAGGCTACTAACATGATGCCCTGTCGTAGATGTAGTAACTACTGGATGTGCGCCGCACGGTGGGTGGCTGGAACCAACTCTATGAGAAAGAGGATCTCGAAGTCCATCCAAAGTAGAGATGCCTCATCGTGAACCTGAATCACCAAGCTCCACCATCTACCTGCTACTGTGTGCAGGATACTCGCCGTATGGATCACCATAAGATCTGCTGGTGTCCCTACCAATCTGAAGACTCAGACAATAGCCTCCAGCCAATCCTTAACTGCCTGAGGATCCGTCTCTCTGCGGAACCTGGGCGGCCTCTGACGTTGAAACTCATGCAGTGCACTCAGGTGACCTCGTTGCTCGGTGAGCTGCCATCTCTCACAAAGCCCGGAACCCTAGCTGGCTGCTGTTGTGGGGCCATCCAGAAAGAAACAGGTGCGCCACAGTTAATACAGAATACCTGGTGAGCTGACACAAAGTAATCACAAAGAAAACTTTTAAAACACAATGCAATAAATGTTTTCGTGCACTGAGTTGGAAATCAGAAGTCAGGGTCCTATTGTATGGATACGACAGCCGCCGCACCAACACTGGACTCCCTGGACTGATAAACACACTCATTAACCCTAACACTATCACTTATCACAGAAGAAATTATCAGAGTCCTAATTTATGTTGTAGAACCAACTCCTATGATACCAATTTGTCACGACCCGTCCTCGAGGCTCATGCCATGACTTCCCCAAGACCTCCTTCCATAGGCAAGGGGCTGGCGACTAGCACCAAAGGTGTAAATCCCAATAAAAGGGAAGGCATTGACATTATATAAGAAAAAAAACACCACAGTGTATGCAAGATGAATTAAACACTAAGTAAACTTAGTACAAAAGTAAGGGCTGGAAAGTAAATGGGCCAGTATAAAAACCCAACTGAAAGTACAGTACAACTAAGAAAATAAAGTACAATAGCTGAAAAGTAGAGCAGCAACCACCAAGTCATCCTCTGGAAACACCACCTGAAGGGTGGGTACATATGATCTCCTCTACTCCTCGTATCCGTCTGTCCGCACCGTGTACATCCCACCTGATAGTCCACCTCGTATATTGTCCCGCTCCTCAGGCCTCAACCATGATCAACACTGTCTGTCGTCTGCAACCAACACAATGTAGTGCGGGCATAGCCCATGCAGGGGTGAGTATACGATACTCAGTAGGAACCCCGAGACCCTTGAATGTCTCCCAAAATCCAAAAAGGATAAACCAAAAAGGAAAGATACAAATATGAAGTATGAACCAACTCTACTTAGGTATATACCCATAAATATACCTATGTCATCAATTCCAGTTCAGATCCAACTTTCGAGCCCAAGTACAACCCATTCCATACAGGAAAGAACATCCCAGTCCACACAGGATAGTACAACTCAATCCACACTGGAAAGAAAGTCAATCATATCAAAGATAATGATTGAAATTCAAGACTCAGCTCACACAGGTATACTACTCACGAAGAGGGGTGGAGATGATTAGATGTATCCTCTAAATCATCTCCCCTGCCAAGGATCCAAGTATAGTAACCATCATTTATGAACCCACGTAGGATCCAAGTACAGTCATCATCGCTGCCGAACCCACAGAGGATCCAAGTACAGTCGTCCTCACTACCGATCCCACGTAGGATCCAAGTATAGACGTCATCGTCTTCGTAGTCGTAGACAGCTCTAGGGTTCCCACACACAGCACGCTCGATTTCCGGAGGGTCCGATCCTCAAATCAAAGATCGATACATGAACTGTCATGAAGACCAGAGTTGATGTATCTCGCAATTTCGTCCCACTTCATAGGGGAAAAACCCAGAAAAGAGTGCCCAAGTCACAGAGAACAAGAAGACCAAGACATTTCCCAAAAGTACATGGCGTGTAGGTAAGCGATACACGCCATGTCATCATACACCGGGTACTGCCCGTGTGATACAGCCCGTATCACAGGGCTGGTCATGTAGATAAGTAAATACACGACGTGTAGTATGGTTACACGCCGTGTCCAAACCTTTAGGGTCGGTTCCAAGTGTGCTGGCCATGCCTGGCCGTGTGGTGGAGTACATGACCGTGTACTCTACCCCGTGTCCGTGTATTTCCGAAATACACCCCAAGTCATCATGAAGACACTTCTGCCATGGTGAAGGTAGTACACGCCATGCCTCTTGGCTGTGTGTTTCTGCCAGTGTCCGTGTATCTACCAGATTACAAGCCGAGCCTCGCGAAGCTGATTCTGTCATGGTGGTGGTAGTACACGTCGTGCCTCATGGCCGTGAGGTTCTTCCAATGTCTGTGTATCTCCCGGAATACACGTCGTGCCTCGCGAAGATGCTTCTGCCTTTCTATGAAGATAATACATGTCATTCATCATGGCCATGTATTTATGTCTGTGTCCGTGTATTTTCCATAAATACATGCCATGTCCATCAAAGTCTCCTCTGTCAAACTGTGTGGACAGTACAAACCGTGTGACCGGTGTCACACGCCGTGTGTCACTTCATCTGATGTCTGTTACTTTTGCCGCTGAATGCTTGTACTACACGGCGTGTGCTTTGGAAGTACATGCCATGTATTCTGGAATTTTCCCGAAATGACGCCTCTGGCCAGTACACCTCCTGAGGCATCCGTTCTTCGTTTCGATGATCCGTTTGTTACAAAACATCCGATCCTAGGCCGTTATGATGTTCCTAGGCCGTTTCTGATGTTTTCAGGCCTCTGATCAGCTTCGAAAACTTTCTTTGATTCACCGCCCAAGAACGGTAGGAGAACACCATACAACAAGAACAACGGAGGAATCAGACCATGTTAGTTTGGTATGGTTCCTTCCACATTAGTTCGATGGAAAACAGTTTAGAGAGAACCAATAACATGGAAGGAAAAACAACGATTCTCATTCATAAACACACCCCTACCTTGAAGGAAGTTCGCGGTTTACAAGCGCCGTGGATGATGGCGTCGATTCCGTCATCGTCTGTGTCTCCTCCCTTGCTGCGGAGGAATAAGAGGATAAAGAAACCCGGGCCACTGAATCGACGTTCTTAGTCGGAGATTTGGCGTCCTTCGTTGAAGATGGAGTTCTTCAAAAGAAACTAATGCCCTCTCCTACAAATCTCAACAGAACAAGCCAACCCCAAATAAAATAAGGCTCCTCTTAATTTATTAAAACATTCCATGCATTCAAAACCCAAAATTCAAACACCAAATTCAATTAATTGAAGGGGTTCAATTAATTAAATTAATGTGGGTTGGCATTATTTAAGTGGGTGAGGATGAGTCACCAAATTAAATACAAGGGGCTTAACAAGTTTAAAGGGGAGAGTTAGGGAGATAGGGAATGTGAAGGGTTGATGATCGTGTGGGCCCCACATCACATTTATCCTCACATGGGTAGTTAGTAACTAATGGGTCCCACCCCAACTCCCACACTTAGGATATAACCACTTAGAATAAAAGAATAAAATTGTACCACAATTTTATTCACTTCTTATTTAATCCACATTTTTTTTACAGCTCCTCCAGTGCAAACACATCTTCGGTAAAAGTCCTCTTAAGAAATTACCGGCGCTGCGATTCCATCAGTGCCCTTGAATTTCAATTACGAGCACCAGTTAAAAAGATAGAAAAACCCTCTCGTTCTTTCACTGAACGTACCCGATCTAAACTTTGGAAAATTAATCCGGGAACACTGGGCCTCGGAATCAGGTGCTGTCAGAAACTGCGTACTCGTAAAATCCAAAAGAATTTTAAGAAAAAATTTTCCTTGAAATTTATAGGTATTTACACATGGAGCCCAAATAGACACCCATATCAAATGTTATGGGAATATGAAGTCCATGACATGTTTTAGACTCAACTTAAGATATTAATTGATTTTTTTATCATTAAATTTACATTAATAGATTCCATAATATTCAATATTTCCCTCCATTAGTGGTAAGAAAAAACTGACATTGGGGGGGGATGTTATTAGCATTAACAAAAAACATGGATAAATGAATCCTTTATCAGCACTAAAAGAAGCAGTGATAAAGGATGACCCTTTATCAACACTTATTTTAGTGTTGATAATGGTTACATTTATCAATGAATTTTTTAATTAGAGATTAAGGAAAACTTGAATAATTTAATTTATTTATACATATTTATATACTTTTAAAAATGATATAACAACATGTATATATCTGTAAGTATTATATATAAATATGATTTATAAAAATATATTATAATAAAAAAATTATCGATCTTATTTTCCAAATTTTTGATATAATGAATTATCCAAATTATATTAATTAATAAAAATATTTAATAATTTATTTGTATACATGAATTTCAAAAAATATATATAATTATAATTTTAATAATTTATTAAAACAATTCTATAAATATATAAATAAATATATTTTTATTTAAATATTTATATTTGAATATATATATGTATGTTCATATTAAATTATTTAAAATATACACACATTTTTATGTATGTGGATGTATGTTTACATCTGTATTTATGTGTATTTATGTATGTATGTATGCATTTATATGTGTTGTAGGTGTAGATACACGCTATGTGTGTATGTGTTTTTATGTTTATGTGTATGTATATAGATGTATGTTTGTGTATGTATATGTTTATATGCAAGTTTATGTACATATATGGGAACATATATATATATATGCATATATATGTGTATGTGGGTGTGGGTTTGTGTGGATGTACATGCATGTACATGTGTATGTGTATGTGTATATATGTGTATGTATGTATATGCATATGTATGCGTATGTTTATGAAGTATGTGTATGTATGCATATGGATTTGTATGTATATGTATCCACGTATATGTAAATGTATGTATCTGTATGTGTCTGTGTGTTAGTACATGTATGCACATGGATATGCAGGTATAAGCATGTATGTGTTTGTATGTGTATGTATGTGAATGTTTATGTGTATGTGCATGTGTATGTATATGTGTATGTATGTGTACATGTATGTGCATGCCTATATGTGTGTGTATGTGTATGTATGTAATGTATATGTCTTTTTATTCATTTAATATTATTTATTAATTTTTAATATTTCTCAATTTTTAATATTTTCGGTAATTTATCCTTTATTAATATTTATTTTTTTAATATTCTTTTTATATAATTGATTTTGATATTTATTTATACATTTTTAAATATTAATATTTAGTACTTTCAATATGTATGTAACTTATATAATTAATATTTATTGTATTTTTATTTTAATATACCATCATTTAAATCGGTATAAAATTATTAATTATGCATTAATAATTAGTGATTCATTATAAGTCCCTTAATTATATATTTAATTTATAATATTTATTATTTATTATTTTTATATTTATTCGTTTTCTATATTTAATTAATTTATATATTTAAAATTAGTTACTAATTTTTTAATATTTCGAGAATTTATTATTTTATAATTATTAAACTTTTTATATTTTTCATATTTATTCAATTATTATAATCTATTCATTTTTAATATTGATTCAATTTCATTATCTTTGTATTTTTTTCATTATTAATACTCATTCATTTAGTATTTTTATAATTTATTCATTTAAAATATATATTTATACTTTTTTATTTATTAATATTTAATATTTTTAATCTGTTTTTAATTTAAAAAATGAATATTTATTGATATTTATTTTATTAATTATTATTTAAATCTGTATATAGTTATTACCTATTCATTCTAAATTTGCAATTTATTTGAAATTATTTTAATTTAAAAGCGATTTTTAGTATTTCTACATTTTAATTTTAATATTTATTCATATTTATTATTTTTAATATATATATATATAAAATATAATTTATTCATTTTTAATAGTTTTTAGCTTACATAATTAATACTATTTATTCATTTATCGTAATATTAATACATTTATTATAATATTATCACATTTAATAATACATTTAATATAAATAATATTTTGTTTATTTTTTTAGTATTTGGTAATTTATTTATTTTTTATATTTTTTATTTTTTATTAAAAATTAAATTTTAATATTCATTTTTATATAATGCAAATTTATTTTTTTCAAATTTAAAATTTTATTTTATTTTTTTCATTAGTATTTATCAACGCTATATGAAGCATTGATAAATTTTTTTAATAGTGATGTAGTAAGCACTGAAAAATTACACACTTATCAATGTTAAAATAGAAATAACTGATAAATGTATGATTTATAAGAAATATTTTGGTAATGACTAATCTGGCACAAAAAATTACCAATAAATCATACATTTATCTGCACCTTCTTTTGTGACACTAAAAAAAGTTTATTTTTTCAGTTATTTTTACTAGCATTGAAAAAAACTATTTCCCCTAAGTTAGATGTACCCAAAATGAGATCACCCCTACTCATGCCATTAAAGATCTCACAAAATTAGGATTCTCTAGTCGCCTCATTCAAAATTTTCAACCGAATCGACCCTTAAATCAAAGGTATGATTTTATTCCATCATTGTTGTATTTTCATTCAAGTTTCATGGCCTATATGATATTTCCATGAGGCTGGGATGGACTCGTGTCTTCCAAATAGTCAACATGGACTTGAAATCATTCTAAATGGTTCAATAGTGGTACCATGGTTGAAAATGTACCAATGGATGTCCTTATGGTGTGCTAGATGGTGTGAATTGATTCTCAAAGGGTGATGGGTTTCTATTCATTGATATAGTTTTAAAAATATTGGACTTAAAATAAAAATGGATTTCAAATGGTTTATTTTAAATGAAAATGGATTCTCCTAAGTAGCACTTGTGGATTTTGGAAAGGTCCTCACATGAGAAAAGTGGCATGTGATGCATTTTCTAAATGTTTCATTAAGAGTATTTTTACACAGTTTTGACCCATTCTCAAAAATATATGTGATTGATTGAGTTTATTGGTTTCTTGAATACATAATGTGTTGTTTTTCATGTGAATACATGATTGTATTTGATGAATTGTGATTTTTAAAATGAAATGGTGACTAAATAATGATATGTTAAATGATTATATAGGATTTTAATTGATAATAATGCAATGGAAAACTCCATAGGGGAAATGATTACTTTATATTTAAATACAAAAACAATAAAGATTTGTTTACATAGTTGTGTAAACTTAAATATTCTTATAAATGAGGGAATACCATTTCATAATGTTTCAAAGAATGCACCCATGCACAAACCCCCTTTACAGATTTTAAAAAAACTGACTATTCTTAGAAACATGAGAATGAAATATTTTGTTGGGTGATGGAAGTTAAACATGGATGAGACTATCCCCCAGTGGCAATGTGGATTAACCTACGAAGCCTTCCTTTCTCTTTCAATAATATCTCATCTCTTTAAGGCATTGGTGATTCTTTAGTTTTGTTTCTCGACATAGACGACCACACCCTTCGGCTTTATGATAGCTCAGTGGCTTCGATTTATGTTGAAATGGATCTTTATCTCCCCCCTTTGGTGCGTCACTACCAAAGATCGGCATAAGGGCATCAACGCCTTTTATCAGTGCTAAGAAAAACATGATGATAAAATGGGGGCCCTTTTCAACGCTAGATAAAAGAACAGATAAATCTACCATTTATCATTGTTAAAAAAGTGAGGATTAAAGATCGATGAATTATTGTAATTATTAGTGCTGATAATGGATCGATTTACTAGTGCTATTATTAGCATTGATAAAAGTTTTTAGTACCTGATATTACTAATATGTATAAAATTATTGTATTTATATTCAAAAATAATGTTTATTTATATACATTAAATAAAAAAGGCTTGTTTTTAATTAATATTTTTTTAAATAATTAGAATATATATACTCTTTTAAAAAGTATTTATAAGACTATAATTAATTAAATATATATTTAAATATTAATATTATTATAATAAATTTTATGAAATAATAAATATATTTATTATATTTATAATTATATATTAAAAATTATATAGTTATAATTATATAGTTATAATTATATAATTAGAATTATATATTAATAATTATATACTAATACTTTTAAAATATATATATTAATATATAATTATAATTATATATATATATATATATTTAAATAAAAATATTTTTTTTCAATGAAATTAGTCAATTAATATATTAGTGTGTGAGTATAATTGACATTCATTTATTATGTATTCATCATGACTATTCATTTATACATTACACTCTCATTACTATTCATGTTGCCCATATATGTGGTGACACATTTTTTATGATCTATACTTTACTAGGTATATAATTCATTCATGTTATTCCCATGAGTTTATCATGTTGTCATAAATATATAAAAAATTACAATAAATATATTTAAATAATAAATATATTTTTTATATTTATAATTATAAATTTTTTGTTATATATAAATTTTTTTAAATATATTTATTTATATAATATTATTGATGCTTGTTGGTATAATGACATAAAACACACACACACACATGCTCACAGGTCAATGTAATACCTAATCCATATCCCCACAAGGGATATACTACACACACCTTGATATTATTTTTATATATAAATATTACATAAAATTACAATAGATATATTTATAATAAATATAAATATAAATAAATAAATTTATTTATTTATAATTATATAAAAATATTTATAAAAATATTTATTTAATCTTATAAATATAAATATATATATATATATGTAAATAATTATAAAATTATAACAAATATATTTATTATACTTATAATGTTATAAATATATATAATTAAATATATATATTTATAATATATGTTTTTTCTTATTTTCATTAAAGAAAGTATCCTCATCTCGTGTTTCAAATGTGTTTAATCACTGATTGGAATTTTCAATGGTTTTTTCATTCAATGTAAGAAGTTTTATTACTAGGGAAGTCTAGACCATGGTTAATCCCCACGACCCCAAAATTTTATTATAAAAAAAAGCATCCAGAAAACAGTGAAAGTTCGGGATAAATGTGACATAAATCCCCAAAAAAATATAGAATAAAGTATTTCATCCCTTATTTCTACCACCTCATCCATTAAATCCTCTTCAACCTCTCGAGTTTCTTCCCCTACTACATTGGTTCACTATCTTCCACACATCACCTTGATCATTAGTGTCCACCTCCACCTCAGTCATAGTCACATAAACCTCTTTATCACCTTCAATATCACCTTTATCATGTTCATCCATAATGTCCTCATTGAGGGGATGCCCTATCTGCAGCTCCATGACACTATCCTTCTTAATAAGACTAGAAGATTTAGCTATAGTATCCATTAAGATATTCTTACCTTTCCTCTACATACTCTCCCTATAGATCTTGTAAAAATATAGAGAGTTAATAGAATCTAACATAGTGAATAAATTGTGCTTCAAAAAATCTGTTTTGGGTGGGAGTACATGCATATGAGCCTTCAATGAGGCTGTTGAGTCAATAAGGATTTCCTTACAACTTTTCCATTCCTTCCTGTTTTGAAAATCAAAAACACCATATCTTTAAGAAAACTGATTTCTTAAGGAAAATTGCTTTTATAAGGAAAATTGCTTTTATAAGGAAAATTGCTTTTATAAGGAAAATTATCCTTATCATATTTTCATCCATATTTTTCTTAAGTATGAGATTCGGATTCATTTCTATTCTCTCGGAATCATTGAAACTTTGATATGAAGCATTCTATTTTAGGATCCGAATTCTGGATAAGAATTGTAAGGAATTTTCATTCCATATTCCGGATATGAACTTTGACTAAGTTCTATTCCATATTCAGGATACGAATTCTTATGAAGTTCGAAAATGAATTCTCAATACAAATTCTAATGATTAATTCTCATTACGAATTCTGATGACGAATTCTCATTCCGAATTCTGATGAGGAATTCTCATTACGAATTCTGAAGAAGAATTCTCATTACGAATACTGATGAAGAATTCTCATTACGAATTCTGATGACGAATTCCCATTTAGAATTCTCATTCCGAATTCACCTATTAAATAGAATCTGATCACCTCTGTTTTATACACTCTGAATTAATTCAGACTCCGAAAAATATTTTTGGTTAGACTCCGAACCTTTATTCTGCTTACACTTCTATAAGTTGTCTACTCTTTATTATTTTTTATTACACTCCGAACCTTCACCCTTAAGCTTTCATTCCGAACTTTTATGTTAGATTTTAATACGATGTCGTACTTTCTGTTACACTTGTTTTGTTATAAAACAGTGTCGTCTATTTTGTTATAAACTAACAGTTGTCTAAGTGACACGTGTACAGGTCCCTCCGATCTTTAAGGAAAATATGACCGTTGGAGAAGAAGCCGACCTTACCTATAAATAGGAGCTCTTTTGAAAGAACTCTGTGCTGAAAGGATGACTAATCTTCTTGAAGTGATTTCTAGAGAGAGAGGCTCTTATTAACTCTCATAGCTTCGTGCGATTCCAAATTTTGGTGATTACATTCGAGGGCTTCCGGGGATAGGAAGATAGAGGTGCTGACTACCTTGAAGTTCGAGGGCTTCCTTGCTGAGGAAGACATAGGTTGCCAACTACCTTGAAGTTGAGGGCTTGCGAGGATAGCAATACAGAGACTCCGATCTTCGTATCAAGGGCTTACCCTGGTGTGGGTAAGACAGACTTTCTTGAAAGTATAAATCAAGGGAACTTTATCCAAGGTTGTTGGATACCCTTCTCTTTGGGTTAAAAGACTTTTATCTTGTTACTTGTAGTTCTACTACTTTTTTATTTCCGCTGCATTTTTTATTATAAGGAAATTATAACTTTCTTATACTTACTTACTTGTACTCTATTTCATTTAGATTATATACGCTTTAAGGTAGAATCTCATATTGTAACTTTTGTTAAAGTTTTAACCTCCGGAACCATATTTCCAGAACCTACTTTCGGAATCTCTTTCCAAGTTTACATTCAGTGTTAGAGGTGTTTTGAATTTGCTTAAGACTAACTTTGTTAAACTTAGCCTTTTCCTTTTCTTAAGGAATACATAGTTATTCTTATCTAACTTTAAAGGTTCCAAAGGAATTTTTAAAGTGTACAATTCACCCCCCTCTTGTATATTGAGCATCTACATCACTATTTCGATCCTACAATTGGTATCAGAGGAGGTCTCTGAAATACTTATACTCACGAATAAGTTTTTCTTGCTCACATTATCATTCCAAAATTTCTCATTCCTAACTTTCTCATTCTGAACTTTGTTATTATGAATCTTTTCTACTAACATGTTTGTGTGCCGAAGGTTATTATAAGTATGGCAGGAATTAATGTTGGATCAATTGATAATCTGAATCCTACAAGACCACCTATCTTTGATAGTAATGATTATGAATACTGGAGAGATCGTATGAAGACTTTTTTTTATCAATACTGGAGTAGACAAATTTGTTATGCTTACTGGAGATTATAAAATTCCTGACAAGGAAGTCAGAACTTTTACTAATCAAGAAAAGCAAGAATATCAACTCAACTATAAGGTACGCAATACTTTACTATGTTCAATGACCAGAAATATATATATCCAAATTTCTTCTTGTGAAGAAGCTAATTATATATGGAAGAATTTAGAAGTTACACACTTTTGAACTTCTAAGGTAATTGAGACTACAAGAGCTATGCTAAGAGCTGAATATCATGGCTTCAACTTTTCTTATGGTGAACCAATATGTAAAGTTCAACAGAGATTCATGAATATAGTCAACAGCCTACAATATATGGGAGAGAATGGTTTAGATGATGAAGCTCTTGTGGATAAGATCATTGATATTATGCCCAATGAGTGGGAATCCAAGATAACATCTATAGATGAGAACAAGAAGGTCACTCAAATTACTCTTGATGAGCTTTTTGGAACCCTTCTACAACACGAAACCAGAATGAAGAGAGATGCTGACAACATCAAAAAGAAAAATGGAAATGGTACTGTTTCTTTTACAACAACTTCAAACCAGATGAAAGATAAGACTCATGAGAGAGTAACCAGATCCAAGTCTAAGAAAGTTATTTTCCAATCCGAATCTAGTGAGAGTGAAGTATCTGAAAATGAACTAGCAAATCATTCTTGAAGGATGAACAAGATAGCCGGTCAAAGAAATTTCTAATCCAAGTATAAGAAAAAGGAAAGGAAAGAGAAGAAAAAAGGAGAAGTTACTTGTTATGAATGCAAGAGAGCTAGACATATTAGACCAGATTGCCCTATGCTCAAAAAGAAATAAAGAAAAGAAAGGCATTCAGACAGGAACAAGAAGAAGTATTATAAAGCAAAAGCTAAGAAAGTTCTGAAAGCAAATGACACCTGGAGTGCCAATGGTGGTGACTCTTCAGATGAATCTTCTGATTATGAATCTTCAGGACAGAAGAATCTTGGTCTTATAGCCAGATTACCTATTGATAATCTTTGTTTTATGGCTAAGGTACAAAATGTTGAATCATTGACCAATGTTTCTTTAAATTCCAATGATAGTAAGTATTATAACTCTTCTGATGAAGAATCTTCTTCTGATGAGGAAAATACTTTACCTACTTATGAAGAAGTCTCTAGGTTTGCTGAACTTCTTGAAATTGAGAATTCCAAAATCAATAAAAAACTTGATAAGGCAAATTCTAGGAATTCTATTCTTACAAAAGAGATATCAGATCTTTCTAAAGATCTTGATAGGAAAAATTCTGATTTTGAGAGTATTTCAAAAAATCTTGAGGAAGTAAGTTATGAGAAGAATAAACTTTCTAAATAATTAGAAAAAGTAATTTCTAAAGAATTAGAAAAATTAATTTCTAATAAAAATGTTTCTGAGCCTACCTCTAGTTCTAAAACCAATGATTTTGAGGATAAAAACTTGGTTGTAAAACTCAAGTCCGAAATATTTTCCTTAAAGAAGTGTTTATCAAACTTTACCCATGGTAAGGAAAATTTTGATAAGATGTATTCTCAAATATGACCTTTAAGAAATAAATCCGGATTTGGTTATACCCATGCAAAAACTTTTTTCAGTAACAATTATTTTGTTCCTCAAAGTGCCCCATTTTGTACCAAGTGTAAATTTGGTGGTCACTGGGAAAAGAATTGTTCCTTAAACAAAACCCAATCTATAGGATTTCACAAAGCTTACTTTTCTAAGAAGATGTGGGTTCCTAAAATTTTATTATCTGGAAATCTCGGATCCAAACAAGCTTGGATTCCGAAAGTCTAATTTTCTTCTTGATTTTAGGAAAATAAAGAGAGTACCAGCAACAATACATGGTACATGGATAGTGGATGTTCCCGACACATGACTGGTAACAAAAGCTATTTTGAAAACATTACCAAAACGAAAGGAGGAAAGGTAACTTTCGGAGATAATGCTAAGGGAGAGATTTTTGGTATTGGTAATATTGTTCTTCTTGGTAAAACCTTGAGTTCAACTGTTCTTTTTGTTAAAGGTCTAAAGCACAACCTTATTAGCATAAGTCAGTTATTTGATGAAGGTTACCTTGTGAATTTTAGGAATGATAAGTGTTTAGTTCACAATTCCAAGGAAGAATTTATTCTCTCAGCCAACAGGCAAGAGAATGTTTACACCTTAAACATAGAAGATCTTAGAAGCCAGGACTAAACTTGCCTAAGTGCAATGGAAGATCACTCCTGGTTATGGAATAGAAGACTAGGTCACTGTAACCTTAGGAACCTATGTAAACTCTCTAAGAAGAAACTAGTTAAGGATCTACTAGAGCATAGATTTGATTCTTCTAAATTTTGTGATCCTTGTCAATATGGAAAGCAACATAAATCTATTTTTAAATCAATTGGTGAAGTCTCAACAACTTATGCATTACAGTTAGTGCACATGGATCTTTTTGGTCCAACAAAAACTGGAAGTATTGGAGGAAAATACTATGTGTTTGTTCTAGTTGATGATTACACTAGGTTTACTTGGGTCTATTTTCTAGCAAAGAAGTCTGAAGTTTTTTCTTATTTCAAAAGGTTTATAGCTCAAGTTAAAAATGAGAAAAACCTTCCATTGAAAACTATTCATAGTGATCATAGAGGAGAATTTCAAAATTCTGATTTTGAAACTTTTTGTAGTAAGAAAGGTATTACTCACAATTTTTCAGCACCTAGAACTCCTCAACATAATGGTGTAGTTGAAAGAAGAAATAGAATTATTCAAGAGATAACTAGAACCATGTTGAGTGAATATTCTATTGCTAGACATTTCTGGGCTGAAGCTGTAAGTACTGCTTGCTATACTATAAATCGAGTTTTAATTAGACCTTTTCTTAATAAAACTCCTTATGAGTTATGGAATGGTAGAAAACCAAGACTTTCCTACTTCAAAGTTTTTGGTTGAAAATTATTCATTTTGAATAATAAATATAACTTACATAAATTCGCACAAAAGTCTGATGAAGGAATTTTCTTAGGTTATTCCACAACATCTAAGGCTTATAGAGTTTTTAATAAAAATACCTGCACTGTTGAGGAAACAGTACATGTAAAATTTGATGAGTCAGATCCTTTTGTTTTTAAAACATCCCTACCTACATCCTCGGATGTGTTTTCAAAAACTGATTGTCAACCTTTGATAGAAGAACCTTCTGATAAGGAAATTGTTCAAGAAGATACTTCTAAAACATTTACTCCAGAAGACTTTCTACCCTATGTTGATGAACAGGTTTTACAAAACCCAAATCAGGTGTTTTTTAAGAATCATCCCAGTGATAGTATCATTGGTGAAGTAGATCAACCTGTAAGGACTAGAAGTTCCTTAATAAATGAAGTATAATATCTAGCATTTATTTCCCAATTAGAACCTAAAAGCACTGATGAAGATTTATGTGATGATGATTGGATTAAAGCCATGCAAGATGAACTAAATGAATTCAAAAGGAATAAAGTCTGGACCTTGGTTGAAAGACCTAAGGAATCTTCTGTTATTGGAGTAAAATGGGTCTTCAGAAATAAATGTGATGAAAATGGAGTCATAGTAAGAAATAAAGCTATACTTGTTGCTAAATGCTATAATCAGCAAGAGGGAATAGATTATGAAGAAACCTATTCTCTAGTAGCTAGACTTGAATCTATCCTTATTCTACTTGCCTTTGCAGCATTCTTTAATTTCAAACTTTTTCAAATGGATGTGAAATGTGGGTTTCTTAACGGTTATGTTCAAGATGAAGTTTTTGTTGAACAACCTCCTGGATTTGAAGATACAAAACATCCAGATCATGTTTTTAGACTTACCAAAGCTTTTTATGGTCTTAAACAAGCCCCACAGGCATGGTATGATAGACTCACTGGATTTTTGCTTCAAAATAACTATGTTAAGGGAAATGCATATCCAACCCTTTTTATAAATAAAGACAAGAAAAATGTTTTGATTATTCAAATTTATGTTGATGACATTATATTTGGTTCAACTCAGCAATCTTTGACTGACTCTTTTGCTAGTCTAATGAAATTTGAGTTTGAAATGAGTATGATGGGTGAGTTATCTTTTTTCCATGGTTTTCAAATTTCTCAAAAACCAGAAGGAACCTACATATCTCAACATAAGTATATTAAAGATCTTCTTAAAAAGTATGGTTATGAAAACACTAAGAGTATAAGTACTCCCATTGGTACCTCAAATTCTTTAGATCTTGATGAAGCTGGGAAACCAGTAGATCAAACATCTTTTAGATGTATGATAGGAAGTTTACTATACTTAACATCTAGTCGACCAGACTTAATGTTCTCAGTATGCTTATGTGCAAGATATCAATCCAATCCTAAAGAGTCTCACTTAAATGCAGTAAAAAGAATTTTTCGCTACCTTAAGGGAACCATGGATCTAGGATTATTTTTTTCTTCTAGAAATGATTTTATTCTAAAAATATTTTCTGATGCTGACTTTGGTGGATATAGAATGGATAGAAAAAGTACATCCGGAACTTGTCATTTCTTAGGAGATTCGATAGTTTCTTGGTCCTGCAAGAAGCAACATTCTGTAGCACTTTCCACTGCTGAAGCTGAATATGTAGCAGCTGGAAGTTGTTGTGCTCAAGTGTTGTGGATGCAACACACACTCACAGACTATGGTTTGAGTTTTACTAAAACTCAAATTTTGTGTGATAACACTAGTGCCATTGCCCTCAGTAAGAATCATGCACATCACTCCCATGCAAAACACATAGATATTAGGCATCACTTTCTTAGGGATCACACACTTAAAGGAGATATTATTCTTCAATTTATCGGAACGCAAGATCAACTTGCTGATATTTTCACAAAATCATTGCCTTCTGATAGATTTGAATATATTAAAAAGAAGTTAGGAATGATAAACATAAGGTAATCTTTCGTAATTAACTTTCTGTTGAAAAAGTCTCCTTACAGTAATAAACTCCTTTTCATAGGGGGAGTACATTTGTTTGATAGAATAACTAAGTATTTTTTAGTTTCTTTTCAAACTTTTCGGAACGAATATATCCGGAATGGAACTCCCGAAACTACAATTTTTCCAGAATTGACATTTTCGTACCGAATACTTCTGGAATGGAAGTGTTCGTATTGAAAATTTCCAGAATGGAAATTTTCGTACTGGTATTTTCATAACGGAACCTTCGTACTAAATCTTCCATAATAAGTTTTTTTTGTTTTCAAAATATTGTAATGAATTTTTAGTAATAAAATTTTCTTTACTAAGTTCTGTTTTTCGTACTGAGTTTTTCGTAATGAGATTTCCATAATGAGTTTTCCGTACTAAGTTTGTTTTCCGTAGTAAAGGTTTTTTTCACGAACTCTGTCTTTTCATAATAATGATTTTTTCGTAGTCATTTTTATATTACCCATTACGGATAATCCTCCTAAGCTAATCCGAAAGGCATGATTACCTTACTAAAGTTTTCGTAGTCATAATTTATTTGCTGGCATTTTCTTGTATCTTGCTTTCGGATTATAGTTTTTCTTAATTCTTTGTTTTAATAAAAACCTCAAAAAGATCTGATTCAAGTTTTCAACCATCAGATCTGATCTCATCTTATCCCAACCATTAGATCAACTGTGGAAGTTGAACCGTCGTTCCATTGCCAATATAAAGGGGACCCAAATACTTGTCCCACATCGATTTCAAGCTCTCGCATCCCGAATCTCTGCCTCTCGGTTTTAAAGCCGTTCCGAACTTCAGATTTTTCTGTTCCGAACTTCTTAGAGGACTTCAGATCCGAATGTCTGCGTAGTTAGCTTCTCAAGAAATGTCATCCACTAAGCCTATTTCACAGTTGTTAGTTTACAGAGAAAGGTTAGTCCATCCGGATTTCTTCAACAACTATGATTCTCTTATTTCAAATAAAATTAAGTTGAATGGCTGGGAAGATATTGTTGTATCCAAACCAGGGAATCAAGATGATGTTTTTTCGGAGTTACTTGTTGAGTTCTATGAAACAGTTTCCTTCTTTCAGGAAGATAATAGGGAGAAATTTTCTTTTAAGTCTTATGGTAAGACTTACAAAATTTCTTATACCAAGGCAGCAAGCTTGGTAGGCCTGTCCTATGAAGGAGAAGCCGAGTTTGTATCTCACTTTTTGCTGGATTCTAACGGTAGATTCAACAAGGAAAAAACCTTGAAAACTCTCGGAATCTCAGATGACAAAGCTCCGAAGATTGCTAGTTTTCCTACAAACTTCCGGATTCTAGAGTTTTGGGTGTAAGGTCTTATCGTACTGAGGAAAGGAGATAAAGACAGCTTGAAGAAGAGTGAGATCTATATCTTAGATTTCCTGATAAATTTAAGGAAGTTTAACTTCATGAGGCACATTCTTATAACCATTGAGAATCTTAAGAAAGGAAATCTCAGAGCCCAGATCGTAATGTACCCAACAATTTTATCGAGGTTGATAGTTCGGTGCCTTGATTCCTTCAAGGAAGCTTGCAGATCTAAGCCAAGGGTTTGAAAAATTTTGTTGGTCAGTGATGATACCCTTAAGAGGATGGATGTGGCCTTCAACAAGGAGACTGGTGAGTTCTCCGATCTTCCTAATCAAGAAGAAGCGGCTCCGAAGGCTGCTGAACCGGAATCATCTAAACCAGTAAAGAAAATAAAGTTGAAGGAAGTTGCAGCTGAAGTTGAAGATCCTAAATCTAAGGAAACTCAAACCGCACCTCCCAAACCAAAGAAGAAAAAAGCCTTCCCTGACGAGGTTGTTGCGAAGTGGAGAGAAGATAAAGAGAAAAGGAAAGAAGGGGATCCGCAGTTTGGATTGGACCCTGCGGAAGCTAAGGCATTAAAGGAGAGAACTACTGATGAGCTTGAAAAACAAGTAAAGGAGAAGATTCTCAAGAAGAAGATGTCAGAAGCCGAGGCAGTCCAAGTGTTGTTGAAGTTTAATGAGATGGTATCCAGAAGCATTCCAGTTCTGAGATCTTTCTCCCTAGAATCTCTACCTGAGACTCTAGGAAGAAACCTTGATTTTCCAGAAGAGACTAGAGCTGAGCATGTTGATCATCTCGAGTAGATTCAGCAAGTGGAAGAGGAGGAAGAAATTGCTGAAGCAAGTGGTTAAACAAGAGACTTATTGAAAGAAGTAGATGAGTATAAGGGGTCACCTTCAGAACACCTATCACTCCGAACTTCAGAGGCTGAATCCTCTAAGTTAGTAACTCCAGAGAAGGATAAGAATGAGGAAGATGTTGTTAAAAAGATTATTGATGATATTGTTCAAGTGTCTACTGGTGAGCAGAAAACCCCTGATCAAGAATCGATTCCGAAAAAAGACAAGGAAAAGCAACTTCTTGTTGAGACTCAGAAATCAGTGGCTAGAAAGAAAAGAGAATATTAGGATTCATCTAAAATGAAGTTGGAGCTTATTGAGGAAGAAATTTCTCCAAGAAAAGTTTCAGATTCAGAGTCATCCTTGGTGGGGCATGACTTTGTTGTCCAGTCGTTAAAGAAGTTGGTGGGATCCATTCCGACCTTCACAAGTATTGATTCAAGATTCCAGATGCTCCAACATGTTTTGAATCAAAAAACTGACTCCGTATCTATGGTTATGGACAAGTGCGTTGAGATTGAGGCTTAGTTCAAAACCTTCTTTGTTGGCTACGAAGCTCATAGAAAATCTTGCAAGAGGATGACAAATTGGTCGAAGAAGACTGTTGAAGAGATGAGGTTATTTGATGAGCTTCAAGAAAATGTTAAAGATGCCTTTGAGACTGAGGACAAGAAGATAAATGAGCTGACTTCCTCCTTTGAAGAGAAACTGACAGATGAAAAGAACTTCCGTATCCAAGAAGTCAGAGATCTGAATGGGAAACTGAATTCCGTTTATCAAAACTGGAAGTCTGAAAGGGATCATCGGATCGAGTTTGATCAGAAGATGAAGTCTCAGGAAGAAAAAATCAAGGCTCAAGAAGAAAAGCTGAAAGACCAGGAAGAAAAGATCGAAGCTCAATCCGCAAGAATAGTTGTCTTAGAGAAGCAAGCTGAAGAAGATCATAAAGACCTGAAGAAGATCAAGACTATTCTTAAGGGGCTCATGTCGAAGGAAAAAGATCTGAAATAACTAAATCCGATCTTTTTGTTGTATCTAATTTTCTTTGTTGCCGAGATTCTAAACCTAATGAAAATTGTGCGTCTCGTTTCTTTTGTTGTTATTACTAATTTTTCAGGTACTTTGTTATTTTTTCCATTCCCTCGATTTCTTTTTGAAAATCACAAAGGGGGAGAAGGAAAAGATCCTTAAGAAAAAGAAGAACTCCAATGAGAGTTTATCTAAAGGGAAGAAGGAAAGTATCCTTAAAGGAAAAGAATTCTAATAAGAGTCTATCTAAGTGGGAGTTTTTCATTAAATAATATTTCTTTTTTCGTTATGAAATGTCACTCTGGAAAACTAGTATACGATACTTAGAGTTTCAAAGCCTAAGGGGGAGTTAGTCGTATTCATCAATATCCTTAAAGCAAAGGGAGATAAGCCTTAATGTTTTTTTCTTCTTAGAATTTCTTTTTCGTAAGGATGTTTGTGCTTTCCAAAAAGGGGGAGATTGTTGAGTCAATAAGGTTTTCTTTATGACTTTTCCATTCCTTCTTGTTTTGAAAATCACAAACACCTTATCTTTAAGAAAACTGATTTCTTAAGGAAAATTGCTTTTATAAGGAAAATTGCTTTTATAAGGAAAATTGCTTTTATAAGGAAAATTATCCTTATCATATTTTCATCCATATTTTTCTTAAGTATGAGATTCAGATTCATTTATATTCTCTCGGAATCATTGAATCTTTGATATGAAGCATTCTGTTTTAGGATCCGAATTTTGGATAAGAACTGTAAGGAATTTTCATTCCGAATTCCGGATATGAACTCTGACTAAGTTCTATTCCATATTCAGGATACGAATTCTTATGAAGTTTGATAACGAATTCTCAATACGAATTCTAATGATTAATTATCATTATGAATTCTGATGATGAATTCTCATTCCGAATTCTGATGAGGAATTATCATTACGAATTCTGAAGAAGAATTCTCATTACGAATACTGATGAAGAATTCTCATTACGAATTCTGATGACGAAGTCCCATTTAGAATTCTCATTCCGAATTCACCTATTAAACAGAATCTGATCTCCTCTGTGTTATACACTCTGAATTAATTCAGACTCCGAAAAATATTTTTGGTTAGACTCTGAACCTTTATTCTGCTTACACTTCTATAAGTTGTCTACTCTTTATTATTTTTTATTACACTCCGAACCTTCACCCCGAAGCTTTCATTCCGAACTTTAATGTTATATTTTAAAACGATGTCGTACTTTCTGTTAGACTTGTTTTGTTATAAAACGGTGTCGTCTATTTTGTTATAAACTAACCGTTGTCTAAGTGACACGTGCACAGGTCCCTCCGATCTTTAAGGAAAATATGACCGTTGGAGAAGAAGCCGACCTTACCTATAAATAGGAGCCCTTTTGAAAGAACTCTATGCTGAAAGGCTGACTAATCTGCTTGAAGTGATTTCTAGAGAGAGAGGCTCTTATTAACTCTCATAGCTTCGTGCGATTCCGAATGTTGGTGATTACATTCGAGGGCTTCCGGGGATAGGATGACAGAGGTGCCGACTACCTTGAAGTTCGAGGGCTTCCTTGCTGAGGAAGACAGAGGTTTCCAACTACCTTGAAGTTGAGGGCTTGCGGGGATAGCAAGACAGAGACTCCGATCTTCGTATCGAGGGCTTACCCTGGTGTGGGTAAGACAGATTTGCTTGAAAGTATAAATCAAGGGACCTTTATCCAAGGTTGTTGGATACCCTTCTCTTTGGGTTAAAATACTTTTATCCTGTTACTTGTAGTTCTACTACTTGTTTATTTCCGCTGCATTTTGTATTATAAGGAAAGTATAACTTTCTTATACTTCCTTACTTGTACTCTGTTTCATTTAAATTCTATATGCTTTAAGGTAGAATCTCATATTGTAACTTTTTTTAAAGTTTCAACTTTCAGAACCATATTTCCGGAACCTACTTTCAGAATTTCTTTCCAAGTTTACATTCAGTGTTAGAGGTGTTGTGAATTTTCTTAAGCCTAACTTTGTTAAACTTAGCCTTTTCCTTTTCTTAAGGAAAACATAGTTATTCTTATCTAACTTTAAAGGTTCCAAAGGAATTTTTAAAGTGTACAATTCACCCCCCTCTTGTATATTGAGCATCTACATCACTATTTTGATCCTACAGAGGCCTCCATGTTTACTGTATGACTACTATCAAGAACAAGAGTATAATGTTGAGAAGGCATAGAACTACCAAAGGCATCATGAACTGGCCCCCAAGTCATGAAGAGAAGCACCAAGAGAACAACAAAGGATTCCACATACTCCAGAGTCCTAGGTATAGCTTGTAGAACATCATCTATAGGGGAAACCAATAAACTTCACCCAACAGAATCCCCATTAAGCAGGGAACCACAATCCAATTTTCCTTATATAAAATTTCTCCTTTATTAAGACTCTAGGATACACTAATTTGTCACTTTAATGAAAACATTAATAATAATCACCCCATTTAGAGGTCTCCCCTTGAGATAGAGGATCAATTTCAATGTATGTGGAGGGTGTGAAATCACCCAGAGGAAGAACACCCCCGCTATTATTACCATCAAGATGATTGTTAGACAATTTTATGCCATCCACAACATCATAAAAGGAATCAAGCACCTCATTCCTTGGAACAGAACAAGTGTTGTTCATCACACCCCCTTGATGGGTAATAGTGGAGCATCCTTCACACCATCAGGGGTACCTTTCCTCCCAGACTCATTGGATAATTCGAACCTACATTTTTCAACAATATTCCCATACTGTTTATAGTTGGAGAATCACAATCCTCTATTACTCTTTACCTTAACATTCCTAATAGATGAAAAATTTAGAAAAAAATATGGAACATGTTCATACTCAATATCATGTTCAAACTTGAAGTCACCAAAAATCAAGTAAACAATCTCAACAAGAGGAAAATACATATCCAATTCGACAAAGATGCGAGGAAAATGGACATACTGAACCAATCCAATCCCATTATCAATCTTTATGGGGGTCCCTACAACTAGAGTAATATCTCATATGATTATTTGATGTCAAATAACTAGATCAATCCTTTGACATGAACCGAGGGCTGAGTAACAGTATTCCTGGCCTAAAAAGGATTGAACTAGGGATCCCAGTTCTGAATCCTCAAGATCCTAGGATTTAGGTTGAAAAATCCACGGCTATATGCCCTAATTTTCAAATCATTCAAGAAGAAAGTAAAGTGGTATAAGTTCAAACCAAGTGAAACTATCCCCCATTATTTGAAACCCTAGATTTCATAGAGGCTCTTATAAAGATCCTCAAGTTTTTAAGACATGTTCATATGCAAACTATGCCAGACAATAATTGAAAATGTACAAGAATCATTTTTTTCTTGAAATATTATAGGGTTTGATTCAACTACCACAAGTGCTATATTCCTCAAAATATGATTATGAAAAGAAGGATCACCATTTCATGGCTGAGGGAAGAATCTATCAAAGCCGTTAACTTGCAACACATCCTCATGAGAAGGATCTACCAACTTAGGATGTAAGGGATGATTATGCTTCGAGCTAGATCCAACATCTGTCTTCTTCAAGGGCCAAATAAAAACATTCTATGGTTTGAAAAAATCGATCAAGGATGAATTCATCTTAACTCTAAGACCTAAGAATCATCTTTGTAGAGAGAGAATCTCTCAACCCACCCCATCATCTCTCAAGAAGTTTTTCCCTTATTTATAGTATAAAATGATTTGGTTTCATTATTGATTAGCTAAAATAAAAAACTATTATATTTAAGTGTTTTTCAATATATTTATTTATAGTTATAATTATATATTTATTTATTTAAATAATTATAAAATTATATGAAATATATTTATTATCTTTATAATTTTATTAATATATATAATTAATATATATATTTAAATTTTATAATTATCTAAATATATCTATATTAATTTAGAATTGTAATTATAAGTATTTTTTATTTATAAATATTTGGATATATTTAAAAATATATTTATTTAATTAAATATATTTATAACATTAAAATAATAATAAATATATTTTTTATAATTTCATAACTGTTTAAATAAATATATATTTATTTATACTCCAAAGGATCCGGAGACAAGTGATCCTGCTCCTTAATTTTTTTAAAAAAAGATAAAGATGACAAGAAAAGAAGGATGGATCGGGTTAGACAAAGAAAGTATTCCCTCATCCAAAAAAGAATCTAAAAATCCATAACATTATCATTCACATAACCATTATTTGAGTCATCAATGTCCACTTCAGTTTCCCACTTTGATTGTGAGGTCCATTGATTGAAGAGCACAAAGTACATCTCCATTAGCATTTGCTTCTCCATGGCGAGCCCTTCGGAAGACCTGGTAGACCAGCCATGCCCACATGCACTAGCCCCATTATCACAACCATATCCATGACCAATATTATCTAGATACCAACCCCACTGTCATGTCTTGGTTGTTTTCCAGGCCCCTCTTGGATCTTACCTCTTATGCACCTCCTCCCCCCTAGAATGAGGGGAAGAAAATCCCTTGAATTTGGAGAAAGATCCTTGAGAACCCATTGAAGACCCCTATACATAAGTCTGATCATGAAAAATATCATCCCCTTTCTAGTCTCTATCAACAAGAGTATCCTTTTCCATAATATGTTATTACTCAGAGACCTGAATGGAAAATTCACCCCTTGAGTCTTCTACTTGATTAACATCACTATCTAATCCTTTCCCAGGATGAGAAGTGTCATTAGCAGAGGCCAAAACTCTGAGGGTATGGGTGGGGACCCAATCGATGTAGTGACTATTTATTTATGAGAAGGTATACTCCTACCTATGAATGTAATTAGCATTCTCACTCCATTAAGAGGAGAAGTCACCTCATCAGAGACATGGGCTTGCTCAGCAATGTTATCTCATGTTTTATGTTTTTCTTTGTCATAATGACTCACAACCAAAGACTCTATGCCATTGTGTCTAGTAAATTAAATACCCTTGGCTTCCACATTCACCTCATTCCCACCATGAGAAAGGGTGGGGGTGGGGTGAGGCAGTGTTAACCTTCTCATGTGACCTGACATGTCCTGTAGAATTCATTCTGACCACCTACCCACATCTATCATTAGTGTAGAAAATCTATTTAAAATTGAAGAAAAATGGGGGCAATTTCACCTATCAAACTGTAAAATAAAAATTCTAATAAATAGTGGAAAGTGTCACAGTGTTAATTGGGGTTTCAGTGATGTCAATTTGAACCAAAAAACATGAAAAAAAAACAAATCTCACTTCTTATGTAGCACGATAAAACCTAATTAGAGTCCTAATTGTTGAAGCGATGTCAAAAAGTATCTGAGGATTCTGCCAGAACCAGCTTAATCTATAAATTGAAACCAAACATGGGTCGTTGTTCCACTAGGTGCAAGAGTATTAATAAATGGATGCTAGTTTTTCAAATAAACCATACCTTTCTTGAGGAAAACTAGTCCGAGCCCCCATGCCTTACACTTAAAATCATCGGACATGAAAATGATATAGAAGTAACCCCACCCAATTGGGATAAACTTCTAATCATGAAACCCCAATTCATAAGAGAGTCTTTAGACTAGATCAGAGGTCTTCCATGAATGAAAAATTGATGGCAGAACCATCCCTGTGATCAATGTTGAATCATAGGTCCGAATCCAATCCATAAGAATATTCTAATTCACACAGACGATAGTCCAATTATCCCTATCAAAGATCAAGGCCCCATCATTCATAGAAGAAAATTGAGAACTATCACATAGATCTAGAACAAAACTGAGTCTCCCAGAATGCCGATATAGATTAGTCACAACAACGTCTGCTAGATCCTTATGTAAGATGAACTTGTGTGAATAAAACTAACCTTAAGTAATGAAGGAGGACGCCAAATCATGCATGAAGAAAAATCAATATAAATCTATAATAAATATATTAATTATATACTCAAAAGTATCATGACATAGGCTAGCCCGATCCTAGAAAATTTATTAAAAAGGATATAATGAAAAATAAAGGAATATTGACGGGGTTAAAATAGGGGAATTCCCATGTCCTCAATGTTGATTGTTTGGATGACGACCCTACTTCCAAATCTTAACTTGATGCATGGCCCCACTCAATTCATCCCTATCCAACTCAGAAATATTCTCCATGGTCTGGATAGGAAAGGGGGACTGTCTGGGATCAGAGTTAGTGATATCCATTGTATTCTTTTTATCAGGGTGAGGTGAAGCCAAAACTAATATATCTTTACCCTTCATACCAGAGGAATTAAATGCTTGTTATTTAATCAAATCCTTGTACACTTTAGCTTTAATTGAAGCTTCAATTTCCATTAAATCATCAGAATCAACAAAAATATCACCACACTCCTACTCAACTATTTTATCCATAAAATTATATATAAAATATCACTCTTTCTCAATAGACACATGCATAAAATTTACATCTCAAAAAGTACCTACTGCGAGGTCATCTGCCGCTTCTCATAACCCAGATCCATACCTAAGTGGTAACTAACTATCCCTTTAGTGATGTCATTATAATAATCGAGATCAATAATTTTCACATAGTAATTAGAAACCTTCTTTCTTGATCTAATACATACATCACCACCTTCCACAAGTCCACTGCCAACACCCGAGGGCCCATCCATTGTTGGAGCAATCTTCTCATCCATAATTTTTTCAATCTATATGTCACATCCCTATGAAACCATATGTGGTGAGTGATAATTATCCCTTACATTATACGAACGTCCTCCTAGAATTTGTGGATTGCATCCATCCAAACCATTTAGACCAGCATCACCATTACCAACAATAACATCCAACACAGGACCATGTCTATTCTTATCCAGGTTATTTTTTGGAAGTGCACTTATATAACCTTGCTTCACGGTTCTTATCCCATTGAAGCCAGAGCCACCACCTTTCATCTGGTAGTTCAGAACTTCATGCCCAATATATTTATAGTTTGAATAGAAATGAGGATGTTCATCATACAGAAGTACCAAATCAATGTCATCAATGTCTATTAAGATAACAACACGATAAACCAAAACATAATCCAAGTCGACTTCAACCAAGAAAAATGTATAGTTTCAAAATCTAACAATTTATATTTCATTATCCAATCTAATAAGAACTTCAATATACATTTCAATATCATATAAAATTTTGGAGTGCTAGAGAATCTAGTTTAAACCAAATACATTTACCCAAACCTATACTGAGGAACTTCTTACCTCCAGAAGGTTGAAAGTGAAATATCATTCACTAATATTAAGGAATCCAAGATCCAGAGATATTGAGCCAAATCCCTAGGCCTTTAGCACCATATCAACAGAGGGGAAAATGAAATGATAGAGACCCTTTCATATAAAGGAATATCTCTAGCCTAAAAAACCCCAAATATGGGAGATCTTATCAGTTAGACCATCAAACTTGCATGGATCCAACTTCTTTGGACAAAATATAGGACCAATGATTGAATGCTCTCTAATCTTCATACGCTCTATGAAATCCACTAGGTTAACAATAACGTGGATGAAATTACCCTGCCAGTGGATTCCATATACCTCTAAAACATTGAAGAGAGAGATACAATTAGGGGGATGTGGCTCATTCTTCTCCATAAGGAATATGTCTACAGATCGATAAGAGAACTTCACAACTAAAACAACATCCTGAATGGCTAAAGCACCACAAATATTTCTATCATGCTACAAATCTACATTCAGAACTGATATGGGATGAACCTCATTATTAGTGTTCACGAGCCTATAGATAGATCTAGAAAACAATAAAGGATCTGATCCAATTTTTTTCCGATCTGTGAAAATCATCTTATCCACAACCTTCAGAGTGCGGACATTTACGGAAGGAGAGTTCTAATCCACCAATGAAGGGGATGTCGATGAGGAAGGAAATGACGATTCCATAGATGAGTTGAAATGACCTAGAATGAGGAAGACATTGACCATATTAATTATATATATTTATATAATTATAAATATAATTTAAGTAATTATTATAAATTTATAATTCATTAAATAAATAAATATTTATTTATAATTATAACTATAAATTTATATATTTATGTTTATAAAAAATATGTATATTATATTTATAAATATATAAATATAAATAATTAATAAATTTATTATATATGACTAAAAATATAATTAATATATTTATTATAAATTTGACATTATTTAAATAAATATATGTTTATTAACATTAGATATTTATCAGTACTTTTTTGGAACTGATAAATATTCACTTTTATCACCACTAAAAAAACGGTGATAAATTGTGTCATTATCCATGCTAAAAAAGGGTTGATAATGGATGGTTTTATCAGAAGATTCTATTTTAGAACTAATAAAACATACCATTATCATAACTTTCTAACTTGTGCTGATAAAATAATTTTGTTTTATTATAAAAGAAACCCTATTAGTACCTTGACACCACTCATGATCAGGGTATCATGGAAACAGAACGCTACCACCACTTCCTTCTACCATTGCATCCTCCTATCTTTATTCCCTTCGGTGCCGCTGCTACCACTGCTGACACATATGACGTTGTCGACCCATCTCTTCCACTGCCCTCTGCAGCCTCCGCTGCTGCCTACCCCGAATCCACCACCACCAAACCCTATTACTAATACTGGACTTCCAAATATAAGGTATGTTCTTATTTGATTTGGAATACTTAGATAGTGAATGATTTATTATTGGGTTTTAGTGTTTAAATTTTTTTTGATGTATGAACTATGTGTTTGGTTTGATACATTAGTGCGAGACAATGATTTTTTGATTGGTAAAGTGTTTGATTGTTTTTTTTTCATATTTTATGAATCTTCTAATAATTTTCTATGTATAGTTGTATAAGATTTTGGAACATAAATTTGGGTTTATCTAAATGTTATAACTTGTTTGGATGAGGTGGTTTGATATATTAGAAACATTATATTGATTATTTTAGGTGAAAAATATCATGATTGGTATTATAATGGAGTTATTCTTGTGAGTATTTAGGATAAAATATAATTTTCTCAATGGATAAATAAAATAAAACACTTTGATTTGGACTTATGGTGAAAGTGGGATCTGTGTTAGGGTTTTGATTGACATTTTCTAATATATATTTGAAAATTTTTCATATTATATTATGTGTGTTGACGTGTAAGTGGATGCTTCAATGGATGTTATACCATCTTGACATGATAGTTTTATAAATGTGTTTCATGAATTATTATTGTTGGGATTTTAGAAAAAAAATCATGGGAATATTTTGGAAGAGATATGGGAATTATAGTGACAAGAGTTATAATATTATGGTCACACATTTATGGATTCCATATCTTAGGCCTCTCTTGCAAATAAATTTATTTTTGGTTCACCTTTGTATTTTGGATCATGTGTAAACCTTTTATAGATTTATATTTTATAAATGTTGGTTATATTTTATTAATGTATCTTTTAAAAAGTGTGTCTCTTAGGATTTGTGTCTTTGTGAAAATGACTAAGTGGATCTTTTAAAATGATTAAAGTTTCTTGAAATGTTTATTAAAAAATAATAAGTGTTCAGCATACCCTTATTTAGTTTTAAATAGCTTTAAAATGACATAAGCACATGGTATGGACTTAGGTTTCATGACAAGTGTTTGTCAACATATCTGATTGGCTTTCATAAAGGGATATGAATGTTTTTAAAGCGTATTTAATGTTGTTTTCATTTTAACGAGGGGTGTGTGGAGTTTTAAATGAAAAAATTAAATATATAAAGGATTCTCACTCATTTTAATTGATTAAGACTATTGGGTCATAAATTTTCCTTGAATGATTTAAAAAAAGGAATTGTTGTATCGTGAAAGAGTGCGTGGGATTGATTGGTTTATTTTAAAAAGAAGGTGTTAGTTTAAATAGGAATTTGTGTAAATGGTTGGTTTTTAAAATGGGATTTCAATTGTTATTTTACAAATAGTTTTCAAAGGACATCTAAAATTTAGTTTTTCAATAATATTTTAATTTTATATTTTTATACAAATAATAAAGCCATTATTTATATAGGGAAGACAATAGATTGATAATAACACAATTGAAAGGGCTTGTCACTAACTCTATACAAACCATAGGATATTCATTATGACCTCACTCCCAAGAAAGTTGAATTAATATTTAACCCCATTGAATATCCTAAACATAATTTTCAGCCAACATCACCTGCATGGTTTAAACTAGGGGAGTGCTCTACAATTATATCTTCTTTCTAATTTGGTGTTAGCATCTAAGGGGATGAGTCTTAGGAAATAAAATTCAATGATAAATATCATTAGAATAATGAGTTACCCTTATTTTAAAGGTCCATTTTCTGTATTTATTTTTTTAAATATTAATATTATTGAATCTAATAGGATGGATATAAATAAAGAATTGATGGATGCTAATTTCCTGACAAAAGTGTATGAAGATGAAGTGAAATAGTTCATAATGATTGCATAAAGTCATGCATATGAACCTATTCAAATCCATTGTCCATGTTTAAGCTGTTATTAATCAAAAATAATTAGTCTTGTGGAGTTGGAAGAATACATGATAATTCACAGAATAGACCAAATTTATAAATATTGGAATAAACATGAGGAAAAGTGAATGTAGATAATGGCTGGGATAACACTACATTTTATGGATCATCTGATATGATAACATGTGTGGACAATGAATAAGACCATATCGAGGATGTGATTACAGATATGAATGATGATGAAGATTGTACTGAAGAAATTATAAGGATAGTTTAATATGAACTTCATGATTACACCTAATTGTTTGAGAAGTTAAATAGTTTTTAAACGACACTATTGTTTGTTGGTTGCTCTAAATATATAACATTGTCAAATGTACTGAAGCTATATAATTTTAATGTAGGAACTGATGGGGTAATGTTAGTTATACAGAACTACTTTATCTCTTGAATTACCTACTCCTCAAAAATAATGAGCTCCCGAGAAGAAAATACATTTCCAAATAAATGATATTAGTACTGGATATGATCCTTGAAATAATACACGCTTCCCTGAATGTCTGTATACTATTTACAAAGAACCAAAAATTACTTATATAATTCCCAATGTGAGGTGCTTCTTGATACAAGAAGGATGAATCTAGTCCTAGGAAAGTCATATGGTACTTTCCAATCATTCACAGATTTAGGTGCCTATATGAAAGATAGGTGTGTTAGGTCGGAATATACAAATATACAGAAGAGGGGGGGGGGTGAATTGTGTGTTTTCAAAATTCTTTTATAATTCAACCTCTTGATGTTGACTGACAATTATATAGGTGAGGAGTTTTTGTCTTTTGTATGAAAATATGAGTAGAAAATAAAAACAAAAATATAAAACACTTCTGTTTATAGTAGTTTGGGGCATAAAGATCCCCTAGTCCACTCCACCAATTACCCTCTTTGCGAGTTTGGTGAATTTCACTATTTAATTCCCAATATCATAAGACCAATTACCAACTAAGTACGAAAAGTTGAAACCTTTACCAACAAGACAAAAAATAGAGTCTTTTAGTTTTATAACAGAGAACCTATAAATCATAGTTTAGACGGAGAAGCTGATGCTTCACCAAAACTGAGTATGAGCAGTTGAAACTCTCAATAAAAGATATTGATTATGAAGGATTCTGGTTGAACTTTACAGTTGAAAAACAACTAACAACATATGCATATTCGTATTCATGAAAAAAGTTTCTTTAGGAAAGACCAGGCCTAAAGTGATTTAGTTGTAAAAGATCTTTGAAATTAAAACATTAATGAATAACACTAGTATACTTACAAAAAATATTAAATTATAAATATGTATATTTCCACCGTATCCTCTTCTATAGAAAAACATAGTCTGATCGATTTTTTCAGTATATCTGAAATAGATATTCACAAGAATGTTGTTTCAATCATGAATGCATATCACAATATATGGCTCAATATATATCTCAATATATTCTTCTTTTAATCATACACACATATATATAGAACAAATACACTAATAGAAGAAAAATAGAGAGTCTATCTTTTTAATTCATGATCCACGAAAATCTCCTGATAAATCATAAGAAATAAATTCTTAAGAAAACTCAGAGTAGTCATAACATCCCTTAAGAATAAGATATAATTTCTCCACATAATGTGATTCTTAGAATTAATCATAATGAGATTTCAATTGTTCGAAAATGAACTTTAAATCGGATTAATATTCTGTATAGACCATTCCAGAAAACTAAGATAAAATTATAAATTCCAATCTCTTATGATGAAAAGTAAAACATAATGTTATTTCTAGAAAATGAGAAAATACCAAACATAGGGGTTAACTAAGTAACATTCAATCTTCGAACGTAATGTTGATCAAAAATGTATGTTTGATGATCCATACGTTTTATTCTCATAAATAAGGTTCCATACATATGTAGGGTTCTTTAACCCAACTTATACCTTTGTTAAATGTAAGGTTTCATCTAAACGTAAGGTTCTTTATCCATAAATTTATATCAACATAGGGTTGATTAACCATACGTGCTGATATTTCAGTATAAGGTATAATACAAATGTAGAATTTTTTCCTTACATTACGTTTCTTCAACATATGATATGAACAGTGTTTCCAGAACACGGTAAGGAGTGTTCCGAATACTTTGACAAATATTCGACACGATTAATAAGATTGAATATATTTCCAAAACAAGGAATATAAAGAATATAAATTTCCAAAAATACATTTAAAGTAATAGAATTAGTAAAACAAACAAGGGTATTTGTGAGCATCAAAATAAATAATATTTATAGAGTATTTTTGAGACAATACTTTCCCAACAATCTCTCCCCTTTTGATGATAACATAACCCATAAAATTAATAATAGAATTTATAATTTTTTCAAATAAATTCGGTTTTATAGAATTATTTCGATAAAAAGAAATGTTATGTTATCCAAATTTATCCCCCTTTTTGTGAGATCAAAAAGAAAGTGCAGAAATGAAGGAAACACACATAATTTTGCACAGATATGTAAGTGAATGTTATAATAATCTGTATAAATAAATTAGACTGGATTTCTGCCTTCTGGACATAAATATAAAAGAATATGAAATTACAAAAAAAATAAGAAGATTATATTAGTCAATATTTGTATAAATAAAATAATTAGTTTGACTGGAAAAAAATATTTTCAACTGAAATGGTTTGGGTACAAAAATTTGGGTAGGAGTTGGCTCGGTTAATGTTCTATGGATTTTGAGCAGCTTCAAACATATACTTCAACTTAGCCATCTGTAACTGTAACTTCTTCATCAAACTATACCCCAATTGCATAATTAAAATTCTTGAATCATTACTTATATACAAATTATCAACAAGATTTACTTTTATAATGTCATGAAAAATCTCCTCTTACTACAAAAAGAGAGCTATGTTCTCTGTGAATTTGTTCAACAAAAATCTGACCCCTAGTTCACTTCATGTCAGTTGGTCATCTAGAAATTTCTGATTTTCCAACAGAAATGAATGAGGAATACAATTTCACTAAATATTTAGAAGATGATCATTCATATTAACCATGAAATAGGTGTTGGGATGGAATCATTGAATCATATCTAGACTGGTAGTAGGATAAGAGACAGATGTACTGGTCTGGCCAAAAATACCCTTGATCAATTCAAATTGACTCCCAAAATACCACTTTAGATCATCAAAATCTACCTTATAAAGAATTTCAGATCTTATCTTTACAACTTCATTTTGCATATCTCTTTTGAAAGAATCAAAATCTGTCTTGCAAATAGAATTTTCATGAATATTGTGTAACTTCCTCTTTGCAACATCCATATCTTTTCGAAGACTGTCATTCTCTTCCTGAGACATATTAAATTTTATTAAAAATATCTTCAACCTGATTTTTCATGTAATTAGATGTACCATCATCTTGATGTTATGGATGACCAACTACCATAATTTCTAGAGATTTTGATGGTTTTTTTTCTATAGACTTCTCCATTGGGGTTTCAATTGTTTTTTCAATTGAATAAGATAAAAAATCAAGACCTTCAGTTTTGTCTTCAGTTTATCATTGATGTCTTTCATCTACATAATCAAAAACAGAGAAAAGTAAATTCTCAAAAATATATATAGCCACATTTTCAGTTCTGCGTAATTGTTGTTCTTTCGGAACCACCAGTTCTACTTGCAGAAAAATTGGTAAATCCATAGTCTGCAGATCTCTTATCTGACTTTCAACCTATTGATCTTCCTCAAGAAAAGTATCATCTAAATGAACAGACCTGGTAGCCTCCCATGAACACAGTACTAGTTCTACAAAATATTGGTCTACACTCTTCCATGGTTTTACAACCAATTCTTCTTGAACATCCCCTTTTTCCTCCTCCTCCTCCTCATCTTCTTCTCTTCTTCTTAAAAAAGACTGAATTTTCTTTGGGTTGACTTGGAAAGAATTTTTTAGCAGGTTTCACCAATCCATTCATTCCTAATATCATTTTTCTCACCCTAATCAAAAGATCCCAATATTTGTTGGTCATTTTCACCAACTAGTAAAACTTTTTCCATTTACTGTGCTCTAGCAAAAACCTACCTTCCTTAAGGTTCTTTCATTGGACACGTTGTTGTGATGACATTTAATTTGAGAATCTATTAATCGAATCATTACCTTTTTAAAAATAATTTGAGAAACTATCCTTCCATAAGGATAAAATTCCATCCTAGCATCTGGTTGACATCTGTAATTTAAATACCTTAACATGTACCTAGGAAAATTCAGCTTTATTTCACTCAAAAACTGAAACATGGTATACATGGTTGGATATAGAATCTTCTTTCTCTCAACCATTCTAGGAGTAATTTTTGTTTCAATAAACATCACTAAGATTTTGTGATCTTCCTCAAGATCCTTGGAATACATTTTTTTAATATTTTTTGATGGAAAAAAGGACTTAATGTCTTCAAATTTATTGTCTGTATCTTCAATAGACCATAAATTGAAATAAAACACCCCTCATGAGGACAGTTCAATATTTGTGAAATTTTAGTCAAAGAAACTACAAAGTCATTATCTTCTATTTCTAAAAAAATGTATCTCTAGCATCACCAAAACAAAACTGTACACTATTATATAAAAAAATCAGTTCTACCTCATAATGAAACAAATTTTTCACCTCAATGAACAAAAATTATAATCATTAAAAGGTTATCGCATTATTCAGAAGTAAATATGTTTGATAGAACCTTCCAAAATCGTCTACATTACCCTGCAAAAACATTCTTCCAAAAAATTTATGATACATCAGGTCACTGGCTTCACCTTCTTCAGTTCTCTTAGTTTTCTTAATTTTTGATAAATTAAAGCCTTGAGGTTTTTGTGTTTTTCGGGTTTCGATGGGAAATAGAGGTTAACAAAGGTAGACGAGGGTAAATGAGGGTTTAGGAATTTAAAAAGCGTTTGAGATCTCAAAGGTTTTGGTATTCAAAACATTTCTAAAAATCCCTTTCTTCCCATGCCATTATATAAGATAATCATTAAAATTTTCAAAATTGCATGGCATGAATAAATTTAAAATGAAAATAAATTAACTAAAATGTATAGAGAAAATAAAATATTAATACAATTTAGATTTAAAGTAATTATTGAATAATTTTAACATAAATAAATTGGGATAAATAAATAAACTGAATATTTAAAATTAACAATACTAAAAAGATTTTCATTTTAAAAAATTAAATAAACATAACTCCCTCTTAATAAAATCAAAATTTACAGTTGGAAGTGGTTTACTAAAAATATCAGTTAGTTGATATTTAGTATTTTCAAATTCTAAAGATATATCCTTTTTAAGAACTTGATCTCTTATAAAATTATTTCTAATATCAATATGATTAGTTCTAGAATTACTTATTGGGTTTTTTGAAATTTTTATAGCACTTGTATTATCACATAAAATAGCTGTACTATTGAAATTTATTCCAATGTCCATTAGTGTTTTTTTCATCCACATTACTTGTGCATGCCAACTTCCTGAAGATACATATTTTTCCTCGACTGTTGATAGAGAAACTGAGTGTTGTTTCATACTTGACCATGATACTAAATATTTTCCTTAAACTTGATAGGTTCCTGAGGTACTTTTTCTGGCTAATCTAAAACCTCCAAAATCAGCAACGAAATATGATATTAAATTAAAATCATTAGTTTTTAGATAAGAAAGAGATTGAAAAAAATTTCCATTTAAATTTCTAAAAATCCATTTGACATCAATAAGATGATACAATTTAGGTTTTTTTAAATATGGTACATAAAAATAATGGAAACTTAATATCATGACAACTAGAAATAAGATATAATAAAATACCAATAATATCTCTATATAACTTGTTATCAACTGGTTTTCCAACTTCTTCTAAATAAAGTTTTATATTGGTACACATGGGAGTGGTATATGTCTGGCTGTTTTCAAGACCAAACTTTTTTTTAATAAATCAGTAATCTATTTACATTGGTTTAAAACACTTCCATAATATTTTTGATAAATTTGACGTCATAAAAATAAGCTCAATTCCCCCATCACAGCCTTTTAAAATTCATATTTCATATGTTTTGAAAAATCAACACACAGTTTTTTGTTATTTAAACCAAAAATAAAATCATCAACATTGATTTGAACTAATAATATATTTGAAGTAATGGTTTTCTTAAAAAGAGTTGGATCTACCATTCCAACAGTGAATCCATTTTTTAAAAGAAAAGAACTAAATCTTTCATACCAAGCTCTATGTGCTTGTTTAAGGCCATAGAGAGCTTTAGTATGTTTAAAAACAGAATCTGGTTTTTTTGAGTTTTTAAAACCATGAGGTTGTTCAACATAGACTTATTCCATTTAACAACCATTTAAAAAAGGAGATTTAACATCCATCTGGTATAATTTAAACTTCATATGATATTCATAAGCTAAAATAATTCTAATTTCTTATAATATAGCTAAAGGGGAAATAGTTTCATCATAATCTACACCTTCTTCCAAATTATATCATTCATCTACTAATCTATCTTTGTTTCTAGTTATAATCCCTTGACCATCTTGTTTATTTCTAAAGAACCATTTAGTTCCTATCACTGGATAGTTTGATGGCCTTTAAAATAATTCCCAAACATCATTTCTTTGGAATTGATTTAGCGCATCTTGCATTTATAACATCTAAGTCTCATCTTATAAGGCTTCTTCCAAATATTTAGGTTCTAGTTGTTATAGAAATTTAGGGAATTCAACATGGTTTCTTTTATTTCTTATTGTTCTTATTCTTATGTCTAGGTCTCCTATTATAGTTTCAAACTGAAGATTCTTTAGGGTTCTAGACTGTGTAGGTAAAACACTTTTAGGTTCATTAGTATCATATTCATCGGAACTAGACTGAATTTTATTTATATTATTTTCAAAATCATTTTCAGGTTTTCAAGTCTCATGTGTTAGAGTAGTCAATAGTTTCATCAGTTTGATCTTTCTCTTTAATAAAAGGGTCAGTTTCATCAAGCTTCACACGAACTGATTCTTCAACAATCCTTGACTTTTTATTAAACACTCTATAGTCTTTAGAGGTATCAGAATATCCTAAAAAAATTCTTTCATCAGCTTTTGGATCAAACTTACCAAAATTATCCTTGGTGTTCAGGATATAAACATTACATAAAAAACATTAAAGTACTTTACCTTAGGTTTTTTGTTATTCCGAAGTTTATAAGGTGTCTTTTTTAAAATAGACCGAATTAAAACTATATTCATGATATAGAAGGATATGCTTATAGATTCTTCTCAGATGTTGGTAGGTATACTGTATTCATTTTATATAGTCATGGCCATTTCATTAATAGTTCTATTTCTTCTTTCAACAATTCCATTTTTTTGAGGTGTTCTTAGTGAAAATAAGGTGTGTTTAATAACTAGATTTGAACAAAAGTAATGGAATTCATGATTTTCAAATTATCCACCATGATCACTTCTTAATGAAATTGTCTTAAAACATTTTTCATTTTGAACAAATGTAAAGATACTTTCAAAAACATTAAAAGCTTAAATTTTTAGTTTTAGAAAATAAATCCAAGTAAATCTAGAGTAATCATCAACTAAAACATATAGATATAATTTTACAGACAAACGTTCTACTCTTGATGGTCCAAACAGATCCATGTGGACAGGTTCTAGAAGTTTTTATATAAGAATTCTAATAGTAGATTTGAATGAAGATTTGTGTTGCCTGCCAATTTGGCATGCATCAAAAAATCTATCACAATCAAACATAGGACTGGGTAAATCAAAAACAAACTATTTCTTAGATAATATTTTTAAAGCCTAAATATTACAATGACTAAGACTTATATTACATATGAAAGACTTATTTATATTAAAATTTAAACAATTTAATTTCTATTTACGCAAAGAGTTTAAATCCAAAGTATAAACATTATTAGTTCTAGGTGCTCTAAACATACAGAGTTTTTCTTTAAACACATTATAATAATTGTAAGAACAATCAACATAATATCCATCATCACAGAGTTGAGAGATTCTTATCAGGTTATGCTTCAACCCTTGTACATATAGTACTTTGTTAATTGAGACTGTTTTTGTATCTCCAATAGTTTTGAGTCCAATTATATTTCCTTTTTCATTATTACCAAAGGTTACTAGAGCTCTATCTATTTGAGTCAGTGTATTGAAGTTTGTTGAGTCTTCACTCATATTCCTAGAGTAGCTACTATCCATATACTATATATTCATTATTCTCCTATGAACTGTTTCCTATAAAAGCAATTTAAACAATAGTTGTTCCAAAAAATAAACGAATATGTATTTGAAGTATGGGTGAAACAGGGTCACATAATAGAGTGATGCATTTGGTTTTGATGCTTATGTTCTTTTTATTTACTAGTGGCCATGGCATTGGCTTGGCCTTGGGGAGGCCTGGTGGCAGGGGTCACTCCCCCTCCCCTCGTGGCAAGATCTGCATTACCATTCTCTATGTTCACCCATGCCCTCCACTAGCAAAAAATCCATGAATTTATAATAAAATGGGTGTTGCAATAATGATGATGATGGATGAAGAAGGAAGTGGATCATGGAGGTTGTGGTTATGGGTCATGGTTGTATGTGCTTTTTTAAGTTATATCATAAGAAAGGTATGATTTAATGGTAGATATATTTTAGGTTGTGAGGTATCCAATTCAAGTATATTTGTGTGGTGTATTTTATTTGTACCTTTGTAACCCTCAAAAAGAAGTAAACAAGAGTTTAATTTGGTACCCATGTTATTTTGGGTCCAGTAGTGTTAGCTATCAAAGATCTAGGTATCCAGATCTACTTTGTTTTTCCATAAATCCTATTTACTTTCGATAAGATAATTAAAATAAAATCATTTTAATTCCACTTATTTGAGGATTTCTTAAATAATAGTTTTGTGTTTTATGTCTTTCTATTCCACAAAAATGACAGATAACAGTTTTTGTGTTGGGAACGAACTAATTATTTTATAGTTTAGATTTTTCACCTTTACTTCCTATACTAAATATTTTATTTCTAATGAAATTTTACCAAGAATTTAATTTATAATATTTTCTCCTTTTTAAAAGAATAGAGAATAACTTTTATGAGTTTCTACTTCATCATGTAATTATTTAATCTTATATTCATGATTAATATTTTTTTGGGTAGATGAGTTAAAATTTTCAATTAAATATTGATATTGTTTAAGTAAGGCATCTCTTTCTCCTAGAATAACATTGTGATTTTTAAGGATTTGTGTTTCTTTAATAAGGAGTCATATTTTCCATATATCATTTTTTAGTAGGCAGCCAATTTATTATTGGAATAATTTGAATCAGAATCAAAATTAGATGAACATTAGGTTTTTACCTTATCTTCTTCTGCCATAAAGCATATATTTTATTTCATATATGACTCTTCTTTTTGAAATAGAATTTTTTGAGCTATTAGAATCTTTAGAGAAACTTCAAGTTGCCTTCATTACTCTTTTTCCTTTATGTTCATAATCAACATTTTTTTGACATACCTTTTCTGTCTTTATATTTTCACTTTTTATCTTGGGACAATCAGGTCTTATATGACCTAATTTCTTGTATTCATATCATCTGAATAACCTATTGTCTTTCTCATCTCTTTTTAAAGGCTTTCTGAATCCTCTTTTCTTCTTATAGTAGTTTCTAAACTTTCTAGATAATTGAGATAAATCCAATTCAGAATCAGATGTATCTGAATTCATTTCTTCTCCAACATCTTGATTTATACTCTTTGATTATAAGATATTACCTTTAGAGTAGTATTATCCTTTTTCCCTAGGACTTTATGATCTTATGCTTCATCTTCTATTTCAGCTTTATACATTATCAGTGTCCCAATCAGTTCTCTCATTATCGGATTTTTGACATTTGATGATTGTCTAATTATAGCTAATATTCCATTCTATTTATTAGGTAGTAGTCTCAATACATTCAAATCATGATCAAATTGTTTGATAGGATCACCTAAATCTGTAATATTATTTACAATCTGTACAAGCCTTCCATTCATTTGAGTGATACTTTTTACATCAAGCATTCTAAATGTAACAAATTTCAGTTTTTCTATTGCATACCTCATTTTTATTACATTATATGTTCCTTTATAAACAACTCTAATGGCTTTCAATATTTCATAAGAATTAGGACATTGTGAGACATGGTTGGAATCATCTGGTCCAAGACCACAAATAAAATCATTCATAGCTCTAGAATTCATGTCATAGTTAGCCTCTGTAGCTGCAGTCCACGTTTCATGATTTTTAGGAATTATATAAGGAGGAGTAATCTTAGTGTAGACTTTGAATCCCAGATTCTTAAAATCTATAATCATTTGTGATTTATAGAATCCATAGTTTTCACTATTGAAATAAGGAGCAGAAACCATTGAAATTCCTTCTCTCTAATCAGTCATTTCCATCTTTGTATAGACCTAATACATTTATCTGGTTATAGATTTTTCCAAAATCTATCCTTTGATACCAATTATTATGTCAGAATATAAAAATATACAGAAGAGTGGGGGGGGGGGGGTAAACAGTGTGTTATCAAAATTCTATTACAATTCCACGTCTTCATGTCGAATGATAATTATACAGGTGATCATTGTTTGTATTCTATATGAAATTATGATAAGCCGTTAAAAATAGAAATATAGAACATGTCTATTAATAGTAGATTGGGGAATAAAAATACCCTAGTCCACTCTACCAATTAATCTCTCTATGAGTTTGGTGAATTTCACTATCAAGTTCCTCATATCACAAGACCAATCCACAACTAAGTGCAGGAAGTTGACACCTTTATAAAGAAGACTAAAAATAGAGATTTCTGGTTCTACAACAGAGAACCTATAAATCACATCTTATAATGAGAAGATGATACTCCACCATAACTAATTATGAGAAGTTGAAACTCTCATTAAAATATATTGATTATGAAGGATTCTGGTTGAAATTTATAGTTGAACAATAACTTACAGTAGATGAATCTTCTTCATCAAAAAATAGTTTCTTCAAGAAAGATCATTTCTGAAGTGATATGGTTTTAGAATATATTTGAAATAAAAATATAAATTAATAAAATCAGACTTATAGAAAATATTAATGTTTGAATATGTATATTTCCACTATAGGATCTTCTATAAAAAAACAGAGTTTGGTCGATTTTTGCAGTAGATCGAAAAAAGATCTTCACAAGAATTTTGTATCCATCGTGAGTTCATATCGCAATATATATATCAATATATATCTCAATATATTCTTTTTTGAATCATACACACATATATATAGTGAAGATACACCGATAGAAGAAAAATAGAGAGCCTGTCTTTTTAATTCCATATACAAGAAAATCTCTTAATAAATCGTAAGAATTAAGTTCCCGAGACAGCTCAGAGTAGTCATAACTTCCCTTAATAATAGTAGATAATTTCTCCACTTATTTCTATTTATTTAATTAATCATAACAATCTTTGAATCATTCAAAAATGATCTTTAAATGGGCCTAATATTTCGTAAATATTGTTGCACACAACTCTGTTAAAATCATAAATTCAAATCTCTGGTGATGAAAAGTCAAACGTAAGGTTCCTTCAAGAAATGAAAAAATAACAAAAATAGGGTTCAAATACATAGTGTTCCTTCTAAAAATGTATGTTTGATAAAAAATTCAAGGTTTATGATCCATACAATTGTTTATCAAAAATAAGGTTCTATACTTACGTAGGTTTCTTTAACCATACTTTTTATATTTATTAAATGTGTGGTTTCATCCAAACATAAGGTTCTTTATCCATATGTTTCAATAAATGTAGGTTTGATTAACCATATGTTCAGATATTTCTACATAAGGTATAATAAAAATGTAGGCTTTGTTCCTTATGTTATGTTTCTTCAACGTACGATATGAACAATGTTTCCAGAACATTGTTAGGAGCGTTCCAAACACTTTGACGAATATTCATGCGATTAATAATATTGAAATTTTTTACAGAACAAGTAATATAAAGAATATTAATTTATTGAAATACACTTAATGTAATATCATTATTATAATATACAAGGTAATTTGTGAGCATAAAAATCAATAAGATTTGTAGATTATTGGTGAGAAAATACATTCCCAACAAGGTGAGTATAGGGAAATTGACATGTCATGTAGATACAATAAATAAATATGGGAAAATATATCACTAGACCAACTCTCCTTAGTGGAAGAGAATTGATGATGAGTTTACTGAATTTGGAAATGATCCAAGAAACCTTCTTCTAGCATTATCTACATACAGAGTGAATCCTTTGGGTTTTCAAATAAGTATTCACAGTACATGGCTGGTTATGTTAGTAAATTATTACCTTCCACCATGGTTATGCATGAAATGAAAATAAATCATGTTATCTATTCTTTTATCTGGAGTAAAAAACTAGGTTGTGATATTGATGTTTATTTGGCTCCATTTATTGAAAATTTGAATTTATTGTGTGATTCAAGTGTTATGTTGTATGATGCATAAAAAAATGAATATATGGGATAAAAAATGAATATTTCACATTGAGTTACATATTATATGGGATGATAAATGAATTACCTTATAGAAATATTTTAGGATATAAAATTAAAGGAACTCAAGGGTGTCCCATTTGTGAACAAGGAATACAGTCAATTAGGTTGAGAGATTCATCAGAAACTGTATTTCTATGATAACACGAATTTCTACCCCAATGATATAATTACCGATATTAGACAACATCATTATCTAGAAGTTGACAAGATCATATAATACAATCTCCACTAATAAGCAATAAATTGTTTGAGAAAATAAAATATGTGGACACTGCTTTTGGTAACCTGTTTTCATAAAACATTATGAAAACCGGTTGGAAAAAGAGATCAATTTTTTTTGAATTACTATACTAGAATTGTCTATATGTTAGACATTTTCTTGATGTTAGGCATGTTTAAAAAAATATATGTGATAGTGTCATCGAAACATTGATAAATGAACCTAGAAAAAAAAGGATAAAATTAAGGCTAGGTTGGACATTTTTGGTATGGGAATATGAGAAGAGTTTGTGCCAATAAAGGTTTAAAAACAAAATTTCCTTCTACTATATGCTTACACTATTTTCAGAAATGAGAGATATTAGTTATGCAACTTCTTGAAGGATTTAAAGGTTATAGAGGGGAATTAATCAAATATGAAGAACACCACGTTAATAACTGATTTAACGTTAAAGGGTCTCAAATGAAAAGACTACCATATTTTTATACAATATCTAATTACTACAGATTTATGTTGCATTGTTTCTCAAGAATGATTTTCATACATTAACCAAAGACTCTTTCTTCTTCAAAGCTATATGTAGCAATGTTATTGACCTTGTGAAATATCTAACAATGGAAAGAGAAATTTCCATTATATTATGCCAATTTTCAATGTTCTTCCCACCAATTTTTTTTGATATGGTAGTTCATTTGATGGTTAAATTGGTGAGAGAAATTCAACTATGTGGTCAGGTATACTATAGATAGATGTACCCCATTGAATGGTATATGAATATTTTGAAATGGTATGCCAAAAATTGAAGTTTTCAAGAGGGTTGTACTGTATAGAGATTTATTATTGAGGAAGAGGTTGAATTCTATACCGAATACCTATCCAGTGATGAAAGCATTAGTCTACCCAAATATCATCACGCTGGGCGGCTTTCCAGTGAAAGAATTTATAGAAGAGATGTTGTTAGAAACAATATTATTGATTAGGAGTAGCCCCAACTTTAAATTTTCCACAACAGTTTGGAGGTTTCCCAAATTTTTTAAACCCATAAATAAATTATGAGGCATTTAAATCCATCAATGGACAAAATATGGATATCAAATTCATAAAATAAATAGTTTATAGGATGATTTTGAAACCATATTTTTAAGGATTTAGATGAAAATATAGACTCAATTTCAAAATGACTTCTATGGATAACCAGAGGATCAAGTGTGTATGTATTATCTTGAAATGATTATGTAATTAATACTTCTACATTTTATACAAATGAACATGATGAAGGAATTAGCATGAAAAATAGTTTAGTTGCACTTGTGGCTAAAGTGATGGTTTTTTTGGTACTGAGGAAAGAAATACAATTTTTGGGAATATTTCATACTTTTGAATCATCAAATAAATATGGGAGTTGGATTATACAACATTCTAACTATCTATTTTCAATTAAAGTGGGATTATAATAGGAGTGATGTTAAAAGATATGAATTGGGATTTTTGAAAGTTGATTTCAATAAGGAAGGGTAAAAATATGAACCATTAATAATGGAATCATAGGAAGTACAAGTATTTTATGTTCTAGATCTCACAAATTGAAAGTGGTCAATTATTATATTATTTACCAAAACCACTGAAGGATCAGATGGAAATTCAACTGAGTATGACCCTTCCATTAGGAAAACATAATCATTTTGTAGTGGCCTAATGTAGATGGTGGTTTGTACATTTAAAGAGACCACCATGAAGTGATTTGGATAGTCGATAGAGGGGTTAAATCCCTTCAACCTTAAAAAGGAATGTTCAATAATCAGGTTATATATTTTTTGTAATATAAATTATGTTACCTAATGTTATTATCCATTCACTGTTGAATTTATGTAATTTTAAATAAATATTAAACCACATCAGTAGATAATGACTTCTGTACATTCTAGTGCTCCCAATCCTGAGGCACAACAAGTCTCTTAACATTCAATTGCTCACAGAGAAGAGGAACAATGCCCTTTTTCACATGATGGTGCTCCCAATCCAAAAGAACAACAAGTTTCTAAACCTGTTTCTATTCCTAGTGTAGATGTACAACAAACATCTACACTTGTCGATGCTATCACTTCATAGGAACATATTGACGATGTTGAATATGTGGAAATTGTAGGAGACGAAGGATTGATGATGCAGAAAAATAGGAGCGTCGTAGTTTGATGGTTTTAGAAAAAAATCATTAAGGAAAAAACTGAAGGCATCAAATACGAGGTTGGAGGGAATGCACGAGGCCAACATATTAAACCAACAAGTCTATGTTCAGTAGTTACATTGTAATTACCACTCACCAACACATGTGTATTGATGTAGATTCATGGATACATGTTATTCTCATGCATAAGACACTGATGTGGTAAGAGATTATGGTAACATTATGATATCATTTCTTTAATTTAATAATAAATAAAAGAATGAAACATTGAATTACTCTTCAACATCCCTTTTAATGTGCATTTATAGCTTTTGACACCCACAAGAAATATTTATTAATGATTTCTGGAAGGATTCACATAATATTTCATTGAATTATAATGAGACATCATCTTTAAGATGTTGAAGGGAAAATAAAATTGTAACCACCTCTTATCTATACACACCACATAGCCCATGAATCGTGGGATGCATTTACTGGCTGTCATGCACAACTGCCTTTTCAGGTACATTGTGGATGATATTTTATTATTTGATGATATATGTATTCTTCACTTTGATTGATTATTTTTTATTTTTGAAACAAAAACTGAGTTCTTAAAATAAGGAACATCTAGCAAAACCAACGTACCTGTACCGTTAATAAAGGATGGGGTACACTTCACTTGAAAAAATTGGTACATATTTTAAATCTACCGTAATAATTTTATGTGACATGAAACAACACATTAATTATGTTCCTATATTTATATTTATATTTATGACTCCAAATCCAAAGCCATTTCCATCCCATTCTATGTTTTTTGGAAAGAGGCACATGTAAATAAATGTGGGAAACTAATAGATGAAAAACACTAAAATTGTGTTAAACATGTGTAACTATGAGATATAAAAAATTTATTTTTATTTAAATTATTATTATATAACAATGATTAATTATTTTATTATACTTTCTATCCAACATAGTCATATGAATCAACAACACCTGCACCAAATGAAGACATACTAATGGTGGCCTTGAAGTGGCCAGAATAGTATGGTAGTGTCAAAGGTGTAGGTTTTGTGGTGAAACAACGAACACATTTTGAGAAAAAAACAAGAGGAGGATAAATTTGAAGAAATGAAAAAAAATGAGAGAAAGACTAGATAACCTTGAAGAAAAATGCCAATGGAAAATAGAGATACTAGAAAATTTAATGGGGGATTAAAGAGAAGAAACAACTCAAGATCAACCATCGTGTGAAGATCCAACCCACCCCCCACCAGCTCGAAGGTGAGCCATTCCCCTCAAAGAGCTGTCTTAACCAAGGTAATCAATGATTTGATAATTGTTTCTATGAAATGTGAATCATATAGACACTAATATCTTTTCATTATAGATATTATATAGGGTGATAATGATTGTGATTTATGTCTATCAACACCCACCCATCGCCTTGTAGTGAGGGCTATAAAATTCAATATCTAGAACAATATGCTACACAATAGAACACCTCCAACAGGTCATGTGAGAGTTTTCATTAACATAGCTCATGATCCACGAATCAAGATACATATTCCAATTGATGAGGAAGATATTCATATTTTCGAACAAGGTATTTTAACATTCATCTCATGGTCGCCACATCTTGTAAGAAAACATGTCGGTAAGGAGGTATTCTTTTTGAATTTATTTTTAAAGCTAATCCTCTAAAAAATAATGGAAAAGGTCTGAACGAATGAATGTTATTATAGAAGGATAGAGGAAATGAGGTGAAATGATAGACCAACTCAAAACCATTTAAAGGATCAGCCAACCGATTGAAAAGATCTATCAAAAGTACCATTACCCTACCCATTCCATATCATCATTTACTAACATTTAGGGTTCGTGTGGATACAGTATTTAAATATGATAGTAGTCACATAGTTGATTTTGAATAAAATATGTATAGAGAGGTATTTAGATACTACATTTTTGTTGAGAATTTAATTTAAATCCTAGAATACGACTAACTAGGCACCTCAGTTGTAAATGTATATATGAGATACGTTTTCATGTTTTGATTTTTCACAAGATAATATAATGTGTTAATTATGAAAAAATACATTTCTTCTTTTTGGAAGGTGTATATATCAAAAACAATTGAAGGGATTTTATCATTATTTTTTTGGACTCGTTTGTCCTCACATCACCTCTATAGAATAACCAAAACTAGACTCCAAAAAAGGATGAAATAGAGGAAGGCATGGTCAAATATTTTGAAAGAAAATTTTTTGTGAGAGACTCTTCTTAATACCAATGATATAGGGGTAAAAATTGACAATTTAATAATATCATATATATGTTGATTTATTTTATTACTTATTCAATTTTTTTGTTTTTAGGAAACAATGGATACTCATTGCGGTCAATTTTGATACTCCAAAGATTTATTTCATGGATTCAATACATGGATATCCAACACCAACCACACATGATGGAATTTGTAAAATTTTAATACACTAAATCCAACATTTTAGAACTAAACATAAAGTTATATAGTTTATATTATTTATTAATGAGGGTTATGTTATGATAGGGTGGTATATCAATATTCTGGAAACCAAGGAATAAGGCTAGGAGCTATGAATGAGGACCCCCATGAGTTCTATGACTGGAAATGTATCAGGGTATATATAATAATATTGCACTATATAAACACATATCAAATACAATTAATTATCCTCTTTAATGTTTCTTAACATTCGGAAACAAAAAAATGGAAATGATTTTGGTTATTATGTTTTTAAATTTTGGGCAGGGATCATACTCCATGAACAAACTAGCATATCAAAATAGGTATTTTTGAAGATAATTACTATTTCCTTAAAATTATTTATTAATAATTTTTGTCTTTATATTTTTCTAGTACTTATATGACTATAAAAAAGAATCATATTCCCAAGATGATATAGATTTTATTAGAAATAAATGGGTAGCATTCCTGATGGAAGAATGTACACAAATAACATGATGATGTGACTTCAATAGAAGTAATCGATCGTTTCATATTTATGTTTAATTTTATTTTTTTTAGTATTACCCACATAATATTTTTTTTGTTATACAATTTGATAAAGGTGTCCTTTATCAGTTTAAAATTGAAAGTCCAGTTCAAAACATGGCACTCACAAAAAACAAATAAAATAAACTCCAATTATGTCAAAAATTTAGGATAGTGATTTATCAGTAATTTGTGACGTGTATGAAGTAGTCTCACATCAAACTAACACATGACGCAATCAACTTGACTCAAAATGTGTGTTTCTAGTTCGAAATGACATTTTAGTAAAAAAATGAAATTGGCATACTGAAAACAATTAAACTAATCCATATTGTTTTAATACATTAGAACAACGATCCATCAGTAATTTGTGATAGGTCAGAATCAACCACACCACAATCCAATGAAAGGTGAGACCAGTATGACTCTGAATATGACATTATTTAAAATTGGAATTAAATTTTGTAAAAGAACAAGTAGCATAATTAAAACCAAGAAAACCCATTAGGGTTTTTTTGATATTCTAATATATCAATCCGTAACTCACTTACATTGTGTAGGAATCAACCATACCTCAATATGATGCACAATGTGACCAGTATAACTCAAAACATGTCTTTTTGATTAAAAATTATCATTTTATTAATGTATTATTTCATATTAATTTTTAGTTTATTTCATTATTTTATAACTAACATAATATTTATTTTATTATATAAGAGGAATATTTTTCTTAGGTTGAGATGATTTGTTTGGAAACTGATACCATGGGCTGAAATTTTTATAGAGGGGATCATGGGAATCAAAAAATGAAACATTAATGCTTTTAAATTTTTATTTGATAATTGTAAATGTAATTATATAAAACATTGTTTCAAATGTATATAATAGTGTTATTTTTTAATATACTATGGGAAGAAATTTTTGTATTCATGATTGAAATTAAATGTACATAGCATTATTTGAAATTACAGGTTTTAGCTGGATGTGATGTTATATTAACAACATACTTCCAAAAACAAGGCCTTTATCAGTGCTACAAATAGCACTGATAATGGGGGCCATTATCATTGATTTTTTTAGCATAGATAGAGGACCCACTTTATCAATGATGAGATTAATTGTGATTTTCTAGTGCTGTTAGAAGACTTTTTTCACACTGTAAAAGGGTATATGTGTAGTAATGTGTGTTGTTCTTTTGGTCTGCGATTCTGTTGCATGGTGGTAAAACCTATTCTATATAGTTCTTACATAGTTTAGTTTAGATCTCCATCTCTATGACCACTATTTTATAGCAAAAAATAAATAAATATCTGGGATTTCCAACTCATTATCACTAAACCTTCTCAGATATCAACACATCTTCAACCCGGGAGAGAGACAGTAATCATGTCTTGTCTAAGTTAGCTCTGGTGATTTCAGGTTAGGGTGGTGAGGCTACCGCTCCTCAATCCCCTCTCTAAAGGTTATATATCCTCTTATAGGGTTGGTCCCTCCTTCCATACCTCCCTCTAATTTATATAGATTTCTAGGTATTCCTTTGGTGCCTTATATGTTTAGGGAAACCTCTAATACCTCTGATGGCTATTCTTCATTCTTGCCAGCATGCCATGTGAAACCTCTTCTTTGGGAAATGTCTATTGACATACCCATTTCCCCTCCTTGTGTTCAACTACCCCAAGTTCCTGTAATTTTGGGATTCTATCCCATCCTCACATCAAACTACTACAGTGTATTATCACATGTTTAGGAAGACCCCGTCTAGATGGAAAATGCTCCCACTTCCTAGTGGTGTATGCACCAGAGCCCAAATCAATTGTTCATCATCATGTTTTTCCTAAGTAAATAGATCTTTGATTTTGGGGACCAAAACCAGACACCCCCATTTTCGATTTTCTCCCTCACTATCAGGAATGCCCAAGGATTGGGTGCCCGAGTGAAGACAAACATCATAAACGATGAGATTAATTGCAATGAAGATTCTTTAGTAGAACATAAAGAACCAAAACCGATTCCTCACAAGATTACATATTTTTCCTACAAGATAGGCCTTCACAACTTCTTGCATAGTGAATCGTCCAACCATCTTATTTGTATTTTCTGAAAAAAAATCTATTTCAAAAGAGAGGATTGATGTATTTGATCAATTTATTACTACTAAGGAATGTTCATGTAGAATTTTTTTTCTTCTTCACCATTTTTTACTCCATGTTATATGCACTGGAAAGGGAGAATTTTTTATATAACCCCTAAGCCTTCAACGCTATAGAATCATATTGGCTCATTGGAGGAAACTTTAACACCATATTAGATGATTCTATGAATAAGGGTGGAGGGATATATCCCTAGAAGGATATGTAATTTTTTTATTCCTTCACATCTCAGAAGGAGATCCTGGATATCATATTTTCAAGTGAAAAATACACTCAATAAAATAATCAAATGGGGAGCTCACGCACCTTCCAACATGACCATAGTATCGCTAACATCCAGGCCATTTTTATTTCTTAAATGCACGTTTTTTCACTTTGTTTGGGCTCCCTCAGACCAATATCCCATTTTCATTATCCAGGTTCTTAGAGGTGATGGAAAATTTCATTTTTATTATAAAATTTATGGTCCTTTTCCCCAAAATATCATACCATGGTTCAAACATCCTGGAAGAAACCTATAAAGGATCACTCCTAGATCAAATTCCAAAACAAGATCATACACTTTAAAGGGAACATTTAGGTTTGGATAATCAACTATGCTCTTTGTTTCCAGTATTTAGACTCCATAAAAATTTTAATTGAGAAATCAAAATCCATCCTTGAGTTCAGTTGGGACGATGAGATCTTTAGTGATCCTATCTAAAAGAAAAAACTTTTATGTAGATACGGTGCGAGGTATAAATGGGGCTCACAGCAAACCCATACTCACCTATTCTAAACCTTTTATGTAGAAAGGATACCTGAGGGGCCATGCTGAATTTCATTATTCCATAACTTAAGTGGTACCTTTTATGGTATTTTCACAACTGTATCATTCTTCTCTTCTAAGGAAGAAACCACCTAAACAATGTCTCTCACCTTATATTTGATCCTATCAGGGTCTTTTTTGTTAATCAAATTTTTACATCCTTTCTTAGTATCAATATAATAATGGAGGAATATTCTAAGTGGAGTGGTAGAACCTTCAATCATGAGAAAATAAGTGTGAACAATTTACCATCTTGTTTAGACATACCAAGTAATATAATTTGGGAACTCCTTGCAATAAATAGATAAAAACTTCTTATGGAGTTTCTAGGAGCACTAATATCATCTAGTTGTATTTGTATCCTATATTATGATGGGATGGATATCAAAATTTCTAGCCACATTAGGAATTTTAAGAACCACTAACTATCTTTTCAGGGTCGGATCACCCTTTTAAATTGAATCCTCAATTGTATCCCCATGAATGTTCTGTCCACTCTCAAGGATCCAAAATTTGTTATGAGAAACATTGAGAGTATAATGAAATTATTTATAAGGGAGGATCACCTGGAAAGATGGTTCCAAGAGGACTCATGGACTAGAATTGTAAAACTAGTGGATGTCAGAGGCATCATCTTAGATGTTTGGGGGGTAACCATGCAGTTTCTTTAAGCTATGTTGTCTTGGGAGGATTTCAAAGCCTACACTATCTGGGGAAAATTAATCATGTGGAAATATGGATCGAAAGAAGAAGCACCAAATATAAAAATCTAAAGACAATGGAAGAGGTCGTAGAAATTCTAGACATTCAGTGACATTTTAGGTGGATCATTGGATATGAGTATATTAACTTTTTGAACTATAACCATGGGAGAATCACTTTTGGTTTCTTGGGATATCCAACTATTCGCATTAAATTTTACAAGGTAAGGACATAAGTAACTTTAATTTAAGCCATCTTGGATTAATAGGAATGTGAGATCTTCAAATCCATTAAGATATATTCCGACCAAGAAGTATTTTTCATCATGAGATCCTCAGTAAGATCCTTCTAATCAAAATATTATCATAATAACATGAATGAAAACCATGAGAAAGATGAATGGGGAGGCTCTGTCTGGTGAAAATAAATTCTTGAAATTTATAACTTCCTAGTTTGGTGTATCCAAAATCATGATATATCGATAGATTATGTGATCATATAGAATGGGTTTAATCTTTCACAAAAATGTATTTGTTGTCGAAGCTTCATAGAAGAAATTTTTCATGAAAATTTCATTGGAGGAGAGTGGGAATTTGAGGTGTGGAGAGAATTTAACAACCACATTAGGATTGGAACTTAGGAAAACATTAGTGATAATTTTTTAAATACCTAGTTCTATGTTGAGGGAAGTAATATCCCGGAGTGAATGGAAAGGGACATCCTATTGGTAGCTGGTTACTGATGCATATGCAATGCCATGAAGAAATCAAATCTCAAAGGAATCCCCAAATCACGTGGTTGGACATTCAAGTCTAGTATAGATGTTTATCGGTGGATATGTGTTGTCTATTGAAATAATTCAATAATTTCTACACTATGAAGCTAGTCATGGATGGTTGGAAATCCTCTCCCCAAACGTAATGGATTCCGACCTAAGGATAATGGGTTCACTAGGCCCCCCTAGCAGAAGTCTCAACATAAAAATTGATGAGTTGTGTAACCTCGACATCATATTGTGTGTGTCTGGGGGTGGGGGTGTGGTTCATAACTCTAAAGTATCAGTTGTGGTTGTGTTTATTAGTATCTATGGGTGTGGTGAATCACATTTCTCTAAGGCATATGATATTCTCAATTGGATTGAGATCTTCCATTAATTTAATATCATTATGGCCATGATTTATATTATCCTTAAATACCTTGAGGACATGATTACCACCCTCTGGTACATTTCTAACTAGATATAAAGGTGCAAGGGCCTCACCAATCAGGTGACCTTTCTCCATAGTGGCATGAAGGGAAAAAATTTGTAGACAGTCTGACTTTAAAAGGCACCCAAGATAACCTTTTTATGATATTTTTTAGCGTTGTATCCCTCCCCCTATGTGTGTCAATATTTTACCAGTATTTTCCCTTGATTTACATTGATTTATGCCTCTTTGACTTATTGGGTCCTTTTTTCATAAAGAAAATTCATAACTTTGGATGGAATAAAACACATGTAGGGGTGTTTTGTGTTACTAGATTAGAAAATTACCATAAAGTAGTATTGTGTTACTTTTAATTATATGCCTAGACTAATAAAAATACTATAGGGAAGGTCCACACAATATGTGATCTTATGCAATGGATTAGAATACTCATGTATTGGAGGTCTGTGTTACTTATTGGATTATTAATTTTCTAATAAAATGTCCATTGGAGAGGTCCTTGTTACTTATGTTAGTATTCCTTGAGTGAGAAAACTCCCATAGAGGAGGTTTGTGATTTTTATCTATATAAAAAGTTGACCTGAGTTATTATACTAGTTAACAAGGTTATCCTGATGTTCTCAGAGACACCCTAACACTAGCAGAATAAGGTATATATGATCAGGGTCCTAGAACTATGGATCAATGATTATTATTTTTACATGGATAGGGTTATATCCATATTCCCATTAGGTGGTTATAGTTCATAGTTCATATTTTTTTATGTAACATTCTTAGAGACACCATCACATTGGCCGAAGTAGGCATAGTCAAGGTTCATGGTGATCTGTTTGGCACCAGATTACCTGAAATATATGATTTATATTCCATGCATTTTTCTATGAACTTAAAATTAATTTTTATTTATAGGAAAAAATGGTTATTACAAAGGACCACCCTTACAAGAGCCTTGAAAGAGTGTAGAAGTGATGTAATCCAAGGGAATCCCCCTTAAAAAAAGATAATATTCAATAATTTAATGCAATAAATTTTTAAATATATAGTGTTTATAATTTTGGTTATTCTCTTCTCTCAATTTTTCATAAATTAATAAATGATATAATAAATGAATAATAGTGATAGATAATAATTATTTATGACAATCATAATCAAAATAATAAGTAAAATTATTTAAAGGGGGTATCCTCCCACTCCCCCATATCATGTGACACCCCGCCACTTCTTGTGCATCATTTACCACTGAGGGAGATCATGGTGCATGAATCCATCTTCCCTCCTATATATTTGGGAGATGATGTCTTGTGATTTAGAATTGAATGAGTCTTGGTGAGCCCTTATTTCCTCTTTATCTCTCTCTCTCTCACCCATCTCATTTTTCATCTCCCCTTTCTGCACATGCATGATGGATAAACCCTAGTTGGGGTTGGCTCATAATTTCATCATTGATCTCGATCTTAGAGAATGCAAGAATTTATTTTAGTTTCCTTCATCTCATTATCTAAGTATTGGGACATTTGCTAATGATTTGAGGTAGGTTTTCCTCATGACCAAATATTTATTTTTTTTAACCGTCGAACACTTTCTCACTGAATTTATGTTTTAACTTTCAAATATTATAATTAATAGTAGTTATTAAATTTCTAAAGAATAAAATTAGCTTTCAATTCTTTTTCACCTAGGTTTCACCTTGGAATTCCTTGTATTTTGTAAAATACGTTCTACCTTTGTCCATAAAAATCTTTCTATTGCTTTTTAAAAGAAAATTGGAAATTTTATTATAAATTGAGTTGTTTAAAAATTTTATATAGATTATTTATTATCTTATTTGACTTTTTTTCTTTCTAATTTTTTTAAATTATCTCATGATAAATTTCTCTAATATTTATAAAAAATAAATATATGTATATAGATATATTAATGTACATATTCAAACATATAGGTGTTAATAAGTATATTTAGATGAGAGTAACTTTATATTAAAGTGAATATGAGTATAAGGTTAAAGGAAATGTTAGAAAATAGGCCCTAATTATTGAATCTAGATTTCAAAATGTGAATTTTAAAGGTGATATTTTTAGAACTATTTTATCCCTAATTTTAGATTGTGTGAATGTGTGGATACATCTTGATCCCCTTTCTTGATTTTACTCAATGGTGGGGGTTATATCATGTTTGATATAGATTGAAGCTCATGAGGAATGATTTTTGTTATATTTAACTTAGATCAATGAAAATCGATATTTATTAAAATGGTGTTGGAAGTGATAGTTAGTTTTTGGTTTGTATTTATTATTAGATACATTGATTTCTTATTTACCCACCATTGCTTTATTTATTCATGGGAACTATTATAAATAGGGAAGTCTATAAAGGTGAAAGATTTAGTATGTATTTCTTGGAAAATAATGTAAGGATCCCATTGAAACTAGTGAGATAATAGAATTTTTAAGGGGCCTCATTATTCTACAAAAATACCTAAATTAAAATTGGATCTCTAGATTCAAAAAATGAATCTATTCACCAGTTCAGATTAATGTAACCAATTTCTAGGAATTAGTTCGTGAAACTTGCACTTTGATTGGAGGTTGATGTATTGGGTTTATATTTTCCTTTATTATTATTTCTTTTTCATGTATTGGTTGTAAGACCCTTCCTTTTATTTTACTATTTTCATCTTGACTTGTAGTACCTTTGTAGTAACTTGATCTGTGTTATGTGTTTGTTTTGTTTTTTTGAAATGGGTTTAGAATATTTTATAATTTAAATTCTATAATCCACAACTTTCAAAGTGGAAAAAATACGGGTGTTTTGGTTTAAAATTGATTTGTCTAATATTATTTTTATCAAACTAATTATTTCTATTTAAGAAAAAAAGTAAACCAATTTTTAAACTATATTTAAAAATTGCTTAAAATGGATCATTAATTAAAGGATGGTCTATCATGAACCGGCCCTTAGGGTTCGTGCAATGACTACGCCAAGCCTACCTTCCATAGTCCAGGGGCAGGAAAATAGCACCGAAAAGGCGTATCCCTAATACGGGAAGACATTTCCTTTTTAACCAGTATAGAGACACAGTCCAAGAACACAGCAAGAAGAATGATCGAAGTAAACTTCTATAGTAAAAGAGTTCTGAAAGTAAAGGGAACAAAATACAAGTTCAACTGGAAGTTTAAGTACAACGGAAAATTAAAAATACAACTGGAAAGGGGAAAACAGCTCCGGAATCACCCACTGAGGATCCTACCTGAAGGTTAGGTAAAAAGCGTCTCCACAACACTCCACGTCAGCCTGAATATTCCACCTCCGAGCACCGTCCAATCCTAGATCCCTCAGCCTCGATCAACATTGTATGTCATCTTCACAAGACACAGCAAGTTGCGGGCGTAGCCTGTGGAGGGGTGAGTATAATGATACTCAGTAGGGAACCCGAGATCCCCATAGTTCTTCTATAATTCCATAAAGGAAATACCACAAAGCAAGACCTCAATCTCACGCAGGAAGCAATAAAAATCTACTCTACATAGGTATATTCCTATAAATATACCCAAATTATGAAGACATGATCATATCATACATGAGGGGAAAATACCAAAAAGGTAACCCCATGAAGGTAGAAGTAATACATAGGTAACACCATAACGATAGAAGTACCACACAGGTGACACCACGAAGATAGAAGTACCACCCAAGTAACACCACGAAGATAGAAGTACAATAGAGGCTACACAAAGAATATAGAAGTACCACATGGGTAACTCCATGAAGATAGAAGTACCACACAGGTAACACCACGAAGATAAAAGTGTCTCATCTCGCAATACAGTTTAACTTAAATACAGAAGTACAGATGATTATTCATAAGCTAGGACATCTTATTTTGTAAAGTATCACTATTTCTGACCCACACATGATCGATAGGTAACAAACCCCCAATCACCCACATAGGATCTGACCCACGTAGAATTGGAATGCTCTAACCCACATAGGATCGCTGAGAGATGATCCACACAAGATCTGATAGATGCAGACCCACATAATATTGTTATTCTTTCTTCACGTTATATCCTGCCACAGGATTCCATGCACCCGGTGCACTCGACATCCATATAATATTAACCTTGAGATATTGGTTGTAACTTTACCACCAGTAATCCCCATGAAGGAGTAACCCAAAATACATCCATGTTGTAAGGGTTCCAACACGACAGACGAAGCTTCAATGGGATGCCTGGTCTGTGAGTTATAAGTGTTTTAGTTCTGGGGGCCCAGTTGGATTCATGTTTGATCCAACACATCCATACTCCATCTATATCTAAAACTCAAGTGAATTATACCAAAAGTACTATCTCACCACAAGGATCCTAGCACAACATGCGGTTCATCAAACAGACATCTGGTTCTCATGATATGACCCTTTATGTGATTCTAGGTTTGCTAGGGCCCAGGTCCGATCCGACCCAGTCGGACCGACCCGGACCGACCCTGTATGGGATGGGCCGTGTCGGGCTCAGCCCAACCTGCAAGGGGGCCCCCCCCAAAAGGGCGGCCTGACCGTATGTGGCATGGCCCGCAAGGGGGTGGCCCGAACGCGTACGGCACAATATGTAAGGGGGGCGGCCCGGCTGTGTAGGGCACGACACACAAGGGGGAGGCCCGGCTGTGGTCCACCTAAGATGGAAAGGGGGGAGAATTTCCCCCCAGTATCCCGAACGGCATGGAGCCCACTCGGTTTTCTGAAATGGCAGTGCCATGTGGGTGCCTCCCAGACCCAACTAAACCCACAAGAGGAATGAGTTCTGCCTTCACCGTAGTTTATACTCACCTATTGCAAGCTAGTCGCACTGCCTCAACTTCCATGGCCGACTGATGTGCCGACCGCTTCCTCCAACCACCGCGACTAACAATCCTTGGACGGTTCCTCTAGTGGTATGGGTACGCCGCATTCTCCCTTCTCCAATGGCGCGTGACGGTGCACCGCCACCGCCTTTGCGGTCATCCATTGCCGGCCGCCGCCATCACCCGGTGTTCCGGCTTCCAAATTAAATTCTAGCGAAGAACACATCAACTCCATCAAAAAGGAAGAGGGTTCAGGCTGGTTTCGTTAGGTTTACACCCTCCATGTTAGCTTGTAATCATAAGGGGGGATTTAAAGGTTCATGAAATTCAATTTAAATAAAAAAGAATCAAACCCCTACCTCAAATCATTGGATAGCACTCACGATTTAGGATGTCTTGTTGTTCATCGTCCAACAACAAACCATGCATGAAGCCACTCAAACATAGTTCTTCAGTTCGTGGTTTTGGTGTTTCTTTTCACCATTCACTAGAACAAGATCTGTTCTCCAAGGGTTTGGCGTCTCCAAAATATTTTAGCACTTTACTGCTTGGTGAAGTGGTATGGTCTCCTCCCCCCATGATCTATATAAATAATAGAGGGGGAGGGTATGTAATGGAGTTGGAAATTAATAGGCTTTCATTAATTAGGAACCTTTTTAATTCCCCAACATTGATGTTACATAGTGTTGAAAGGTCAAGCCATTTATTGTTTTCACACATCACTAGTCCCACACTCTACTTGTCCGTTGGAGGATATGAATGAAATAAATAAAAATAAAATTAACAATGTTATTATTATTATTATTTTAAAAAGTCCCAATGATTATCTTTTTCTCTAGACCTACTACGGTCGAAGTGAATCCTCCATTCAGACAATCCCATTGTTGCGGATTCATCGGTGCCCTCATATTTTTAATTCGAGCACTAGTTCAAAGGTTATAAAATGTTTCTCACATGTTTACTGAACGTACTTTAAAAACATTTAGAAATTCCTTCCTGGCACACCAGTCCTTAGAATCACCCACCGCCTATTTTCGCATATTCGTTATAATTCAATGTAATTAAAAAAAATACATGTAAAATCTGGGTCTTTACATTCTCCCCACCATATGGGAATTTCACCCCCAAACTCTACAACATAGACTAAGGAAACAAATAGGGGTTCTGAGCATGAATATGAGCCTCACACTCCCATGTTCTATCCTTGAGGTTCCAGTGCTTCCAGCGAATGCACACCATAGGTATAGACCACCCAAAATGTACTTGTTCCTGTCGATCCTCAATTTCCATTTGAACCTCCGTAAACGTCTCCCAATCGTCAATGTCCAGGTCACCGTGGTCGATGATGTGAGATGGGTCATGAACGTATCTCTTTAGCTTGGATACGTGGAAGACGTAGTGCACCCTCTCCAACTATGATAGAAGTGCCAAGTGGTATGCCACCTCGCCAATCCTCCAAAGTATCAGAAATGGTCTGATAAACCTTAGTGATAACATGCCACCTCGGCCAAATCACTATAAACTTCATCGAGGTGAGACCCATTGGAAAAAATGGTCTCCCTCCACAAATTCCAAAGGTCCTCCTATCAACTTAATACTTCTATCTACTCTGTACAGTCTTCATCCACTCCTGGATGATCTTCAACTTCTTATTTATTGCTCGTAGAACTCTGGACCCATTAGTGTCGACTCCCACGGGTCTATTCAGCATAGAGGTGATCTGCATGGTCGACCGTAAAGGACCTAAAATGGTTCCAAACCGACGGTGGAGTGATAGCTGTTATTTTGTGTGAAATCCTCCAAGGGAAAGTGATCCCCCCATCTATGACAAAAATCTAGTACACAAGCACGTAGCATGTCCTCGAGTGTCTGAATGGTCCCCTCCGTCTGACCATCCGTCTGGGGATCAAAGGCGGTGCTCAAATGTAGCTGAGTCCTAGAGGACTCCAGTAATCCCTTCCACAAATAGGATATAAAATGTGCATCATGGTTAGAAAAAATCGTCAATATCACTCCATGGAGTCGCACAATCTTCTGTATGTAGAGGCATCTTATTCCCTCTACTGCTCCCTCATCTCAGATAGGTATGAATTTGGATGACGTGGTGAGTTGGTCAATAATCACCCAGATGGAATCTTGCCCCATGAACATATGTGGATGACCCATCACAAAGTCCATGGATATCCCATCCCACTTCCACTCCAGCACCTCTAGTGTTAATTCTATGCCTATTGGAACCTGATGCTAGGACTTCATTTTCTCAGAAGTGTGGCATCATGAAACAAAATTTTCCACTACATTCTTTATCCCTGCACACTAGTGCTGACGTTGGTGGTCCTGGTATATCATTGCCACACCTAGATGTAAAGATAGATCAGACCTATGAAACTCCCTCAACTCATCCTCTCGTAGTGTCATGGGTACCATGGTATGTCCTATGAATAGGATTATATGCTCCCCACCTTTAGAAAATCCTTCAGGTTCCTGTCCAGAGGATATCTGAGCACTTCAAGCCTCATAGTCAATGTCCCCAAGCTGTGCCTCCCTGAATCGTTGATGGAGTGGTGGAGTGGCTGTCATTGACTGGAGGTAAGCTGCTATATCTCTATCCACAAAGGATATCTGCAACGCGGCTAGCTGCTCTGTTGCCTCACTCAGTAGCTATAAACCAGACCTCATACTGAGCGCATCAACCACCAATTTCCCCTGCACAGGAGTATAGACTATCTCAATGTCATAGTCATGGAGGAACTCTACTCATTTCCGTTGTATTAGGTTTAGGTCCTTCTGAGAGAAGATATACCTAAATCTCTTGTGATCAAAGTAGACCGCAAAACATTAACCCATCAAGTAATTTCACCACATATTCTGGGTGAATACAAATACTCCTAAATCCAAGTCAGGGGTATCATAGCACTACTCATGCTATATCAACTATCAAGAACTATAGGAGATCCCTGCTCTCTCCATCATCAAGACACACCCAAGTCAGGTCCCTGATGCGTCCTAGTAGACAACATACCCAACACCCTCTTCTAGTAGCCTCAATATAAGGGAACTTATCAGTCTTTGTCTCAACTCCTGGAACAATTTCCATCATCTCTCCATCCATATGAAGGGTTGTACCTTCTTTTTCAATGCTTTCAAATGTGCCACAACTCTTGAAAAGTCAGGCACCAATCACTGTGTATCCAAAACTATTTGCAGATGATAGGCATGCTCCTCCTCCGTCGCTGAGTATATCAACATGTCGTCGATGAAGACTACCAAAAATTGATGAAGGTATGGATGAAATATTCTGTTCATGAGACCCATGAACACTACAGGGGTGCCGGTCATGTCGAATGGCATAACCAAGAACTCATAGTGTCTATACCGACATCTGAAGGCCATCTTCTGCACATCCTCATCATATACTCTGAGTTAATGATTGTTTGATCTGATGTCTATCTTCCAAAAAAAATTATCTCCATTAAGCTGATTGAAAATATCATCAATCCTCATATATGGATACTTGTTCTTCACATTCACCTGGTTCAGGCACCGATAGTCCACACAGAGTCTCAAAATCCCGTCTTCTTTCTTTTTGAAAAAAATTGGGGCTGCCCAGGGAGAAACACTAGGCCTTATGAACCCCTTTTTCTGCAAGTCCTCTATGTGTAACCATAACTCACAATGCTCTATAGGATCCATCCAATATGCTGGTGTAGATATCGGTGTCGTCTTGGGGTATAGGTTGATGTAAAATTTTACATCTCTGTATGATGGTAGTCCCAAAACATAATCAGGAAAGACATCGAGATACTGGTCCACCACTACATGATAGCTTGAACTCTTAACATCAACTGTTCTGAGTGTCTGGCTTGCTAACTAGGGTGTGATCGGCTGCACGCTCCTCCGGGTAAGTCCATCCTATGCTGAAAAGTATCCCTTCTCAATGATGAAGTAAAAACTGGCCCCATCCTCATGGACACACCACACTTTGCGCCTAATACAGTCAATTTGTGCTCGGAATGTGGATAAAAAGTCCATAACCAAGATGATTCCGCAAGGCCTCAACGCTGCAACAAGAAGATCTCAACCAAATTTATCTCCTCCTAGAGTAAGTTCACACTTCCAGAATTAGTGTTTAATCATCGAATCCCCTTTTGTAAGAGTCTCTATCCATAAGGATTGTGCAAAAAGATCCACTGGAATCTCTAATCTCCGAACGAGGGTCATGGAAATTAAAGAGTGACTGGAACTTGTGCCTATTAGTACTGCAACTAAGGTGGAGTAGACACACATCATACATCTAATAATCTCCAGAGCATCGTGGTAGTACACCCCAGCTGCCTGGAGCTGAGCCCGTCCCTACCCACCTACTTAATAAGGTTGGTGTGGACCTCCTGGAGGTTGTGGTAGTAGAACCTCGAAATGCTGCCCAACGGCTGTTGCACGACCAACTCCTCTTCCACATCCACATGCTGCCTGCAAACATCCCCGATTGAATCTCTGCCTCTTCCTCAGTGATACCTCAACCATCTGTTGGTCGTCCGTATAGCGGGTCAAGATGTCGTGAGCCATGTGATCCTGCCCGCCACACATTTAGCAGTGTATGTTCTTTATCTATCCTCCACTTTCATGTGATCCCCACACCAACGACCCTATATCATGAGGTCGTTCATCAGAAGGTCTGGACCATATGGGCCATTGGATAATCCTTCTACTACCTGCAGCAGATGAATCTGCTACCTAATAGCCGGTGGTGGCTCTCGTTGTGGGTGCCTACTCAACTAGGAAGCTCTCCACCAAGAGCGCTCGCTCTAGCACCCCACCCTGCATCATAATGCTGAGCGATATCATCGATGCTCTGATATTCCATCGGAGACCCTTCTCAAAGGTCTGGGCATGAATGAAAGGGTCTCGTACCATGTCGGTGGAGTAGTGGGGGAGATTAGTGAACCTCACCGAGTACTGGGCCACAGTCATGTTGCCCTACTGTAAGTGCAGCAGCTCATATATACGCACTGAGCATAGAGCCACTGGGATTAACTTTGCCCTGAAAAGGCTCTCGATGTTAGACCAGATGAGGGTATCCTCAAAATGTATCTGGAGAGTCGGACTCCACCATATCCCTGCTAATGCCAGAAAAATACTGGTATCTAGGATCACCATTAGGTCAGCTGGTGACCCAATGTGGTGAAAAACTCTGACTACAGCCTCCAGCCAGTCCTCAGCCGCCTTCCGGTCCATATCACCTCAAGAACCTCAGAGGCATCTACCGCTGGAACTCATGAATCATTCCTAGTCGGTGTGAACCCTCTACTGGTGGGGCTGGTGGAAACAAATTTCCAACGGGTGGTGGTGTTGTTGGTACACCACTTGAAAGTGCTAATGCTGTACGAGGGCCCTGCACCAAGGCCTCATCACTCAGTGGTCTTTCATCACATACTCTGTCATGAATCTTGGATGGCAGTCTATGTGGTGACATCCTATAAAATAGGTGTTCCACGATTCAATAAGTTATACCTGGTGAGATAAATCAGAGAGATCACAAGAAAAAATCTTCAAAACCACATGCAATTGGTGTTTCCATGTACTGAGTCGAAAATCATAATTCAGGGTCCTGGAGTACAGATACGTTGGCCACCGCACCAATACTGGATTCCCCAAACTTAAAACGACACTCAAAACACTTAACACTATTGCCACACAGTAAATATTAGTGTCCTAGTTCTTCGGTAGAACGGAACTTCTCTGATACCACTTTGTCATGACCTGTCCCTCAAGGATCGTGCCTTGACTACCCCAAGCTTGCCTTCCTTAGGCCAGGGGATGATGACTAGCACTGGAAAGGCCTATCCCTAATATGGGAAGACATTTCCTTTTCAACCTATATAGACAATAAGAAGAAAGCATGAAGTAAACTGCTATAGTAAAAGAGTACTGAAAGTAAAGGGGCTAGAATACAAGCCCAACTGAATGTACATGTACAACGGAAAAGTACAAATACAATTGAAAAGGGGAAAACTACTCTTGAATCACCCATCAAGGATCCTTCTTAATGTTTAGGTACATATTGTCTCCAAAAAACTCCAAATCATTCCATATAGTCCAATTCTGAGCACCATCCGGTCCTGGCTCCCTCAGCTTGGATCAACGATGTACATCATCTGCACAAGACACAATAAGGTGCAGGCATAGCCCGTGCATGGGTGAGTATAATGATATTCAGCTTGGACCCCGATACCCCCATAGGACTCCTAGAATTCCACAAGAGAAATACCAAAAATCAAGACCTCAATATCAAGCATGATGTAATAGACCTAAAATTTATATGGCCATACATAATCCTAAGTTATCAAAACATTCTCAACTCATACAAGAGGGAAGAATAACACAAAGGTAACACCAAAAAGGTTGATGTACCACATAGGAAACACCACAAAGATAGAAGTACCACACATGTAACACCACGAAGATAGAACTACCTCCGAGGTAACACCCCAAAGATATAAGTACCACACAGGTTACACAATGAAGATAGAAGTACCACACAGTTAACACCATGATGATAGAAGTATCACACAGGTAACACCATGAAGATAAAAGTAACTCAACTCACAATCAGGTATAACTTAAGTACAGAAGTACATATGATTACTCGTAAGCTAGATCATCTTATTCTTTAAAGTAGCACTGCTTCTGACCCACACATGATTGATAGGTAACTAACCCCTATCGACCCACACAGGATCTAACCCACACATGATCTGTAAGCACTGACCCACACAAGATCATAGAGAACTGACCCACAGAGGATCTGACCCACATATGGTCAGTGTGCACTGACCCACACATGATCGCAGAGAACTGACCCACACAGGATCTGATAGATGCTGACCCACACAGGATCATTGTTCTTTCTTCACGTTATAGCCTGTCACATGATTCCTCGCGCCCGGTGCTCTTTAGTTCGGTAGAATTTGAACCTCGATGTTATCAGTCGTACCTTGATATCCACTAAGCCCCATAAAGGAGTAACCCAAAGGACTCCTATGTCGTAATGGTTCCAACACGACAGGTGATACATCAATTGGACACCAAATCTGTGTGTTATATGCGTTTTAGTTCCGGTGGCCTGGTTGGATTCAGGTTCGATCAAGTCCATACATACTCCAACTATATCCAAAACTATAGTTCAGTATACCAAAAGGATAGTCTCGCTACAAGGATCCCACCGCCGCAGATGTTTCATTAAACAGACATCTGATTCTCAAGTTATGACCCCTTAAGTGTTTTTGGGTCTGGTCCAGTCCGACCCGGGCGGCCCGACCCGACCAAACCCGACCCGTTCTAGTCTTGGACAAGGTCCAGCCCTACCTGCAAGGGGGTGGCCTGCAAAGGGAGGTTCGCAAAGGGCGGCCCGCAAGAGAGGCCTGACCCGCAATAGGCAGCCCACAAAAAGAAGTCCTACAAGGGGCGGCCCGACCGCATGGGGTGCGGCCTGCAAGGGGGAGGCCTGGCCACGTAGGGTGTGGCACGACCGCATAGGGTGCGGCCTGGATGGGGGCGGCCCGGCCGCATAGGGCACACCCACCAAGGGGGCTGCCTGATCGTGGTCTACCCGAGCTGGAAAGAGGGAGAGATTTTTCTACAGTATCCTGAAAGGCCCAGATGCCTTTAAGTTTCTTGAAAAGGTGCCACCATGTGGGAAACTCCTGGTCACTGCAGAACTCACTGGAGGCACGGGTTCTGCCTTCACCGCGGCTTTGGCTGCGACTTCTTCTTGCCAGCGGCACGTTGGTCGTGCTTCCTTTCCTTCCACGACCTTCCGATGTGCATGTCGCTTCCTGTAACAAATTTAGTAAATTATCCACGACCGATTCCTCTGACGGTGTGGGTATGCTGCCTTCTCCCTTCTATGGTGGCGCACGATGGTTTTCCGCCACATCCTTCACGGCTGGCCGTCGTCGTCACCCGCTATTCTGGCTTCCGAATTAGATTCCCGCGAAGAAGACATCAACTTCAAAAAAAAAATACAGAGGGTTCGGCCCAGGTTCATTAGGCTTGTGCCCTCTACATTAGCTTGTAATCACAGAGTAGGATTTATGGGTTCAAGAAATTCACTTGAAATAAACAAGAATAAAACCCCCACCTCGTATCTTTGGAGAGTGCTCGTGAATGAGGAAGTCTCGTTTTTCGTCATCCTATAACAAGCAGACCACGATGCCTCTAAAACATCATTCTTTGGTTTGGGGTTTCGGTGTCACTCGTCACTGCTCGCCAGAACCGACTCCATCATCCAAGGGTTTGGCATCTCGGTACATAGTCATCCCATTGCTTCTTAGTGAATTTGTGCCGTCACCTCCCCCCAAACTCTATATAAATAGGGGAGGGGAGGGTAAGTAATGACATTGGGGATTAAGGGGGGTTTATTAATTAGGACCCTTCCCAATTCCCCAACATTACTGTTACTTAGATTTGAAAGGTCATTCCATTTATTGTCTTGACATGTCGTCGGTCCCACACATCACATGTCTGTTTGAGGATATGAAATAAATAAAATAAAAATAAAATTAACAATGTTATTTTTATTATTATTTAAAAAAGTCCCAAAACATAACCTTTTCTCTAAACCTACTACGGTCAAAGAGAAGTCTCCCTTAAGAGAATCCCAACACTACAGATTTAACGGTGCCCTCAGATTTTTAATCTAAGCACCGGTTCAAAATTTATAAAATTTCATTCACACTTTTACTGAACATATCTTAAAAAAAGTTCAGAAATTCATTCCGGGTACACTGGGCCTCAGAATCACGCGCTATCAATTTTTGCAGACTCGTAAAAATTCTATATAATTAAAAAAGATTACATGGAAAATCTGGGTCATTACATGGTCACATTCTATGGTGGGTGGTGGACTACTGAGTGATTATGTGATCATTATTATATCTTAGTTTTAGGTTTAACATCCACTTATGATCTCTCTTAAAATGTTGATCGATTTTAGCTTTTGAGGTTAGTGGTTTTCAGTTTTTTTATATCATTCATCCAAGTATTTATATTACATGGTTTTGTTGGAATATATTTAGTATCACAAAATTTATGGTGTGTTTCCGTTTAAATTATTTCTTTACTACTATACATTTTGGTTATTTGTGGTTTTCATTATTTGACACCCCTTGATTCTAGAGCTATAACATATTGAGGGATCTTAGGGGTGGGGTGGGGGTGAGCGGAGGTATAATGGCCAGGAGAGGTAGTTTGGAAGTTATCTAATGATATTTAAATCTTTACGCATTGAATTTGAAGGAGATATAATTTTTGTACCACATACCACATAATGAAAATCAAACATAAATATCCCAGTATATCATAAAAAATCATTATAGTATAACCCAGAGAAAATGATTGGGTTTCATAAATATTTCATAATAAATTCATTACATCACGGGTCAGTAATAGGTTTCACAAAATTATCATTTAAATATTATAATAATAAGATATATATAAAGAAAGGTCATAGTATCATAATATCACATTTTCAATGAATCATATAAATAATTAAAGGATGTTGACATAGATTAAAATTCCCTCTTATAATAGAATTTTAAAAACACTTTGGAAATAAATAAAAAATATATCTTTTATTTTTGTATATTTCTTTTAAAAAAATTCCTTGAAAATGGAAAATAGGATTTTATTTGACATTTTTTTTAAACTTGTAAATTAATCATTATTATGAAGAATGTGAATTCTGACATTAAGACCTATTCATATTGTATATATTGAAAGAGAACATTCTCTTCATACATTTTAAAAAATTCAAAAGTGAGTCAAATGAAAATCATTGATAATATTTGATTTAATAATTCATTAATAATGTTAATGGTAGTTAAATAGCATTTTTTTAAAAATGATTTTTAAAAACATTTATAAAACAATTTAAATAATATGTATATGAAGTAAAAATGCTCTCTACTTAAAGAATATAAATATGGTTGGCATTTTATAAAACCTATTTTTTTTCATTTTGAGTTCCAATGATGAGAAAATGTAATAAAACCTGAAAATCCAAGAAATAACAAGATGATAAGAAAATATATCTGATTGAATATATAAGGATAATATAATTCCCCACAATTTATATTTAATATATACAATCCCAAAAAACAAATGAGATTGTGTCACAAACCCTTACCACTTTGGTTACTATTGAGTCATAAGACCCATGAAATAAATAACTTCAAATAGAACTTAATATACCATTAGTATGAAGATATTAATTACATAATATATAAATTGTAAACTATATACATCATATAAACACAAATAAGTTTATAAGATTTAACATGTCTCAACGAAATCATATTGAGGTGAAGAACATTTACCTCAAGTCCCGACATACTTTGTACATGATAAAAAATCCTATATAATAAAATTTTAAATATTATTAATCTATATAAGAAACATATTTATACTTATTGTACTATATATTAATCAATTATATCATCTTATCACTCGTTTATTAATGGTTCTTCATTATAATCATTGTTTCGGGTGTTTAGTGTTCCATTATTCATGTCTATTTCGGTTCAGTGCTTCTGGTCATTGAACCTTGGTCATTATATCATCATATATAATATATTAATAATTTCATAAGTATATTATTTATTCATTATATAAAATTTTATATCCATTTATACAATGTGGTGATGATAAATGAATTACAATACTCTGTGGCGGTGGTTGACTGCACATATGCACATGTGATGTTTCCACTTTTCGATGGATGAAATAAAAGAAATTTGAAGAATAATTAAAATTTATAGAATCATATTTATATCATATATATAATATATATTCAAAAAAAATTCATTGTGCAAATTCATATAAATAAAAAATATAAAATTAATCGAATCACTTCGTGGAGGTGGTAGTCCACACATGCACACTGTTGATGTTATTATTTTCCAAAAGGCGGGAGAGTAAGAAAGTGGATATTATTTTATCTTTATAGAATGATAATTATGTAATAAAAATCACACACACATATATATATATATTTATATCCATCTATATAACCATTTATAAGATACAATGATGATAAATAAAATACAGTTCTTTATAGAGATAGCAGTCAATATGTTCACATGAGCGATGTTTTAATTAACATTAGATATAAAGGAGAATGAAAATGGTTATACAATTAACATAAAAAAATTTAAATACATAAAATATACTTATTTAATCATTTTAACATGTTTATAGATGACTTGGAGGATTTTATATAAGAAAAAAACTCAAAATATATCGGCAAAGAAATTACCTCTTCTTTGGGTATCTTTCTTTGGAATAGTCTTTAAGCATTATCGATATGGTATCTTGGTGATAATAACCCTTATAGTTAGTGGGAATTAATTTATTCAAGTTATTTATGAAGATATGTTTCAATCCAGGAGGTTAAATGGGTGTAGATAAGTTAGAATATGAGTTCCCTTTTATAAGTGATATAAGTAGAAAACTAGTAAATACATAAAAATTTATTATATAATATATGTCTTACTAAAGTAAAGTGGCTAAAAAATGTCACAGTTTCAAAGATAATATGGTTAAGGTTGATATAAAATCAACTAATGAGATTTAATATAGATTTTTTTTGTTTTATGAACCCTATATCTTTTTTATCCCCTCTTTTAACCCTTTTACCCCTTGTGGTAACAAGATACTTATTCTTTAAGGGTCAATAATTTCATTTTAACAATTAGAGTGGATAATCAGTGTAAATTGGCTGATAGTATCAACCATTTCTCATTCACTTGACGAATGATAATACTTTTAATATTATTATATCAATTAATTAGATATTGCTTGGCATACAATATAATTTTATTCATTTATTTTTATTCACATAATTTGAATTTTAAAACATAAATATTACCATAGAGTAATAAATTTAATAATGAAAATATTAATTAATTTTATATTTATCCATAACAATATTTAAATATGTTAAATTATACAAAACAATAACAATTAATATTTTAAATCTATTTATATTGATTTTTCAACCGCTTGCACAGGTGTTGCATCAACGATGCATAAGCGTCTTAGGTAATTATAAAATTTCCAAAAAAATAAATAAATTAATATGATAAAATTAATTTATTAATTTTAAAAATATTCTTTTATAATCATTAATAACTTGTTTATTAATTGTATTAAAATAAATTAGAGACATTAAAAAAAGAGAGTGATGTTTTGTAATTATTCATTATTTAAAATAATATAAAGGTCATTATACAAGCAAAATGGAACAGCATTTCCATATTTTTAAATATAGGATTAATTTAGTAAAAGTATACTCATGAAATTAAATAAATCATTTTTGAGTTATTTTGAGACCTTATCTGTTAGTTTTAACAACGATAAAACCATTTTACCCTTTACCAAGGTGATAAAGGGTCACCGTGGATACCATTATTTTTGACTAAAAATGAAATCGAAATGACTACAAAATTATAAAATCATGATCCAAAATATAGAATCCATTTTATAATATTAACATTCCTTCTGTGGTAAAAATTACTTTTAATATAAGCCTATAAAGCAAAACAAAACCTGTTTTTATAAAAATGGTTGTTTTTAGCATAACAAAATTTTTTAAACCGAAATAATGAATACATATGACTCTCATTCAATTAATCATATTATGAAAAATGAAAATTTACCTATTTGATTTTATAAATTCCCTAAAATTTAATGTATCACAGTAAATTATTGATTAAAATAGAAGTACTAAAAATACTTTTTATTTGAATAAAAAAATTACTTGGATTAACAAAATGTCAAACATAGATTTATAAGTTCAAAATTATATTTTTAAATGAATGATATAACTTATTTAGTATATATTTAATCAATAAAAAGGTTTTATAAACTTTAATTTCATTCTTATATCATTATTATGTCATTAAGGAGAAATTATTTGTAGAATACATATTTTTCATCGTTCACCAAAAATTCAGATATTTTTGAAAAATATAGAAAATTCACTTATTGATAATATTGATATGATAAAATAAAAAATTAAATAAATTTTATAAAATTCAATTTCAAAAATTAAAAATTTTATATTTTAAATTAACATATAAAATATTCAACAAAGCTACTTTTAAATGTTATTAAACTTATATGATTTCATTATTATCATTTCAAACTGAGCGCATATTTACTAGGTATTAATCAATAAATTTTTATTTGGAAACAATTTCAAAATATATTTAAAAATTCTGTTACTCCTATTCATACCCCCCAAAACAATGATTATGATAAAATATTCAAATTTAAATAATAATATTTTCATAGTATATCACAGTTCATTTAAGCTCAGTGTTGTGTGTTGTACATTTTTTTAACATAGTTTTTATTTAAAATAGTACACATTAAAAAATATAGTGGTGTTACATCCTACCATTTTAATTTAATTTCAACCTCAAAATTTTATATCATGTATGATAAAAATGATTAAAATATTTCTAGAATCAACTCTATAGACTCTAATATAAGTATACATAAGTGTAAATAAATACATTTTACACAACAATGATTACATTTAATTTTGGAAATAACATTAATGTGAATGTTAATACTAGGAAACTTATCATTTAATTAATATTCTCAAGCAATTCATTTAATATTTTCAGACTTGTACATGTGAATGTGTTTCACAAAGTGACCCTTCATAGTCGTGTAATATTCTCCACAAAGGACTTGATATATTTATCTTCCACTTTCATTAATGTGAGGAATAATATTACCATTTAGATAGAGAACGTGAGAGAATATTCTTACTTTATATATTCTAATAAATTCATCTTTTGGTTGTTTTTTAGCATTTTTTACCTCTTATTTATGTAATAAGATTAATAACCAATATTAATTTTTCATATAGGGGTCACTAAAATTATTCATTAATGGATTACAAGATCTAAAAAAGGATAAAAAATTATTCCTCAGTTTCTACTCATTATCTGAAAAAATGGTTATCACATGTCAATATAATTACCATTATGAATAAATCATTATAAATTAATCTCTAAAACCTCAACAATAACACCTACATTTCAACTAAAATCATTCAATAAATTATTGACCTTTAAACTCTTCCATTAAACACCTATTTGAATCTCAAAATCAAAAATATTTCATCCCAAATTCATCCATGATGAACTTAAAATGTATCCTTAAATAACATTAATCAGTCATAATACAAAAAATATGTATAGCCAAATCATATAACCTCCAAAATATTCTAATTATTTTTCGAAATAATTTTAATCTATATAAAACTATTAAAAAAACATGTACAATTATTTAAGTTAACTCAATATTTATTCTTCAAATAAAATATCATCCTAAAAAATAATATTATGTTTACCTAAATAATATGACGTTCTCAATTAAGTTAACATATTAGAAAAAAATTAAAAACATAGTTACCAAATCCATTTTCAATCAAATATTTATTAAAACATATATTCCAAAAATACTATAACCCCACTATTTTCATTAACCATAATTACATCATGATAAAATAATGCATTAACCTTAATGTTTATGTGTTTATTTCAACTTATGTCCCCAATAAAATTAGTCCTGAATAAATTCCTGCTAAATAATATATTTAATAAACATATTACATATACCTCAATGAAATATTAAAATATAGTAAACATTTATTAAAATATCATCAATCACCTTAAAATCCAATAGCATAAAACTTTAAAAGTATATCCATGCCTTCAAACATATGATCATCCATAAAAATATAAACTAATTATGGAATACATAACTCTTAAATTACACACATATGATAACTTTTGATCCTATAAAGTTACATAAACCAAACATTGATTCCAATAGAGATAACATAAGACCCATACACATGAATCCAGTGCTAAAAACACATTCCTTAAATAGCGGCTTTGATACCAACTAAAACGTCCCAATTTTAACCATCCATAATATTAATATTAATATCCAAAATTTATTCACCTATATACCTATGACATTATATGTCAATAGTTTTATAGAATTTTTAAAAACCCTTTATGTAACAATACTCATGTCTTTCTCATCAAATGGGTACTTTTCCCAATATACCCATATTTTATTATATCATTAGTAAAATTGAAAATCTCACAAAAGATTCTCCAACAATGTTACCCTTCAAGATATATATTATATAAAATCATTATCCATAACTTATAGAAATTAAAATATAAGAAAGGGTGAGTATAGATGCTCAATAAGGGTAAAAATGAGAGATATCAATTGATGATCATATATAGGCATATGATAAGTATAAGGGTGTGATAGAATGATATTAACATAATAAATTCACACAAAATTTTCCATATATCATAAATAAAGAGTTAGGGATAATATTTTTATCTTAACATAATACATGTGCATAATTATGAATCATAGAGAATAACATGATCATATATCATAGTAATGTGGAAAAGAATAAACTTAGGAAATAATATCACTATAAGCATCTATAAACAAAAATAGGTCCACTCATCATGTGAAGGATATTATATAAAGTACCCATATAAAATTATATACATTAAACTAGGTCTATAAAAAAATGTGAACATTCCATCATATGAACAAGTAAATGATTGATATTGTGAATTTTAAATCAGGTTCACACATAAAATATTTATCTTATGAGATATTAGGATTCACCAAATTAATTGTAGGTAATTATTATTATGGCCCCACCATCACATAAAAAATTCCATATAGAATCAGTCCATAAGATCACAAAAACATTCATCATATTATAACCAATGGAATGTAAATAGGTTATGTAATGATTGCATCATATCATAATTATGTTTTTGGAACGAAATTGGTTTAATATAATTTTCCTTAAAATATCATCACCATAATTCATATAAAAAAAGAAATTGTATGTTTTAAAAGATTATATCTGTATAGAATCATAATAATCGTTAATGTTTATTGACATAGATCAGAAATATATTCTATAAAATCATTTAAAACACGCTTTGAAATTAGTGAGAAAAAATTTGTTTTTTAGAATTATTTTTAATGTAAATACCATGAAATTTAAAATAGAATTTTATTTCTAAAACATTTGAATCTTGTAAAGGATTATTCATAATGAAGAAAAGATATGAAGGTGGGAAAATCCATTCATGTTTTATACATTAAAAGTGAACATTACTTTCATACTTCTATAAACATTCAAATGTGATTTGTTTGAAAAAACATTTAATTCATTACTTTTATATATTTTTAAATAAATTAAAGGGTAATAGAAATGAAAATTATAAAACATTTAATTATAGATAAAAATACTCATTTTTTTAAAACATGTATATGGATTTAAAATGATTCCTAATCAAAATAAGTGAAATAAGTTCATCTTTTGTTAAAACATCATTCCTTAAATTTCAAGTACAAAAGTGGGTAAAATGTTACTAATACTAAAAAAATAAATAGATAAGCATAAAATAGATGGGTTTTAAAAGATAAGGATCATATAATTTCCTGTAAAGTAAATTTATCATAGAAAAATCAAAAAATTATAGAATATTTTTTCATAAATCCTTAATACTTTGGATGATTTGAATCATAAACCACTTGGAATAAATATGCTTAAATGAAAATTTAAATACCATGAATGTGAATATATTCATGATATAATATATCAAATGTGTCATAAAATGACCCATCTGGGCTCGACTAGCCAGTAGTAATCCATTTGTGGCACACTAAGTTCGCCTCCAATATGCTAGAGGCTGGAGACAAGTGTTTAGTAGGAATACCAGTGAAATGGGAGGCCTTAGCCTAAGTACCTATACACACATAAAAAACCAACTCTAGGAAATAGTTTAAAGATATAATAAGGAATGAAGTATCTAGAGTGTAAACCATTCATGAAAAAACACATAGAAAATACATCAATGTAGAATAGTGTAATCCAAATGATATAAAGAGAGAAAATACATGCCTAGCTAAAAATGAGGTACCAAAATAAAAAGAACTGAAAAAATAGAATTACGAAGATAACCTAAATCATAATCTCAAAGTACAACAAATGAACATGGACATCACCATTATTCACCTCTATGCCCCACCAAAACTAAGTCCACTAGGGTCACAATCGATATATCTTTTGTCTTTATAAGAAATAACACAGATGAAAAAACCCATGTAGGGGTGAGTATACAGCTAACCAGTAGAACACCCCAAAATTCATAAATAGACCAATAAAAATTGAAATTTTCAATCATATTAACAAATATACATGGAGGATAAATAATCCTAGTGTCTAATATAATCAAAAGAAACCTAAGTGAAGAGAGTAATGGGATCTCAATTTCCATAAAACAACTAAGAATAATGATTGATCCTATAACTCCCATAGGCCCATCTATGATGCAAAAAACCTTGAAATACCTCATAATAATTTGGGTGGAGGGGTCCACTCCATGATACTACACTTCACAATCAAGGAATCACTATCTCTTGTGGAGGACCCACTCTCTGTAGGAGCTCACAGATAGGGGAGTACCACTCTATAGATAAAGGACCCACACCCTCTATAGTAGGGGGTATTGAATCTAAAAAAGTATAGAGTATGGGGCACCCATTTCCTAGATAGATATAGGTGTACTAAACCCAACATCTATTTGATGATCAAAATTGATCATTACCATAATCCAAACATTTCTAAAGTAAGTTCCATGCTGGTAAAACCTATTGTCACATATTTGTGCCAAAACGAAAGTAACCATCATGTACATCATGAAAAAAAATTACAGATATGCTAAAATATGTCCGAAATTAGAGTCATAACTATGGATATTCACAAGGTGTAAGTCTCTAAGGAAAGGTATACAAAATGTATAAGGTATACGTGGTGTGTCTTGGCCACCTCAAGTATGTCAATGTAAAGTGGCCCATGGCCCTGTGATTTGGCATCTTCATTTATACTCTGGACATTACTGTGTACTATATCCATTCCCAAGCCTATGTACTCTTGGGTTACATGAAAATATACTAGCATTGGGTCATATTACATGTGATCCTTTCACACTATGTGTGAATTTTTTTCTTTATGTGTATACCATAGCACCGTAGAAGGGGGGAAACATGACATGTGTTCATCCAAACTACACACAATGTAACATGGAAATTTTTAAAAATTTCAGAAATATTCATGCATATCTCCCATTCCAATAAATCCTCCAATAAATTATTATCTAGGATTGACTGAGTCTAGCCATCATTGGTGGCAAGATTCCAGCCACCCAATCCCTTTGGGAACACTCCTCATCACACCACCCAACTGTATCTCCAAATCCTAGACAAAAACCATCAATCTTATCTCAGATACTTATTAGATATACCTTAAAATTGAATCATGTTTAGTGACTCAAGATTTAACTATAATACTTGGGAATATTTTTTAGAATATTTTCCAAGCTAGGCGTAGAGTCGATGTGTGATTCAGAGGCCTGGGGAGCCTCAACATAGTGAATTTAAAAATATTAAATATATTTTTTCACATGTGCATAGTATCATTTTAAATATGAAAAAATCACAAGTGGAGTCTTGGATTAAATTTTTGATACTAGGGTTGATTTCAAAACATCATGTTTACCCTAGTCACGACCTCAATTCTTCCATGCTAGGAGTTTCGATCGGAAGCGTTCTGGTGATGTGGAGTTAGAAGAGGAGTTTTAATTAAATAAAATTAATTCTACTACCCAAACCCATGGATTCATGACACAATTAAGAGGAAACCCTCAACCTCTCCCTCTTTTTATGATAGAAAAAAAATATCCCAAATAGATGCAACAAAGCACTACCAATCTCCATTCTTGATACCGATCATCATTAGATCGAGCATCGGTAAGATCTGGGAATCATTCTTCACCCAAAGCTTTAGTGTTTCTACATCATGGTTGGAAATTTTGTGTTTTGGTCTTGATACACTTCATTATGAATTTTTTTAAGGTTTTAGAGCCCAAAAAATTGTTAAAGATGCCTTCGAGGTTGATCTGTAGCTTTCTGGGTAAACTAGGGAGAATCAGATATTTTGGAATGTAAATAATGACTAAAATAAGTGTATATATGGTTCATAGTCTAGATGAACATGCTATTCAGGACTTCCTATTAAAGGTGGATGAAATTTGGGTTCTACATGCTATTTACTGGGGTTACATGTCATGTACTGACCCAACCCATGTAACTAGTGGACTTGGGCAAGGTTGGGTTGGGTAACACTACCCGACCATGTAAAAGTACATGAACAAAGTACATGGAAACAACGTATAGAACAAATTCATGGGAAACCTACATGACTCGGTGTCCATTTATCCGAAACTCACTATGTAGTATCTGAAAGATACCCTATGAGGGACACAGTTGGATGACCGTGTGGAATAGATATAGGGATAGGGGATATGTGAATCTAGAAAAGGAATACACCATCTCTAAAAAACATGTACCCCTACATGGGTTGGAAAACAATGTAGACAGGACACACAACAAGGTTATCAGTCAGGCATACACACCATGTTGACCTTAGTTCACGCTGTGTACTTCTTGAGTATCTTCTTGAGATCTTACTACTTTCATATCTTCTTCTTTGTAACTTGAATTCAGGATTGTGAGTATCCTATCCTAATAATTTTTCCACATAGATTTTTATTTTGGAATCTATCTTAGACTACGAGATGCGAGGTGGCATGTTTCAAGTAGGATGTTTGAGTAGTAGTGCTTGGTTGATGCTATAGACTAGTGTGGTTTGTAAAGAGAGATGCAAGGATTGGTACTACATTTTGGCATAAGGGAGAGGGTTTACCTTACCTATTTTCATTGGTAGAGATGAGGCTCCCCATGTCATGGGAACTAGTTGTTTTACCTTTTGGGAGATATTATAGGGTTGGTACTCACCTGATGGATTAGGGAATAGTTTCCTTGTATCGTTCATGTGGTTTGACAGTGCTCCCCTATCATGTCAGTGTGTGATCCCTCCATAATCGTTGGTTAGATAAACTATGTACTCCAATATTAGACCAACGTGTAGGTCCTCTATCTATGGAGTCACTACTCCCATACCATGTTAGAGTGTGGGTCCTCCAGATGTGACGTAATGATAGAGTGGGTACTCACCTATCGTGTTAGGGTGAAGATCCCCTATCCTTAGATTTAGAACTCCCATGCCATTCTAGGGTGATGATCCTCTATATAGGTTTTACCGGAAGATTTGGTACACTCGTATCATACTAGGGAGTGGGTCCTCAAGGCTGGGGTCGATACTCCCCTATCATGTAAGGGAATGGGTCCCCCACAGTAATCAAGATGGTTGAGTTGTACTCCCTTATTGGACAAGGGTCTGGGTACGTTAGTCACAGTGTTGTAGTCCCCTATCGTACTATGGTGTTGGTCATCTATAATTTGTGTTGTACTCCCCTATCATGCTAGTGTGGGGGTCCTCATATATTTAATAGTACACCCCATCTTTGAGTAGCTATAGGGAGTAGGACCTCCATTGTAGTTGTGTTCCATTGTCTGTTGAGTACATTTAAATGAGAGGGCCTCTCCACTAGTTGCGTGTGATACCTGGTTAGGAGTTTGTGCCCCTCGATGGATTGACGTACGGTCCAGTCTATACAGTGGTGACAGAGGTTTAATGGACTAGTTAGGAGATAGTATTTCCTCATCTATAGGGTAGTGACGAGGTATAGGTCCCTCCATTCTCTCTCATTAGAGAATATACATACAATGAATAGTCTAGAGCAGTGCTCTCTCAACTATGTGAAATGGTGAGGGGCATGCCTCTCCACTTGGGTTTCTTAAGATTATGTTGGGAAAAAGGTTTGATGGTAGTACCTCTGATAATGGAAACTAAATTTGGACTTGTTGAGTTGTTCTTGATTGACCATATCTCTCGGATGGATACCATATGGGATGGCTGATCTCATGGAGTGTGTTTTCTTAGTTTGATGATACCATGAGATCCTTCGAGTAGAATATTTTCATTGGCTATGAGGTCAGAACCTTATGAGACTTGGAGTCTGAGATGAGTATAGCTTGGTGAATCTAGCAGTCCTTACAGTTGTGTAACTTGTCTTGGTTGACACCCCTTATGGACTAAGATTAATTTTTATGTTTATCCACGGATGGTTTGAGATGGAGTTTCTCTCTCGATTGGGATACCTCTACATACATTGAGTGGATTATTTCCTTTTAGTTGATCCCTTTTCTTTTGGGGATTTTGGGGTGCCTACTGAGTATTATTATACTCACCCCTTCGTGGGAATTTTTTTCATGTGGTGTGTCTTAGGAAAACCAAAATCCTTTTGATAGAGTCCTTAGAGGACCTAATATAGGAGGAGATTAGAGAGTTTGAGCAACCATGGTGTTTATTAATGCTAGGCAAATGATATTTTTAATATTTTCATTTGACCATGATTCCTTCTTCTAAACATGCTAGATGCTTTTACAGTTTTCTTTTGGTGGGCAAGTGTTTTTCCCCTTAACACTTTCAGTAATTCTGTGGAACTCTGGTTTCAGATAGATGTATTCCTATATTTTAGCTTCCATATATTCATTGCTCTCCAATATTGCATCAAGGTTTTTGGGGGTTTATGTCTATATGTACTTAAAGAAACACTACCAAAAAGTGGCCTTTAACAACACTAGAATAGGACATTATCTGCACTTACTACCTCTGCATGGATAAAATTCCTCGGCTTTTATCAGTTTCAGAAAATCATTGGTAAAGGAGTGATTATTAGTGAAAAAAGTGCCGATAAATCATAATTTCATCAGCACATTAAAAAATGGTTGGTAAATGACACTATGTATCATCACATTTATTTAGAGATGATAATGGAGTCCTTTATCGGCACTTCCAAAAGAGTTGATAAAGGGTCGCTTTATTAGTACTTTAGGAAGCACTGATAAAGAAATCCTTTATCAGTGCATTTATCAGTGCTGATAAAGGAATCCTTAATCAGTGAATTTGTTAGCAATGATAAAGGGTTGCACCAAAAAGGGGTTTTGTGGTGTGTTGTAACAACAATATGCAGCACCAGAAATAGAAACAAAATTAAAAAAAATAAGATACAAATAATGAATTTAAATGAAATAAAATTTCCAACACAAATACATGAAAAAACACTATTATAGAGTATGCCAATTGACTTTTTTACTAAAACATATGTGAATTTTGATTAAAAAAGTCAAGCATGAAGTCAAAATAGGCCCACCATGAGTCATATTGAGATGCATATGATTTATACATTTTATAAAAGACTTATAGATCATTTTCCTAATTTACCAAAACAATACAAATACATTTTATCAGTTATGAGTATCCTAGTTGTTTTTTCCCTAACATTGAAGTCAATTTTAAATAAAAAGATTCACTTGGAGTCATACTGGTCACATCATGTGTTATATTGATGTTCAGCTAATTCCAATTCATCTAAAATGACTTTTGGATATTTTTTATAAATTATAAAAATAATATAAATGTGTTTGATCAGTTTTCAGTATGTGGGTTGTTTTTTCATTAAATATATTGTTAATTTTAAATAAAAAGATCTACTTGGAGTTATACTGGTCACACTATGCACTGGATTGAGGTTCCTATTATTCCAACACATCCTCAAATACTTTAGGATCATTTACTAAAGTATCAAAAGAATATGAATGAGTTTCCTCAGTTTTGAGTACACCACTTGTGTTTTCTTACTAAAATGTCATTTTAAAGTAGAAACAAGAACATTGAGTCATAAAAGTCTCATAAATTGTGGGTTTGACATGAGACTGATTCATACACACCACATATTAATTATGATTCATTTTCCTAAATTATCATGAAAATATGAGCGTGTTTGAGAGAAATATTTTTGGACACCTCCATCATTTTCAATAAATATCTAGTCAGTGTATATAATTTGAAAGTGTTCAGATAATAATGGTAAGAAATAATAAAACCATAAATGGTTAGCTCTGGATCCTAAAGGACACAAGGATTATATAACCTTCATTGGTCCATGTTGTATAATATCTAAACAAGTAACCATATGTATACACATATATTTTCTATATGCATTTTGACTTCTACAACCATATATATGAATATTAGTACTAAACTGAAGAAGAGGTGTAATTTTTGAATCCATGGGTGGTAACAGGAGTCTCATAAGTATCATGGGATGAAAATCTCAGTATCACAAGAATAAGGGATAACATTCCCAATATCATAACAGTAGGTTCTCTATGCTCGAATCATAATAATAGGGTCTCCATGCCTGAATCCTATCAGTAGTGTCACAATTCCAAAATCATATTAATAGGGTCACCATGCATAAATCATAACTATAGGGTCTATATTACCATGTATCAAAATCCATAATGGCCACCTTCCCCATTAATCATAATTCATAAGGGGCACCATACCCAGTTATCATAATTAATAATGGTCTCCATACCCATTCATCATAATTGATATGGGTCCCCATGCCTATATATGATAATAGTAAAGGGGGTCCCATGCCAATATATCATAATAGTAAAAGGGAATACATGAAAGTATATTATAAGGGATTCCATTCCCTTATATCATAACAGTATGAGGGATTCCATGATCGTATATCATAATAGTAGAAGGGATGCCATACATAGATTAATATCAGTATAAAAGGGTTTTCATGCCCATATTTCACAACATTATAAAGGGTCACCATGAACATATATCAAAATATTATAAAGGGTCTCCATGCCCAATGAGAAAATCATATGGGTATCCATGCCCATTATCAAAATAGTGATAATTATATCAATGATTTAATAAGATGAAAAAATAATCATTAGTTTATTAACAGTTATTATTAACAAGGCAGTAACCATTGTTCCATTTAGTAACATTATTTGGTCACACCAATCACCCTCAATTTAATCAAATATAGTTTAACAAGTGTGGTACCCATGTTACATGACGATAATTATCCTTTACCATTGATATCAACCTAATTAAGCAGTCAAACAAGAGACACTAATTATTCTTTTGTTATATGAACATGAAAGTAAAATTGGCACATAAAGGGAACACCCAAGGGGTGTCACATATTATGGTTGATGACCTAAAATTTCTATTTTTATCTAATAAGGTCATTATGTTATTAAATAGGGAAACAAATTTAAGGAAGATTAAGTTTATGGGAAACACACGGTGAAATTGGTGTGCGGAACACGAAACATAATATATATCACCAAAACATTGTTTGATAATTACTGAAACACCTACCTTATGCCTGTATGGGATCACTAATCTAGTATTGTCCTTTGGTTTTTTCACGATCAAGTGGAATTGAAAAAATAGTTGAATACCCTGAAAATAGGGCATATGAGCCTATATCAAAATAACTCCATCAAGGAGAAGAGAAATGGAGAAATGAGCTCAAGGAATAAAGAAATTACTGAGAGATATCCAATTATATTATTGGATCTTGAATCATAAATCATATGATGAAATCAAATCAAATTCTATAATAATAATATTGAGAGAGAAAAATGGTAGGAAAATGCCTCTTTTCTACTAGAATGAATAAATGATGATAGAGGTTTAATGTTATAAAAAATTAAGTAATAAAATGTAATTTTACCAAACACTTTTGTGTCACATGATTTGTCTAAATGGTTTGAAAAACCGTGCTCCAAACACACCCCATGTACCACATCAAAACCCCCTCACATGGTTGAAACATATGGTTTGGGAAACCATGTGAAATCATTCTATTACCCTCTGTCGAAAACTACAGAAACCTCACATGGGTGATTTGTTCTGGGTACACAGTAAGGGAAAAACATGAAGGCCACTAATTCTAACTAAAAGTACCCACACCGTTAGAAAAAACTATGAAGATTGTATAACACAGTTTCTACTAACCATATAACCCAATGTTATCATCCATCAAACATGGTTTTAGGATCCGAACAAGCCCGATACACCCTTGTTTACTCCATAGAACCACTAGGCTTCTAAAATAAGTAAAAATAAGTAATTAAACAATAATTTAATGGATTAAAGAATAATATAAAATCCATGTTATTAAAATTCTAACATAACAAGTAATATAATAACCCTTTAATATTGAAAAAATTAATCACCACAGTTATGTTTATAATTGGTTTACCAATTGGTTAAATCTAAATATAAGGTTTAGAATGATATGAAAACCAATAAAAAATTTATTGGATGATTATATTAATTATGTATCCTCATTTTCTTAGAATCCACTCCATTTTTAAAATAGTTTACATGAGTTAGACACATATTATGTTATAATTTTTCTTGAATTTCCAAAAATGAAAAAATGAAATTTTATTATAAACATTATTTCATTAAATGATTTAAAATTGATAAAATCCCATATTATCCCATTTGAATGGGATATGTTTTAAAATATAAACCATGGTCCATATATTGTAAAATTTTCATTTTTTAATAAATATTGACCCCTGAAGTTTAAAAACATTGTTATCACTGTAATTTCCAAAAATGGTTAATGTGTGTTAAAACAAATAGATAAGGGTAAAAAATATAATTTTTTTTATTTTACAATATAATATCAACCTATATTCATCCAATCTTTTAATTATATCAGTCTTGAGAATTTTTTCCACTAAAATTAATTTATATTAACCTAATATTTTTAGTAATTCCAAGAGTGGTCCTCCCTTCCCTTATAAAAAAGAACCTCCTATCCTTTTTTATTCACAGATAAAAATCCTTTTTTTATTGGAAAATACCTTCCCAAATACTCTATTAACATCCAATATCATAATCATGAGGTCTTATTTTGGGAATAATTCTAATCTTGGAGGGCTTAAAATTTCAAGAAAAGGAGGTTGTCGGAAGAAGAGGTATAACTTTTTACTCACTATTGTAATACTATTTCTTCTATAACCTTTTAAAAGTATTCTTAAAACATGATAAAATAATAAAACCATTATTCTAAAAAAATTAATATGTTGTTAGGTTAATCAAATTTTATGACTCGTCCCAGTGGGTCCTATGCCACGACTCTCCAAGCCCACCTCCAATAGGCCATGGGCTGGTTACTAGACCTAAGTAGGTGTATCACTAACATGAGAGGCATTTACTATGTACCTATATGAATTCACACACCTCTAATCCCAAAAAATTCTAAAATGTAAAAACCACTAACAATACAATGCATGCATACTGTTATATCCCACAAACAGAGTATGAAAGAAAGTAATGTAATGTAAAATAGGGAAAAATACAAGCCCCCCACAAAAGACTATAAAAACAAGTCGAACATGAAAGCAAAGGTACTAAGACTAATGAATATAGTTGTAGGAACACAGCTTGGTCTGTTTGGTCTCTTAAATCGCTATATGGTCCTGGTCCTCCTATGATTCTATTAAAATTCCAATTGTCTGCAGAAGACATGACATGTGCGAGTGATGCCTGGGCTGGGTTGATTATAATAACACTAAGTTGGACACCCCGAAACCACAAATAAGTATAACAAAGGAATGTATAGACAACTCTATATAGGTATATTTCTATAGTACATATAACAAGAATATCCAGTTATACTCAATCTAATACACATAGCCTAGAGGTAATTCACAACCATTATATACTAGCACTTGAAATTCAGATCAAAGATTCCACATAGCGCTCATTCGAGAAAACAGAATCCCGAGTCGGATATCACTGATGATGTCCGCCTGTGAGGTGATGATCATTATGAACCATCAGGAGAATGATACACTAATAGTCTGAATAGAATGTGATACCATATATGAGGATCATAGCTTGGGTCATGGGGAATACAAACGACTCAATCTATATTAACTCGCCAAGCAGATGATTAACACCCGCATAGTGTTGGACACATCAATACTGAGAACTCCACTTTGGGCATGAAGGTGAATAGAGGATCCCACTCTAGGCCTCTCAGGGGAATTCCAATAACTAAATCCAAAAACTCATATTAAAGGGATCATAGTCCTAGGATTAGAAAACAATTGGTACCCACTATAGGAAAACAATAAGGGGAACAAACCCTAATGAAACTTTTTCAAAATACCACAGATAAGAGGTTAAATCCATGTAGAAGGGAGTACACAGTGCATAGTAGGGTCGCATGTCATGTCCCACGACCCTAGGTACTGATCATGCAGAACGACCCATGTTATTCAACTAATTTCATGTAAAAGTTTAGTACACAACATATATAGGGGTCACACGACATGTCCTTTTATCCATGGTCCCACCTATGTACTCCGATAGTATGCCAGTACACTATGTCATCCCATGTATGACTTCCCATAAACTGGTATATGGGATAGCCCATGTACTTTTTCCAGGACATACTATGTGGGGGAGTACACATAGTGTAGTCAAACCTGTGTCCATGTACCTCATAGGGTACTCATCGAGTCATCACATGATAAACACACAACATGTAGTCGGGACTAAATTCCATGTGTAATGTGTTTTCTATATACTAGTGTTCTTCCTCCACTCGCGTCGATGGATATACCGGATCTCGCACTGGTGATGGGTTCACCTCCAAACTATATATCAATGGTCATCCGGTAACTCTTACACCCATTTAATGGGATTAAGTCCATAAAATGGCTTGTAAAACATGGTATTTGGAATCGTTCATCACTTCCTAAGAATGTGGATTTGGTACCCACCATCATTCGATCTGCATTTGCGCTAACCGTCACACCTCTGTCAATCGTCTCAGTTCCATATCTCCAATTTCAGATTGGTGTGCCAACAATCAAAGTCACAAAGATTGATTATTAAATTTCAGGGGAAGAACGAAGATTTTGTACCAAGAACAAAACAAATCAAGAGAGAAAAGCACAACAATTAAGGTGGATGAACCTTAATCAATGTTCATGTCTATCTTGGTTCGTCACCGTTATATTTGAAAAATAAACATGGAAATTCTCTATAATCTAAACACGATAAATCCCAAAAATAACTCATCTTATAATTATGATTGATCCATGTGATAATATATTCATGGATTAGTCCACATTGATTATAGTATTTTAATAATTGAAAATAATAATCAATATAAAACATCCTACCTGGATTCAGATTGTTCTCTCATGAAGATCGGTCATCACATCATCATCCTTGGTGAGATGTGCCAAGATCGATGCCCGTTTATCTCGGATCCATTATTCCGTCATCACCAGCTCCAGAGGACCCTCAATATTTCTTTCTATGGGGTCTCTCTAGGTTTCCAAGGTTAAGATACTAACAATGGTTTTTTGAAAACAAGTTTATTTTAAATATAAACCTATCACTGTGTCGATGAAACAATAAAAATTTTCTTATTTTAGTTTATTCATTTAAAACACCAATGATCAATTTCCATATCCAATATATGACAACTTTTTTTAGGTCACTCCAAAGGTAAATATACTATTCTAAACAAAATTGTTCTCTATGATTTTTGATCTAGGACCCATTTATAGGTTATTACACTTTTTCTGGAAAACTGTGTGTTTTTTTTGAAAAGGTAATGCCTTGGCCCATAACGACAAAAGAATAAACATTATTACAAGAAAAATTACAAGATTTAAAAATACCCAATAATTTTACAATCTTTTTCATCAAAGGAAATGAGCTCAGTAGGGAGGTCTGCAAACCGGGAAATGTCTTGATCTACTCCCATGTTGTCCAGTCCATCTACAACCATGTTTTCTTCTCGATAAACAAGTGTCATGATATAGTTAATATCGATGAGTGAAATATTTGATTCCATCTAATGTGTACCGACCATGAAAGATTAATGACTCTATTCTAGATTTCTTGAACGATGGTCGTCGATTCATATTCAATCTAGAGGTTGTTCCATCCAAAGAGATTAGAAAAAGAAATGGAATGTATCAAACATATAATATTTTCTTCAAGGGAAGTGGAGATGACTCAAATACCCATGAAACAACCAATAATCTGACCAAAGTAATTTCTGAAGATCCCACCACACCCTGCAGGGTCCGAGTTTCCCTTCGAGGCACCGTCGATATTGATTTTGACCCATCTAGGGAGAGGGGCTCTCCAGAACACCTCTAGAATTTGATCCGGTTGATTGAAATTGCAATTAATCCATAGTCGCTTCGGGATTCCAAAGTCATGCATGGTTTTGAGATAATGTCCCTTTTCCCACAAAATAGCTTCATGTATGGCAATAATTATCTACATACAACTGTGTGTGTTATATTTAATATTTTAACATATTTTAAACATTTGTTCTGGGAACACCAGACCATAGAATCACACACTATTTCAGTGATTGGTCTCAAAATTAATCCACATAATATTTAAAAATATTACATGGAAAATCCAATGCATTACATTCTCCCCACCTCTGCGATTTACAGCCCCAAAAAGACAAAATAAAGGCTACTCAAAAAGATGAGGGTACTAATCAAGAATATGAGCCTCCCACTCCCAAGTTCTCTCTTGGAGATTCCCATGCTTCCAAAGGACACACACCAAATGAATATATGATCCATGGTTTATCCTATTCCACCGATCCTCGATCTCTATTCAGTACTTAGTAAGGTTCTCTCCATTATCATTGTCTAGATCTCACCAGTCGATAACAAGAGATGGGTCTTTCACATTCCTCCTTAGCTATGAATTATATAATACATTGTGTACATGGTATAACAACAGAGGAAGATATAATTGGAACAACACCTCACCAAATATACACAATATCTGAAAAGGTCCCATGAACCTTAGTGAAACCTTACCGCCCATGCCAAATCTCCACAATCCACGTCGAGGTGAAACCCATAAGAATGAATGATCTCTCTCCTTACACTCCAAAGGCCTTCAATTACTACTAAAAAATACTTATGATGGCCCTGTGTAGTCTTCATCCACTCCTAGATGATCTTCACCTCCTCTATTGTAGCTCTCACTAACTCTGGGCCCATTAGGACTGACTCTCATGGGTCAGTCTAGTAAAGTGGTGACCTATAGGGTCACTGGTAAAAAGCCTCTAATGGTGCCATACCAATGGTGTAATAGTAGCTGTTGATGTTTTAAAACTCGACCAAGTGTAGTTGATTCTCCCAAATATGCCCAAAGTTTAACATTAAATCTTGCTACATGTCCACTAGAACCTGAATGGTTTGATCAGTCTGGATGTCAGTTTGCAAGTGAAATGTTGTGCTCAAGTGAAACTGGGTCCCAAATTCCTCCTGTAATCCCTTACACAGCATGTATGTAAAGAGAGAATCCTGATAAAAAACAATAATTGATGGAACTCCAAGTATTCGAACTATCTCTTGCCCGTAGAGGCCTCCCAATCTTTCTACTGAACTATACTCTCAAATAGCTCAAACGTGGCTTGACTTGGTCTGTTGGTCAACAATAACGTAGTTGGAATTGGGTCCCCTAGACATATGTGTTAATCCCATTATGATTTCCATAGATATACCATCCCACATCCATTCTGTCATCTCACGGTGTTGATCTAAACCCACTGGAACATGGTTCTCAGCCTTCACTTACTGATAGGTAAGTCACCGAGAAACAAATTATACTACTCCTTTCTTCATCCTTGGCCATAAAAACTAATATCTAAGGTCCTTGTACATATTTTACACACCTGTATATACCTCAAAAGGGGATATATGAAACTCCCTCAGAACATCCTCCCACATTGCCACTGGTTCCGCTGTGCTTCCTCTAAAAAGAACAATATTCTCCCTACCTTTTGATGTTACATGAGAAGCATGCCCTGCGGATATCTGATCATATAGGGTTTCATAACCAGTATCCCCAATATGTGTCTCCATAACTCACTATAATAGTTGAGGGGTGATATTCATTGACTGGAATTAAGACACCTCATAGCTACCTGCAGAGGGGAAATGCAATGAGGCCAACTACTTTGATGCCTCATTCAACAACTATGAACTAGATCTCCTATTGAGAGAATCTTATCCCACATTACCCTTACTAAGAGTATATAAGATCTCAAAGTCATAGTCCTTGAGTAACTGTAGCAATCTCCTATGTCTCATGTTTAGATCATTCTGAGTGAAGATGTACTTGACAAGATTATGGTGAGAGTAGAATATAAATCGATCACCCATCAGGTAGAGTTGCCACATCTTCAACATGAAGACTACCGCTAGAAACTCAAGATCATTGGTTTCATAGTTCTACTCATGTTATCTCAACTGACATGAAACATAGACAATCATGAATTTCATCTACCTTAGAACACAACCAATCTCGATTCCTGATGCATAACAGAACAATACATAAGAGACACCATCCTCTAATAATCTCAAGATGGGAGTGCTCAACAAACTCTACCTTAGCTACTGTTTGGACTTCTATGTCCATATGAAAGTCACCCCCTTTCGATTCAACAATTTCATGGGTGTTGATATTCTAGAAAAATTAATTATGAATCTATGGTAATAGTTTGCAACCAACAAATTCTCTGTACCTCTGTCACACTCTTAGTTGGATCCCAAGCTAACACTACCTTGACCTTGGCTGGTTACACTACCACTCCTTACACTAAGATTACATGTCCTAGAATGTGGATCCCCAGAATCCATAACTGACACGTTGTGAGCTTTCTGTGAATCTGGTGCTCTCATAGTACATCCAAATATATCATAATGTGTCTCATGTGATCCTCCAAAGACACTGAGTACACAAGGATATAATAAATGAAGACTACAATGAATTGTTCTAAGTAATGTGGAAATATTCATTTCATGAGTCCCATGAACAATAAATGGGAGTTATTTATTCCAAAGGGAATCACCAAGTACCCATAGTGACCATAGAGAGATTGAAATTTCATATTCAGTATATCATTTTTCCATACTCACAGCTGGTGATTTCCTGACCATAGGTCAACCTTTAAGAACCATCATGCCCCTCTCAACTGATTAAAGTGGTCATTGGTCCTCATTATTGGATACCTGTTTTTCATAGTCACCTAGTTTAAGAAATGATATTGCACTCACAAATTCAATATCCATTCTACCTTTTTGGAAAACAAAACTAGGGATTCCTTGGAAGAAACATTGTGTCTAATGAATCCATTCCTATGAAAGTACCATAACTAAACCCTCATCATCCAAAGCTATGTGAGAGACATCTAATATGCTGGTGAAGATATCGGTGCCACCCTAGGGTGTTGATCAATGTAGAAGTCTATCTCTTGGTAGGGTGATAAACCTACATCTTTTTACTTTACCACCACTATAAGAAACTATAAACTCATAACATCTGATGAACCAAGGTTTAATCTTGAAAATTGATTGGTAATTGGATGCACCCTCCTATAAACGAGTCCATATTGCACTTCCAGAGTTTCCCTTTCACCGAAAAATGAAAACCTCATTCGATCACTACAGACACACCACACACTTCATCTAAAATAGTAAATCTGAGCATGAACTATAGATAACCATTCTATACCAAGAATGACGTTTTAAGGCCTCAGCTCCACTACAAGAGGTTCCAACCAAAACAATCGCCTCCAAGAGTCATGTCACATGGTCGGTACACGTGTGTTATCATCGAGTCTCCTTCGGTAGGTGTCTCCAAGAATAAGGTTCGAGTCAACAATTCAACCAAAATCTCTAAGTCTCGAACAAGATATTAGGAAAGAAAGGAATTTATAGAACATGTGTCTATAAATACAGTAGATAAAGTAGAAAATAAAAAGATCATACCACAAATCATTCCTGGATCCACTGTGTGATAAGACCCAACCTCATGAATCTATCCTTTCCCATATCATCCATCTCCCTGATCCTAACATAGTCTACCTGGGGTTGGTGGTGGAAACATGTCAAAAACATGACCACCTCCTAATTCTCTCCCAACCCCTCTACCGAATCCACTATCATACAGATTTGTCTTCATCTATCACTATCTCTACCGTGGTGGTTCGTCCACAGTCTCCCTATCAGCTGTATGATAGGTCCGAAAATCACTATCAAGATGTCCCCTACTGTCACATGAGTTGCACCGCCTCTCTCTAGGATGTCTTGATCGACCCAATGAGCCCTAGATTTTTGATACTCTATCATGGGACTTCATATTAAAATGTATCCCACATTCAAGTCCTTAATATTGAGTTTAGATCTGTGCTTAAGAGGTCACTACTATTGCTTTTCCACCACAAATAGTCATCGGTTGTATATGCTCAGCCAAGAGTCTTTCAACCACCAAAGCCCACCCAAGCACCCCAACATAAGTAGGAATTCATAGAAGGATAATGTTTTCACGTATGTCTCTTTGCTGACCCTTATCTAAGGTCCGAGCCCTAATGTGTTGATCTCGAACCATATCGATCGATTACCTAGAAAGGTAGGGGAACCACGATGAATAATTAGCTGCTGTCATGATTCCCTGCTGAATCCAAAGAAGCTCCTAGATATGTATATCCCTTAGTGTAAATAGTGAGGACTATTCTCTAAAGAGGTTCTCGAATTATGTCCATGAAAGAGTCACCTCATCATGAGTTTGGATAGTGAAACTCCACCATCGTCATGTCGAGCTAAGTAGAAGGCTCTTCATTAGGAGAACCATCTACTCTGTTTGTGTACTAACTAGACTGAAAATATGGGTCTCCACATCAAGCTAGCCCTCATTTGCCTGTGGGTCATGATAGAATCAGAAGCTAAGGTTTCTCTTTCACTAGAACTCATGAAGCGCTCTCATCCTATGCTCCTCATCTGCTGGTACTGCGGGAACCATGTGGTGCTTGCAGTATTGCTGGTGCACCACCTAGAGGTAACATCTCAGGATCTGGTCCCTATATCAAAACCTCATTACTAAGGGGGTCATCCTCATGATCAATATGTTGAATCCTAGCTGTTATGAATTTAAGATGTATCCTAAGAGTAAAAAATATGTACCACGATCAATGAGTATATCTAGAGATCCGACTCTAGAAGGGAATGGAAACCACAACCCATTCCTATATGATGCATGTACCATTATTTTTCGTGTAACCAATATTATCATGTATCGAGTTGAAAATCATTTTATAAGAGTCTTGGTTTATGGATATGTTGGACGTTTCATGATCACTAGAGTCCCTATCCTAAAAGGCGAACTCGAAATAATTAAACAATACCAATGTAAAATTGAATTCTCTAATACCACTTTGTCACGACCCATCCTAGTGGGGACCATTTCATGACTCCCTAAGCCCACCTCCAATAGGCCCAGGGATGGTGGCTAGCACTGAGTAGGAATACAACTAACATGGGAGGCATTTCCTATGTACCTATTTGCACACACACATCTACAAGCCCAAAAAATGTTAAAATGTCAAAACCACTAAGTAAAAAATGCATCCATACTAATATATCCCACATCCAGAGTACGAAATAATGTAAATTAAAAAAGCTAAAAATTAATATTCCACCAAAAAAGTCTGTAAACACGAGTCCAACATAAAAGTAATGGTATTGGGACTACTATTGGTAGATGTAGGAACACACCTCTATCTATCTAGTCTTGCTATGCATCGTCTGGTCATGGTCCACCTAGGAATCTATTAAAATTTAGATTATCTTCACAAGACATGACATGTGTGGGAAATGCCTATGTAGGTGTGTGTATAACAATACTAAGTAGGATGCCCCGAACCACAAATCAATATAAAAAAGGAAGGTACAGTAAGATTTATATAGGTATATCTACAGAAAAAATAATAAGAATATCCAGATATACTCAATCCAAGACACATAGTATAGAGCTAAGTCACAACCATTATATACTACTATTAGGAATTCAGCTTAAAGATTGCACGAATCACTCATCGAGGAGAACACACTATTGAGTCTGATAACACTAATGATGTCGACCTGAGACGTGTTGCTCATCAGGAACCATTATGAGAAATATATGCTGATAGTCCTAAGAGAATGAGATACCACATATGAGGATCACATCCAGGTCCATAGGGTGATACCAATAACATAATATGGATTAACTCACTAAGTAGAGGATTGATGCCCTCATAGTGTTGGTCACACTGATACCAATAACTCCAAATAGGGAATGAAAATGAATATATGATCCCAATACCATCCTCTCAGGGGGATTCCAACAACTCTATCTAGAAATCCATGATGAAGGGATCATAATCCTGGGAGTAGAATACAATTTCTACCAACCTTCAGGGAAAAAATATGGGGGACGAACCGTAACAAAACTTGTCCAAAACATGGAGTCCGAGAGGTTTAATTCATGTATAAGGGAGTACATGGTGTATAGTAGGGTCACATGCCATGTACCTTGACCCCAGTTACATCCCATGTAGAATGGACCATGTCATTCAACCCATGTCATGTAAAAGCGGAGTACACGACCTCTAGAGGGGTCACACGCCATGTCCTTATATCTGTGGTCCCACCTGTTTACTCTATCTGTGTGCTAGTACATGGTATCGTCTCATGTATTCCTTCCCATGTTCTAGTATATTGGGTATACCATTTATCAATCCAGTCCATTCTATGTGGGGGAGTACACAACGTGTAGGCAACCTGTGTAATCCACCCCATGCTCGTGCACTTCCTAGGGTACAAGCCGAGTTGTCCTGTGATAAAAACTCACCCTATAGTAGTGAGTACATTATGTGTGAATTTGGTTTTCAAAAACTCATGTTCTTCCTCTTCTCATGTTGATGGATCTCCCAGATCTTACTCTGGTGCTTAGTTCACCTCCGAACTCCAGATTGAAGGTTATCTGGTCACTCTGACACCAATTCAACAAGATTAGGGCCTTTAAATGGCTCAAAAAACATGATTATTGGCGTTCATATTCAATTAAAAAGAACATGGATTAATAACCCTCCATCATTCGATCTCCCACCACAACCACCATCAAACCACTGTTGAGTCATCCTGGTGCCAGATCTATAATTTCGGATCATTGTGTCAAGAATCATCGGTGTAATGATCGAATGTTCAATGTTGGGGGAATGATGGAGAACACACACCAAGAATAAAATAAACTAGTGGATAAGAGCAAAAAAAAATTGTATCAAAGAACCTTGACCTATGTTCATGTTGATATTGGTTTGTCACCATTAGATTGGAAAATGAAACAAAGTAATTCTCTATAATCAAAACCTGAGAAATCCTAAAAATAACCTATCCCGCAATTACGATCAATCCATGGGAAAATATTTTTGTAGATAACTCTGAATTCATCATATGATTTCTAGAATGGGAAATAATAATTGAAATAACACATTCTATATAGATTTGAATAGTTCTCTGGAAAAGATCTGTTGTCATGTCATCACCATTGGCGAGATATGTCAAGATTGATGTCTACCAATATTTGATCATGGGTTCTGTCATCGCCTACTCAAGAAGATTCTATAGATATATCGCTTGAGGACCTCTAGAGGATTCTAGGGTAATGATACTAACATTGGATCTCTAAAAAAGTGGATTATTTATAAATACACCGGTTGTTGTATTGATGCATCGATGAAATAAAATAAATTTTCTTAATTTATTTTATTCACTTAAAACGTCCATGATGACATTCCCAATTCGACCCGTATTGTCCAATGTGGGGTCGCGCCTAAGCTAAAGTTTCTATTATGAACACAACAGTGCCCTCAGGTTTCTGTTTCGGGATCCCATGTTGATGTTTTTCTACTTTTTTAGAAAAACCATGGGCATGTGCTATTTAATATTTTAATATATTTCAAGCATTTGTTCCAAGAACAACATGCCTCAAAATTGTATGCCATCTCAGCACCTAGTCCTGAAATTAATCCATATAATAATTAAAAATAGTACATTGAAAATCCATGTTATTACAAGAATAAACTCTATTTATATCCTTCACCATCGAACGAGGAATGAAACCATCGTTTGCATGTGCAGTGGACTACCGCCTTGCGAATTGATGTAATTAATTTTTCATCATCACCTCCCACGACTGATTATAATGATAAATTAATTTTTAAATTTAAAATTAATGACATATTTATCATTATTTAAAATTAATATGTGATATTTTTTCATAACTTTTTATACATTGAAAAATGCAAATTTCATTTATGCATACGTGTGGATGACCACCTCCACAAAGTGATGTGATTCAATTTTCATTACCTCATTATACAGATACGTATAAGTGTATTTAAAGAAATAATTTTAAATCTGTGTTATAGTGATCTTTATATTTAGATAAAATAATATTTACATTATTTTATCATGAACATTGAAAAATGTAAATGTTACTCATGCGTATGTATGGCCCACTGACCCCATGATTGTAACATAATTCATTTTTTATAACCATCATTATTTGTTGGTTTTTAATGTTTAATTGATGTATATAAATGATAATTATTTCGTCATTATTATTATTTTGGAGATGATGTAATAATGACCTCATTGACCATAGTCAACCTACCTATGCCATTTTGGACATATAAGTCAAATATCATCAAAATATATGATGTGAACTCAATTGATTAATAAATTAAATATAATTTTTTTAATAAGTAAAAATGAATACAAATATGGTTTTAATAAAATGAAATAAAGAAAATAAGTTTATTATTTAATAAGATAATGAATATACATGAAGAGTTGGAATCTAAAAAAGGGACAATTTTCGATAATAACCTTATTTTAATTTTTTAAAGATTTATTATCTAAATATTTATTGTTCATGTACATTTTCTTATATTTATTTTATGGATTTATTTATGTAATACCCTATGTTTTTTTTGTTTTTTCAATTAAATAAATTTTCTTTGATGATGTGAGTTACACGCAACACCATGTTAATCTGGTGTTATAAAGAACACCATAATAACATTATTCTAAACACAACACAGGCTTATCTTGTTCTACATGAGACAATATCTTAGCTTTCTTTATATGAAACACATAGATTTAATAAATCTATGATATATTACTAAAATAGTTATTTAAAAATGATTATTATACCCTAACCTATAAAATTAGTGATACAAATAGTAATAAATAATTTTTAAATAATAAGTATAATGGTTTTATATAAATAAAAGATATTGATAATAAAATACATGATTTTCAGTAAAGTCATTATATGTTTCAAAAAAATTCATAAAAAAATATTTTTATGTATTTTATTCTAAATAATAATAAAATTTGTTTTTGAAACTTTTATAAAATTAATTTGATAAAATAAAATTCATTTTTGAATTTATAATATAAAAATTATCCTACGGTGAAATTATAGAATATTTCTGAAAATATTCATTCTTTTGATGTAGAGTGAAAAATATTGAATTTTAATTAAAAACTGTATTTTTTTATTTTAATTATGAATTAAAATAATATTTTAAATTGATTTTAAAATTAAATTTGTTCAATAATTCATTTATTAATTTAATTTAGGTCATTTAAATCCATTTAATATTGAATCACGATATAAAAACTTTGCAATCTTTGTAACATTTTCTCTTTAAAAACCTCTTTCTTGTAACATTTGTGGGATTATTTTTCAATTAATATTTTCCAATTATCTGACTGTAATTTTGAAAAATGGATTGAATATTTTGAATCATAATAATTTATATTATTTTAAAAGGATAAATTAATTTTTTGCCAAATTGAACAATGAATGTAGTAAAAATTAATTTCCACAGTTAAGGTAATGTTGGCTTCACTAACGGATAAACTTATAAGTTGAGGCTAAACATAACATATAAAATTCTCTAAAAACTATTTTATTGTAATATTTATACCTATAGACCTCTATGATTCTATAATAGACAAATTTTCACACTTGTGACATATGAATAATCTAGGACCACTTATTTCTTTTCAAAAATAACAAGTGTGTTCGGTCCCCCACTTATAAAAGACCACCCCCTTACTCTCTTCCTTACACATTAAAACCTATTTGGCTCTGAAACACCTAAATAAATATACTTCCAAATTTCTTCTCTTCATTATATAATCCTTATTTTTGAAATAAATTCATCATTAGAAGGATTTTAGTGCAATCCTAAAGATGATACCTAAAGAAGATGTAACATTCATCAACGATCGTTCTTGTCTTATTTCTTCCTCCCCATTAAAATTTTTCGTATGATTATTATATGATAACATAAATATATTCCATATAAATAGATTTTTTCTGCTATTTTCATGACGTACGACTATATCTACTTCCATAAGATGGGTTCTTAAATCATCATTCATATGTACGTTGGACTACCACCTCACGATCTGATGTCGCCCGTTTTTCCATTACCACCTCTCAAGGTTGGACATAAAAATAGATTTATTGTTTATATATATAAATATATATATGAAATATATGAAATTTATTTTTTTATTTTTATTCATGAATTATTATATAATAAATGCCATCATACTTTCTATTTTGTAGGAATATGATATCATCACTTAAGTGTACAACAGACTTGTTAGAGTTAGTGCCTTAGAAACAAATTATTTTTAATTTATGATAACATGAATTCATGGTTTTTGAATATTAATAAACTCATTATCACATCATGATTATTTATATGTGTAATGTATAATGTGACAACGTCTTAATAATAGCTGTCTCACTAAAAGGTCCTAACGGTTCCCCCCTATGATGAGAATTCGGAAGTGCTCTGATAATGTTATTGAATAAATGTTATATATATAGATGACATAATTTGAGGGAAGAAATGATACATCATATCTATGGTGGAGACTCATATTAATTTTAGTCACATTCTCATGTTGTACGTTGTTGGTAATATCCAGTAGGTTATTATGAGAACAAGATGCATCAGTAAGAAATCCACATTTACATGTGTCAATGGATGTTCCAATATGAAGACATGTGTATTGGTCCTTATACATTAATATTATTATTAATGATTATTATGTGTTGTGAACTTATATGTATTGATAAAAACTATGATGACAGATGTTCACAATGAGGTTGGATATGATGGGTGCATCATGAGTAAGATTTCATTAATGAATAATGTGAGAAAGGATTTTCCCTTATATTTATTAATGTATGTTGATACCTCATGCACTTTTTTGGAATTATATATACTAAATAAATCCATTCACATGGTGTTCTATAGGCAATTTCTATTTTCGGGAAGTCAATGAAAGAAACATCGAGCAAATAGGTTCATGGAACCATCACACAACCTGCTTGATTTGAGATATAAAGATAAAGGGATTACATTAAAAGGTAAGCATTTATATGACGAGACATGTTGTTGTAGCATTAACTTATTTCTCCATGGGTTTCTTGGTGTGTTTCTAGGTTCTTACCTTGGACTTTAGGATGCATCACCTACTGCCATTGAGAAAGAGCCTAAGATGTTCACACACTGAGTTTATCCATAATCTCAGTTAAATAATATATTATTATTTATTATTTAATAGGTTGAATAGATATTCTTCCCATTAATGGTTTAATAATTATTCATCTATGTTTGATGGCATATAAATATTTATTTTCAGATTATTTTATTGGTGAATAATGCAGTGATATTTATTTAATAAATAAATGGATAATATTCAGGGTCCAATAAATATTGAGAAGGAATGGCAGACCAAGTTTATTGGTCTGATGAGAAATAATAATATTGAATATCATTTTATTAAATAATATTTAATTATAATTTTCAAGTTAACAACATGTCAATAAATAATAGTATTATTACTATTATTTGACAAGGGAATTCTCAAGGATTAAATAAATAACTAAGGGCACTTGTGAAATTATTCTATTTTAATCGTAGAAATATTAATTCCCATTTATTTTATTTTCTAATTATCCAGTTTCAGTTATCTTGGTTGTGCACAATGGATTTAGAGAATCCTCTCAATCCTATAGTTCTCCCTTCTCCAAAAATCCTCTTAAGATCGAAGAGAAGTCCTCCCCCATTAGATCAAGGAGAATGATTTTGAAGTGGTTCTCAAGGAGACCAAAGGGAAAAAACACCGGCATAGGGATCTGTTGTACTATAACTCTAAGAGTCCCTCGATAAAATCTTGATATTATTGGAACATGTGAGGATCACCTTTATTGGAAATATACACTTGGTTTCTAGAACTCAATGATGATGAACCACAGATCTATCATCGAATTCATCAATGAAGAATTAATTCCATCAACGTAATTCTTAATTATTTAAATAGATTATAACTAATATGTGATGATCTTCTCTTTTGGATTTTTCATGATTAACCTTTTTCATTTTCTTTTATTCAAATCCATTGCAAACAACATTCATCACTATGTAGATATTCTATTGATCATCAATTATGGAAAAGAGAAAATTTAGGAACAACCGATCACATGCTTCCACTGCATCCAGAACCTACATGTTTGATTAGATGAGTCACATAATTATTTAAAATTATTTAAAGATTGTTGGTTATTTAAAAATTTGTAATTTAGTTTTTCAATTCACGTTTAATCATTATTTTAATCAGAATTTCATGATACACTTTTTCCTCCTTGATTTCTCATAGACTTAATTGATATAGATAATTTAATGAACAAAATCAAACCAAATAACTCATCTGGAGGTGCTATGTAGATCATATATACACTTTGTGTAGTCCCTTTGAGATAGATACAAATCATGTATTCCTTACACATCCTACCCGACTGGTTACCATGTAACACGGGCTCAACACGACGTGTGTCCCATTGGACACACCATGTAGTCCTAAATTTTCTGATATAATATTCACATGCAGAGTTCCAAGGTGTGCATCTTAGATAGATGGTGAAAGGTGTACACACCATGTAGATGAAATCTACATTCCATGTACTCATACCAATTTACATAGATTTAAAATTTATTTATTTTACTATGTAAACTTTTAGACATGTACCTTCATGTGGTCATAAAGATATGACATTCCATGTGATTGGTTTTAATAAACATAAATATTTAAATGTTCATTTAATATATGCATAATGGTTATATCTTCATATCATCTATGATTTATATTATAAGTTGTTTCTCTATGTGCATTGATTTATAACACATGACCGAAAAATCATGTGATTTGTGAAGTACACATCATGAAATTACATGATAAGTCATGTATTCCATATGTCAAAAGAGTAAAATAGTATACGAGTATAATACATCTTGGGTAGAATCAGATGAGTATTCAATGTGTTACCTCCAAGGTAAAAGTTATGAACATAGTTAATTTTAAATAAATTTATTTAATTTGTTTAAAAGTATAAGGGATGGGAATTTAATGGGAATTCAGATAAGAATTAATATAAATTAACTGTTTAATTAATGTTAATACATAATTGATTTTATCAAGATTTATCTTAAAAAAGAATTTTTAATAATTGGATGATAGTTTAATTAAATGCATAATTCATTGCATGTATGTCTATGATGATGACTTAAGACTCGACCTTTTATGTGATTGTTTTCATTTAATTTATTTTTAAATTTAATTTTTGGCCTCTATGCCTTCTCTACTCTTATTATGTAGGGACTATGTTACCAAGATTTATTTTATTTAAACCCTTTTCCCCTCACCTACATGTGAGTAAAATAATATGTAAAGGATGGATCTCCCACACTAGTGGAGCTAGTTCTTGTTTAGAGTTGAGGAAAAACCAATCAAAGAAGATACATAGGTATTCATATGAAAAACTCTAACATGAACCTTAATCTGTTCAAGGTGTTTCCCTCCGAAGTCATCAGTTATTTTATCAACTGCTAGATAAAAAAACCATTAGTAAGGATCACGATCACACCCTTTGTTATTTTATTTCTGTTGAGTTTCATGATTATTTCATAATATATGTTTTGTCATGATCACATAATTAATGAAATTAATGAGCATGCAATATGGAACTAAAATAAATTTTATTATGTGTAAATATTATCAATAAATAGTTAATAACTTATGTAAACCCACTTAATATTTACAAGCATGTGATTAGGGAAAAAATTGGACATTTATGCATCAAATGATAAAATCCCTTAATAAAATATTATGTCGGTATTGCCTTCCATTACGTTGGTAAAAAAGGAACCATAGTTCAAAGTGCTTGACCAGCCAAAGTTGGGGGGATCTCAATTATAGGGGAATTTTGACATGAAGATTTGGGTTGACCTGAATTAGTTAAATCATGGGTTGAATGCCAATGTAACACATGGTATAACTGAGAGGAAATGGTTGAGAAAATCCGTTAATCAATTTTAGGAATGGGGAGTCTACTTAGTAGATCAAGGAAATATGAGTCAATGCAGTTGGCATTTGGAATTCCTACCTAAAACCATTCATGTTACTTGAACAACCAATGTTCGGGTAATGAGAAAGGGAATATGGATCCTTTACACTTTAATTTTCAAGAAATAGCATATTTTTTAGCCAATGGTGAGAGATATTGTGTTTTGATAAAATAGTGGGGGACTAATAAATATATTATTTATATATTAGTATAAACATTATCAGATAAATGATTAAAATCTTCATTTATCTTACTTGAAAAATTGAGAATAAAATGACATCAAACAAATCATTATGATCCATGCTATAGAAGGAAAACCTAATCACAATCACTAATATCCATGTAGAAAAGGCACATACATGTAATCCCTCTCCATGAAAGGAAATTATATGTGCAGGAAGAGCCTATTAATGTTGTGCCTTGTATTGAGGCAAGTGATGAAGAGAAATGTCTCTATGAGAAAAGTATAAATGATGCTATAGATGTATAATGATTCATGTTATCATCCAGGTCCAATGAGATTTTAATCAACCTGATGACATGGACACATATAACATGATGTATCACCTTCTGGATCACTATTATGAGAAAGTGAGGAAAGCGAGGTATGAGATCTCCAATGCTTTTTTACAACTATACATGGAGAGTTTGCTCCAACTGGGCCTAATGTGGTCAAGCATATAGGATACATCAAATGCTTAGACATACTAGGGATTAAATTCTGGGATCAGTTGTGTATAGATGTCATACTTTCATCACTACCCAATACATTCTCTAGTTTTATTGTAAATTATAATATAAAAAATAATGAGATGAGTCATTAGGAACTTCTGACCTTGATTCACCAAGTGGATAAAGAGATGAGGCATGATAAACCCATGGTCATTATAGTGAATAAGAAAAGGAAGAATAAGGAAATGTGGACCAAGACCTATATATAGTCTAAAGCTCCTAAGCATCGTCCTTCCTTGTAGGGGAAGATCCAAGAATATGGTAAGGAAAGGGAAGTAGTGTGTTTTTCATGTGTAAAGCAAGTCCATTGTAAGATTAAATTCAACCAAAATCATGGGGAAGAGAAAAGTGTGTACATTATTGAGTACAATCTTTACATTTCTACGCATTGGGTATTGGATACAACTTGTGGCTCCCACATATGTATTCTAATGCAATAACAAAGTAGATTATGAAATATTTCCAAACGATTTGTGGATCTAAGAGCTTCCAATGGTGAAAGGATGTCTGATCTAGGCAATGGTGACTATCACATTTCATTTCCAATAAGAATTATTTTTGTTTTAAAAGAATGTTATTAAGTACGTATATTTACTAAGAACATAATTTTTGTATCATGTTTAGATATGGATGGTTTTATTTCCAAATTTGGAAATAAAAGTTGTTTCTTTTATAAGTACAACATATGTTATGGTATATAACATTTAAATAACATTATTTATGTATTAAATTATGAAAAAAAAGTTTTGGAAATTAATAATGACCATGTTTCCATGAATCATACAACACACAGATTTGGAATCACTGTCTTGGTCATGTAAACAAGAAGTGCTTGAAAAGGCTCTATCATGATGGTTATTTAGACTCTATTGAGATAAAACCACTTGAAGGATTTCATTTTTGTTTACAAGAAAAAATTAACAAACATCCATTGGGTGGAAATGGTGAAAAGGCCATAGATCTTCTAGTATTGGCACACACTGATGTGTGTGGACCATTTCTAGTAGATTCGTGAGGTGGATATTCTTACTCAATAACTTTTACTAATGTCCTGAGTAAATACATGTATATCTATTTAATGTGGTATAAGTTGGATTCCATTTAAAAATTCAAGGAGTTAAATAATGAAGTAGAGAATCAACATGGTGAGTAGATAAACAAGCATTGATATGATCGAGGTGGTAAGTATCATAACCAAGAGTATATCAAATTTCTATGGGAGTTTCAAATTTTCTCTCAACTCAGTGCACCTTACACACCACAGTTGAATGGTGTCAGTGAAAGGAGGAACCATGACTTGTTGGACATAGTAATGTAGATAATGAGTCATGCAGATCTTCCATTATCTATTTGAGGATATGCATTACACACTACGGTATACACATTAAACTATGTACCAACTAAAGCAACAAACAAAATTCCCTTTGAGTTATGGAGTAGAAAGAATCCCATTTTGTCACATACATGTGTATGGGGTTGTGAGGAAATTTTTGTGGCCTTATTAGTAAACATATTATCACCCTGTGCCACAAGGTTTATCTTTATCGGGTATCCAAATAAAAAATGGGGTACTACCTATAAAACCCCTTAGACAAGAAAGTGACTTTTTCTAGAAAAGTCGTTTTCTTGAGAGGGAGAACATCCTCAAAAGGGATAGTGAGATAAATATTAAATTTTATGAATTTGATGCTCAAGATAAACTAGAGTTGGTATAAGAATAGATTCTATAGGTCCCCATAGAATAATTAGTACCTAAAACATAAGTTCTACATAGAAGCACAAGAGAGGTACGAGAACCTGTGTGATATTGATTTCTTTTTACTGAAGATGGTGACTTGTTGTTTGCTGACAATGATGAGAATATATGATATAAATAAGAATTAGAGAGCACATAAGTTTCAAGATAGAATGAATCCATTAATTCTAAAATGGATTCCATGTATTAAAACCCAGTTTGGGTTTTGGTTGATGTGCTAGTTGATGTAAATACTATTGGATGAAAAGGGGAATTCAAGAGGAAACTGGAGATGGAATGTAATTTAAATACATATAAATCAATCTTAATGGCTAAAAGGGTTGAAAAAAATAAAAGAATTGACTATAATGAATCCTCTTCAACAATTTACATCGTTAAATAAATCATAATTCTACTTATTATAGAAGCTTACCATGACTATGTGATTTATAATATGGATGAAAAAAATTATTTCCATATTGGGAACCATAAAAAAGATATCTATATGATAAAATGAAAAGGGTTTTTCACTCCAGGTGATGCCAAAAAGGATTTTCAAGATGCAGAGATCCATTGATGGATTTAATAAAGCATCCGTGTCATGGAACATTCCATTGGTGAAGCCAAAAAATAATATTGTTTCATTAAGAACTAATTTTAGCTTGGTGTTTACAAGAGATTTAGTGGAAATGAAATCATTATCTCTATAGTATAAGTTTATGACATATTAATTATCAGAAATGACATACTAGTCTTATAATTGGTTATGGACTAGTCAAACAAGTGTGTCTCCTTGAAGGACATATGACAAGCAGCCTATAATATAAGGTGGCAAGATAATTCATTGTAGACCCAGGAGGCTTCTTAGATTAAGTCAAAGTATATACATTGACCAGATACAAAAGATATTTAGTATAGAACAATACAAGATGAGATTTGTTCCAGTGTCACATGGTTTACATCATTCTATGAAAATACATCTCAAACACAATCAGAAAAAGAGAGAATGAGTAATATCCCATACGCTTTAGCATTATGATCAATCATGTATGACATGTTATGTACTAGAATTGATGTTTCCTATGAATTGATCATGCTAGGAAGATATCAAGAAGATCTAGAAGAAAAAAATTGGTATGCTTTTAAGGCTATCCTTAAGTGTCTGAGAAGAAGTAAGGATATGTTCCTTGTATATTGAGGGGATGAGAAGATGGTCATCATGGGTTATGCAGATTCTAGTTTTCAAATAAATCAAAATGATTTGAATCCATATTCACTATATGTTTTCTGTCTCAATGGAGAATCTGTGAGCTAGATGAGTTATAAGAATGAATTTTTCACATATTCTATAGTAGTGTCGAAGTATATAAAGGATTTCGATATATCCAATGAAGCCATTTGGATTTGGAACATTGTATAGGATCTTGATGTGGTGCCTAAAAGTAAAAAACCTATCACATTGTATTGTGACAATACAATAGCAGGGGCTCTTTCAAAATATCCATGGTCACACCAACAAAAAACAACATACTTTGAAAGAATCATCTATTTATGGATTTTCATTAGAGGGGTGAAGTTGTAGTAAGAAGAGTATCCACATAAGAGAATATGGTAGGAAATTTTACTAAATTTCTATCTCAATAGAAGTATGAGTATCATGTAGGATATAGGAGATTGAACATTGTTAGCAATTGGCTCTAGTGCAAGTGGGAGTCTGTTGGAGTTGGTTCCCTAAAACCAAATTATTTTTACTTTATGATTAAAATTATTCATGTTTTTTGAATTTTAATAAAAGAATTATCACATAATGATTTTTCTTATGAGTAACATATTATGTGATAATTTCCTAAGAGTATCTATCACACTAAAAGGTCATAACGGTTCCATGCTTTGATAAGAACCAAGATTTTCTATGAAACAATTCTTGAATAAATTATTTATATCCAGATGATATCATTTGAGGGAAACAAATGATATAGGCTATCAGGGGTGGATACACATATGACTTTAAGTCACCTTCTCATGGGGTACTCCCTTGGTAATATCGAATAGAATATTATGATAATGTGACCCATCAGTTGGAAATCCAAATTTACATGTGTTATTGGTTGTTCCTTTCCGTTGAAATGTGTATTTATCCTTAGAATTTATGATTATTATGAAGGAGTATAATGAGTTTTTGTTGACACTCCTTTTCGTTACATTATCAGAACGATTGGAAAAAGGGAATATCTTAGCTCAAAGTGATTAAACCATTGGACAAATATCAAAAATTGAAAAAGGAAGGAATAATAAGAACATTGCGCAAGGGTTGCACAAATTCTACAATGGTCGTGCATGTACACTTTTGTGCCGCAGTTGGTCGGGCAAGTCACTTGCACGCCATAAGTGATAACCGCCCTGTGTCTTCTCCAGCCCATAAATACCCCCGGTGGGCCCCCCATTTCGGGAGGAATATTTCCAGAATTCAGATACAAATCTCTGAACGCCCAAGTCTCTTCTTCAAGTCTTCCAAAAACTTATAAGGTAATTCTTTACCAAGAATGGAAGGTCTATACAAGAGGAATAAGGTCTATGTACTAGAAATCACTAATACCTGCATGCCTAAAGCGTTTTACCCTTAAGGGAAATGAACATACTTGCATGCCTCCTTATCTATTAATTAAAACTTGAGCTCCCCTCTTCTAGAAGTACCACAGGATAATTATAAAGGCTTTAGTCAAGGATCTCCCAAGTGTTACCCTACTAGTTAACAATCGTGCAAGTACCCATGTGTCGCGCAGGTATACCTGCGCACCCAGGACTTGCACGCCCATTCAGTACCTACGCGCCTGCCAGGAATTGCACGCCCCTGCCTTTTTGGTTTCCCTTCTGTCCCATTTAACCCCTATTATACCATTCCTTTTCTCCTATTCAAGATTCACTCTTCAGGACACTCTTTAAAGTCATTTATGGCATGTTTTATTGGTTGACTTCCTTATCCGAAAGGAATTCCATGAAACATCTCTCAAAACCTTGTGATTTACACAATTTTTTTCAATAAAATTAAAGATTTCATTCATTCAACCTAATCCTTTAAGATGAGAGAAACCTATTACTGGGCATCCTCTTTATGAGTAAGCCCCAAGTCCTTCCGAATCTGGGCATTCTTTTTAGGAGTAAGCCCTGTGTCCCCTAATCTGGGCTTCCTTTTCAAGGGTAAGCCCCAGTCTCAAATATGGGCATCCTTTTTAGGGGTAAGCCCCAAGTACCTTAATTTTTCAAGTCCCTTAACCTGGGCCTTCTTCTCAGGAGTAAGCCCCAAACATAATTTCTCTTAACCATTCATAATTTACTTTTGATTTGGACTTCCTTCTCAGGAGTAAAGCCCAATCATAAGTCCCCTCCTAACTTGGGAATTTTCCTTAGGGGTAAGCCCAAGATTAGAGTATCCAAATCTTCATAAGGCACATATACCTTTATAGACCCTTTTCATGGATTTCTTCCCTAAAGTAAATCTTAATCCTCATCTATTTGGGTAGTCATAAACACATAAGCCCCACATCATGGCATTTTTCGTGGCACAATTGTCTGGTTTCACCAATACCTCTTGTTTCTCACACCGAGCATGACTCACGTGAGCTTAGAGAGTAAGAGTAATCATGACATATTTCTTTGAGCCATCCATCATGCATAAACATCATACTCCCTTACTCAAACTACGTGGGTTCTGATTACTTTTCCAAAACAAAGGATACGTAGGTAGCCTATCTGCGGGTACGATCCCAACTTTGAAATAATCCATGTCCTTCTGAATGACAATAAAATTCAAGTGCCCCACTAAGGGATTTAAAACCAGTATTGTCATCATAATGACCAATAGAATTTCATGTAATAAAGGATACCATTGAATAAGAATCTATAACAAATACAGATGATTCTCTATCGATGAAGAACCTCGAATACATATAAAAGATTCTCTAAATTTCCTATATATCAATCATTGATTGTCAGATCTAAAGGAAAGCTCATTTTATACTGGGTAATGTAATAAGGATTCACGAACATAACTTATATCTATAAAGAGAGTCCTAGAGTAGACAATAATTCCCCTCAAATAGGTGTGATGAGTCCGACCTCCCATCCACTCGACCAATGCAAATTCCTAAGCCTCATCAGTCCACAACTAATGAGCACCTACCTTTGGAAAGTAGGTTCAAATGGATATGGAATCATTGGATGTTTTCTGTTCTACAAACAAACCCATTAGAAACCGATTGGAATGTTTGAACCTTAAATCAATGAGGTTATTACCAATTCTAGAGGGAAACAAAAAATGGTGAACCCAACGTGAATCCTTAACCATGTTAAAATGATGTTTTACTTATTTGTTTGGACCCTATTTAAAACTCAATGAGATGGCCAACAAAAACAATCATTGACATATGTGCTCATCCAAAAGATGTAGTGGCTGAATTTATCTTGATTACGTCTGTTATATCAAACACGCATCTTTTCTATGATTTTATGCATTCTAAGAAATGTCTGCTCTCATGTTCACACCTGTGAATACCTCTGTTGCGAATTCCATTACTGCTACTCCTACTGGATCGTCGCCCTCTCTAAGGATGACATCACCTACTCAGCATCTTCAACACTGGTTATCAAATGCGCTGGTTAAGGAGTACCGTCAAAATGGTACTATTCCAACTCTGGAGGCTGCTCGACGAGCCCTCCAAGTGAACAATTAACCCTGGACGTCCGGACAGCGATGACCAGTGATCAAGAAGCAGGCGGTGCTAAGCATAGTATCCAACTGTTTCGGGTTGTTATCCCCAGAAAGTAATCTCCAATCACTCCCATATTCCGAGGAGGTGAATGAGCAGGTCCCTCAGGGCCTTAATTCAAGCAGACATTAGTCCTTCCCGAGGGATCCCATTAACAATCGCTGCCAGACTCGTGCGGCAGTGCACCCTCAACATGATGAGGGTACCAACTCTAGGCGTTCGGCTTAGGTTCCTCGAACTAGAGAAGGCAAGCCGAATCACCAGAGGCGAAATCTGGTTAATAGTGAGTAGGGTCTCATCTCTGCCATCTCCGGATAAGTCCACCAACCTAACTTGGTGGAAAGCAATGAGCGGGCACATACACCCATCCGTTTTAATTCCGCTGTCCACCAGACTCGTCTGGCAGCATCACGCCAATCCCACCAGGCAATTCCGGTGGATTAATATAGGCCGGAACATACACCTGTTTATACACCATCAGCTAGTCAGTAGGCTTGTATGACTACATATGATTGATCTCTTCAACCACATTTGGCGAAGTGCAATCAGTAGGCACATACACCTGCTAGTACTGATCAAGCCTACCAACAGTCTCACTTGGTAGCATTCAGAGAATTCAGTCGGAAAGCTCCGACAACAAAGAGGAGGCAGACTCAACTCTCTGCCCCTACACTTGAGTACTATTAGGATTCCTGACTAGAAAAGGAGGATAAGAGAAGGCACATACACCTACTCTAAGCACAAAATGGACGTATATCCCCGTTTCGGCAGCTGAAGTCACCAAGCATATTCTATAAATGGTGAAAGAGTAGAAGAAAATCCCTGCTAATATTCTGGATGCTTGCTTGGATATTATAACAGCTTCAACGACATCTCAGGGAAAGACACATAAATCTATCCCTACTAGTAGAGGGACACATCAACAGTTCACTCTGAAACAGACACACACATCTGTTCCAGTCCAAGAGGGTTGTGGGGAATACTCCCCCATATCATACGGACAACCAAGTCAGGCACATACACCTGATTTGAGTGGAGATCGTTAGCCTAACTTAGCCATCTCTCCTGATCAGGCACGTACACCTGCTCAGAGCAGCCACTTTCATCATCAAGTGGTTTCCAAGGAGTGTAAGAAGGCGTCTAAGAAGAAGACCCGCCAAACACAGTCAAGAGATCAAGATCCAATCTGTAACAAGGCCTTGCTCGATGCTGGATTTCATGAAGCCCTCAGACAGTTATCTGTTGGAATTCAAGATTCTACTCCCTCATTTCCCAATAGTGGGAACATTAATTCTAAAGGTCTTCAATATACACATCCACATGAAGGCTTTCTTAATGAAAATTTGGTCGATCTTGAAGTTTCATCTTCATATGAGAGCCACAAGAAACCTCTGTGTGGTTAGAAGACCAAGGAGCAAGATATGTCATCTTTTGCTGTAACCCACCCTATGATGATGAATTTTGCTTTGAAAGTCCACTCCGCAGTAGTGATGCACATTTCCCGGAAAATTCTCCAGTGGAAAATGCAGTACTGAAAAATCCCTCTTATCTTGAGGAACTTGCAAATGAGAAACTAGTCATGTGTGATGCTTTATCTCTAGCAGGTGAAATAATTTCTCAATCATAAGATAGCCCAGGGTGTAGGTCATTCTCCAAACCACCCTTAAGTCATGAATATTCTAGTTTGATCAGTGATTTCTCTACCAATTTTGTTTAATCCGATGAAGCAACAAGGAAGCACCAGTTCTGGTCAAATCAGGTAGAAGAATATTCATTGAATGATAAAGAGGAAATGATGAACATGAGAAAACAACTGGCAAAAGGCGAAGTGCCAGTCATGTTTTGGCCTCTGGATGATTCTCAGTATGACCTTCCTGAGATGTTGAAGGAATATGGAATTCATGATATTAATCTCAACATATGGAAAACTCTTTGTGAGTTGAAAAAGAAAGTATTATCTTATGATGAATATGAGAGTCATGTTAATATAATATAAGGGTTACAACATCAGATTGATTTGACATCTCTATCAGTCTCTCGATATCCAAAGGCTGAAAAGCAGCAGAGAGCCCTTCGGCGTTCATGCCTTGGCACACTAAGAAGATTGTGACAGTTAATTGCCAATGCCCCATCTGGTATTTATGTCAGAGGATGGGGTGTTCATGGAGAACTACATTTCACTATTCTCTACAGTCAGCAAAGCCCACCAAAATTGGTCTCATTCAATGTTATTGCCCATGGCCAGCCATAGTCAATGGGTTTTGTTTGTAATCAAAAGCTTTCCCAAGAACAGGCCTCAACTAGTTCTTCTCAAAATCAAGAATACAGAGAACAAGTTGTTGAATTACTCCTGCATAAATAAAAAGAGAATATTGAACATGCCTCTCGTATGGAGCAAGCACATCATCAAGTGACAGAAGTGTCGGAAAGCATCCATCGGTCTTTCAAGCCGGGTGATAAAATTGGATGTCGATTGATGCATCCAGATATATTCTGGACAATGTTCGGCATGATCATGAGAGATTTTAAGAAAGTCTCAGACATAGCATGTCAAGATCCACCCTAGCTCGCCAGACTGGGGACTCTTTTTAACCCAACCCTCCGAATCAACGAATAGGATTCGAGGAGTTGAGCAAAGACAGCAGGAACAGCCCCAGTCCACTAGACTGGGGACTTTTTCAAATCATAAATCCCCTCCTCAGCAAAATTAAGTCTTCCCTCGATTGGGAAAGAAGACACAAGAGGAACGAAGAGCCAAATTATTAGGAGATTCTCTCCAAATTATGGTTCTCCAAGAAGTTCACGATGAGTCAAATCAATAAAAGGCAATGTCTCATCAGGGGCATGGTAGAAGAAAATATCACAGAAATGTTGATCGAAGGGGTGTGATGAGTTATGCATCAATTAATGTCATTAATTCCGTTGTTTCTGATCCTCCAGAACATGAGGCTCACTCAGGTGACTCAGATGAAGAGGTTCCTGCTCAAGATGTTATACACACAGACACAAATGAAGAAGGTGTGCATACACGAAATCAAAGGTTTACCCAAAATCTGGGTGTTCCTTCAAATAACCCACTTCCCCTACTCCGAAAGGGATCAAACAAGGGGAAGGGAAAGAATTAGGTTACATATCCTTCCTCTAAAGAAGGCCAATCGCTCTCACTAGATAAAAGATTTGCACAACAAGAGGAAGAAATGAAAAAATTGAGGAGGTTGAATGAAGAACTACTTCAAAGTAGTCTTCCTCCTAAGCGTGCTAGAGTTAGTCAGCCAAGGGATTTTTTTGCAGATACTACGATAGATCAGGAATATCCTCCTTTATCAGTACACCCTCACAGGTCTAATCCTACGGGTCAATTGCAACAACAATTGGCATTGCTGCCAACAGTTGTAGTACCAGCTGCCATACCTGTCCAAGCTCCAGTTATTGCACCTACCCAATTCCTAGATCAACCAGATGTTTCTCAAAAGTTAATAACTACCATTGAGTCATTAACAGCTCGGTTAGAGACTATGGAAGGGAAGCGTCTGCAGGTTCAACAAGAAAAGAAATCTTACCCTGAATGGGTAGATTCAATCTCTCCCCCATCAAGTTTTGGGAACCCTGTATTCCCTATATTCAATGGATCAGGTGACCCTGAACATCATTTGATGCATTACGTGTCTTGTTGCGATCCTATGATGGGAACTCCGGAACAAAAAGAAGCAGTGAAACTCAGATGCTTCGTGTGGACCTTGCAAGGACCAGCCTTCGTCTAGTATACAAGCATGAAATCCCGGTCAATTACCGGAGGGGAAGATCTCAGTCAATGATTTCTTCTTCAATTCAGCTCAACTTTTCCAAAGACAATAGTTTTTGACCTTACAAACTGTAAGAAAATGGAGAATGAAAGGGTCTCAGATTTCTTTGATCGCTGGAAGGGATTAACATATTCCCTAAGCTTAGCACTCCCTCAGGATGAAATGTTTCCAATATGTGGGGAAAATTTGCATGATGAGTTGCACACACCACTGATCCCTATGAAATACACAATAGGGTTTCAAGACCTTACTTCAATCTCTCAACAGATTGAAGATTCTGTTATACAGACTATGGTTAAATCTGGTGTAATTCCATCAGCTCAAGGAAGGATAATGTGTAAAGTAGAAACTGCTACAGTTATGCTTAATCAAGCACATGTACCTACTTCTACCTCAAAACCATCATCTTCTTTAAGGGATCCACCTCCTGAGCGTCAAAAACAAAGGATGTTTCATTAAGACGATCAAAGAGATCAATGACAGAAATAGTTTGATGAGTTGAAGAGTAATGTTTATTCTTTCCGAAATGAACAAGTTCTTGGTTACTTCATTTCGGCCCTGGAGAATATTTTGGTTCAGCTACCAAGGCCCAAGAGGCCAAACAAAGAAGGAGATCAAGATCGTCCCAATTATTTCCCATTTCATCAGATGCTGGGGCATCCCATCCAGGAGTGTTTTGTCTTTAATGACCTCCTGAAAAAGATAGTTGGCTCAGGACAAGTCAAACTAAAAGGCTCTTCAGCCAAGGTAGAATGTGTTAATGCTACATTTCTAGAGGAGGAAGGTGAATGGAATGAAGTCAAAAGCAAAAATGCGCAAAAATATGACGATTGGATGGTCATGAAAATGATCAACCGAACTCATGCCATTCTTCAAACGAAATTGAAGAAACCAATTGTGTCTTCTGCTACGGATGCCACAACAAAATCATCTTTAGAGGGAAAATAATCAAAAGGGCAGAACAATTCCATGAAAGAGGAACAATCATAAGAAGATGATTATGTTTCAAAGCCTAAGTTTTCTTTGACTCTGGTAGATTTCATGCCATCTACTTCGAAGCTACGGGCACCGCCCCACCAAACGGCACAACCTAAATTGGCTAGTCAGGCAGAGTATTCATCGGATGAAGAGTTAATCTTTGGTTCTATTAATATGATTGACTTAACAGATCATTATGACAATCACGATTTTGATTTTGATGAGACCGAATTCTCTATATCAAATAGAGGAATCAGAGGGATTTATAGGGGTATGAGATATAGAGGAAGACGTGGATATCCCAGAATCCACTATTAAAGTTCTACCCCTGCTAGAACTATGTATGCAGCAGAAATCCGTGTTATAGCCCTTCAGCGAGCTCAGCAAGAACAAACAATTTCTTCCACCAATAGCAAATTCAGTCCTGGCATAGTTATTCTGCATGACCGGTTGAAGGTTTCATCTTCTTCCTCTCAGCAAGTAAATGGATCTAAACAATATAATCTTCCAAAGCTAGGAATATTGCAAACTCCTATCCCAATACAATATGCATCAACTTCCAAAGCATCAACTTCCAAGAAACCTGCTAAATAACATGTTCCTATTGGGAAACACAGACCTTCAGATCAAAAGTATGACGTATTGAAACACCTGGCCCAATTACCAGCCAAGTTATCAATTCTGGATGTTTTGAATCTATCAAAGGATCTTCGAGAGGCACTCATCGAGGCTTTGTCAAGTCCTGAGGAGTTTGAAACTGAAATTGCATCAGCTGAAGTCTATCATGTAGAGAATAATCCTGCGGAATTCCATGCAGTGATATCTTTTACTGATGAAGATTAAAATTATGTCATGCTTGGACATATTTGACCTTTGTACATATCTAGCATGGTCAATGGTGTAGACATCCGAAGAGTATTCATTGATAATGGTTCAGGAGTCAACCTCATCCCCATTTGTACACTTCGTCGATTGGGCCTTAAGGAGTCCAATTTATCTCCTTCTACTATGATGTTACAAGGATATGATAAAAATGAACAAGAACCACTGGGCATGATTATGCTCAGAACTCAGTTTGATGATCTTGTATCAAAATCAGATTTCATGGTTTTTGATCAATACTCGGCCTTGAACATCTTGTTTGGAAGACCCTGGCTACATCAACATGCGGATATCCCTTTATCATACCATCAATGTCTCAAACATTGTTTCTATGGTCAACTTGGGACATTTTATAGTGATAAGGCCCCATTCAAGACATGTGAGTCTCAACACATTGAGGTGGAATTCTATCACATGAAGGGAAAGGATAAATCCACAACCAGATAGACTATCAAATTTAATGCTTCTTATGGTTTGGAAAAGATTCCAGTAAATCCGTTTGCACTTGTGAGTACAGATTATGTGTTTCCTATCAGTCAAATAGACAGGATAGACCCAAATCAAAATACTCTTATAGAAAGATCCTTAATATCAATTACGGAAATTGAGCCAGATAACATGGGAGAAATTGGTGATCCCCCAGGCTATGATAAAATCTCAAGTAGAGATGTCTTCGTTTCATCTTCTAAAATCCAGCAAGTCTATACTTCGCCAACCATGCCAGAAGAAGTGATAGCGACATCAGAGGTGAACAATGATGTCGATTCACAATCCATCATCTCCTCTTTATTAACCAAGGAAGACCCTTCATAATCAATTGTGTCGGAAATGGAAGCCTCTTCTTCAAGATGTTCAAGTTTTAACATCTCTTCTGAACATGGAAATTTTGCTTCATCATCTACTATGCAAGTAGAAATGGAAGAAGTAACACATGTTAAAGAAAAAGAGGAAGATCTCAGAGATTCTCCTCCAGCATTTGAAGAGGGTATCTCCACCACCGTGGATGAACTCAGAGAAATAAATCTAGTTACAAAAGAAGTTACACGCCCCACTTTAATCAGTGCGGCCATGACTCTTGAATAATAAGAGATGTGTATTTACTTTTTAATGAAAAATAGAGATATATCTTCTTGGAACTATACAGAAATTCCAGGGCTTGATCTTGATGTTGCCACTCATCGCTTGGGTTTTCCAGAAAAAGATCGAGGATTTAAGAAAGCCGCGAGAAGAACACACCCGACTTATGCTTCCAAAATTGAAGCTGAAGTGGATTAGATTAACAAAGCTAACACCATCAGAGAAGTTCAATATCCCATGTGATTGGATAATGTTGTTTTTGTAAAGAAGATGAACGGACAAATTAGAGTTTTCATCGATTTCAGAGATCTTAAACAACATTTTCCTAAGGATTATTTCCCAGTTCCGATTACAGAACTTTTAATTGATGGAACAGCTGTCTATGAAGCACTTTACTTTATGGATGGATATTTGGATATAATCAAATCCGAATGGCCCTAGAAGATGATGAATCCACAGCCTTTAGGGCCCCTCACGGTGTGTTTTGCTATCGGGTAATGCCCTTTGCCTTAAAGAATGCAGGTGCAACATATCACCGTGCCATGCATCCTATCATCAAACCCTTTTTAGGGATGTTTGTTGAATGCTATGTGGACGATTTGGGGGTCAAATCCAAACAACGTTCTAATCACCTAGCTGATTTCGAAGTCATATTCCACAAGATTCGACAACATAATTTGAAGATGAACACCTTAAAATTTGCTTTTAGGGTAACATCAAGAAAATTTCATGGCTTTGTTGTACGCCATCGTGGTATTGAAGTAGATCCTGAGAAGACCATGTCAATCCTTTGTATGTCACCTCCTCGAAATTTGAAATAATTAAGAGGACTTCAAGGACACTTAGCCTATATTTGGCAGGAAAAAGTTTACCATTTACCAAATTGATGAAGAAGGGAGTCACTTACCAGTGGAATGAAGAATGTCAAGAAGAATTCGATATTCTCAAGAAATACCTCCTGATCCCACCGGTACTTATGCCACCTATTGAAGGAAGGCCACTTATCCTTTACGTGACAGCCTTAGAGCGATCATTGGGTGCCTTTCTTGCTCAAAAGAATGATGTTGGGAATGAAAACAACCTCTACTACCTTAGTCTGACTATTCGTGAAGCAGAAACCCGGTATTCAAGTATTGAGAAGTGTTGCCTAGCATTAATCATTTCACTTCAGAAGTTGAGACACTACCTGCAACATTATGAGGTCCAATTGGTATCTCTCAATAACCTGCTCAAATTCATCCTTAGTTGTCCAATGCCTATAGGACGTTTAGCAAGGTGAGTAGTTATTTTGCAGTAATTCGACATTCAGTATGTTCCTAAAAAGGCAATAAAGGGCCAAGCTCTAGCTGATTTCTTTGCTGAACATCCTTCAATGTAATATTCATCTTCAGATATGGAACTCCCTGATGAGGAAGTCTTCTATATTCATTAATGTCCTCAGGCATGGGAAGTGTATTTTGATGGTTCTTCCAGAAGTCCAACAGGGAGGAAAATGTAAAATCCTAAATTCAAAAAAGTTGTCTAAGGAATTGTGCTCATTTCTCTAGAAAAGGCAGTGTTACCTTATTCCTTATTATTATGGGAAGGTGGTACCAATATTGAAGCAGAATACCAAGCTCTCATCACAGGCTTGGAATTGGCCCTTCAAGCACAAGTGAATCACTTAAAGGTGAAAGGAGATTCAGACCTGGTAATCAAACAAGTCAATGGGGATTATGCCATCAGATAAAAAGAACTAATTCCTTTGTATGATTATGTTAGAGAGTTAATGGCAGAATTCCATTTGGAACTGACATTTTCTTTTGTCCCAAGATCACAAAATACTCAAGCTGCTGCATTGGCTAATATAGCCACATCTCTGGAAGGTCCAAATTGGGACAAGACAACCATCAGTATTGCCCCCCGTCATGAAATTTCACCTTATGTTCGAATCAGAATAGAGGAAATTAATGAAATTAGTCCCATTCCTAAACTATATGGTCATACTACTGGATGGATGTCACCTATCAGGGAATACCTTCAAAATGGAACACTTCCATCTGATAGAGCCGAGAAAGAACAAATCTGGCGACGTGTGGTCAATTTTACTCTTTATGATAGCCCAGATCACCTAGAGGAAATTCTCTACAAACATGGTTTTGATGGAGTTCTTTTTAGATGCATTTATGGAGAAGAGACAATGGCTATCATGAAAGAAGTGCAAGCAGGATTCTGTGGTGCCCACCAGTCTGGACATAGACTATCTGATCAGATTCAAAGGCTTGGGTAGTTTTGGCCTTCAAAGATACAAGATTGTGTTGATTTCACAAAGAATTGTCATTCATGCCAAGTACATGCCAATTTCATTCATCAACCTCCAAAGTTGCTTCATACAGCTACATACTCGTGGCCATTTTACACATGGGGAATGGATATGGTAAGACCTTACCCTTCAACTATGGCCAAGCAGTTTAAATATATTCGTACTACTACTAATTTCTTTTCCAAATGGGCATAGGAAATACCTCTCAAGGAATTCAGTTCAAAATGCATTGTTATCTTCATCAAGACTAACATTATTACCATATTTCGTGTCCCTCATACCATACTAATGGACAATGGCCCCAACTTCTGTTCATCCGAGGTGAAGAAGTTGTATCAAGAATACAACATTAAATCCAATCATTCATCTCAGTATCATATAGTGTCCAACGGCCAGATAGAAGCCTTCAACAAGAATCATTCAAATATACTGCAAAGGATGGTTAATAAAGATAAGAAGACATGGCCTGATAAACTCTTTCATGCTTTATGGGCTTATCGGACTACTACCCACACTGCAACGCGGTCAACTACATATTCATTGGTATATGGAACAGAAGCAGTCTTACCCATTGAAATTCAACTACCCTCGCTCAGAGTAGCCATTTGGGATCAGTCCTCTACAGATGAGCAATCTCAAAAGTGATTGAATGAATTGGAATGGTTAGATGAGAAAATATTGTGCACACTGCACCACATGGAAGTTTATCAGAATCGAATAACACGAGATTTCAATAAAAAAGTTTGTCTTCGTTCATTCATTTAGGGAGAACTGGTATTAGTTCTCAGAACTCCAATGATACCATGAAAGAAACCTCCCAAACTTGAGCCAATGTGGTATGGACCTTATTCAATACATAAAGTCTACTACAATGGAGCTTATTCATTAATCTCAATGGATGGAGAACTCATCACTACTTCATCCAATGCCATATTTCTGAAGAAGTATTTTGTATAAACACAAAATATATCATCAATGGTCTAGTAGGACCTTAAACTGCACCACCATCCTACATGACATTAAAACTGCTCATCACGTCCAACAAGACGTTAAACTGCATAACCAATGGTCCATGCATATGACCATAAACTATTCACATTTTCGTCTAACATGACGTTAAACTGTGAAAAAATTCCCTAATTCGTCCAACATGACCTTAAACTGTGTCCCCTTCATCGTCCTCGCTATATGACGTTAAACTATATAGAAATGGTCAATGCATACGACGTTAAACTATTTTCATATCCCTTACGTCCAGCACGACGTTAAACTGTGACGTCCTAACTATATAACGCTAAACTGTATAGATGTCCCTTATGTCCAGCATGACGTTAAACTACACAATCTAGGGTCAATGCATATGACCTTAATCTATTATCACTTTCATCCAACATGACGTTAAACTGTGTCCCCTTTATTGTCCCTGATATATGACGTTAAACTATGTAGAAGTCCCTTAGGTCTAGCATGACGTTAAACTGCATAACCAATTATCCATGCATACGACCTTAAACTATTGGCACTTATGTCCAACATGACACTAAACTGTATCATCCCTTTTTCGTCCAAAATGACATTAAACTGTGAAAAAAGTCCCTAATACATCCAACATGATGTTAAATAGTGTACTCTTCTGTCTTTACTGCATGACATTAAACTGCACAATCCTATTTTTTTCCAACATGACATTAAACTGTATTGTCCCTATCATGCTAGCTACATGATGCTAAACTATAAAAAACATTTAATACATCCTACATTACATTAAACTGTACTTTGTCTCTGCTACATGACATTAAACTATGCAACACCAACAGTCCTAACTGCAAGTCTTTAAACTGCATAGTCCCTTTATTTGTCCTACATGACATTAAACTGTGCATCATTAGGGTTGTTTTTACCTCTTGTTTCTCACACCGAGTATGACTCACGTGAGCTTAGAGAAAACATCAACCATAACACTCTCTCTGGGCTACTAACCATGTGTATGTCCCAACACTATTTTTTAGGTTGTTGTCCCCAAGGACAACTTGATCACTAATTCATTCTTTAATTAAACTACATGGACTTTGATCCTTGCCTTCTAGGCTGGGTACGTAGGAAACCTCCCAAGGTTCAAGCCCACAACCAGTCTCTTCACATCGGTTCACCTCCATCTCATACGATGTTGATTCATTAAACCGCCCCTAGAATCAATATCTTTACATTGGTTCACATTCGTCCTTGCCATACGATGTTAAAATATACAACACTTTTTTCCAGTATGACAATAAACTACAATATTCTTTGATACGCTCACCTGAGAGGGAATCATTATTTAAATTTATTTTCAACAATGTTTCATTTAAAAGACTACATGCATACATGGCAATACCTGAACATTTTATCTTGGGTTAAACCATCATTGCACTAAAATCCCCTTTCACCCTTCACATGTACGAACCTAATTTGTATAGAGGGTAGTTATAGAAATACATGCGCTTGATTCCCATCCTTATGGGATATGTAGGAATGTTCGAGTGTCCCTCAAATCCAGCCCCAAGTCTTTGGGCCTAAACCCAAATTCCTATTTCAGTCCCTTGGCTGAAAAGCCCCCATGAAAACACACACTGTGTATTTCTTATAATGGTCCGATATCTATGACCCTAAACTAAGATCTCTTATACTTTTTCCCACACGACGTTAAACTATATATAAATAAATATGTATGGATTGATTCCCATCCTTATGAGATACGTAGTGAAGTCCAACATTTGAATTCAGGACCCAGCCACAACATGATTATGGTCAGCATTGATCTGTGTATCTCTACATACATTGGACAATACCCATCTTTATGTGTCATAATCCCAACCGTAAATATTTTCAGATCTTCATAACCCTTTTCTTGACTTCTAGTCACAAAAATGTCAAATTTCTGAGAGTTCTTTTTCCTGACTATGCAGTATGTTCCCTTAGGCGGCCTTTCATAAACAGTCTCCATAACAGATTTGTCGGCCAAAAGATACTATTATTTGACTATACATCCAATGCCCTTAGGTGGCCCTGCATAATTCGACCCCCTAACGGGTTTTTCAGATACTGGTAACTTCATTCTTGGGAATAAATCCTCTTTTGTCCGTATTTGTCTTAAATAACAATATGTAGGGATCCACAAAAATAACCATCCTTAACATACTTGTCCCATATCCTTTTCCATGATCTGAAAGCATTCAAGTCAATGGTTTATATTCTCCTTCCCTCTATTTGGGTCATACCTTCTTAGGAGTGATGTCCATCCAGTTCTTCGATAATATTGTTTGGAAATATCTTCTCCATATTCAAGTACCTCTTTCCATGCAACAAACTCTATACTTTGGAAAATTTGAATCTCCATAAACATTCACTGGCTTTTTATCACTAGGAAAGTAAATTTCTGAGAGTTCTTTTGCCTGACTATGCAACACGTGCCCTTAGGTGCCCTTGCATAAGTAGTCTACATAACGGACATGTCAGCCAAAAGATGCTATTTATTTGACTATGCAGCCAATGCCCTTAGGTGGCCCTACATAATTCAACCCCCTAACGGGTTTGTTAAATAATTTTAACTTCATTCTTGGGAATTAATTTTTATAATGCCTTTTTAGCTCTTTTTCATATCATTCCTCAGATTCAAATATTATTAAGTCATATTTTACATATTTTCCCTCATACATGAGTATGGTAATATGTTTTTAGATGAATTGTCAAGGAATTGAGTCAATTCTAAATCATTCGGTCAAAGCTATTTCGACCTTAAAAATTAGCCTCCTTATGTCCAAAGTGCATGACATTAAACTTCCCACAAAAGAAAACGGAACTCTGAATAAAAAGTCATGTTCTAGCTCAATAAACATATATTTGTATGATTTAGTTAATATTGAAAAATTAAATGATTCAATTTTTGTAGGGTTATTTATATTAATCCTTGTAAAAATCAAACTATGCCTACTAGGCCCATTGGCTTAGGTAAAATTTAAAGCTGATAGAAAAATAGAATCCAGGTACAAATGAATGAAGGTGAAAGTTTTTTTAATTGATGCACAATAGTTAGAAGGACATCCACATACTGGAGTCTCTTCTCTTTTTCAGGAATTACAAATGAATTTCAACATAACCCTTCATTTGATTTACGACATCCCGAGCGTCATCTGCAACCACCTAGAATTCATTCTTTCAACTGGATACAATAAGAGATGAAATGATACTAGCTCTTCTTGGAACAATAGTAAAATAACGTTCTTGAGTGCAGTTTGAGAAAATTTTCTACTGATCAAACAATGGCTCTGTTTCTGTCCAAGAGACTTGGAAGATGGATACATGGATTTGAGAATGAAGCATTGGAAGTAAAGAGCCATTTGGAGAGAGTAATCTTTTTAGATATTGTTCTAATACCATATTTGACTTCTCTCCACCAAACGGCAGTGGAAATCATTTCAGCCCATGGGTTTTCCATTTTCATATCTGCAAGGAAATGGCATGCAGGAAAAATTTGAAAGTTCATGCCAATGTTGTTGCAATTAATTCACATCATAACCGAAATAGAGGATTATTAGTGCAGCTGCATCTTAGGCATACAATTATTTTCATATGGAACATTGACTCCTTGCAGATGACCATGACCATATAGAGGCAGGTAGATGCTCTGTGGGAAATTAGGATGATATTTCTTCAAGTACTTATCCAAATCTGGGAGAGTGCTATCGTAGATAACATAGTAATCATGGCCAACAATGTTGATCATATCATCAATCCATTTTCTATCCAGTCCATCATCCATTTAGATTCTCTTGGGAGCCATTGATTCTTCAAAAAAGTTTAATAATTAACTCTTAATAAAGTTAATTTTTCATAAAATTTGTGAAAGAATTCGAAAACATGGCACAGGCATTAAGGCGCGCAAGTCTAAACTTGGCGCTCAAGTGTGATATGTCACGCAAGTATAATGTGCCGCGCAAGTTTTTGGCATGCCAGTATCACCGCATAAGTCCAAATACCTATACCACAGTGTGAAAGCAAAGAAACATCAGAAAATAGATCAAATTGCACAGTGAAGGCAACTTGCGCAGTGAGAGCTCGAAGGTTTGAAATCCGGATGCTTTGTATAGAAATGGGGCTGCATATTTTTAGGCCAGGACGCACCCTTGCACGTCGATGCCTGCGTGCTCAACACTTGCACGCCGCGCTCTGCGCCCCCAACACCTATGCACCACCTTTACTTTGGTTTTCTTCTTTTACTCAGAGTCACATCTTCATTTCTTTCAGATCCAACTCTATGGGGGGAATTTTGTTGACACTCATTTTCGTCACATTGTTTGAAAGATTAGAAAAGGGGAATATCTTAGCTCAAAGTGATTCATCCTTTGGACTACTATCAAAAATTGACAAAGGAAGGAATAAGGATAACATTTCACAAGGGTCACAGAAGTTCTACACTGGTCGCGCATGTACACTTGCGCACCGTAGTTGGTCGCGCAAGTCACTTGCGTGCCATAAGTGATAACAGCTCGGGGAATTCTCCAACCTATAAATACCCCCAGTGGGCCCCCCATTTTGGGAGGATTTTTTTCCAGAATTCAGATACAATGCTCTGAATGCCCAAGTCTCTTCTTCAAGTCTTCCAAACACTTCTAAGGTAATTCTTTACCTAGAATGGAAGGTCTATACAAGAGGAATAATGTCTATGTGTTAGAAATCACTAATACTTGCACGCCTAATGTGTTTTACCCTTATGAAAAATGAACAAACATGAGAGCCTCCTTATCTATTCATTAAAACTTGTGTGCCCCTCTTCTGGGAGTACCTCAGGATAATTCTAAAGGCCTTGGTCAAGGATTGCCCAAGTGTTACCCTACTGGTTAACAATCACGCAAGTACCCATGTGACGCGCAGGTATACCTGCGCGGCCAGGACATGCGCGCCCACGCAGTACCTGCACGCCTGCTAGGACTTGCACGCCCCTACCTTTTTGGGAGCCCTTCTTCCCCATTTAACCCCTCTTATACAATTCCACCTATCCTGTTCAAGATTCAGTCTTCAAGACACTCTTCAAATCCATTTATGGCATGTTTTCTTGATTGACTTCCTTATCCGAAAGGAATTATGTGAAACATCTCTCAAAAACTAGTGATTTACACATCATTATTTCACTAAAATTAGAGATTTCATTCATTCAACCTCATCCTTTAAGATGAGAGAACCCTATTACTGGGCATCCTCCATAGGAGTAAGACCCAAGTCATTCCAAATCTGGGAATTCTTTTCAAGAGTAAGCCCCATGTCCCCTAATCTGGGCTTCCTTTTCAAGAGTAGGCCCCAGTCTCAAATATGGGCATCCTCTTCAGGAGTAAGCCCCAAGTCCCTTAATTTTTGAAGTCCATTAACCTGGGCCTTCTTCTCAGGAGTAATCCCCGGCCTTAATTTCTCTTAATCAGTCTTAATTTACTTTTTATTTGAACATCTTTCTCAGGAGTAAAACCCAATCATAAGGCCCCTCCTAGCTTGGGCATCTTCCTTAGGAGTAATCCCCAAGATTAGAGTATCCAAATCTCCATGAAGCACATATTATTTTATGGACCCTATTCCTGGATTTCTTCCCTGAATTAAATCTTAATCCCCATCTATTTGGGCAGTCATACACACATAATCCCCACATCATTTCATCTTTCGTGGCACAATTGTCTGGTTTCTCCAATACCTCTTGTTTCTCACATCGAGCATGACTCACGTGAGCTTAGAGTGTAAAATTAATCATGACGTCTTTCTTTGATCCATCTATCATGCATAAAAATCATACTCCCTTACTCGAACTACGTGGGTTCTGATTCCTTTTCCAATACAAAGGATACGTAGGTATCCCATCTGCAGGTACGATCCCAACTTTGAAATAATCCATGTCCTTTTAAATGACAATAAACTTCAAGTGCCCCACTGGGTGGCTTTAAAACCAGTATGGTCATCATAATGACCAAGAGACATTCATGTATTAAAGGATACCATTGGCTAAGAATCTCTAACAAATATAGATGATTCTCTATCGATGAAGAACCTCAAATACATATAAAAGATTCTCTAAATTTCCTACACATCAATCATTGATTGTCAGATCTAAAGGAAAGCTCATTTTATACTGGGTAATGTAATAAGGATTCACGAACATAACTTAAAACTATAAAGAGAGTCTCGGAGTAGACAATAATTCCCCTAAAAAGGTATGATGAGTCCGACCTCCCATCCTCTCGACCAATGAAAATTCCTATGCCTCATCATTCCACAACTAATGAGCAACTACCTCTGAAAAGTAGGTTCAAATGGATATGGAATCATAGGATGTTTCCGGTTCTACGAACAAACCCGTTGTAAACCGATTGGAATGTTTGAACCTTAAATCAACGAGGTCATTCTCAATTCCAGAGGTAAATAGTTGCGTAATTATACGTATTGATGAAAACCATGATAATAGATGTTCACAGTGATGTAGGATATGTTGGGTGAGTCATGAGTAATATTATATTAATCAATAATGTGAGAAAGGATCTGTCCCTTATGTTTATTAACGAATGTTGATATCGTAGGACCTTTGGAGGAAATGATATAGCCTAAGTAAATCCATTTCCATGGTGTTCTATAAGAAATTTATATTTCTTATAATTCAAAGAAAGAGACATTGAGAATATAGGTTGATAGAACAAGCATGCAGCCTTCTTGATTGGAGATATCAAGATAAAGGGATTATATTACATGATAAGCATTCATATGAGGTGACATGTGATTTTGGAATCAAATTAATTATCTATGGGTGAAATGGAATGTTTATAGATGATAACCTTATACTTTAGGATGTTTCTCCTAATTGTACTAAGAAATATTCCTAGAGGGTCACACAATAATTGTTTCTAGAATCTCAATTAAGTAATATATTATCATTTATTATTTAAAAAGTTGAATAAATATTATTGTCATATGAAGTGTAATAATTATTAATGCCTGATTGATTTAATATAAATATTTATTTTATGTTTAGTAAGAACAATATTTGTTTATTTATTGTAAAATAATGCAATGATATTTAGTTAATAAATAAATAGATATTATTCAGGATCCGATAAATATTTTAGATGAATGGAGGATCACCTTTGATGGACCCTTGATAAATAATATTATTAATTATTAATTTAATAAATAATATTTAATTATAATGTTCATGTTGTGTGCATGTTGAGAAATAATAATATTAGTTTTATTATTTGACATAGGGATTTTCTGGGATTAAATAAATAATTAAGAGAACTTGTGCAATTGTTTTATTTTAATCTTAGAAATATAAATATCCAGGTTTTTTATTTTTTCATGAGCTAATTTAATATGTCTTGGTTTGGGAAAATATACCTGGAGAATTCTATAAAGCATATAAAGCTCACTTATCAAAGAATTATCCCATGAACAAAGAGTAGTACTCCACCGAATTAAGCATAATGCTTTGGATGTGGTTCTCAAGGTGATCCAAGGTGGATGATGCAAGCACAAGGATAAGTCGTGCTAGCACCCAAATATTACTTAGGCAACATCTAGAGATTTGTGGAAAAAATTTGGATCATGCATAGAGTAAATCTACACTTGGTTTCTAAAACATAATGATGGTTCTCCGCAGATCTGCCACCAAATTCATCAACGAAGAATGAATTCCTTATAAGAAATTCATAATTAATTAAATTGACTATAAATAAATGTTATGATCATTTATCTTGGTTATGGAATGATTAACCTTTTTATTTATTCTTTAATTCATATATATTGTAATTTTAATTCATCGTCTTGTAGATATCAGATTTATGATCGATTTTAGAAAAAAGATAAGTTGGTCACCACCCACCACATGCTTCTGCTATGCTCAGAACCTACAGGACTACTGCCTCACAAAGTGATGTGATTCGTTAACGCTTTTAATGGAATATATTAAGAATTAATTTAATCAAAAATATATTATATATTTCAAATATAACTTATTATATGATTTTAATATATATATAATTTCCTTTTTATTCATTCAAACCAACAAGAAAATAAAAAAAAATCATTAATGTGTACATACGACCTACCATCTATGTGAGCAATGTAATTTATTCCCTATAAATAATTTTTATTTATTATTAAAAAAATATATATATAAATAATATATATGATAATTATATCATGTTTATAATTCTAGAGTTTGTGGAACCATGCTCAAAATAAAAGGACCGAATATATAACAAATCAAAACTTATACAAAAAACAAAACAATAATTTCACAGAACGTATCTTTAATATAGAATTGTTAATAAATGGGTAATAAAAGGTCCTAATATGATAATATATGGTATGATATATATGAATATGGTTCAATAATATATGTTTAATAAAATTTTATTTATTATATAGGAGTTTTGAATGTGTAAAATGGAATTCAAGACTTAAGGAAAGAGATTTTTTTTTTCTGAATTCACCTTAATTGAGATGTACATTATGTTATGTACCCATATTATTTCACAAGGTGTATATACATACTATTTGAAATGTAATATCGTGAATTTATTAATCCTCATGATATTTTAGGTTTCATTTTATGTTATTCATTTATGGGGCTTAAAATTCATTGTTACGAAGATGGTAATGATTTTATGTTATAATCTCAACATTTATCGGGATTTTTGATTCTTAAGTATCAAATACTGAAATATATTGATTTACCTCTCAATAGTTCTCATTAATTTTATTATCCTATATTTATCAATGATATCATCATGTAATGGTACCATATTTCCATTCTATTTTTACTGAAATTAATTAAGAAAATTTTAATGAAAATTTGATTATATTTCTCACTATTGTGGGAAATATGTTTTCTTCCAAAACTATTTTTCTAAAAATTATTTCAAAAATGTGTTATTATTCAATAATTATTTTTCAAAATAAAATTTAACCCATGTTTCACTTTTTTCAATTTTTTAAAAATGAATCTCTATATCATTTTCAAAAACAATGTTTGTTTGGTTTTTACTGAAAATATGGAAAGCATATTTTTTTACCATGCAAGATGTGCATAGTATTTCCTACTCTCATGAGCACTAAATTATTTCATGATTCCCTTCAAAATTATCAAAAATATTTTCAAATAAAATGGATTCTTGTATATTTTGGAAACTCTTGAGATATTAAATAAATGATTTCAATATGAAATTAATTTAAAAATGTTTTTTGTTTCTTAAAATTGATTTCTAAGTGAAAAAGATAATTTCCAGAACAAATTTTTTAAATTATTGCTCAAAATTATTTTACAACTAATATTTGATCCATTTCTGTTACTTATGACTTACTGGGAATATGATATAATGATATAATTCTTATTCTTTCTTTTCATGGTTTATGTTTATTATGAATGTTTGTTTATTAATCCAATTTTTCATTTTAGGGTTATACAATGATAAAATACTTATGAAAACTTATTATATTCTTGGGTTATTCTATGATTAGATGATTATTAAACCTATCTATTTTCTAAAGGTAATTATAAGAAAATTTTTTATGATACCCATTTCATTTAATGGGTTATGATATGATGAATGTTTATGATATTATGGAACTCATATGTGTGATTTCATTATGTGAAGGGTTGGACCTACATCTACCTCAAATGAATTGGATAATGATTTATATATCATGATATAAATAATAATACAATGGGGAGTGAAATCGATTCAGTAAGACTGAGATAGAATGGGGATTGATCTTAGTTTATCAAAGGACTTTGTCCAATTTGATGGTATTTAGAGTGAACCTTAACTAATATGATAGTTTAGGGAGTGAACCCATTCAAATATGATAGCCTCGATAGTGATCCTTGAATAATATGGAAATTATTTTCTATAATATTGTTTATGCCAAAAATTCCATGTCTTATGCCACTATTATTCTTTCATGGATCATGTTATTTGATTTTCTTATGATTCTTGTTTCACAAAAACCAATTTTAAGAAATGATTCTAGATTATGGTCTTTGATTTGCAGGGTATTCTTTTCAAATTTTATTATCAAGTTCTCATACCCTTCTACTCATATTATGCATACATATCTCCCTAATTTACCATTACAGCGAATCTATGATCACCCTTTATTATGTTTCCTCTCTCCAGGTTATGAAGAAATTTATTATATATGATTTGTATAAAAAGGGATTTTGTTATTAATAACATTGTGGGAGAATATATAGCTCACTTATGGACTATTTTTTATGTTTCCATGTTTCCAAAGAAACTAAACTATTATGGTCCTCAGGCAAGTGTTTGTATAACATAATGAGTATTCATAAAAAAATATATTTCATATCTATGTATCTTACTCCTGAGTTGATATGGTTATTATTAGAGGAAAGGGTTATCTAACCTTTAGAAACTATAATTTGAAACTATAATGATATCTATTTAAATATTTCTATGGATATGTCTAAGGATGTATCTAAGGATATGTCTAAGGATGAGTTAGTGTATTAGAAAATGTTCAAGAATATTTGTAAAGGATAGAGGGATTGAATTAAAAGAAATTAAATCTAGTTATTGATACAACAATTGGATGTGGATCATGTGTAGATGTGGATAGGGGTAACAAAACTAAAAAACCATATTGAGCTATACTTGATCAGGAACTAGTGGATGAGTGCGAGACTTGCTACACACCTGGTTTAACAATCCTAGGTGATATTATTTAGAAATTCATGACTCTTTAGAAGCCATCACGAAGGATTTAAATAGAAGATGACTATGAATAAACTGATATATAACTAAGTTTTCATAGATTTATAATAATGTGTCATGATTTATACATCCTAAATTATTTTTCAGACTATGTGGTTTTCTTTGAAGAAAATGTTTCTAACACTTTTCTTTTCGTTTTAGCCTTTGTATATAATCTGAAGGAACTGTGTTAATGTTGAATGAGATAAACAATTCAATGATTTTAATCCTGATAAAGAAAACATTATGGGAGATGGAATAAAAAATATTTTTTTATTCTCAAAATAATTATCATGATATTAATCATATTGGAATTACAAATAATTAATGTAGGGAACAACATTATTTTGAGTTCTTAAAGAGGAAACATCCACCTTCTTTAAGTAGGTCTTCTAATCCAATAATTTCTAAGAAATGGATCAACACCCTAGAAAATATATTCCATATCCTCTTATGTTTAGATCATGGAGAAATTCATTTTGGATGTCTACTATTTGGTAGGTGAAGCAGATCAATAGTGGATCGTTATCAATAATATGAGGAAATAGGATAAAATTGACTCCATGGATTGGGATGAATTCTAGGCGTTTTTTTACATAAGTACATTCCTCATATTCTTTGTATGAAGTTGGAGAAAGAGTTACTTAAGATAAATAAAATGGAAAATGAATCCATTAGTATCTTATAGGAAAATTGTACAATACATACAATGTACAACTCTGGTATTATCATCCAACCAGAATGTATGGTTTATCGATTCTTCAGTGGAATAAAATCAAGTCACCTTAGGGTGTTAAAAATAAGATACTTTAGCAGCTATAAAGAGATTGTTTTATGTGTTATCAAGGTTTAAATGGAGGTAAAAGTTATGTATCATTCTCATGGTTTTGATAATAAGACAAAAATAGAATTAAATGGAAAATCTAAAAACCCTAAAGATGAGAAGATGATATTTACTTTATGATCAATCTGTGGAAAAATTTGTGAAGGAATTTTTTTATGGGGACTAGTAAATGTTTTAAGTGTGGAAGGGAAGGTTATTGGAAAAATTATTTCAAAAGTGGTGGGAAGAAGTTAGAAAATGATACGAATAGAGATAAACCTGTATGGAATGCACCTCTCATACTTTAGTGCTTCAAGGGTAAGTATAATGGGCATGATACTAACTAATTCTCAAACCCCAGGGTTACTGATGATAGTAGAAATCAATAACCTCTTAAGCAGATGGATAAGTGGAAATATCACGTGATTTATATTTTTGAGGAGGGGTATGATTATGACGTGGTGAAAAGTACACTTTCTATCAAATATAGAACTACTAATATCTTATTTGACTCTAGATAAATTGATTATATTATATCTAAATAATATTTTTGGTTATTAATATTCCACCCAAATGTTTAGATATATAATTGTTAGTGAAAAACCATAATGGTATGGTGATCGTATCTCAAGACTATTATTCCTATCAGACTGATATTAGCAGAAATGTGCTTCCGATTAATCATGTCATTCTTCCTCTAATTGAATTTGATCTCATCGTAGGTATGGATTAACTTTATTTTTTCTTAAATACCACTTCAATTGTTGGGTAAGGTAAGTCACAATTGATATTCTAAACCAACCAATGATCATTAATCAATGTGATGATATGTATGAAATTATAATGGAGATCACATCCATTTTATGGGATTTATTACCACTTGTAATTGGTTTTTATCTCAGATAATTGGGGAGAACATTGACTTTAATGCTATGCCTATTGTTTTGTAATTTTATGAAGTGATTCGATAAGAATTTCCAATCCATCCATGAAAATGTGAAGTTGATTTATTAGTAGAACTCATAACTCATTCCACAACAATTTCAATTTTTCCCTATACAATAGCCCCGATAGAGTTACAGAAATTGAAGAAGGAACTCCAAGAACAGCTTGACAAGGGATTCATTAAGACATGTGTTACACGATAGATTGAACCTATTCTTTTTATTATAAAGGAGTATGGATTGATGGATCTCTAAATTGATTTTTGGGAGATGAACAATATCAAAATTAAAAACAAGTTTCTTATTTCCTGTATTGATGAGATGTTTGATCAACTACAAAGAGATCAATACTTTTCCAAGATTGAACTTTATTCAAGATATCATCAATTGATGGTGAGTAAAGATGGTATACCCAATATAACATTACAATCAAGGTATGGGCACTAAGAATATATAGTTCTGTCATTCAGTATTATTATTGAACCTGATATCATTATAGATTTAATGAATATAGTCTTTAGATATTACCTTGATTAGTTTGTGGTAATATTTAAAAGTTATATTCTTATCTACTCAAAGTGAAAGGAAGAGAATTAATACCACTTGATAATTGTACTAAATACCATATGGAAGGAGGAAAAATATTCAAAATTTACCATGTATGAGTTTTTTCTTTATAAGTTTTAATTTTTTGGGTCATATAATCTCAAGACATGGTATATTAGTAAACCCATCAAAATTGGTGGCTATTGAATGTTGACCGGTACCAACCATAGTGACTGAGATCTATAGTTTTCTTAGATTATCTAGATATTATAGATTCTTTATGAATGATCTCTCATAAATATCTAATCCTTTAACCATGTTAACTAAAAAGGAGCCATATTCTTCTATTTAGATTAATGTGAGGAAAATTTAATGAAATTGACGAGAATATTTGTCAACACACCTGTGATTTCATTATCCTTTAGTAGATAAGGGTTTGTAACCTATAGTGACACATCCAAGAGGGGATTGTGATATGTTCTTATACATACTGAAATAGTTATAGCTTTTTCCCTAATGAAATTTGAAATTTTAGGAGAAAAATTACCCAACTCCTGAATTTGATTTATCTAATGCAATTTTTACATTAATGATTTACATGCATTATATTTACAAAGAAAAATATTATATATATACTGATCATAAAATTTTAAATTATATATTCACACAGAAGGAGTTTAATATGAACTATTTAAGATGCTTATATTTTATTATAAATTATGATTGTTCAATACATTACCACCGTAGGAATGTGAAAATGGTGGCTAATGCATTGAGTTGAAAGGATCATGCTACTTTATCCATGATGAGGATCTATAAAGACACAATGCTTGGGGATTTAAAAAAAGGGGCTAAAAATCCTGAAGGAAGGGAAAAATTATTATCTTTATTTATTGAGGGTTCAACTATCTATATATGTGAGTATTAAAGAGGTGCAAATGGAGGATGTAGGTTTGAAAAAGAAGGTTATAATTGTACATGAGTTTAACCTTGATCATGATGGAATGATAAGGTTCATGAACAATGTTTACATTTTGTAACAACTAGGCCACAATGATGGCATAGATACCCCACCTTAATATGTACATTAGTTCCTGGCTTGCTAGGAACCTCTAGATGACCCAGAGACACACGGTCCACAATATGGGGCCCACCCACATGCCCGAACGGGTCATATGACTAATGAATGTCCCCATAGGCCAACACATGTTTATTTCAGTATGATTTTTCCTCACTCACACTCATCTTGGGAATCTTATAAGAAGGTCTCCCATCCTGATCACTACTCCATACAAATCATTTTTAACTATGGAGTTCTAATTAGGTAGTATCCTAAAAAGAAAGGTGAACCATATTGACATGAGTCATATTATTTAGTCATTTAACCCATTTTCATTATAGTGTGTTAAAATCACCCCCTTTAGAGAAAAACAGCCTCATTGTAGATCCTAAACTTCATCCCATGTAGTGTCACCACACTTAATATAAGGTTTTTAATTTGATACCAATGTAACAACTGTGCCTCAATAATAGCATAGACACCCTGCCTTAAGACGTTCGTCAGTTCATAACCCTCTGAGTACCACTAGTTTCCCCATAGACACATGATACCCACCCTCATGCCCACCCATATTTTTTAATGGGACATCTAGGTAGTGGTTGCCCCCAAAAAACAACACATGTTCTTTATAGTGTGATTTTTCCTCACTCACATACATCCTGGGAAACTTCCTAAATGGTCACCCATCTGGATCACTACTCCCATCCAAACACTCTTAACAGTGGAGTTCTAATCAAGTAATCTCACAAAAAGAATGGAGAACCTTGTTTACATGAGTCATATCATTAAGTCATTTAACCCTTTATCATTCTCAGGTGCTATAATAAATCCCTTTAGAGAACAAAATCCTTGTTGTGGACCCTACATCTCAACCCAGGAAGTGCCACCACACTTAAGGATGAGATAAAAATCTGATACCAAGGAAACAATTGGACCTCACTGATAGCATAAACACCCCCTCTTGACATGGTTATCATTTCCTGGACTTCTAGGAACCATCAATTTCCCTACAGCCATGTGGTCACCACACTAGGTCCCACCCAAGTTCCCGAACGGGTCATCTGACTAATGAATGTCCCCACTGATCAACACATTTTCTTTCCAGTGTGCTTTGAGCTCACTCACACACATCAAGGGAAGCTTCCCAGAACTTCACCCATCCTAATCACTACTTAAGAATGGTGCACCTTTTTTACATGAGTCCCATCATTTAGTCATTTAACCCTTTATCATTCAGTGGTGTTACAATAACCCCCCTTAGAGAAAAAGTCCTTATTGTGGACCCTACATATCAACCCAAGTAGTGTCACCATACTTATAGAAGGGTTGATGATTTATACCAATGTAATAGCTGGAGCTCAATGATACCACAAACACCCTCATTAATATGGTTGTTGGTTTCTAGCCAACAAGGTATAACTTGTTTATCCACACACACATGGTCCCTACCATGGGCCCACCTATGTGACCAAATGATTCATCTTACTAATGATTATCCCCATAGGATAACACATGTTTTTCTACTGTGCCTTTTCCTCACTCACACCCATCATGGGAAGCATCCCTAAAGTTCAACCACACTGATCACTACCCCAGACCGAACATGCATAACCGTGAAGTTCTCATTAGGTAGGCTCTCGAAAAAAGTTTCACCTCATTGAAATGATTTATTTCATTTAGTCATTTAACTCTTTATCATTTTAGGATGTTACACATTTTATCTATACCTTACATGAAGTAGTTTTTAGAGGAATCTCATAGTTCATCATTCTCTATTAATCCAATCAGTATGAATATGTGAAAATATTTTATATATGAATTCTGGTGGGGGCATGAAAAGATATATCGCAAAGTTTGTATCTCAATTGTTGTTATACCAACCAGTTAAGGTTGAAATTTATAATTATAAGGGGATGTTTCATCTATTACCCATACAAGAATGGAAATGGGAAAACATCACCATAGATTTTTTCATCATCTCCCCAAAACCTCCAAATAAGATACTGCTATATGGGTTATAGTTTATCACATTAAATAGTAAACATGATTCATAATTATCAAATAAGACTTATCTATACATCATCTTTTCTGAATATACATTAAGGGAGTTCTAATGTTTCATATAGTACCACATTCAACTTTATATTAACATAATTTATTGTTTAACTCTTTTTTTTGTAAAATTATTCAGGAAAATCATCATACATAGTTTTGTTTCAGCACTACATATCATCCTTAGATTGATGATCAGTTTGGGATAACAATACAAACCCTGGATGATATACTATAATCTTGTTCTTTGGATTACAAATGTGGTTGGGATCAATGCCTTTATCTAGTTGAGTTTCCTTACAACAACAGCTTTCACTCCAGAATTTTTATGGCTCCTTATAAAGCCCTATATTTAAATAAGTGTAGATATCTAAAGTGACAGAATGAATTTGGAGAAAGAAATCTATTGGGACCTGATATAGATGAATAAATGTAAGAGAATGTTAAAACCATTCAGCATCACATCATGGTAGCTCAAAGACGGCAGAAAACATATTCTGACAATCACTAGAATGATCTAGTATTTTAGGTTTCTAATAAGGCACTTATATTGATTTATACAAATAATAAGCTAATGATATTTGGAAAGTAAGAGAAACTAAGCCCCAGGTATAGATATCCTTTTAAAAATATTGATCATATTGGAATGTTATCCTATCTCTTGGGGCTTCCACCATACCTCTCTAAATTTCATGATGTGTTACATGTTTATCTCTTGAATAATTATATACCCGACCCGTAACATTTGCTAAACTCTAATGTTATACCACTAGAGAAAGAACCTTATTATGAGAAACAACCGGTGATGATTTTAGATTTTATGTAAAATGTTCTACGCAACAAGGACGCTCACTTGGACCAAGTTTTGTGGTGAAACCACAAGTATAAAGAATCTAGTTGGGAACATGAGGATATAATGAGGAAAGCGAGTACTCAATTCTTTATATCATAATGAATAATCTCGAGGAATAAATTTATTTTAGGGGGGGTAGAAATGCAACAGCCTGAGGTTTTATAAATTTTTGTTCAATTAAATTAATTATTGTTAATGAATTACCTTAAAAAACACTAATTAATCTTTCACTAAATGCAACACTGAGTTAACTTTGTGCTATATGAAACACTTTCTTAACATGCATTACATACAACACCAAGTTTCAATAAAACCATGATATATTAATAATAAACCAATTTAAATGTTACCATCATAACCTAGACATTAAATTTACTGATATGAATAGTAATAACTACTTTTTAAATTATAAGTATTGTTTTTTTATATAAACAAAACATATTGATAATAAAATACATAATTTTCTGTAAAATCCTTATATGATTCAAAAATACTATCTTATAAACAAATGTTAATTAAGTATTTTTGTAGAAAATAATAACATTAATTTTGAAAACATTTATAAAATTAATTTGATATAATTAACATTATTTTTAATTCTTAATTCCAAAATTATCTTAGGTTGAAATTATGGAATATTTCTAAAAAGTTTCATTTTTGATGAACAATAAATAATACCAAATTTTAATTGAAAACTATATTTTTAAATTAATATAATTATAATGTTAAATTATATTTCAAATTTATTTTAATGTTAAATTATTTCAATTATAAATCCATTAATCTTATGTAGGCCATTTGAATAAATTTCTTACAGAATCATGTTTTAACTCTTTGTAAACCTTTAAACTTTTACTCTTTAAAAAACTCTCTTTATCATACATCTGTACGATTATTTTTAAATTAATAGTTATCAAATATATGAATAGAATTTGAAAAAAAGGATCCCATATTTGAAATTATAATAATTTATATGATATAATAATGCTATATTTTTTTATCAAAATGAATAGTGAATGAATCAAAAATTATTTACCACAATTATGGTAAAACTGGGTTTACCTAGGGGTTTAAAAAACAAGATAAGGGTAAAAATAACTTATATGATTGTATAGATATTATTTTATAACCATAATTATATCTTTAAAAATATAATGTTTTAAAATTTAATAATTTTTACCCCCTGTGACATATGAGAAACGTGGGAGCACTTATTTTATTTCAAAAAATACCAATTGTGTCCTCTACCTGACTTATAAAATCCCACACATATCCTCTCTTCTCCACACCATAAAAAATTCTAGGATTTGACCATAACTATCAATGTAGATTCTAAAATTCTACTCATTCAGCACTGAATCCTTATTTTGGGGGAAAATCCATCGTAGAAAGTGTTTTAGTGAAAAACTATGAAGGATACCCTATTAATAGACAATGTTCATCAACGAACTTTCTTGTTTTGTTTCTTCCTCCAACCCCTTAAATTATTTTTATATCATGAAATTATGATAACCCCGGTATCTTATATATACTGATATGTTTTTATATTATTTTAATTACCCACAAACAACACCACTTCCATCAAATGGGTTTCGAAATAATCGTTCATGTGTACAATAGATTACCGCCTCATGAACCGATAACAGGTGGAAATAATGATGGATTTATAGTATATATCTGGTATTTATGATGTTATTATGATTCTTTAATTATTATATCAGACATTCCTTCATACTATCTATTTTTTTTGGAATACGATAATTTCATTCTTGTGTATGGCAGACTACAGCCTCGCAAACTGATGTGATTCATTAATGGTTGACATGAAATGTATTAAGAATGAGTTTCATAAAAATATGTGATATATATTACATAAAAAGGATTCTATAGTGATAATATATATATGTATATATATATAATTTAAATTTCTTTCACTCAAAACGATAAGAAAATGAATAAAAACAGTGTTCATGCGTACGTATGACCTACCATCTCCATTAATGGAGTATTTCATTTCCTATCAAAAAATTATATATATTACTAAAAATAAATATATAATAATATATATTATGTTTAAATTATGTTTATCATTTTTGAGATTAGTGAACCATGATCAAAGTAAGTGGACCAAAAATTATAACAATTTAAAACATACAAAAAAATAATTCCTTTATTACCCAAAGTGCAACTTTAACATGGGATCATTAATAAGAGGGTAATAAAAAGTCATAAGAAAATCATATATGGTATAATATATATCAATAATATTCTGTAATAGATTTATAATAAACTTATATATTTTAATTATTATATTTTAATGATTATGATGGAAGTAAATACTTATGGTAAGGGATTTTTGTCTAAATTTTCCTTATTTGAGACATGTGTTATATAATGTACTTATATTATTTAATAAGGTGTATATACAACCCCTTTGACCTATAATATCATGAATTTATTCATAATCATAATATTATTTGTTTCATTTTATGTTATTCCTTCACAGGTCTTATGATTTAATGTTACCAATATGGTGAGGATTTTATGTTAAAATCTCATCATTTATTGGTATATTTTATGATTAAGTCTCTAATTTTGAAATATCAAGATCTAAATATCAATAATTCTCATGAATTTTATTTTACTCTATTTATTCATGATCTATTAATGTAATGGTACCATTTTTTCACTCATTGATACATAAAATAATTAATAAAATGTTTTTAATAAAATTAAAATTCATTTATCTCTTCGTTAGAAATCTATTTTCGTCCAAAACAGTGTTTAAAAAAACAATCAAACTTTTTTATTACTCACATATGATTTTAAAAAATGAAATTTTTACCCATGTTTTAATTTTTAAAAAATTCATAAAAATTAATCATTATGCCATTTTCAAAAACAACAACCATTTTGATTTTTCGAAAAATGTGAAAATAATATTTGTTTTTAGCTTAACTGACATGCATAGTATTTCCTGCTATAATAAGCCCTCAATTATTTCATGTTCACCTTAGATCTATTCAAAGTTATTTTCAACTATTATTTTTTCTTTAATATTTAGTATTTTTTTTATATTTTAAATAAATTATTTCAAAAAGAAATGATTTTGAAAATGTTTAATGTTTTTTTAAAAATTATTTTTAAAGTAAAAGTGATATTTTCTTTAAAAATTGTTTTAAATTATTTATAAAAATAATTTAACATATTGTATTTAATTCAATGATGTTACATATTCCTTACTGGGATATTGTCTTAGGATACCATTCTTATTATTTTTCTAAATGGTTTATATTTATGATGAAATTTTTTTATGAAACCCATTTCTCTTTCACAGGTTATATAATGAAAATATTTTCATGAAACCAACTTCTTTTCCCATGTTATTATATGATTAAATTATTTTTAAACCTATCTATTTTTCACATGTTATGATATGATGAAATGTTTATGACAACCCTTCCATGTTATGTGTTATGATATGATGAATGATTAAGATATTATGGAACATAAATGTACGATTTTATTATGTGATGGGTGAGACCTAAATCTAACATTAATTCATTGGGAAAATATTTATGTCTCATGATATATACAATACTAGAATAAGGAGTGAACCCAGTTCAATAAGTCTGGGATACAATGGGGAGTGAACATGGTTTAGTGAAGCACTTTTTCTACTTTGATGGTCTTGGGTGTGAACATTTAAAATTATGATGGTATGGGGAGTGAAACAATTCAAATATTATGGCCTTGAAAACAATCCATGAATAAAATGGAAATTATTTTCTAAGCTTATGTTCATACCAAAAATTCCATGTCTTATTCCCATATTATGATCTCGTGGCTCATGTTCTTTGATTTCCTTATGATTCATATCTTATTAACTATCAATATTTATGAAATCATACAATATTATTATATTTGATATATATGGTATGATTTTAAAATGTTATTCTCATGTTCTCATACCCTTATGCTCATGTTATACTTATTTATTCCCTTGTTTACCCTTACAGAGCATCTGAGTTCACCCTTTCATATGTTTCCTTTCCCAGGTTAATGAGGACATGTATTATGAATGATATGTATAATAAGGGTTCTAGTTATTAATAATATACAGGTATATGATGTATCTCAGTTATGAACCATGGTTTAGGCTTCCATGTTTGAAAAGGAAATGTATTAGTATGGTCCATGGGAATGAGTTTGTGTAACATTATGAATGTTCATAAAAATTGAGGTAACATCTATTAATGTTAAACTTCTTTCACTATAATTTACATTAAATTAATGATTTATAAAGGAAACTTTATATATCTTATGAATTTAATTCAATTATTTTAAAAAGGAATCTTTTTACATATTTTGTAAGGGATGTTTTGACTATATACATAATAGACAAAAAGAATGTTCTATTTTAACCTATATGATGTTGAAAATTTTACCACATCTATAATCATTATTTTATGTTTGAGTGCCATTATAAAATTTCATGTTTTATTCAAATAAACACCCTATGTTACTTTGTTCTGAGTATTTTAAAAATAGTTTTAAATGTATACCCATAAATGTTTTCTTATGAGTGAAAATAATATTTTTTTTAAGTTCAATGTTGATAGTTTTAATATTTTATATGTCATAATTATGTTACAGTTATTAGGAATTATTTACAGTTTTACGGTTATGGTAAAAACAAATTATAGGTGGTTCCATTTTAGGATAAGGTTGTGTGGTTCTTTTATGAACTATGGATGGGTGGTTATGTTATCAACCAATGATAGGTGGGTGCATTATATCCCTCTAATTCATTCATGTTGGAAGTTGACTATTTAAGTTATTCAATTTTTAATATCTATATGAAAATAATGTCCCAAGATTCCTACATGATTTTTTTCTTCTTGATATGGTTTTTATAGAAAAATAATGACATTGAAAGGTGATCTAATGAACTTATGTTTAAAGGAATTTTTATTATACTCCATAAGGGTAAAATTTATAACATTTTTTTAAAATGTTTTTCTACGTTTTTTATATTTTAAATGAACCTTTATATGTTTTATATTTTCCTTTTAAAATTTATTAAGAATTTATTTATAAAAATATACCGATAGAAAATTTGATTTAATGGGTATTTAAATGTTTATTTTGAACCAAATATATATTTTTGAAAAAGAACATTTTTAAAAAGTGTTCATGAATTAATGAGTTTATTTTTTTCTTTTTATATCCATTAAAAATATTTTTGAGCTCGTTCTATGTTTTATAATGGATTTTTATAGGGTTTTAATGATTATTAGTGATAAGGATGAGGCCAAGATAAAATTTTTTGAGATATATCATATCATAAATGTTTTTTTACAAGAAAAGAAATATTAATTGAAAGTATCCAACATGTATTATATTGGTTTGTAATAAATGAGTTATGAACTATTTCATTAAAATTTTGAACTGTAAAGATACTTAAATGCATTATAATGAATTCTTGACTTGTAAATAAATATTATGTTATGTTTAATGTTGAATCCTTAATGTTATTCCAAAATCTATAGTAGTATATTGTAGTTTTAAACTCTCAATTAATCATGATTTGATGTAATCAGAAGCTGGTTCATCTGAATTATCTCTTCTCCCTTAATCTTATTCTCAAGATCAGAATATCATTGGGAAAACTTCATATTTTCTTAGATACAAAATATATTTAATTGGTTATCATAATAGTTGTTCCCTTTATTTCATTCTATTGAATTTTAAAATATCTTCAATGTTCACTCAGTTAACAATATAATTTATTTCATTAACCTATAAATATTCTTTTACATATAGTTAATTGTTACAACAACAATGAATCTTTATCAGATTCGAACAACTTTAAATCTCTGCCTTCAGGTCACCGAATCCTTAAACCCAAATTTTATTCACAATCCTCATTCAAATTCGGATGAAGAATGAGTTCTTTCCTGGGTGTGATATTTTAATTATCATAGTATTTATATATATTCAAATTCTTCATGAAATCCACACCTTTTTGTTCTATTAATATTTCCATGTAGTTATAGTAATACGACATCTCATTCTACATATTGGAACTCAACTCAACACCCCAAAAATATCTTCCAATGGGAAATCCATTTCTTTTCACAAGAATCATGATCATGTGTTTGGTAATAATGTTTAATCCATGAATAACATCTCATTATCATCAGTTAAGATATTTATTCTTTTATTTATTTTGAATATAAATTCGGGAATCTATCCTTGTCACAGAATAGGATCCTTAAAAATTCACAAAGTTTTGAAGCCATATGAATAGTTGGGAAAGACTTATATTTAAAAGGCTTATCCATTTATATTATTATTCAATGAAGTATTATGATAAAAGATAAAGTCATATGTTGAAAAATTACAATAGTGAATCATTATGATTGATGACTTACGATCATATCCAAGGTTTATGATGAATCTATAAAATCCTTGGTTAATGAATTATAATAATGACTTTATCATTTTTCCTACCTCATCCCAAAACCATACGATCATTTATATAGTTACACTAAATCTTTAAATTCAGTCTCAAAGACATAAAATCAGGGACTTTTCCATTTATCTAGTTTCATATCCATGTTGCATAATTTCTTCAAATCAATATTGAGATTCTTCAAATTAACATAATCCCTTCTCAATTACTTAAAACATCATCAAAGGATTCTTTAGAGTTCCATTTAAGTGAAACACATCACGGATTCTTTTTTCCTAGATCTATATTTTTCATCTTTCATTTGAGATATCTTTCATTTTTAAAAACAACATCTCTTAGGTATATCGATAACATGTATTCAAAAAGATACTTCCAAAGTGTTATAAACAATGCTTTATCAGATCCAACACTTATCTTGACACCATGAAGATCGACACATAAATCTTCAAACAAAAATACTTCTTCCTTGAATATTTTTATCATGATATTTAAGGAAAATAGTATATCTATCCTCTTCCATCATGTAATTAGAACATTAACTATACAATAGCTACACCATCATCATCATTACTTTTTCTTGAACAAATTAAAGATATAAAACACCAAGTCATAGGATATTTAGATTTATTTTTTATAAGGGAATGGATCTTCAATCAAAATCTAGGGGAATTATCTAATTAATATTGTTATGTAATCTACATCAATAGATTCTATATTTAATATTTGTGAATCATATTCACCCTTTCCATATGTATAATACATAAAATTCTACCACTTACTCTTTTCCTTAAGGAATCAACACTATTGTCAAATGAATATGAAAACAACTCATAATTTTTTAAATACAAGTTTCCTTAATCTAGAAACATTTTATTGATTTTGATTCATAAAGGAATCTATAATTCTAAACTCTTTATCTTTAACATGTGATCCATGGAAAAAACTTACTAATAATTTCAAGATCCATTGCTTGGGAACTTCATGAATCTTCTTAATAGTCATGGTTTTGATACATTATTTCCACATATCCAAATTTATATCATATTAATATAATTCATGTTGTATAATTTAGCTAAAATAAAGAAAAATAAAACACAAAGTGGGTTAATCAATCTCACCCATACTATTTATTGTCAAAATGAATTCTAGAAAATGGCATTCCAATATGTGAACTAATTTTCTTCTCTATCCCACATATTGAAAATAATTACAAATAATATGATAGGATTGTGTCATAAAATTATTAAGATATGTAAATTCAATAATTTCATACCAAGTCTACTTGATAAATGCTCAATGTTGAAAATAAGAGGGTTAGATTTTGACAGTTTGGTTTTCCATAATTAACAAAATATGATACCAACCGTCAAAATTTTCCTTAGGGGTTATAAACATTTTTCTAGGATTGTAATAATTTTTGACATCAATTATTGCAAATATTTTAAATGAACATTCAAACTGAATATCACAAACTTACTCAACACATATATGAAAGGAGTCTATGTGAAACCAGAAGGATTAAAACGAACCTAGATCACTACGGGTTTCATAAAAATATTATCATTAATAAAAACCATTTTCATAACCTTAATGATAAAAAACATTATTTGATAAATAAGGATGATAGAATAGGAATTAAAAATAGTTCAATTAGTTTTTTGTCATGAACCATTGATAATTTAGAAATTTTTATTAATTGAATAAACTTGGAAGCTTCTAAATCAACTCCACCTCAAGGGATGCACTAAATATTCAGAGAATCAAGAGTGATTTCATCATTAAGTAAGATTTATGATTCTATTTGTTGAGATAAAACTAAGATGGTTGAATTCATAGTTTCTTTATATTATAGGATTAACATATTTAAATAATATTCATGTTATCATGCACTTCATCCCCACCAAGATGATTACTTTTATCATTTCTTATTTCTAGTTTTGATATCCACTTCAGCTTAATCATGGTTGATCTTTTCTCGATATGTACTTTAGATTAATATTAGAAAAAGTATACCAAAATGGAATAATCATCAGGTCATGAATAAGTATTTTAGATTGCCCTATTTAATCTTTTCTCAATTTGAGTATCAACATCATATTCAATTACCTATATGGTCACCACCAAAATTTATCATAAATAATAAGGGATTGGTATAAAACCTCATTTTTATCAATGTGAAAGGTTGTATTAATAATTTCCTATTAAATAGTATTCCCATTTAAATCCAACCCCATGTCAATACAAACTCTTCATGATTACATAATTCTTTTTCAATTATAATGTTTCTTTGGCATGTTGTGGTACTTTATCTCTCTCTTTGTGTGGGGTTTTATTTTCCTCATGCATCTTCAAGTCACATGCATGACCTGGTATAGATTTTATGTTCTTGATGATTTATTCTTGTGTTAAAATAGATGTTACACAATCATTTGAACTATGTCAAGTAAATTTTCTCCATCCACAAAACTCCCCATGAGATCTTGAGTTCTTCCCTTTTGAAAACCTCTCATGAAATTTTATTTCTTATTCATTTGGAATAATATTTTTTAGTTGTCTATTTAATTTTACCAAGATACCAAATCTATTTATTTTTCCAAATTAGTTTGAATTATTTCTATAAATGCCTTTGTAAAATACTCAGCCATTTTTTCACATGGATATTTCCAATATTCTCTTCACTATCCTAGTCATTTTATTTCTCCTTTAAAATATTCTTCCATTTTATTATAGAATGTTCATTTAAACCACCAATCCATAGCTTGATTGGATGTTTCCATTATTTATCATTTTTTCTACAAAATAAATAGTTTCTCCCTTTTTATTTTACATCATTCCTTAACTTATTGGGATTTTCACCCAAGTATTACATTCTTCCCTTCTTCACAAACTTCATATCAGTGTTCTTTTCATCATCTTTATCATGATTATTTCCTAAGGTAATATTTTCTCCATTCCCCATATTTTATGATCTCATCTTCTAATTTTTTAGTTTCATTCTTGAATAATTTATACTATCATGCCACTTCACTACAACCTTCTTCATTGAAAATAGAAAATATATTTTTTATGATTTTCAAATTTTTTCATTGTATATAAATTTTTCTTCATGATCTATATACAATTCAACTTCATATGATTGATACCCCTAACTTTTTCATTTCCATTACTTATATAGGTTGGTATATTATTCAAAAAGTCAACATCCATAAACTAAAATATGTTACAAATAAATTAATATCCCAAAAACCATGGATTCTTTATTTATAGATCATATTGTTCAGAATTTCCGGAACTAGTAGATTTCTATTTTTTTTACACTGACTTCATTTTTTCGGGAATTATTTGAGGAAAAAATCCACACAAAAACTAATATGGTTATAATTTATTGGATGGTAGTATTATCATCACATTAATTTATATATATTTATATAAATATTGAGTTTAAGTATGTACTATGTGTAGAAAAAAATTTGATAGCTAAAGTTTCAATAATATGGATAGTAACTTCCCTTTATGGATGCATTAGACTGATCGTTATATGATCTTAAAATTTTATTATCGTAAGATAGATTTTTTTTGCATAAGATTAAAAATTAAAATTATGTGTTGTGTTAGAATTATTTTTTACTTGTTGGTAAGACATTACTTGAAAGGGGTGAGATTTGATGGCCATTAAGGATAAAAATATTGTGGAAACTTTCATAAATTAGCATAAACAATTAAGGAAATGTATATAACTCAAAAAATCCTTTAAACTTGATGTTCAGCATAATTTGGAAAATATAAAATCAAATAATTCCATTTAATTATTCACATGGATAATCTACTAGTCAAATAATCACAAGTAATATCAATATCCACTTTCATAATTACAGAATGCATAATGCTAGACTTCATAATCACATAGTCAAGGCCTTGTTCCAAGACTAAAAATAATATTTTTTCAAGGCCTTGTACCACGAAACTAGTTTGATTTATGAGACCTTCCAATGCATTGAGAAGATATAGCAGGCTCCACCCGTCACTTACTAAGTCCAATGCATTCCTTATATGAAAATGTTTAAACAAAACATAAACATTCATATTGAAGCTAGCACATGAAATGTAAATACTTTATCCATAAACCATGAATGGTAAAAAACAAAACATCCATAGTCAAACATATCACAAAACCTTCAATACAATTTGGACTATTTTTATCATAATGAATCAATTTCAAACATGTGTAAAATCTATCAAAGGATTTTGACATAGATGAAATCAAAACTATTTTAGAGAAATATATTCTTCATTTTTTGAAAGCATTTAAAGTCACATAATTATAAAAGAAAACATTTATTTTTAAAATATCTTTATAATATTGTAAAGGAATCTTCGACAATGTTATAACGGTCGAAAATAGGTTCACCCGCCGTATAAATAAAAAAAATAATTATTAGCTTAATTTTGTCGAAAAGGTCATAAAGTACCTTGTTTAGAAAATTACTGAAAGATTCTTTTCAAAACATCGATGGTCTAAAAAGGGTATAAATGTATTTAACCCATAGTCTATTAAATAGTAAAAATGTTTTCAAATACATTTTTAAGAAACATGGATTTGGATGATAAAGAAGTCCCAGTAGATTACTTTCATATATAAACAACCTTGAATAAGTAAATAGATTGTGAAATTAACCCTTACCTTGTAATTTTCCTTGGTCGAGGGTAAATTAACCTCCTTTATAATAGTTAAATCATAATTAAAAAATTATACAAGAACCATATACATTAATATGATATCATATATTATCTTCTAATATTGCCTTTTTAATGATATTTCTGTAGTATCATCATTTCAGGTGTTAACTAATTCATTTTCCATTATATGATTTGTTACATAAGTAATGTTGGTTAAGTATAGTATTTATTTGATTCATATCTATAATGATATTATGTTCATTACACACTATTTTTAATCATCAAATGAAAATTATTCTGGAATGGTTACGATGGGTAAATGAATCTCATCACATTCGTGGAGACGGTAAACTGTACATACGCATGAGCGATAATATCATTATTTTGATTTTAAAATAGTATGTAAAAAGATGGTATATAATATATAATGAATCATAAAAATGTTATTTTTATTATTTACATCAGTTATACTCATTATTATACCCATCCAAATAATGAAGTGTTTGAATAACAAACTTCACCACGACGTGGAGACTGTAATCCGTACGTACGCAAGTATGGTGACGTTGTAATTTATAGGATGTATATAATGATAAATATGGTTGTACCATTTTTATAATAACATCATTGTATATATAATATACTGGAGTTATTATTTTATAATGGAAACAATATAGAAAGAGGAAGTGGAAGAAGATGAGAACTTGAAAGAGGTGATGCAATATTTACCTCTTCTTCGGGTTCTCCATTTTGATTTGATCAGAAGGGCTCCATTAAATGGCTTTATGACTAAATGAAGGCCAAAAAAATGAAGGGAGGACAATTGAGTTGATATTTGGGTAGGGTTTGGCCGAGCCAAATGGCTTTGAAGGTGTGAATTTGAGAGACGGGTAAGTGCCCTTTTATAAGAGGGGTGAGGGGCACCTTAAGAAATGATTGAAATATTATTTTATAATAAAATAATTTTCAGTTTCTAAAGGCTCCAAAATGATTTATTTCATGTTTAAGACGGGTATGGGTCAGAAAATACTCATTCAATAGGATTTAGACAAGTTTGGTTCAGTATTTTATTAACCTTATCTTTTAGATTTAACTCCTAGTTAAATAGCATGACATTTACCACGTCCCTTTGTATTTTTATAATATGTGGTTAACAAAATTACCATAAAAAGACAAGAGAACCCCAAATGGTTAATTATTAATATATAAGTTATTATCTATGTTATTTTTCTGAACCTTAGATTTTTAGGAATATTATACCAATTAATAATATAATATTTCTTTTAAAAAAAATTTTATGTCAATTTTGACACAATTTGGTATTTTTTTGTTAAATTCATAATAGCATTATTAATTCCAAGAAAATTCATTTAAAAAACCCTAACATATCATATTCACCAAATAAATTAGTATAATTCATAAAAAGTCTCAAATCACATTTAATTTCATATTTATAATATAAATTATTTCAATATTTCATTAATAAGGTAATTACTACATCATCATTGTGTCATAAATAAATTTAATTATTAAATATATAAAAATTATAAATAAAATACCATTATGTAGGAAAACTCTTTATATTTCTAATGAATATTTTTATTCTAGTTTAACTTTTGTATAACCCTATATTAAAAATGGTTTAGTTATTAAACCTTGAATTTAACACTTTTGACTCCTCTTTAAATAAAATAATAATAAATGTCATAATCTAATCTAGGTGGACCTAAAGGATGATATTTTATTCCTAAGGTTGTTTTTGGTAGAATAAAACTTATCCAATATAATTAGGACATGTTTTAGGGTAATAATAATATCATTTTTACCTTTAATTACCCTATTAACTTTTAACCGTGGTAAATACAAGTTAAAAGATACTATTCACCAAAAATTATTTTCATCTTATTGAACCACATTTTATATACTGATATTAATTGTGTCTCTCTTATTTTTGAAATTAAATTAAGAGAGGCAGTAAAATTATGTTTTATGCAAATTTTCAAATGCTCCTAGGTGGTGGGTAAAAGAGGATAAAACGTTCAATAAAATTTTATATATCTGAACTTATTAGAAAATAACTCCAATGAATTACATTGAATATACGTAGGTATTATGTATCCATTTAGACCTAAAAAAAATTTAAATAAAATAAATAATTATTCAATTACAAAATCGGTTTTAAACAATAACTCGGTGTTTTTCACTATTCATCATAAATTGAATGTTTTCGGAAAATTACCAAAAATTCACCATAGGATAATTTTGATGTTAGAATCCAAAAATGATGTCCACTTTGAAAAAAAATATTTATAAAATTTCAAAAAAAATTTATTACGATTCATAACGGCTAGTTTTATTTTTTGTGGTGTGTGTGAACTCGAAGTTGCGTACAACACAAGCTATTGTATTATTCAAAGGTAAACGTACCATGGAAGCTTGGGGACTTACATTATTCCCTCCTTAAAATAATTTCGTCCTCGAAATTTCTATAATACAACTGCATAAAAATATTTGGGCGGTTCTTCATCATAAATTCCTTAGGTTCCCACATAGCCTCTTCCATCTTATGGTTTCCCCATAGAAATTTTACCAGACAAGTCATTCGGTTTATCAACACTAGTTCTTTCATATCAAGATTATTTACGTGCTCTTCTCAATAAGATAGATCGTGTTCTAGTTATAATTCCTCATATTTGAGTACATGCGTTGGGTCAGAAATGTATTTTTTCAACAGTGATACGTGGAACACATCATGAAATTTAGAGAGACTTGGCAGCATTACCAAGCG